>CM041633.1:12124946-12274027 GCA_023333625.1 Bothriochloa decipiens
AGAGGAAGAAAGAGAAGTGGGGAGGAGGAAGAAGAGGAAGAAAGAGAAGGGGGAGGAGGAAGAAGAGGAAGGTGCCAACCCAACCGCCCATTGATCCTTGCATTGTTCCCACCGGCCATTGATTCTCGCACCCGTTCGAAGAAAGAGAAGGGGGAGGAGGAAGAAGAAGGAGAAGGGGGAGAAGAAGAAGAAGGGAGGAGGAACAGGAGGAGAGGAAGGAGAAGGGAGGAGGAGGACCTCAGCCCGACAACATTCCATGTCATCGAAGCTGTTCATCCACGTTGTCATCCTCGCCCATTGCCATTCGTCCACACCGTCGTCCCCGTCAATCGTTGGAGAAGAAGGTAAAGCCCCAGGGGTTGTTGGCCATCATGACGTTTATGTCACTGACGACCTTCATGTCGAAATTGCAGATGTGCGGGCCATCGTGCCATATACATGTTCGTCGGCCATCGAGCCGGCTTTTTTCTTGCAGGTTCTAGAAACCTCCCCGTACAGGGGAGGTTCTGCTGAAATTTTCAACTTTTACAGTATTGTGTTTCTTATTTTGCAGAGTAGTGCCTGTCATAGGGGACCTCGGAGGACCCTGATTGTCTGCCCCGCTAGCCTATCTCCACCGCCACCCTAGGTATAAATCACCTCTCTTCCTTACCATTGTCGTACGTAGATCATGTAGCCGAGTTTGGTGTCTCCCGTCCGAAAGGGATACACGGTCGTCGGTATGTGGATCAGTGCATATCTGCGATGGTATCTCTTTCAAATTGTCCACATTTTTTGGACAGCCCGAGGATGCGTAGATGGGTTAGCTTCCATGTTCTGCTCCCGTCCGACTCAGAGTTTCGGTAGCACCCCCCGTTGTTCTCCGGATACACACTCTCCCCGCCAGGACGTGTATTGGGAGAACAGCGGGAAGGTGCTGCCAAAATTTTGTCTCGGATGGGAGTGGAGCCTGGAAGCTAACCCCATCTACGCATCATCGGGTGGGAATAGGACCTATCCTTCACCTATTAGATGGTAGGAACGCCTTGTAGATGCAAATGCTGGTTTTATTACCCGCTTACATTTGCGTATGACAGAGGATGGCTGACCGTGAGTGGATGTACACGGGCTTTGCAAGTAAGACCTCTGAATGGGTTAGGGGGACCAATGCTTTCCCAAAACATGCATTTGGCCCAGCTGCTAAAGGGTTGAGTTGGATGTTGTGTCCCTGTAGCAAGTGTAAGAACAAGAAAAAGAAACAAAAGCGTGCCGTGGGAGTAGATATTCACAATAATGGATTCGTTCCAAACTATACCCACTAGATCCACCATGGTGAACACCATCGTATTAGGGAGGAGGTGGTGAGAACCCCTCCTCGAGGAGTATGATGCAGATGCCAGGATGGCAAAAATGATGGCAGACTTTCACGATGCACAGTTCGTTGAAGGAATGGAGGTGGAGGAAGATCCAGAGGAAACCGCAAAGGCGTTCTACACCATGATGGAGGCGGCATAGAAGCCCCTTCACGAGAAGACAATGGTTTCACAACTGGATGCCATTTCATGCCTAATATCATTGAAGTCGCAACTGGGCATTAGTCGAGATGGCTTCGATCTCATGTTGACAGTTGTTGGCAAACTACTTTCGGATCCTCACACCCTGCCAAAGAACACGTATGAGTCACAGAGGCTCCTTCGTGCACTTAAGATGCCGTATGAGGGGATCCAAGCTTCTCCGAAGGGGTGCGTCCTATTCAGGGGAGACCACGAGACAGCAACACGCTATCCAAAGTGCAAAGCCTCTAGGTTTGTGGAGGTAGAAGACAGTGATGGCAAGAAGAAACAATCTAAGATCCCCAAGATGGTCATACGGCACCTTCCTTTCCTACAGAGGCTCCAATGGTTGTACATGACAGAGGAGTCTACGAAACAGATGACGTGGCACAAGAATGGTAAAAGATACAGTGACAAGATGGTACACCCAGCGGATGGTGATGCATGGAAGCACTTCGATGACATGAATCCTGGCAAGGCTATGGAGGCTCGGAATGTACGCATAGCACTGGCAACAGATGGGTTCAACCCATTTGGAATGATGGCGGCCCCGTACATTTGTTGGCCTGTGTTCGTGATTCCCCTCAATTCCTCCCAGCGTCATGTTTGAACCCAGGAACGTGTTCTTGACATTGATAATACTTGGACACCCGGGCAACAATATGGGTGTATTCATACAGCCATTGTGGGATGAATTGCAACATGCTTGGGAACAGGGGGTACTGATGTACGACCAAGCTACAAAGAGGAACTTCACAATGCATATGTGGTACCAGTATTCAATGAATGACTTCCTGGCGTATGGCGTATTCAGCGTGTGGTCTATTCACGAGAAGTTCCCTTGCCCAACATGCAAGGCAGATGTGATGTTCAACTGGCTGGCCAAGGGTGGCAAGTATTCTTCTTTTGACAAACATCGGCAATTCCTGCCTCAGAACCATGAATTGAGACGAGATGAAAAGCACTTCATGAAAGGTGTTGAAGTCACCGACCCCATTCCTCAGGTTAAGAGCCCTGCTAACATCCTTGCAGAGATAGAGGCTCTCCAAATTGATAAAAGAACGGTGGTTTTATTGGATATGGTAATGACCACATGTGGACTCATATATCGGGCTTGACTAGGCTACCTTACTTCAAGGACCTTCTTCTTCCACACAACATCGATGTAATGCACACAGAAAAGAATGTCACCGAGGCACTCTGGGCAACACTCATGGACATTGGTAAGAAGTCAAAGGACAACGTTAAGGTCAGACTGGACGTGGAAAGGATTTGTAATAGACCAAAGCTAGTGATGAAGAACCTGCGCTAGGCAAGAAATGAAAAAAGGGCCCAGTCGATTACATCCTGAAAAGGCCAGATAGGAAGGAAGTACTATAGTGGATCAAGACGCTATAGTTCCCTGATGGGTATGTGGCAAATCTAAGTAGGGGAGTGAACTTAGAGACTATGAAAGTCTTAGGGATGAAGAGTTATGACTTCCACATATGGATTGAGCGGATCCTTCCTGCAATGACCCGGGGATACCTCCTCGAGCCAGTGTAGCACGTCCTGGCAGAGTAGAGCTTTTTCTTCCGCCAGCTTTGTGCCAAGGAGTTATCTTAGGACGTTTGTCTTGACCTGGAGAAGGCTGCACCTCTGTTGCTCTGCAAGTTGGAGATGATATTTCCACCCAGCTTCTTCCTGTCGATGCAGCATCTGATTTTGCACCTACCGCACGAGGCACGGTTGGGGGGGCCATGCAGGCCCGTTGGTGCTATCCAATCGAGAGGTGTCTAAAGCTTCTTCAGAAAAAGTGTAGAAATAAAGCCAAAATTAAGGCTTCCGTGGTAGAGGCATTCATTCTAGAGGAGGTGTCGACCTTCACACAGGCGTACTACACTGAGAAACTTCCCAGCGTGCACAATCCAACCCCTCGTTATAACGCCGATGAGAACTCATTGAACTTCAGTCTTTTCCAAGGGGATCTCCGAAGACGAAGCGCAGGTACCAACAAAAAATTGACCCATGATGAGTGGCGCACTATCATGAGGTACTTGTTGTTGAACCTTGATGAATGCATTCCTTATCAGAAGTAAGTTCTCAATGAGCTTGTCACATACGCCTTTACTATCCTCCACCTATCAATCCGACCCCTTTGTCTCTTGTTTTTTCAGGGAATATGTTAATGAACACTGGAGAGGCAATAGGGCTCCTACCAAGCAAGAAAAAGACCATCTTCTTACACATGGTGTGCCCAATTTTATTTCCTGGTTCTGTACAAAGGTACCATCCAAGTAACTTCATTTGGACTTTGAGATTCCACTTTGCTACTAGGAGCAAGTAATGTAACGATCTACCTGTCCTGACCTTGCAGGCCCAGTCGGATGCGCAAATAAGTGATGAATTGAAACAGGTGGGCGGTGGCTTCTCCCATAGGGTCAAGTCATTCACCGTTTATGATGTGAATGGCTATCACTTTCGCACGAGAAGCTATGAGGAGAGTCGGCCCACAACCATGTGCTGCGGAGTTCGTACGCCCAGCACGGATGAGAAGGACTATTACGGCATAATCGAAGAGATATACGTGCTCAAATTTTTGGGTGCCAAAGATTTTAAGCCAATGGTATTCAAATGCCATTGGTTCGATCCTGATGTCACGAAAAAAGACCTTAAGATTGGGCAATTCAAAATTCGACAAGATTCCAACTATAAAGGAGACAATGTCTATATTGTGGCTAACCGAGACGCCATGCAAGTTTATTACCTCCCATGGGCATGCTAAAAAGATGAGAAGCTTGCAGGTTGGAGCCTTGTGCACTTGGTATCGCCGCATGGTAAAGCTGTCCCAAACGATGATGATTACAACTTGGACCCAAAGATAGATGAGTTCTATCAACCTGAGGGGCTAGAAGGGAGTTTGGAGATAGACATTCTTTCGCTGATGGGCATGGAAGTAGACAATGACATCGATGAGGACGAGGGTGATGAGGTGCAGGATGCTAAGGACTTACGAATCCTTGAGCAATGGCAGATGGTGCGCGACGGAGTTGTTGAGGACGATGTAGATGATGATGACGATGGAGATGATGCCCGACACTTAAGAGAGCTCGATAATGTTGATAGTGATGACGACAATAGTGATGACAACTACACGCCAGCCATATTGCCGTTCACGGTCTAATTCATGTAATACTATATTGTTATTATTATTACCTTGCACATTATGTTTCTTTACATGTACTTGTCATTTATTTATGCTAACTATTTTAATCTTTGTCATTGCAGGCACTCAAAAAAATGCCGGGCGAAAGACGGCAGCGGCCACAATGAAAGGTCCGCTCACAGTACCAGATCCGCAACGAGGAGCAGGCGATAGCCGATAATGACGAGGAGGAGGAGGTGTTGGTGGAGCCGTCGACCAGTAGGGGGATGCCCCCTAGCAGACGTCGCACGTCGACGAGGAGGCTATAGTTCCAGGCGGCTCCGCAAGGGAAACGACGACGACGACGACGACCGATGACGGCGGCGGCAGCGGCGGCGGCGACGATAACAACGACGATGACAGGCGTGAGCCAACACCAGGCAAGACGAAGGAGGTGAGCCGACACCAAGCGAGATGGCGACACCAGCCGAGATGGCTTCCTCAGGTTTGAGCAGGCCCTACAAGCGCGCACCCTCGTCGCTCCCTGACCCACGGCCGCTCTGTTCCCACTGCCCGATAATTCGACCAGTGGGTGAGACATAAGTATCCATTGTTGATTTCACTACTTGTTCATATGACATATTGAAAATCAAACTGTAGACTAACAATTGTTGTTAATAACTCATGCAGTAGCTGGACGTTTGTGAGTAGAGGGAACAGTTCACGCCATATCAATGGCATACAGGGCCTGCTAATTAGGGAGTACTACCCTAGCATGGTCACCCACAAGGGTGCGGTACAGAAGCCCATGAGGTGGGAGCACTTCTCCAGCATCACGGACTCCAACGGTGAAACCTTGGCGGCGAAGATCATGAGGGAGTTCGGGGTGAGTCTTTTCATCATACCGCATTTCTCAATACTACGCATTCGTTGGACGTTCTTGAAACAATGATGAGCTCTGTGTGAGTTCTGTGTGCAGGACTTCTTCACATGCGAGGAGGGGAGAGAGCAGCATGCGGTGCGAGTATAGGAAGTGGTCTGCAAAGATCGTCTCAAGGACTTGTACCATGAGGCGCATCTCCAGTGCATCATCAGCTACTACGCCGACGTGCTTAGCCAGGTGGTGAAGAAGCCACAAGTCAGGGAGATGCTACTCCAGAGGAAGACTGACCTCACCGAGGCACAGTACATGTAGGTAATTAAGTAGGAAACATTCATTCTGACTTCTTTCGAGAAACATTCAATTCATCTTCTGGCATGTCAAATACTGGATGTCATGCAGATGTGTCCAGAGTGGTGTGACAAGTACTGGGACTGCTGGGCGGCCATTGTGCATGAGTGGACTACGGACGAGGTGTACCAGAGGCACAGAGAACATCAGGAGTGCCGCCTACAGATGCGAGAGGCACCACACCACCAAGGGAACCAATCCCTCCCATTGTTCATGGAAAGATGGGGTACGCTTCTGTTGATTTATTTATTCTAGCGCTCAATTGTCATTACTTGTTACCATATTTGTGTTTTTCTTGTAGACCCAGTCGCATGGTGGGCAGGTCATCAACGAGTTCACAGGGTACGCCCTTGCTCACAAGGGCAAAGCGACGACGGTGGACAACGTCTACGATCCGGCGGATGGGCTCGACGCGTAAACTAACACGAGCGTCTACCCCAAGCTCACCGAGTACACCTGTGCGGCTCACCAGCGCCATGGGGAGATGTTCGACCCCACCACTGACCCCCTGGACATAGACCTTTTGATGAGGTTGGGAGGAGGGAAGCAGCACGGCCAGTACTGGATGGCCAACAGTGCCATCGAGTCGTCCTCTGTTCCCACGCTGAGCCAGATTCGACGAGAAGGGACCACGAGCTCCTCCAACATCCCCATAGTGCCTCAGCAACCGAGCAACACGCAGATGTTCTTGGTATTTCAGGTAAGTGCAGTTTTATTCGTTGTTCACTCGTTTCAGACATGTACCTTGTCTTCACATACCATCAACCTTACGGGTGTTATATTGCAGGCCCAGATCGCACAATTGCAGGCGAACTAGGAGAACATGGCGGTGGCCAATCAACGGCAGCTGGCTGCTGTCACACAGCACTACCAGCGTCAGATGCAGGACTTTGCTGCCTACTTTCGGGGCCTTCAGATCCCGGGAGTACAGCAGGCCGAGCTCCCTGCCTCGATTTTCGCTCCACCACCTATTCCTGTGCCTACTCCTATAGGGACTCCAGTGAGTATGTTGCCTGTTGCTTTAGCTTGTGCGGTCATCCTGCAGGTACTAATGAGATCACTTGTCCTTTCTGAAATGCAAGAAAACAGAAAAAAACAACAAAAAATTTGCAGCTTCGCCGAGTGCCAGCACTCGGCAAAGCTAGGCATTTTTCTCAGCAGAGCCTAGCTTTGCCAAGGGCTGGTGTGGCACTCGGCAAAGAGACCATACCTTGCCGAGTGCCAGCACTCGGCAAAGAATTTTTCAAAAAAATAAAAATCTTTGCCGAGTGCCAGCCGTGGCACTCGGCAAACAATTTTTTGAAAAATAGATAAAATAAAAAATCTTTGCCAAGTGCCTGCCACGTCACACTCGGCAAAGAGTGCCGTCAGGTTGACGTCGCCTGTTACCTTTGCCGAGTGCTGGCGTGGCACTCGGCAAAGCCTTTGCCAAGTGCCTGCCAGGTGGCACTCGGCAAAAACTCCTTTGCCGACCAATTTTGCCAAGTGCGGCCGGCACTCCGCAAAGGCGGCAGATCCAGTAGTGCTTAGTCCAAAACTAACAAAATAAATCAAAGCTATAAGACACTCTAACTATCCGTATGTTTTCTCAAAAAAAAAAAAAGAGCTAACTATCCGTGCCAATATGTTGTAGGTGTGTGTTTTGGGACCTTATTCCTTAATCTTAATTGTAAGTTTTTCACTTCTCTTATATTTCAGGTGCCTGAATTTTATGATGATTCGAGGCAACACTATTGTACCACTAATATTTTTTACTTTTGTGATTTGTACTTTGTCTTTGTGTCACAACATACTAAATTTTTGTAAGTTGTTAATTGTTTTTGTGTCAACACAAATTAATTTTTCAAGTTTGTAGTTTTGTCTAGTCGGTTTTTGTTCTTGGTATCAAACTTGTACTTTGCACCTACACAAATTGCAATGGATGAAATCCGCAATCTTGGTATAAAACATGTGCAATAATTAACCATCACCCGAAAGAAAACTAAAATTTGGGCACCTTCAGCTTGTCCCAAAGGTTTTAGTACAAATCATATAAGGAAAAAGTAGTATGTTACAACAAATAATATATATCTTCTTATTGTTTTCACCTCTGGCAAGAATGCAAAAGAGCCACTTCCTATGCCTTTCATCTTGATAAGCAATACACAACCTCTTGATATAAGGACATATTAATGGTATGCAACCTACCAAAATCGTATCCCGCCGTGTTAGGAACACTACTGATAAGTTCATATCACTTGCTAGCCCTGTATATAAATAAATAAGAACCATTACTTTCGGATGTGCAGGCCGACCACTAGTAAATAGAGGCAGAATGATGACACACTCTATTTGATGGGAAGTGGAGGCAGATGGGAAGCATCTGAGGATACCAAGTCTGCTTGGGCAAGATGCATATAAGGATGTCTAGGGTCAAGCAAAGCATTAGCTTTAGCAGAGCTAGCAAGGCCATGATTTGTTTTCGATCTATCAAGTCTAAGAGTCGGCTGATGGTGCAGGGCCTGGCTTTGTCTAGTAAGGGGTGCAATAGAGAGTGCCACATGCATTGGGTACTCTAGTATTGCAGGTATTATAGAAACATTTCTCTTGGGAAGGTCATGATAGAGAAAATTTTGTTGTTGTCTAGAGTCCTTAGGTTTGGAAAAAATTGTCCAAAATGCAGCATACCTACATTGGGATAGGGATAGTAGTAGTGAGAAAAACGCTTCATCAGGATAGGTACAGTATTGCTTCATCGGGGGATGTTAGATGGTATGTGGTTTCTTTTCTGTGCATGGAAAACTCGTCAGAGGCTTGTTTCTTAATCAAAACATGTACAACGTGTTTGAAGACATACTAACATGATTGTGATGTCTTCTAGCACAAGGTAACCCTGCAAGTGGTCGTTCCTGTTCAATAAAAACAAAAGTCTTTAGAAAATTATATAACATGATTGTGACCGATAGTTCTACTTCATGGGATTTCGATCTAGTAATGAAATATGGACTATAATGTTATTTCTAAAATATATAGCTTCGGAGTTTTGTAAAATATATAGATGTGGAATGACTTAATTAGTAGCGTACAAAATTCCATGTATATATGTCAATAAATTTGCACAGCACCAACATTGCTGCCATTAGCACTACTGATACTAATTTGAGCAACTAAGAGTGTAGGACAGCGATGGTTTTGGTGCTTCTTAGATATCACCATATAGCTAGGCTCTTTCTCTGTACATTCCCTTGTTTTGTCACCCATGCTAATTGAATCTTCATGAAAATTTTTTGTATGAATATGAGATAAGGCATTCATATCTGTTAATAAATGGCATATCAGTACTCAAATGAATGAATATTTCGTTGGTGTATGCATTTCTTACAAATTCACATTATGTAGTCTATTCATTTGGCATTTTTTTTCGAACGCATTTAGCAAGATATTATGTGCTTGTAGGACGTCAAGCCATTTATCATCCATTGCTTTGGCAATTGATTGGTCGTGTCAGGCAGCCCAAGAGAATACGAACATGCGCCCCAGCGTTTCCATTAAAGGTTGTTCTGTCACTCCATGTGGAGCACATTCGCTTGGTTTTGATCAAGCAAGTAGCAAGAATAATATAGGCGGAAGAGATGCCCTGTGATATATTAAGGCACAGAAGCAAATTAAATGGTGATGAAGTGTTTTTCCAAAAACAAAAAAAAAATCTGATGAAGTAGCTAAGTTCATTGACACCACCAAACCGGCAATCCAAGCGTGTTGGGACCAGGCAGCAGGAACGAGAACAAATGGTAGGCGACGTTCATCATAAAGTTGCTGTTTGTAGTCCATCCTGCTCGACATGTGTCAAGTGGCCGTTCATTATAACGAGTTTCCATAAAGAAGGTTAAGTTTCTTTGTTGATTGTCAATGTGGCAACAATTAGCTTTTTTAGTTCTACCAAAGTTTAAGGAGACGAACAAATGTTCAACTGTTATCAATTCAAGCTCTTGTCAACAGAGGACACAGCTGTATTCTTCTAAAATTAAAGAAGATTATTCAAACTGGAATTTCGAAACTTGAATGGAAAAATGAAACAGAGAGCATGCACAAAGTGCTTTGGATTTCTTCGGCGGTCATAATACAATACAATATGGTCTACCTAAAATTTTAGTTGCATTGGAACTCCTCAAGATACATTATTCCTGAAGCACATACCCAACATGCATCCATGGATGTGATGGAGCTTGGTCGCAAGCACAGCGCTATTTGTCAATCATGGGCCTTCATGTCACGTAAGCCAGATCAAAGGCAGACTCCAACAGCTTGTGCGCACCATGACCACTAGACATAGCATGTGCCTAGGCATAGCATGCGTAAAAAGCATGCGTGAATGGCCCCTCAAATTCCAGATGCAACAAACCCTGGTTGGCAGTGCCCATGCTATCTCTGGACGTCAAGACCTCCTGTTGCATCTACTAGCTTCTTCCGTCATGCCTTACAAGCCTATCAGGCAGGAGGAAAACATTTCCATCTATACATGGATATACCTACGATCCTGCCTCATTTTCCCCATTCCACACATACTCAAGTTGGTATGTTCTTCGTCTATTGTTTGGCGAACCATAGCTAGTAAGAAACAGTATATATAGTACTTACTAGCGATACGGTGAACCTATGATTGCCCTCTGCAGCAACCTTAATCGCAAGTCTGGGCTAGGCCTGCCCCGTCACTATGTATTTACCGTGCTGCTCGTGGCATAGCGGTGCAAGATTGGATCATCTAGAGAAGTGAATGCATAGCAAATCACCTACCAGGTTAACTCCACAACCTGCTGGCCTCCCATATAATGGTTTCTCTTTAGAAAATTATAAAATAGCAAAGCGAATCCAAAACTGGAGAAGAAAGAGTGGTCGGCCAAAATGTTGCAGGAATAGAAGGGAATGGAAAATTAGTCAAGAAGAAGATGGAACATTTACACTCGGCGTCTGAGCAGGCCTGAAGTCATCGCAGAGTCAATGCTAGACTTACAAGATACTATGTATTAGATAGATGTTATTTTCCGCTGACACTGCTTAATAATCAGTGTACCACTCAGAAGATTTTTATAGAGTCAAAATCGATTTAGAACCACCACTCAAAATTGAACCTACGCTAAAAAGGTTTTCCTTGAGCCCAAAGTACTACTGTGCGGATGTAGTTGTCAAGGAATCGATTTTTCTTTTGCATGTGTGACTAGGAAGATATGTCCCTACAAAATCTTTCCGTAATGATTTTAGGTTTTTCACAGACACGTGTGTCTACGAGGTCTATGAGGATATGACACCATGATCTGTAACAGTACAGTGCATCTATGCTGGCCAGATCCGCGCCTGTGCTGACTAGATCAAGGTTGCTCGGCGCCTCCATTCACCGGTGGTACAACGGCGACAATACGAAGATACTGGCGGCTGTAGGGTTTAGGGCTGGGATTGCACTCGCCAGTGGACTCGGGAATGGGGCTCGCCGGTGGGCTTTGTTTTTTTCACGGATTAACCACCGCGTGCAACATAATGTGCCCGCTGCAGTAAATGGATTTGCAACAGCGGGCACTAGCTCCCACTGTGGTGGAGCCATGAATTACCGTGGCATGGTACCCCGCAGCAGACGTGTTTGCCCGCTGCATTAAATCGAAATTGCCCGCTGCGGAAAAGAATTTTCGTAGTAGTGGCGAATTAAGAACACGCGTCACTGATGTAATCTATCAGCGATGATACTGAGAAAACACAAGGCAGATATAATCTATCAGTGACCCTTCTTCAGAAAAAGCGTCTCTGATAACCCTTCATTTGTGACGTATATATCAAAAATGCGTCGCTGACAATAATTTACCAAAAAAGATATCTGGATACACGCTGTACATTTCCATGTTTCACACAACGGTGTTATAGAAAATGAAATTATATCTTCTTGTTTTTTTTGCACTCTAACATGAAAGCAAAAGAGTTAAATTTTCCCTATGCCTTCAATCTTGATAAGCAATACACGATCTGCTGATATAAGAAGGATATAAAGTTTGGAAAGTGCACGGAGATTTATGGTACGCACCTAACAAAATTACATCATATCACTGGCAAGCCCTGTATATAAATGAAAACCCCAAGGCGGGCCAAACTGAGGCTGAATGATTACAAATATGAGAAAGGTCGATAAAGACTGCTGTGATGTGTTATAGTGATTTTGTCACTCTATTTGATGGGAAGTGGAGGCACATGGGAAGCATCTGAGGACAGCAAATTTGGCCAGGCAAGAGGCACATAAGGATGGCTAGGATGCAACAAAGCATTAGCATTAGCATAGCAGGCAAGGCCATTCTTCATTTTGGATCCATGTAGTCGGAGAGTCGGGTGAGGGTGCGGGACCTGGCTTTCTCTAGGAAGGGTGGGATTAGAAAGGGCAACATGCATAGGGAACTCTAGTACTATAGGTGTTATAGCGACACTTCTTCTGGGAAAATCGTGATAGTGTCTAGAGTCCTAAGCTTTGGAAAAAAAAATTGTCCAAATTGCAACCTAAGCTTCATGTCCATGTATAGGGATAGTAGTAGTGAGAAAAACGATGCAAAAAAAAGGAAAAAGGGTGGTTGTTAGATGGAATGTGGTTTCATTTCTGTACATGGAGAACTCGTCGGAGGCTTATGTCTTCCGAAATATGAACTATAATATGAACTATAATGTTGTTTTTAAAAATATATATGGCTTCCAAAATTTGTAAAGAAATATATATATGTCGAATGAATTAATAGCATATAAAATTCTATTCGTCCCGTGGCTTGCATGGGCCTTGTTTCCATGTATATATGTCAATAAATTTGCACACCGCCAACATAGCTACCGTTAGCAATGCTCATACTAATGAGCGACTAAGAGTGTAGGACAGGAGTATAGGACAGCGATGTTTTTGGTGCTTCTTAGCTATCTCTTTTCATATCCCATTTTTCTCCTATTCACCATAAGTCTCTTTCTCTTTACATTCCCTTGATTTGTCAAACATGCTAATTGCATCTTCACGGATATTTTTGTGTGCTATGAGATAAGGCATTCATATGTGATAAACAAATGGCATTTCAGTACTCAAATGATTGAATATTTGGTTGGTGTATGCATTTCTTACTAATTCACTTTCTCTAGTCTATTCAATTAGCATCATTTTTTTGGGAACCCATTTATCATGATATTGATGCACTTGTAGGAAATCAAGCCATTCATCATCTATTACTTTGGCAATTGATTATGCAGACTCTTGTGTCGGGCAGCCCCAGAGAATAAGAACATGCGCCCCAGAATTTCCATTCAAGTCTGTTCTGGCTCTATATATTTGTAGCATGAGGGTAGATTACTATCACAGGATATAAAATGCATAGTGCATAATGTATGTGCAGCTCTGGATCCCCTCCAAGAACTGAAAATGTGGCATATATTATTACTACGGAAGATCAACACAGAGAATGAAAAAGGGGCACAAATTTTTTTAAACATACTGAGATCACAACTTTATTCAATTTGCTGTGCCCACATATATGGAAAAAAATTTTGGTCTCTTATTCACTGTGGTTGTTGATAAGCCAAATGCTAGCTGAAAAATCCTCTAAACAAAATATGCTATATGACACACAAAACAAAATACTCCTAAGCAAGAGTCCAGGCACTAGTATAAGACCTTCTTGGCCTAGACACACTTCACCTTCTTGGATGACGATGCCGGCATTGTCCCAATTGGCAGCTTCAGGGCGCAGGTAGCTGCAAGGTTGCGCTTGGTACCGCGCACGGTGTAGTGGCCAGCAACCACGACATCCACCTCGAACACCCCAGCCGAGCTCTGCCTGTCGAACTCAGCGACGCCGTCGACCCAGACCAGGCATGGTCTCGTTGACCGCACCCGTGACCAGGCACACCATGGTTTTTCCGGCGGGGAGCTTGTCGCCGACGAGCCAGACACGCGGGCCGAAGGGTGCGCCGTTGAAGCTGTACCGGGCCTCGAGTGGCGCGGCGAACTGCACACCAAGGAACCAGTTCGGGTTGTGCACCCTTGCGGTCATGGAGAGGTTGTACGTGACCGTCGTCGTCGTAGCTGGAGTAGAGTTCACTGGCGGCGGCGTCAATAGAGTGAATGCGGCCAGAGAGGCGTCCTCGATGCTGACGGACACGCCGTGCACGATGACGAGGCCTCGGATGAGGACCTGCGGGATGCCGACTGTGGTGCCGAGTATGAGGCCGGTGGTGAGGAGCAAGTAGCAGCAGCTGGCGATGCACTCGCGCCCGTCGTGGGGCAAGCACGGGCACACCATCTCACCCATGTCGTCGTACCTGGCGACACACCAGCCGCCGCAGCACTTGTCGAAGTATGTCATATTGCGGCCTGCGACAGCCGACCTGCCGGCGGTGATGGCGTGAGGAGGAGGAGCACCGATGAGCACCAGCGCTGTAAGAGTATATGTTGTGTTTCGCTCTAGTGTAGATAGAAGCTTGGTTGGACCGGAGGGCAGGAACGACGAGCTGTGTGGGCATATACTTATATCCTGGATAGGCTAGCACTAATTTGTTTTTCTGGTAATGTTAAGTACGAGTTGTTCTGTGAAGTGGTATGCACATGCAGACAACAGCTGCTCTTTTCGTACCACATTTCAGGCCACGTTCCAATCGATTCCACCCGCCTATCAACATAGTGGTACATGATTTTTCAGGACAACAAAGGGTGGAGACGAGCTATTTCAATCTGAAACCCCCATGCACCCTCGCGACATCTCCCTCTGGGGGCGACTCGAAGGCCCCCCGCCGCAGTCCCTCCTCGTCGTCGGCCGGGCAGCCGCCGCCGCTCATCCTCCCGGCCGGCGGCGGCCAGCGGGGGGGTGGGGGGGGGTGGTGGGCGCTTCAAACTTAAAGCAGATTCTTATAAAATTAAAGCAGATTCTTCAAACTTGAATGGAAAATGAAACAGAGAGCATGCACAAAGTGACTTGGTTTTCATCGGTGCTCATAACATTATTCCCGAAGCAAAAACCTGACATGCATCCATGGATGTGATGGAGCTTGATCGCTGGCATGGTGATATTGCTCGATCATGGAGCTCCATGTCAGGTAAATCAGATCAAGCGGCAGACACCAGCGGCTGATGTGCACCAAGACCACTCGACTTTGTTGGCACAGGCATTGCATGCGGCGAAGTGGATATCATGCATGAACGGCCAGTCGATTTATTTCCTGTAGCAACCGACCCTGATCGGCAGTGCCCATGCTATCTCTGGACGTCAAGACCTACTGTCGCATCTAGTAGCTTCTTCCGTCATGCCCACAAGCCTATCAAACAGGACGAGAACCTTTCCAACTATACATGGATATACCTGCGATCCTGCCTCGTTTTCCCTTTTCCACACATACTCAAGTTGGTATGCTCTTCATCTATTGTTTGGCAAACCATAGCTAGTAAGAAACAGTATATATAGTACTTCCTAGCGATACGGTGAACCTATCATTGCCCTCTTCAGCAACCTTAGTCACAAGTCTGGGCTAGGCCTGCCCCGTCACTATATATGTATTTACAGCACTGCTCATGGCATATGCGGTTCAAGATAGGATCATCTAGAGAAGTGAATGCATATAGCAAATCACCTACCAGGTTAGCTCCACTATCTGCTGGCCTCTCATATAATGGTTTCTCTTTAGCCAAATATAAAATAGCAAATCAAATCGAAAACAGGTTAAGAAAGAGAGGGAGGTGCAAAGGAACCGTCCGCCAAAATGTTGCAGGTATATGAGGAAACGGAAAATTAGTCAAGAAGAAGATGGAACATTTACACATGGCGTCTAAGCGCGCCTGCAGTCATCGCATAATCGAATGCTAGACTTACAAGATAATATGTATTAGATAGATGTTATTTTCCTTTGACACTCTGCTTAATTAATAATCAGTGTACCACACAGAAGATTTTTGTACAGTCAATCAGTTTTTATGTGCAGTTTTGATCCTGCTACTGTACCTGAGACTGCAAAAATGAGCCATTTTCAGGGACGATTTTAAAACGGCCACTGAAAATTGAACTGCTAAAAATGTTTTTCTTGTGCCCAGAGTGCTACTGTGCGGATGTAGTTGTCAACGAATCGATTTTTCTTACGCAAGTGTGACTAGGAGGATTTATCCCTACAACATCTTACCTCGTACACATGAATTTTGTTTTTTCACACACACGTGCGCCTACAAGGATATGAAGCCATGATCTGCAACAGTACAGTGCCCCCTACTAACACAGGACACAATGTGGGGATCTTCTTCACAGTTTTTATTGTCAAAAAAACACACGACACAATGTCTTGCAACCGAGTATAGGATATGCTACCTCGACAAATTTTATAATGAATATTTTGGTTTATAAATAACTTTAAACTAAAATTCACAATAAGTTTTTTATCTTTTCATGGTGTACATCTCTGACAATAATCCCCATATGTTATCATTTGTAAATTCAAGAATTTTAGAAATAAAATAAATAGCTGACCCTTAATGGTCTCAACATTTTTGAAAATCGTGACCACCTCAACAAATGCATTTCGAGGGACGATTCAGTTCGGATGCCAGTATAGTATCGGATGTAGATTGCACACCACCAAATGAAAAAGGCTCGGATTGCTAAAAATCAATTTTGTAGTAGTAAGATAAGATAAGAATGTTATGAGCAAGTTTTTGCAAAAATGGCATCCAAACATTTAGTAGGCGTTCGAGAAGCATCAGCATGGCGCAAAGCTCTGTTTTGGCTCGTTATCCTCAGGGGATGGACCACCGAGTTATCATTTGATTACGTGCCCTTTCAGTGTGTAAATATATATCTTTAATTTGACCACCAGCCATGGCCCACCTCTGTCTAGCTAGGGATATATGAACTCTCTGTTCATGTGGAGATGGTATCTTGCATGCCTCTCCATGTTTGGTGGCTAGCATTCACATGTTAATCAATAATTTTGTTTCTCTTATGAATCACATTAGTTTTAGACAATATGTAAAAGGTAGAATACTTTCAGAAATAACATTTCTTCTGCTCCATCATGACGCTGTGAAACTTTCAGTTCTTGAATCGATCATTACAGACCGGTCAGGATTTCAACATTTTAGAAGGGCACTTCAAATGCTACACTGCTAATCAAGAACTTAACTGGGGCACCTAGTGCACGTGGTTGTCGCATCAGCATTAGGTGCGACAAGTTAAGTTTTGTCTTCCCAAAGCAACCATCGTGCCACTTCAGTCTCTTTTGCCTCCTACTCCTAATAATGTACATATATAATATATAATCATGGAAACTCTTTTGAGCATCCTGCTCCCATGAGCTATACAAGACCTGTGATGTGGTCCTAGCTTGTATTCTGTTGAGTGTTTGCTGAGCAGGGAGCACTATATATAGATGTTATGGACGTTGTGCAAGAGATAGTGGAACTCATCTTTTATTCAACAATAGCAAGTCTAGTGCTGGAAGGCCTTTCATTTGTTCATACGCATTCACTCTTCAAACCAACCCTATATTGAATGCTATCACAGGATATAAAATAGCTACTGGACTCCCATCGATCTTTGTGACCGTACATGGGTATGACCGCATACTAGAATCAAACCAGCTGGCCCTCTATATTTGCGAACACATGATTTTTAATATCATGGTGTAGCATCTTTATTGGTGTGATGAGCGATTATCAACATGTATAACACTTGTGGTTGGTGGTTGATTCAGCGGTTCTACTGATCCCCTGGCACAGGGTTATGTGTTGAAACGTGTCTCTTGGCTTATGATGTGTAGGTGTGGAGTCTAGATGCAGTGGCAGCGATCAAGAGAAGGTCAAGTAGGGCGCGCCGTGCTGACGGACCAGGTGCGGTGAAGGGCGGACGCTAGGCTTGGACTGACGGACCAGACGACCGGGTGGCCAGCTGCGGTGGCTGACACTTGGGACAACGACAAGCCCAAGTCTACATAGCGGGGGACACGTACGGGCTACGCTACTCGCGAGGAGGTTTGGTGTTTTGTCCTCAAAACCATCGGCGAGGGACTCGAACGGGCTACGCTACTCGCGAGGAGGTTTTGTGGTTTGTCCTCAAAGCCATTGGCGGGGGAAGCGTATGGGCTACGCTACTAGCGGACGGTTTGGTGGTTTGCCCTCAAAACCATCGGCGACGGGTTTTCGGGGGTTTGGGCCTCGAAACCCGGGCGGAGGTCCCGATGTGGACGGATGGCACGTGGCAGCATCGGAGAGATTGCGTCGAGGCAAGGCTACCGGTAAGAAGGCACGGTGGCCATCGGATCAGGAAATCTCGAGTTGGACCATAGCGCCCTTGGCTAGGTGGTTCGCTCTAAAAAATATCTAGGGGCAGAAGTGAAATTATGTAATAGGCATATAAATAGGAGTGGACTACCCCCACTCAGGTTACCTCTGTTACCTCTGTCATTTTCATTTTTCCCTTTCCAGTTGCTTTCTCCCTCCTTGTTCGCGTTCTTGTTTGAGGTCCAAGAACAAGAATTTTACCCATGTATTTGTGAGATATTTGGTGTGGGAATGGAGGCCCGATCCTCCTCGTGTCCTCTAGGCTTGGTCAGTTTTATCTGTGATTTTCGCTTGTCTCCATGCTGTGTTGACTTTTGGTGGTATTTGGGACGAATTTTCGTTTCTTGGATTTGGAGCAATTTGGCTCGTTCCTTTTTGTGCTGATTGATGTTTTGTCGAGTGTTGAACCTGATCTCCAAGTGAATTGAACCAATTTCACTCGTGCTGCAAGAAATCGCTAGATTTGCATTTTTGGAGAGAAACTGAGTGCTCGGCCCAGATCTGCTTTTCCCGATCACTGGATCTAAATTGAGTGATGATTTCTTGGGGATAGTTTTCAATCTCCCTCACTATAGCCTGTGCAAAATTTGGTGTCGATCTGTGTTGATCAGTTTCAGTTTTTGTTGAATTTCTCTTACGTCGCTTCTGTCCCGAGCAGATGTTCTTTCCTGTGTTTCCTTCGATTCTTCCCTTTCTGACTGCATTAGGGATTCCTGTAAGGGGCCTAACAGCAGTGCTATGAGCATTGTGCGCTTAATTGCTGAGTGAGCACTTTTGAGCAGCACTTGAACTTGACCCTAGTTCTTTGATTCTTGCGACGGTAGTCTGAGAGCTGCTTTGTTGAATCTTGTTGGCAGATATGGGAGAACAAGCAGTAGCACTGCATGCTGAAGTGCCTCCCAATTTAGGCCAGGTGCTCCCAAGCAGTTTTCAACTAGTTTCTGGCTACTTGCCGACCACCGTGATCCGTGTAGTCCCGACCAGTTCTCGACCAGTTTCTGTTCTGGTGCCGACCACCGTGGTCGACGTGGTCCCGACCAGTTGTCGACCAGTTCCCGTTTTGTTCCCAACCACTGTAATCAACGTGGTCTGGACCAGCTTTCCGACCAGTTTCCATCTTGTTGCCGACCATCGTGGTCGACATGGTCTGAATCAGTTGCCGACCAGGTTCCTTTCTGTTGCCGACTAGCTTTGGACCAGTTGTGTTTTGATCTTCGTTTCTATCCTATTTTCTCACATTGGTTTTGTGGTGCTCGGTTGTGTTTCTAGGGAACGGCTACCTGGCCGGGTTATTGAAGAAAAATTTTTTGCTCCCATTCACCCCCCTCTAGTTGGAGCTGGTTAAGGATCACTTCCACCTTAATCGGTCTGTGATTCATAGAAGGCGACATGGCTTTGAATCACCAATCGGGTAATCTGCCCCAATTCAATGGGGAGAACTATTCGTACTGGAAGATCCGGATGCAAGCACATCTACAGGGGATCGATTGGCATGTTTGGGAGATCATTGAGAATGCTGACTACCAGGTGCTTGGTGCACGGGTCAATCAAGAGCAGATCAACCAACACAACGCTAACAACATTGCCCGTGCTGAGCTTTACACTGCTTTGTCAATTTCTGAGTTTGATCGTGTTTCTGATTGTGTAACTGCATGCTCAGGAGACCTCGAGGAGGCTTCAAAGCTTCCATGAGACTACAGCCCATGTCAAAATCAGACTCTATGAGACATACAAGAGGGAGTATGAGAACTTTACTCAAGTTGACGGAGAGTTTGTTGATTTGATGTTTTCTTGCTTTATCACCATTGTGAAGACATTGCGAGCTAACAATATAGTGATGCCATATGACGATCATCAAACAACAATCAAGCTTCTACATGCTCTATATCAGAGTGCTTAGGAGGTCAAGGTGTAGGTGATCATTGAATCGGCCAACTATGAGACTCTCACCATGGATGAGCTGTTCAGCAAGCTCAAGTCCACCAAGATTGACCTCTAGACGCAGGCAAGGATCTAGAATCTATCTGCTCCTACCATGGCTTTGGTGTCAGGTATCTCAAGTTTAAGTTCTTCTTTGGCTAATCCATCACAGTTGTCTTTTGCCTTGTCCTCTCTTGTGTCTACAACAGAGGAGCAGATGGAGGCCTTTGGGGATGATGAGCTGGCGCTTGTCATCAGCAAGTTCTCGCAGTTTCACAACAACCGCTTGAACCATCGATGTGGTGGCAACAAGCAAGGCTGCTTTGGATGTGGAGAGCCCGACCACTACATCGCCAGCTGCCCCAACAAGAACAAGAGCTATTCCGGCAAGCACAACTACTCCAAGCATAAGGACAAGCATGAGTTATCGCCTCGCAAGTACAAGTCCAAGAAAAACTTCAACCCAGAGTGCATGAAGAAGAAGTACTTCGAGCAGCTAGAAGCAATGTAGCGAGCCCTCATCGTGTCTTTTAGCAATGTCGACTCTGATGGTGATTCTCCTCTGAGTGATGATAAGTTCAAGAAGAAGGTCGAAAACAAGTTCAACGGCTTGAGCTTCTACGCTAACAAGTGCCGAGGAGGTTACTGCACCATGGCGTTTGACAACACCACCACCTACAACAATGACGAGGTCAACACTGAGCCTGAGGTAGAACTCACAATCGAATCTCTTCTCACTAAGCTTGATTCTATGAATGACACCATGCTAAAACAAGACACTTTGCTCATTCGTGCTGCTAAAGAATGCAATAACTTCTAGGCTAAGTTTCTCAAGGCCTCAGATGAACTTGAGCGAATCAAGAAGGATATAGTTGTTCTGTCAAATGAGACTGAGTGTGATGAGTGTGTTGTTCACATGTCCAGTCTTGTTTCTTTGCAATCTAAGTACTCTGCTTTGGTTGAGGAGTTGGATAGGGCAAGAGCTGAGCCTATTTTGTCAGGTCCTTGCAAGTCTTGTGCTGAGTTGTGCTCTAAGCTTACTGAGAAGATTGCTAGGATCACTTTTCTTGAGAAGTCTAGTGCAGATGGTACTAGTGCTTAGTGTCTTTGCTGTGAAGCTTTAGAGCTAGAGCTTGGTAACCGTAGGCATGACAAGAGAGAAACCGAAGAGGAAAACACATTCCTTCGGCACATGTTGAGTTGGCTTTCTTGCAGTGAGCCACAGTTGGGCATGATGATGAGTCATTAAAAGAGGGGTACTAACACAATGGGCTTAGCCATTGCTTCAGGTGGGAAGGGTAACAATGTATTTGGCAAGGTTGGTGAACATAGTCGTTTGAGCATGAATGAGAAACCCACCAATCCTCCCAAGCTCATCAAGAATATCCCACCAAAGTCCTCTGAGTCTATTAAGCCCATTGTGAAGGATGGAGTGCTTGAAGTCTCCCAAACCTCCACCTCAGAAACAAGTGTGGATTCTAAAACCTAACCACCTCAAGAACCCACTTGAGACTCTACCAAACATCTCTGATAAGCCCCTTCCTAAAGCCAAACCACCTCCAAGAGTGAATCATGCCCACAATAGAGTGAGTCATTCACCATCCAAGAGAGGTGTACAACTATGACTATTGCAAGAAGGATTGTCACTTGTTTGAGTTTTGCTTTAGGAGGAAGAGAGATGAGAGGTGTGAGTTTGAGCTTTACCAGTAGAACATGCATCGCCCTTCTCATGGGATGCACGGTTCACCCGCTCGGAGGTGTAACACTAGACCAAGAGGTGCAAGATCTCAAGGTGCTAGGCCTTAGTTTGTGAGACCACATGATGGTCGTGCCCGGCGTGGACCAAGTCATCCTCAATATGACTCCAGGTCCCATGGCAGTGGCTCTCAGTCCTACACTTCTAGTGGACCATGTTTTCTTTCTCGTGGTGATCGCTTCTCTACCATGGGACACGGCATGTGTGGTGTTTTTCCTAACATTTTTCCAGGGCAAATGACCCAGCACTGGTATTCTCCTTAGTTTACTAACCCCAGTGTTGGATCATTTGCTCATCCCTTGTCTTTCTATTGATGCAGCATAAAGGCTTGGAGAACATATGGCTTGTTGATTCTGAGTGTTCATGCCACATGACTGGTAATTCAAATTGGTTCTCCAGCCTCAACCCCACAACCTCCAAGGAGTACATCACATTTGGGGACAATGGTAAGGGTAAGGTGTTGTCTCGTGGGTTGGTAAGGCTCAATGAGAACTTTGGGCTCAAGGATGTCGTTTTGGTTTCGAACTTGTATTTCAATCTTCTTTTGGTTTCATAACTCCTTAGAGATGGTTTTGAAGTGCACTTTAAGCCGGGTCTTTCACGCATACTTGATTCATGAGGTGATATTTTGTGTTCAATTGTACCTTTTGGGCTTGTCTTTTGTGCTGATTTTTCTCGCTCTTTCGGCACTTCTCGGTGTTTGGTGGCAGGCACTTCTTCTGAGCTTTGGAAGTGGCATAGGAGGCGGCTTGGTCATTTGAGCTTTTACTTGCTTGCAAGGTTGAGCTCTCTTGATCTAATCCGAGGATTGCCTAAGCTAAAGTTCAAGAAGGACTTGGTTTGTCACCCATGTTGTCACAAGAAGATGCTAGCCGCTTCTCATTCCACTGTGAACCAAGTGATGACCAAACAACCCGGCAAGCTTCATCACATAGACACTGTAGGTCCAGCTCGGGTTCGATCGGATGGTGGGAAGTGGTACATTCTTGTGATCGTTGATGACTTTTCTCGCTATTCTTGGGTCTTTTTCATGGAGTCTAAGGATGAGGCGGTTTCCCATGTGCGAGAATTGATTCTTAGGCTACAAAATGAGTTTCCAAGAATGCCATGAGAGCTATACATAGTGACAATGGCACCAAATTCAAGAACTCTCATTTTGAAGCCTTTTGCAAATCTTTGGGTCTTGAGGATCAGTTTTCTTCACCTTATGTGCCTCAGCAGAATGAGATTGTTGAACGCAAGAATTGGACCCTTGTTGAGATGGCCAGGATGATGCTCGATGAGCATAGGACTCCTAGGCGTTACTGGGCCAAAGCGATCAACACAGCTTGTCACATTTCAAACCGTATTTTTCTTCGAGCTTTTACAAAGAAGACTTCTTATGAGTTGTGGTTTGGGTGTGCTCCCAAGGTGAGCTACTTTAGAATTTTTGGGTGTAGGTGTTTCATTCTTAAGCAAGGTAACTTAGACAAGTACGAGTCTCATTCCTCTGATGGCATTTTTCTTGGTTATGCTACTCACTCACATGCATATAGAGTACTTAATCTTGAGACTAACCGCGTCATAGAGACTTGTGAAGTTACCTTTGATGAAACCACACCTTGTTCTTCTCATGTCTTTGAGCGTGCAGGTGGTCAGGAGATGGGTGAAAGCATTTTTGTGGAGGAGGAGCAGGATGATGTCGATTATGGTGCTCCTGAGCCAAGTCCACTGGCTGCCCCTATCGACCCTGCATCGACTACATTGGTTCGTGGCCCCGATCCTTCATCTTTGACTTCATTGGGGCCGAACGACTAGTTTCCCTCTCCTGTATCTGAGGGAGCTCCAGCTGCGGTTGAGGGGGAGGCTACTTCATCAAGAGCGGCGCCTATACATATTCAGCACCGCCATCCTCCGAAAACCATGGTCGGTAACCTCAACCAGCGTGTCACTCACAACAGGTCATAGAAAATCTCTCATTTCACATATTCTGCTTTTGTTACCAATTTTGAGCCCGAAGATATTGGACACGCTTTATCTAATGCTGATTGGGTCAATGCCATGCATGAGGAGCTTGAGAACTTTGAGAGAAACTAAGTTTGGGTCCTAGTTCCTCCACCTCCATAGTGTCATCCCATAGGTACCAAGTGGGTGTTTAAGAACAAGCAGAGTGAGGATGGGGTGATAGTTAGGAACAAGGCTAGATTGTTTGCTCAGGGGTTTTGCCAGAAAGAGGGGATAGACTTTGAGGAAACCTTTGCTCCTGATGCAAGTATAGAAGCCATTAGTATCCTTTTAGCCTTTGCGGCTTCGAAAGGGTTCAAGCTGTATCAGATGGATGTCAAGAGTGCTTTTCTCAATGGGTACATAGAGGAGGAAGTGTATGTGAGGCAACCCCCTGGTTTTGAAAATCCTAAGCACCCAGACCATGTTTATAAAACCCCTGGTTTTGAAAATCCTAAGCACCCAGACCATGTTTATAAACTCCACAAAGCCTTGTATGGTCTCAAACAAGCCCCCAGAGCCTGGTATGCTAGGTTGAAGTCCTTTTTGCTTGGGAAGGGTTTTTCCATGGGCTCTGTTGATAAAACTTTGTTTCTCCTTAAGCAAGGCAAAGACATTCTCATCATGCAAATATACGTGGATGATATAATCTTAGGTGGCTCTTCACATGCCCTTGTGGCAAGTTTCTGATTTGATGAGCAGGGAGTTCGAGATGAGCATGATGGGCGAGTTGACATTCTTTCTCGGGTTGCAAATCAAGCAAACTCGGGAAGGACAAACTCGGGAAGGGACGTTTGTGCACCAAGGCAAGTACACCAAGGATCTACTAAAGAAGTTCGACATGGGCGAGGCCAAGCCTCTTTCGATGCCCATGGCGACTACCATTGCCTTGGATGCTGATGTTGAGGGAGAAGCGGGGACTAGAAGGAGTACCACAACATGATCGGGTCGCAGCTGTACCTAACAGTGACAAGACCGAACATCCAGTTCGTGGTCTATCTTTGTGCGTGCTTTCAGTCTTCATCGCGCATGTCTCACCATCAAGCCGTCAAGCAGATCATGAGGTACCTTCGCTTCACTCCTGAGTTTGGTCTTTGGTACTCGACCGCCTCCACCCTCTCACTTTCTGGTTATTCTGATGCTGATTATGCTGGCTGTTGTGTTGAGAGAAAGTCAACTTTTGGTATTTGTCAGTTTTTTGTTTCGTCTCTTATTTATTAGTTTTCTCATAAGCAGTCTTCCATAGCCCAATCCACTTGTAAGGCTGAGAATGTTGCTGCTGCCACTTGTTTCTCTCAGCTGCTTTGGATAGTTGCTACCATGAGAGACTTTGGCTTAGATTTCACCCAAGTGCCACTTTACTGTGACAACACCAGTGCCATAAGTGTAGCCAAAAACCCAGTACTCCATGCTAAAACCAAGCACATTGAGGTGAGGTACCACTTTCTGAGAGACAACCAAGAGAAAGGAACCATAGATTTGAGATATATTCGTACTGAGCGCCAGCTAGCTGACATTTTCACCAAACCTCTCGACCAAGCCCAGTGTGCACACTTATGAGGGGAGTTGGGTGTTTGCTTCCCATTTTAGTTGTGGGATGCCTTGTATCTTGTATAGTAGTTTTTATTTCTCTGTCTTTTGCTTGTGTCTTTGTATCATATTGCATTACATATCATCATGTATCAGATATCATGTGCTTAGCATCACTTGTATAGCTTGTTGTTTAAGGTAATGCTCTTGGTGATATGTCTTATGGATGCATGATGGCTATAGCAGCTTAGGCTCATTTTGATCATCTTGATACATGTTGTGAGTTAAGCTTACTTTTTAAATGTGAACTTGCTTAATGAATGATGAAATCTAAAAAATGTTTACCTTTGAGATGGCAAGTAGTATGTATAAGATGTGTTGTGATCCATGTTGTTGTCACCTGTCTCATGTTTCTTGAATCATATACTTAGCTCGGATCTCTTGATATCTTTGTGCTAAAACTTCATGGCTAAGCTAAATAATGATGAAAATGCTTTGGAGTTGGATCTTCACTGTCCCACGGCAATGTCACGAGACTGCGTCTCATTCACTCGAGTGAGATGAACTTGGGCATTGTAGTGCTAGTCCACAAGTGATGAGACGGCTTCCCACTTGCACAAAGTGATGAACTCGGTGTGGTTGAAAAACATGATAAAAATAATAAAATCTTTTGACAGACAGTTTGATACTCTCACATACACATGTCTAAAGGTAACCTTGTACTCCGCTGTAAAACTCCGATCAATGTTGAAGCTGCAAGTGTTAAGTGCTTCTTGAGACATGATGTATGATCGTTATATGGGATACTTCACTTTTGTATACATGTGCTAGCACTAGTTTGATCTCCTGCTTATATTTGCTCTGTGCTATCCTCTTTGGTGAACACCTTTTATGTAATATGCTTAAAACTATCAAAATGCTTATGATTTATATTCCATTCCATTTGATCAGTTTGAGCATTGGCTTTGCCTTGCACCTATTGTAATACATATGCCGTACCAACTTGAGCATGATTTTATTCAACTTTCTATACTCCTGAAGCTTTGTATATTTGCATTATACATCTTGTGCATTTCATAGCATGTTTTAAGGGGGAGCTTCTATCTTGTCCACTTGATAAGTGGTTTTGTTAACAATGGGGAGAAAGTTTCCACAAATCTAGAGTATGCATTCATGTGCATTTGTGAGGTTAATGCACTTGTCAAGGGGGAGTTGCACATTTGATTTTGCTAGACGTGTCGAGCCATTTGCCTCTGTCTAGAGGGTCTAGCTGCTTTTAGGTGTTTTTTCTTGGTTGCGTCAAGCCGTTGCCCATGTCTTTGGGGACCAAATTGTTGCTCTTTGCTTCGCTCATGGCAAGTGACCGTTTCGAGCTTTTCTTTGGCTTTTGGTCATTTGAGTGGGTTTTCTCTGGCTTTGTGTTGGTGTTGACAATGCACTCATCAAGGGGGAGATTGTGAACACATGGGGGAGTTGTACATTTGATTTTGCTAGACCTATCGAGCCGTTTGCCTCTGTCTAGAGGGTCTAGCTGCTTTCAGGTGTTTTTGCTTGGTTGCGTCGAGCTGTTGCCCATGCCTTTGGGGACCAAGTTGTTGCCTTTTGCTTTGCTCATGGTAAGTGACTATTTTGAGCTTTTCTTTGGCATTTGGTCAATTGAGTAGGTTTTCTCTGGCTTTGTGTTGGTTTTGACAATGCACTCATCAAGGGGGAGATTGCGAACACATGATTTTCCAGATCATGGTGTAGCATCTTTGTTGGTGTGATGAGCGATTGTCAACATGTTCAACACTTGTGGTTGGTGGTTGGTTCGGTGGTTCTACTAATCCCCTGGCACAGGGTTATGTGTCAAAACGTGTCTCTTGGCTTGTGATGTGCAGGTGTGGAGTCTAGATGCAGTGGCAGCGGTCGGGAGAAGGTCAAGTAGGGCATGCCGTGCTGACGGACCGGGTGCAGTGAAGGGCGGATGCTAGGCTTGGACTAACGGACCAGACGGCCGGGTGGCCAACTGCTGTGGCTGACACTTGGGACATCGATAAGCTCAAGTGTACATGGCAGGGGATGCTTACGGGCTACGCTACTCATGAGGAGGTTCGGTGGTTTGTCCTCAAAACCATCGGCGGGGGACACGTACGGGCTATGCTACTCGCAAGGAGGTTTGGTGGTTTGTCCTCAAAACCATCAGCAGGGAACGCGTATGGGCTACGCTACTCACGGACGGTTTGGTGGTCTTCCCTCAAAACCTTCTGTAACAACCCAAAAATTCGAACTACAAAATTTTTCGACAAAACCTTGAGTGATGTGGTGCGACATGTCATCATCTACCCCTTACATATGCATCAACCCTAGCATGTCATGCATGGCATTCATATGTTGCAAGTTAATTAACATCTCATAACAATGCTCTATGTTCACATGTTACATTTTAATATTTCAATAGTTCAATCATCATGTTGCATTAAAAAGAGTGATTTGGATTTTTATTTGGTTTATGTGTTGATTATTAAAAATGACAACATAATATTTATTTTGACAAATAAATATTAAGGGAATAATACCCTAGAAGTATTTGAGCCATGTATGCTCACTATTCTGTTGCACAAAATAAGCACACCGCATATATATATATATATAAGTATATATATAAATATATTTGAAAAAGAAAAAGAAAAAGAAAAGAAGGAGACCGGCCCGAGCAGCCCCGTCGACCCGGCCTGCATGCGCTCGACCCTCCGCTCGACCCTGCTCGCCGCTCGACCCTGCTCGCCGCTCGACCCCCTGCTCGCCGCTCGACCCCGCGCTGCGCGGCCCAACCAGGCCGACGGCCCAGCAAGAGCTGCGCGCATCCGCGCGCCGCACCGAGCCTCCGTTGCCGAGGAGTCGCTGACGATGGGGCCTCGAAGTGGAACCCACGTGTCATCGCGCCCGCTGAGGTCACCCGACCGGCCGTGCGTGCTCGCGTCAGCACTGTTCCCCGGCGTCGCCCCTAAGCAACCTCCCTCGACCGCTCGATCCAGTGACGCCCTGCATCGACGCGCGTCCGCAAGCCACCTGGACCGACTAGCCCGCGTAAAGTTCCCACGGCCGCAGGCAATATTCTCCGCGCGCGCGCGCACCTGCGCTATCGCCGCAGTGGAGCGCTGCCGCCATAAAGAACTTCGACACCCAGCGTTACCTAGCCCCCTCTCGCTGTTCTCTGGACCCAATTCGAGCCCAGCTGCTGACTTGGACATCCCTTGACCGCTCGATCAAGCAAAGCTGTGATCGGCCGTCCGTCTGCTACCTACCACCGCGTCCGCCCTATAAAGCAAGCACCCCGGCATCCTAGGGTTCCCAGATCGCCGCCACCGCACTGGTGAAACCCCATTCCACCTTACCAGCCTCGTTTGGAGAAGAGCTGAAGGGGAAGAAAGGAGCCGGGGAAGAAGAAGAAGCCGCCGCCAGAGTTGAGGAGGGAGACCGTCGACTCGGAGCCGTTGCTGCTGCGTCGAGGGCAGGAAGGAGGAGCAGTACCGCAAGCCGGAGCCGCTTGGACTTGTACCGCACCTCCATCCTCTTCGACCGTCGGTGAGCACCGCCATCGCCGCCCTCTCGAACCCTCCGCCGTGCTGTTGGCCATGGCGCTCCGCCGTGAGCGCGTAGGCCCAGGTCACTACCGACCTCACTGGACACACCCGCACACACACATGAGACTAGCCGAGCCCCTCGGACCACGGCATCGGGAGGATGCCGGAATGGAAGCCGCCCAGTTCATCGCCGCGCGCCAAGCTCCGCCGTGGCAAGATCACCCAGTCGCCTTTCTGTTGAGCCTCGACCTCCGTTGTTTCTGGATCCGCGCTCGCCTTGATGAGACGGACCCCGTGCACACCCTAGCTCTGCGTTTGCCTCACCAGAGCATCGACCCGAACCACCTTGTCGTCGATGTGTCGGTACGTTGCCGCTCCAGAACGCCGTCTTTCACCGTCGTTCCTGCCACCATCGACCACCCTCGAGGAGCAAGAAGAAGCCAGGAAGCTCCGCCGTGACGAGCTGCATCGAGTGGGCAAGATGGAGACCGTGGACCCTATCGGAGTGCCGTTGCCATGCACCGAGGACCTGTCGAAGCTCCGCCGTGGGAGTTGCTGCCCGTGCGGACTCCGCCGTGTGTTTTGGTCACCGCCGGCACCTCGAGCAGATGTTGCGTGACTCCAACCGTCCATCGACGCCACCAATTGGAGCTGTAGTGACTCGGTGTGAAGTGTACATCGAGCACCGTCGCCATCAAGCCACCGTCTGCCATCGAGCTCGACACGGAAGTGAAGCTGTCGCCCTGAAGCCCATTGACGTGACCGTCGTGAAGTCCCGAAACCGATGGGCGGGTTAATGGCACCGGAGATCCCTTGTGGCACCAGGAATCGAGGGTTCTTCCGCCGTCGATCGCCGAGGAGGAACTCCGCGTTCGAGCCAATCTCGTCCGAGACGGATCACGCGCTCGAGCTGACCCTCGAGTTCGACCCTTCGAAGAACCGACCCTTGAGTTGACCCGTCGGAGGACAGACCCTCGAGTTTGACACCTCGACGCGTCGACCCTCGAGTTCTACACCTCGAGCACCGTCACCCTCGAGCGCTGTCCGACGTAAAGCACGTCGCCGGAACCAAGCTCCTGACTCGATGACCGCCTACGTGTTCGCCTTGACAACCCGAGGACGATGCACGAGTTGGCGAAGTCCTGGAGTAGCCCTCGCCGGATGTTTAACCTCGCCATCACCGCCCGAGCTCCGCTGTGGGAAAAGAGCAGTCTTTCCGTCTTCGAGCATGCCCTCGAGAGCATACCCCTCGAGACCTAGCTCCCGAGATCGTGCCTCGAGACCATACCCCTCGAGCGCATAACCCTCGAGACAGTACCCTCGAGAGCGAGCACCGCTGTCAAAGCAGAGCAGTTTTCCGTCTTCGAGCATGCCCTCGAGAGCATACCCCTCGAGACCGTAACCCTGAGACCATGCCCTCGAGACCGTAACCCCTCGAGAGCATACCCCTCGAGAGCATACCCCTCGAGAGCATAGCCTTGAGACCGTAACCCCTCGAGCCCTTTCTCTTTTCAGAACATGGTTAAATATTTGAAAATTCATAACTAATTCATACGAGCTCAGAAAATTATGATCCACATATCCAAATTTTCTATAAATCGAGCCCTATCTATCTAGGCTATGTTTGAGTGTATTTGGATCTTCTATTTTGCATTCGTTCTTTGTGCTAATCTATAGGGGTCGCTTCCGCGACCGTTAAATCTTGTTACAGGCTCGAGCGAGGACAAGTCTAACGACAGTGACTACCAGGAGAAGTCCGACAGCTACGTCAGTGAAGGTGCCACACACCACCCAACCTCGTAGATCCCATTACGCATGACAATTATAGTATGGCTAGTGCTTTAAATTCATGTTGCTATAATGCTATGCCTGTGCTAGGACTGCATGATAGAGTATTTATTTGATGAGCCCTACCTTGTTGCAAACTATCACCTGCTTACCCGCTGTTACGATAGCCACCTGCTTATCTGCTATACTTATAGTTTCTATACTTCACTCGCTTACATTTTGATGAGACGTGATGAACCCGGGGAAGGCCTGGAGGGTGCCAGGCTGGATGTGTGAGTTGATGTTTCAGATGAGCATGTGAGCTGTTGATGTTATATCTGGGTTTGGGGTGGAGCTTACGGCAGGGAGTAGGGTGAGGGTTGAGTCGATCGAGCCGGGATCTACGACGAGCTTTTGGAGCAAGTCTTGCCAGGGAATGGTTCTGGACATTCCTAAGAGAGGAGCCTGTGGCGGGCTAACTGAGATGTGATGGTGGTCCTTGGGTGTGATCCTCGGAAAGGTGGAGCCCGGGATGAAGGTGCCGTGGTAGCACGTTAAAGATAAACCCTGATGAAGATATCCCGGTTTGGTCAAATCTAGGAACTGTTGCGCTGGTATCCGAACCTAGGAATCTCTTGCTTTCCACTCGCTCTCCATGGGGGGGAGACGGCCGAACCGCTGGATAGGTCGATGCCACTACTGCTAGGCGAGAAGTGATAGGAAGGTATATGCATGGGATGGAGCTAACACCCTACCGAGACGATCATGGCACCCCCTTCGGGAGTGGGTACATGGCATGGCATCCTCTTCGGGAGCGGATACATGCTCTCTTCACAGTTCCAGTGATCCAGTGCTGGATGGTAGAGTGGCATCGCCTATGGCAGTAGGCGCCCGGAATCTGCCTAGGTGCGCGCGTGCATCAATGATGGTTATCTGGTGGATTAGTGAAACCTCTGCAGAGTGTATGGTTGATCAATCGATACATATGCCGAATCTTCGGCTATGGACCTTTCCTATGTTTCGTATGCACCGGACTAGTGAGTGGAGTGTTCTACCTTCCTCTGAGTGTGTTTTCCGGTCGTGAGCCAGTTTGAGTGCTGCGGGCCGCTGAGGCAAGCCAAGAGGGAGTTGGCTTGTCGACCAGAGTCTGAGAGGGTGTTGGAGATGAGATGAGATGAGATGATGCTACAGATATGGATGGATATAGATGAAGGGAATGGGTTTGTGTTTAAAACTTGTTTATTATACTTTTGTTTTATATACTTGAACAATGCATAGGAAAACCCAGCCTTTATAGGTTCCTTTTGAGATACCCTTATTTTTGCACCCACTTCCACAAAGCAATGCATAGGGTGGGAGTGTGGCCAGTACAAATCGTACTGAAAATTTGGTTTCAGGTTCAAGGAGTGAGTACTCATCTGGGGAGTACAGCGATTGAGGGTTTCGTGCCTACGCTCAAGTTGGAGAGAAGAAGATAGCTTCCGCACCTCAAGCTTTTGTTGTAATGCTGCATGAACTCTGATTCCGCCCTGTGGCGATGTAATAAGTTATTGTAACTCCCTCTATTTGCACTCTTTTGTTCGATGTATGGATTATGGATTCAACTGTTATCGGGTAATGTGATTTAAATGGTCATATTACACTCCGACACTATGGATTTCCCTTCGTGGAAATCAAGGTCGTTTCACCTTCAGCGACGGGTTTTCATGGCTTTGGGCCTCAAAACCCGGGTGGAGGTCCCAATGCAGATGGACGGCACATGGCGGCACCGAGGAGATTGCGTCGAGGTAAGGCTACCGGTGAGAAGGCGCGGTGGCCGTCGGATCAGAAAATCTCAAGTTGGACCATAGTGCCCTTGGCTAGGTGGTTCGCTCTAAAAAATATCTAGGGGAAGAAGTGGAATTATGTAATAGGCATATAAATAGGAGTGGACTGCCCCCACTCAAGTTACCTCTGTTACCTCTATCATTTTTGTGTTTCTCTTTCCAGTTGCTTTCTCCCTCCCTGTTCGCGTTCTTGTTAGAGGTCTAAAAACAAGAATTTTACCCATGTATTTATGAGATATTTAGTGTGGGAAGAAGGGCCGAATCCTTCTCATGCCCTCTAGGCTTGGTCACTTTTATGTATGATTTTCACTTGTCTCTGTGCTGTGTTGACTTTTGGTGGTATTTTGGACGAATTTTTGTTCATCGGATTTGGAGCGATTTGGCTCGTTCCTTTTTGTGCTGATTGCTATTTTGTCGAGTGTTGAACCAGATCTCTAAGTGAATTGAACCAATTTCACTCGTGCTGCAAGAAATCGCTAGATCTTCTTTTCTCGGGCACTAGATCTAAATTGAGTGACGATTTCTTGGGGATAGTTTTCAATCTCCCTCACAATAGCCTGTGCAAAATTTGGTGTCGATCTGTGTTGATCAAATTCAGTTTTTGTTGAATTTCTCTTGCGTCGCTGCTGTCCCAAGCAGATGTTCTTTCATGAGTTTCCTTCGACTCTTCCCTTTCTAACTGCATAAGGGATTCCTGTAAGGGGTGTAACAGCAGTGCTACCAGCATCATGCGCTTAGGCGCCAAGTGAGCTTTTTTGAGCAGCACTTGCCCTTGACCACAGTTCTCTGATTCTTGCTATGGTAGTTTGAGAGCTGCTCTGGTGAATCTTGTTGGCAGATATGGGAGAACAAGCAGTAGCACTGCAGTGCTGAAGCGCCTCCCAATTCAGGCCTGGTGCTTCCGAGCAGTTTCTGACTAGTTTCTGCCTACTTGCCGACCACCGTGATCAGCGTCGGACCAGTTCCTGACCAGTTTTTGTTCTGTTACTGACCATCGTGGTCAACGTGGTCCTGACCAGTTCCCGACCAGTTCCCGCTTTGTTCCCGACCACTGTAATCGACGTGGTCCAGACTAGTTTTTCGACCAATTTCCATCTTGTTGCCGACCACCGTGGTTAACATGGTCTGAACCAGTTGCCGACCAGGTTCCTTTCAGTTCCCGACCAATTGCGTTTTGATCTTCATTTCTATCCTCTTTTCTTGTATTGGTTTTGTGGTGCTCGGTTGTGTTTCTAGGGAACGGCTACCTGGCCGGGTTATTGCAGAAAAATTTTCGTCTCCCATTCACCCCCCTCTAGTCGCCGTTTTCGGTCCTTCAATATTTGTAGCATGAGGGAAGATTACTGTCACTGGATATAAACTACATTTTGCATGATGTGTGCAGCTCTGCATCTGCTCCAAGAACTGGTTGTAATCACTAGACCAGATGGAAGATCAACACAGTGTTGCACACATAATGATACCACATTTGTGAAATAAATTGACGGTAGTTCAATTGTTCTGCAAGTTTCTTATGCTTGACTATGCTGGTGTGTAACTTAGAGTTTTTATTGGATAATTAAACACGGGCATGCCCTCAAAGCTCTGGGGAGGGCACTCAACATGGAAGAGCTCAAGCACTTCAGTACCTTCAGTGCTACTGGTTACGTCTCTACCAGGTTTCCTATGATTAAGAGGTTGAATCCATAAAAACATGATATGCGGGATCTTATTCCATCCCCTACATCATGAGGACATTCAGAACCATATCTTCATGGCTTGTGCTTACGTGCCACTAACTTTCCTCACATGATGGAAGCTCCTCGCCACACTTGTTAAGGGCATAGTCGGCCCTTTCCATTCTATTGAGCCTGTATTCCCATCGCTCCATTAGATCTAATGTTGTTCGCCATAATATGCAAATTTATCAGGTCAATGGCCTTCGCGCACGTGTGGCTGCCTCTTCTGCATAGGCACCAATCTATTAATTTCCGCCTCGACAGCAATTATTGCACCACATCCCCATCGTCAACACCACCAGCTGTCACTTTTGCCTGATATATTACTAATACATGATAGTATCTTCTTCCGAAATCCTTTGAACATCACACTCCCATCCGCCATGAGCCTTCCTTACCACCCTATGCTGCAGTCATAGCTTGTATTTAGTGGAGAATTTGCACAATTGGAAACATTATATATAAGAGGTTGTGTATGTTGTGCCTGTGCGAGTGGAGCTCATTTTGTAATCTTCAATGGCAAGTGTAGTGATGGAAGGACATCCAATTTATTGCTATGCATTCACCGTTCAATCCACTCGTATCTTGCATGGAAGAGGTCCTTTATGAACTAGACTCCCATAGAGCTCAGTCAGTGGACAGACACGGTTATGACCACATGCTAGAATAATGGTCGCCCCATATATGTGTCATGATGAGACTATGATCACCAGATATAAATACATAGTGTGTGCAGCGTGCTGTACCTCTGTTTTGACTCCTAGAACTGAAAATGTTTTATGATATTAGTGTGTGCATGAAATGAAAATGGACTGAGAATTGAGTGCATTTGATGGTGCCCACTTGTTAGAGTCAATCAAGGTCACTGCAGAAGCTCTGCCACTTTGCACTTGCTCCATGAATTGAAAATGTGCTGCTTGCCTAGGATGGCATCTGGACCCTGAACTATCAATAATTTAGGTATACATAGTAATAGGTAACCCCCACTCTGAACCTGGTTTTCAGTGAGATTAAAAACCCTTCAACCAAAAACATCCAATTGGCATTCCGAAACCATTGACTTGGCACAAAACAATGTGTCGGCTCATCAAATTTCTATTGGGGATTGACATCCTAGTGCTAACTTTGGCGCCTCTTTGACAGGAAGAAAACTGAATCTTTTATCTGCCCAGCCATCAGAGGAACCTGGCTTCACTTACAGCCTTGCAAGCCATGGCCGCTGCGTGCAGCTCGCTGGACAGCCGGTGTGCGCTGCCAGGGCTCTGGCAGCAGCAGTCGTCATTCACAGCATTTGTGACCACAAAAATTTGATGGTGCATCCGTTCTATCCAACAATCCATTCCTGCTCAAACATATGTGGCGATCTGAAGTTCTTCCTCAGAATTTGGATCTACAACGCACCGTGAATTTAGATTTGCCTTCGTTCCAGATTGTAGAGTCTCTGGACCACCCCGACCATTGTGTTGTACTGTTTACCTCTCCTGAAAACAGCAGATTTATTTGGATGTCTGTTCGATGGATGTACTGGAGCCATCATAAGAGTGAGAAAATTATTTATTTTTTCTAAATTTTCATGTTCACTGCCTCATTACAGAGAAGAGTGTGAACATTCGACGCTTTTCATATGCCACCCTGATTGTGTATGATATCAGGTGCTGAAAAATTCGGGTTGATCACAGATATAGAATAAATTTAGCAGGCAACCACAGTCCTCTCATCCATTTCATTCTTGTCACTCCAACAGTGATGTATGTCCATGTATAAAGAAAGTTGGTATTTTATATATTTACCAGAATGGCTGTGGTTCATAGCTTATGAGCAAAGCCCATGTTTGTACATCTCACTGTAACACATTGATGCACTGTTCACAAGAATTTTGATATCGACTACACATTGTGATTAGAGTTCTTTAAAAGCAGAAGATTTTACATAAATTAATGTTATTGGATGCTTTTCCTTTGCTGTTGTTCGAGGCTATTGTCTTGTTAATGGTTAAAGACATATGCCTCCTGTCATGGTGTCAAAGCTGTAGGAAGCATTGTTCGATTTGGTCTCAAGAGTGTGTGTCCCTAGTGTCTCGAGCGAACTCAAGAACACATGAATTATATAGCAGATTCAATGGTTTATCTTGCTTCAGGCCGGTGGTGCCCTATGACTAGCAGCTGATGATCCTTATTTTCAAGACCGCCCAAAATTAGGGGAGTACTATAGAGTGTAGGTAGAGCTTTGGTAGAGGGTTATCTCAGTGCTTATCCTTAGGTTGCCTTGCCACGAGCGCAGTCTTCCCCTCTTTGGAAAGGGGGAAGGCAGTGGATAGCAGTGGAGGAGCTCTTGGTGCCCCTCTCTATGTTGCTCTGCAACCTGTGGATAGTCCTCAACCCTCTGTAGGATCCAGCATCCCTTATGCTCTAAGGAAAGAAGGGCACATCATGGTTTGGGGAGCTAATTCTATACAGGAGCCAAAGTTTAGGGAGGTCTTGCAACAGCGTCTTATGGACTGTTGAGTTTCCTTGGCGCTGAAGAGGCTCTGGCTCGGTAAATCGATTAACTTCCGCAGGCAAAGAGGGTCGCAGCAGGAAGGCCACAATTTACTGTGACCTTTCCACCGTGGCGGACTGCTTTGCCCGATGTGGGAAACCAAAAGAGCCCTCCACGGAAAACCATTTCAGTAGTAGTGAATTTAGCAATAAAAAAGGGATTATTATAAATTATTTCTCATAATAAAAGTGGTGCTAATATTAGATTAAAAATTATGGGTGACCTTATATATTAAAAACGGTAGATTGCAGTAAGTGTTTAAAGAATTACACTTCATGAGGATTAGAGTTGCTGCAGTCGTCCCTGTCATTTTGCCTAGGTGGTTGTTCATTGGGCTTCAACCATGCAAGGCCATGGCTGCTTGTCCACTGCCCCATCCTGTGGCCCATTCATCCATGCAATTGATGAAACTTGCTCACCAGTTAGGCGATACTGCCAAACCATGGAGGCCTGTGTCGCATAAGTCGGATCAAGGGGCAGACACGCCCCAAGATGTTCCCAGGGCGCCCGACGCATGGACCCTGTTGGCCAAGGGATTGCATGCGACCAAGATGCCTGAATGTGTGAACGTCCACTCGATTTGCTGATGCAACCCACCCTGGTGGGCATTGCCGGAGCTAGCTGTGGCCGTCAATTCCTTGGTATTCCACTGGTAGCTTGTTCCCTCATGCCCCCCATGCCTATCAAACAGGAGGAAGCTCTTTGCAGTTATACATGCATATTCCTGCGATCTATCTGTCCTCTCGCTAAGTTACTGTAGTCGCTGAGTATTTATCATGCCTTGCATGCCCAAATTGATGTGTGCCAGCCTCCTTATATATCGTCGTACGTCCAGGGGCAACATTATATAATGCAATGGATGGTTGATGAAGGCGGGAATTTAGTATCTTTTTCGTCATGTTAATACGTTATTATATCTCCTATAAAAGCTAGGAGGGGAGCTCACATATCCATTGACTTTACATAGGATATAACAAGTCACATGGCGAGCTGAGTTGGCAACAGTGTTATTAGTGGCACCAATGACCTTGTATATGTTAAGGTTTGTTAGCACATAAACACATCTATTTGTCACGTTTAGAAATACTGCTTCAAAAATGTGTCACGTTGGGGTTATCATGATGTTGCATGCTGCACTAGTACAGGAAAGATTTCTATATACAGTTAAAATCGGTTCTCAGAGACGATTTGAAAAAAAATAGTTATAATGCCATCAATTGTAAAAATATATGATTTTTAGAGGTGGTTTTAAAACCGTTCCTAAAAGTCAAAGACAACCATCCATCAAAATCGATACTAGTCAACCGTATGTAAAAATAATTTTCAGTGTTTGCTTTGTCTCCTTCCTTTCGTGCAACTGATTATGAAGATGAATAGAAGACGCTCTGTCTTCCATTAGACCAATTATAAAAATGAAGACAGTTTGACGTCAGTGGCTTAGTGGCATGGCGTCAGTGGCAGAGAACGAAACTGTTTACTGCTGCTTGCGCTGGCAGGATGAACTGCAGTCCGAACTGTGCAAAGGCTTCAATACACGGTGCTGCTAGTCACCTCGCACATTTTGCTCAAGTAGAATTAGCTTGTGGTCCCGTTCTTACGGACGTTGTGAGGACTGAGGACTCCAACGAGACTACTCTAGGATGTCATCATCAAGGGAGATGGAGTGATTGCAGGCAGGCTACTAAAGCCTCGCACCACTGCTTGTTTGTGTCTTGATTCTGTTGTGTATCATCTCTGGATGGTAGTGGATATATCTTTTTTCCAGTAACTAAAAAAATGTGATTTCTAGACAGCGCTTTATTGAGACAGCTGATATTCCTAGTTTGAAACAAAGCTGTCACTAGAAATCAATTTATAGCGGCAGCTGCTATTCCCAGCCGCCTCTAGAAATTCAATGTGTAGAAACGGCACAAGAACCCACTCAATAATTCTTATAGATAGTTGACTACCCAATGTCTTGTGTTGTCCTGAAGCTGGTACTCCTTTCTGGAAAGGTGTGAATTGGGCTATGCAGGCTGCTAAATTAGGAGTGATTTGGAAAGTAAGGAATGGAAAGAGAGTAAGATTCTGGGAAGATCAGTGGATAGGTAGTACCAGTTTAGCCATCATGCTTTGGCCCTTGTATGTCATTAATGAGCGACAGGGTGCCACTGTTCAGGAGGTGTGGGATGTTTTAAACCTCAGGCTCACTTTTAAAATGTCGGTTTCTGAATAGGTGATGAATACATGGTGGGAACTAGTAGACTTGATGAGTTCTTTTGAATTGTCTGATGAAGAAGATGCCATGATTTAGGCCTATAGCTCCACAGGGGAATATAATGTTCAATCTCTCTACGCTATTATCAACTTTAGAGGTATATCTCCTGTTTTTGTTATTGCTATTTGGGAAACTACATATTCCCCCAAGGGTTCAATTAATTCTTTGTCTGGTGAAAACAAATTGTTGAGAAGAGACAATTTAGCCAAAAGGAGGAGTGTTTATGATCCAACCTGTTTGCTCTGTGGAGAAGAAGAATCAATCTGTCATTTGTTCTTTGAATGCTGTGTTGCCAAATTGATATGGCAAGATGTTTCTGAATGTTTAAAATTGAGCTTAGGAAATGATTTTGAATCTGTTGCTCAATTTTTTAGATCTGAAAAAAGGCATAAAATTACTAATGTTGTTTTAGTAGCAATGTTGTTTTAGAATGGAGGGCTCATCATCAAGGTTGGATCTATTGGTTGCTTAGCCTTCTATCTTCAATATTGCAGTGGGAGAGAGAACTGAATCTTTAGAGCTAGTACTTAGTGTTAGTTCTATTGGATCGTTTAGAGTGTAAATCAGTGGGTGATTCACTTGCAGTTATGGTAAATTGAGTAGAAATCTTGGTGCCCCATCATGAGGCACAAATCAGATAGAGAACGAGAGAGGGGAGTGGAGGAGCATACCTTCAGTCTTGGCAGTGGAGGTCGGTGATGATCTGCACTAGGGCAGCGATGGGCGGTGGAGCCGGTGGTGCAATGGCGACGCCGGTGGAGCTTTCCGTCGATGGCAGCACACCCTCTCAATCGGACTAGGGTTAGGACAGGTGGGAGTGGTAGCTGTCAGTCGAACCTCGTAACCTGTGCCCTAGCCCTACCTCCTATTTATAGTGCTGTGCGACGGGGGCCCACTAGCCATGTCACTGGGCTGGGCGTCACCGATCAGGATGCGAATCAGGGCCCAATTCGGTTGTTGGGCCTAATCGGTGGCAGATCAATTCCAACATTCTCCTCCTTGATCTCTCAACATTCTCATATCATTCTTTGATTTCTTATTTTAACTTTTAATTCTAATCTTTCTTACTTCTGTCCCATTCCATTATAGATTAGTGCATTGAGTGTATCTCATCATCATAGCAATTAGTGCCATTAGACTAACAGCCACAACACACATTCTCCATTCTGAAACGAAACTCTCATCTAGGCCCTTTATTGTCTAGAAATCATAGGCTATATCATAAAATCCATGTCGACTGTGTATTTTCTGAACACACTGGGCGGTAGGCCTTTAGTAAGCAGAACCGTAAGTTCTTTCTTATTACTTATATGTTCAATACCTTTGAAATGATTCTAGACTTTCTCCTTTACAATAAATACATTCATGTCAATGTGTTTGGCAGCACACTTGACCTGTTGTCATAGGAGTAAAATAGTTAAATGGTTGTTGCTGTTGTCAACCATTATCAACTCCAGGTTCTCTTAACCATTTCACCTGTCCTCTAAGCCTTATAATATTCTATTGCATAACTTTGCATCATTCATGATATCATAATTGTTTCTTTGGAGCTTTTCCACAATAAAGCTCTGACAGTGATGTTAGTTATTGTGGATTTCACTACACATCATGCTCAACTTTCATCTTTGTACCCACAACTATTTGAGAGTACTTGTTCTTTCTCATTCACAATGAGGCCTAAAATTCTTTGCATAGTTCATGATGAGGACATCACTCCATTGGATGCACAAGATGATCCTCCGCTGGACATTCAATTTCCAATCACAAGAGCTCGCACACGACAATTAAATTTATAGGTGAGCTCATTCTTAAGGAAGTCTTTTTATGATTTTTAGAATTGATTGCTACCTAATGATTATATTGTACTTAGGAATCATGGAGAGGACCAAGGGATGCATAAGGGATATCTTGGAGGCATGGAGGACTAGCAAGGGCGCCCAAGTCAAGGTGGAGGCCCAAACCGAGTCGACTTCAAGCCTGTTTTAGAGTCCCAGACTAGTGTGGAATAAAGCGGACGCCCAGGACACATCCGGACTCTGTTTTTGATGATCCACCTATGATGGAAAGATAATTTCATAAGGAAGCCAATGGCATTGGTTTAAGGTCAAAATTCCTTCGGAGTCATTGGAAAACATCGAAACAAGTTAGCATCCAGAATCTGTTTTGGTGCTACATCACCGTTTTTGGTCCGTTGGGCCGTGTATCGTTGTTGAGCCCATTAGGGGGTGCGTCCAGGGGTGGCGATGACCCTTAGACCTCTACAACCAGCCACCGCCTCTCTCGTTAGGTTTTGGGTTTTGCTTAGATTATTCTGTTCACAACAGTTTCACCGCACCGTCGGTTTGTGAGACCCTAGCTCGTGAGATTAATCATTCATCTGCAATTGGTTGCATTCTTTCATGTTCTTGCTTGTGTTCTTCGATTAGCAGGCAAAGGACTCAGCCTTCTTGGCGAGGTTGACTGTGCTTCAACAGTCGATAACCAGAGAAGACGTGGTGCTGCGATTGCGGGGATCAGAGCCGAGTTGTTCGAAAGCCGGATCGAATTATGTCGCGATTCCACCAAATCGAGAGTTATTAGAACCTTTCGGAAGATCGGGAGCCCTAGTTCACATCAGTTCAAGACATTCACATCTCCATTTTGGTGATCTATGTCTAGACTAGACTTTTGCCAAAACATCCTAGGTACATTTACTATGTCAGGGTAATTTCTTAGTTATAAGCATTCATTAAGCTTTCAACAGCTGAAGCATATAGGACGTCTATTTGATCAATCTCATATCGGTTTTCAAGACATTCAAAGTTCTCAAATCTATTACCCTTGACTATAAGAACATGCATAGGTTTTTCTCTCATGCATACTTTATTTCCTTAGAATATTTTTGAAGTATGCCTTTGCGATAGTTCTAATACCCCTCTTCTTCTTCTACCTCGGTAAGTTTCAACTCGAATGACGCTTCACCGAGATTATTCTTATTGAACCGTGAGGACAAAACTTCTTTTCCTCTGTCAGTAGATTAACATCACTACTAGAAAGCAAGATGTCATCCATATATAGGATTTGGAAATGAATTTCTCATTCATAAACTTTGCATAAATGCAATTGTCCTCTACATTCTCTTTAGAACTCAAACTTTCTTATTGATTCACCAACTTCAAACTCCATTTTCTAGAGATTTGCTCCAATCCTCAAATGGTTTCTTCAAACAACATTTATTATGTTCTTTTCCTTCCATGATAAAAACTTTTGGTTATGCCATGTAAATTTTTCATATAAACCCTCATTGAGGAATGCCATCTTTACATTCATCTGATTCAATTCTAAATCATATTGTGCCACTAACATTAATTGTAGTCTGTTCATTCTCTTTGCATGAATCTCTCCATCATAAGTTGTGATATATATTTTTCTTCATCACCTCTAGAGCCACATTATGTCTTGTAGACCCATTACAACATATTGTTTTAGCTCCATTGGTAATTTCTTCTAAATCCCAAACATCGTTGGTATTATCAGTTTCATTTTGTCTTTGTTTGCTGGCATTTAGACAAGTGAACATCTCTCATGGCTTCTACAAAAGGGGTGGAAACACCCTCCAATTGAATTTCATTAAACATAGACTTTATAGTCATTAGAATTATTTCTCTTATTCTTCTGAGACCTTTTAGAGCCTCAGGTACTAGCACATCTTTCAAATGCGGCTATTGTTGCTCTTTCATTGCCAAGAGGCAATTGATTTTCTTTAGGCTTCTATAGAACAAGATCCTTGTTCATCTTCTAGAAGAGCTAACAATAGTTGTTGTATATATCATACATCATCAATAGGTGTTGAGCAATTTGTTGCTCTTAAAGCACTAGAATGGGCATGCAACCCTACTTCAATTCAAGTCTCAAGTATCTTCATACCATGCTCCCCCAGATTACTCCATCCTTTGTAAGGATGGTGTATATTCAAATTTCTTATTTGGGTTTAATCCGTCATAACTTCTTACGACGCTTTGAGCACCATTTTAGTATCACTCATTACGCTATCTTCTTATTGGAACCATAAAAGGTTTAGGAATCCAGCTATTTCATTACTTGGGGGTATCATTATTACGACTGTTGTACTCCCTCAACAATCACATTCATCTTTTATAGATCACACTTGTTCATATCACATTCAGCTACATATCACATTTCAACGGTCATATTCATCTTTTATAGATCACACTTGTTCATATCATATTCATCTTCATATCACATTCCTCTTTTATAAATCACTCTTGTTCATAATGCACATCATGCATCACATTATCAAAAGTATAGGGGAGTAGCTTTCTTGATTTTTGTTTCTTATTTGATTTCACAAATCACCCCCTCGAAATGTGGCTAAAACTTTTCTACCATAATTTTAAAACTATTCAAAACTCTTGTAGATGAGAAAACTTTCATTACTTCATCCACATGACTATATCATGCAAAATAAAGTTAATTCTTAAATCATTTTGGGAGTACACTTTCCTCATTCGACTTCATGAACTCAACAGAGTCATTCATTACTTCTGCAAGTCACACTCGCATGTCATTCTTATCATTTGGTTCATATGCAACTTTCTTCTCCCGCCATGCAGGATAAATTCTGTCAAAACCTCCCCGCCATGTGGGATAATTCCCCATAAAGGGACATCAAATCCAGAAATGGCTCTCAGGGCATATTCAATCATCACATTCAGAATTAAATTCAAATACTCTTTAATGCACATGCTTAATTCGACGTTGGTCAAAACAAACATGCACATAACCGATTACATTTCATATCATAGGGATTAAAACTAAAAGTTAAATGACATATTACATCTCCATTAACATGATGACTATAATTAAAAAATAGATTCTTCTTCATAAAGACTACAATAAAACATTTTTTTAACTAACTCTTATTGCTATGTCTTCTTTTCTTGGAACAATGCCCCTTAATTTGTTTCCTTTCATGCCATTCTTTCAAGAGACCACCGTCCCTTATGTAATGGTCTTCTTTTTATGCAAAAATCACAATTTTCATCCTCTGTGTCACAAGTACCTAGCTCATTTCCTTTCGCCTTCAAGAATGAAAGCATCGAAACCTTTTGTCTGTAAAATATTCAGTAATAATCATCAATAACGAGCATGAAAAATAACCCTACGTTGGTCTGGTTAAAGACATGCACATTGAAATTTTCAAATCTTTCTTTTATATTCTATATCACCGTTGTGCAGAAATAGAATAAAATATCGTCAATTCTAAATCACCATTGGGCAGAAATAGAACTAGTTCATATAACTCAATAATCTTTGAAACATATAAATCCTCATCACATTAAATTCAAACTTTTGAATCTTTCTTTTATATTATAAATCACCGTTGGGAAGAAATAGAATAAAATTTCACCCTTCTACATTAATTCTATATCACCATTGGGTAGAAATAGAATTAGTTCACATATAGAGATTCAATTATCTTATAACAACTCTTCAAATAATCATTATCATTGCTACGGGAACTTGAAAATACATTTCTTGATCTTTATATATTCTCTGAAAAATTAGTCACTTTGATGCAAAATTTATCAGAGATTAAACTTCAATCAAATTCATAAATAAACATATAATATTGTTATCATTACGTTGGTCAAAAAATAACAATATTATAATTCTTTTATTCATAAATTGACTATTCCTCTAATTAAAATTTTCTCATTGGTTCTAATTCTAACCGGAGGATAAACTTTCATCATTTACTGAATAAAATATATATGCTCTCTAAATTAAATCCTCCCGTTGATTTAGATTTAATGAGAAGACAATAAACCTTCTTTTGCAGCAAAAACATTAATAAATCTTTCATTATTCTATTTTCTAGAAAAATTTAAAGTTTCTATACTATTATGTGAACAAAATTATCCTAGGACAAAAAATTGTACAGAGATTGGCATCATAATTCTATTCAAATTCATAGAATAGGCATCATATTGTTTCAGGATATAATAAAGAAAATTCATAAAATCTACCGTTCATACGGGCACCAAGGCGAACCATTCGGCCCAGCCAACAAAACGGCCCACGTGCCTACTTCGGCAGCTGCGCACACCTCAGGCCCCACCCAGGTCGCAACGTGGGTCTGGGCTAGCAATCCGCCAACCCGCCTGGGCTCAAAGTGGCCCAATGGATGGTGGCCGTTGATCTTGCTTCATCTCAATCTGACGAACACGAGTGAATTTTAGGGAACAAAACCCTCGCCTGGGCGCAAACCCTGTAACCCTAGCTTCATTTCTCTTTTTCTTTTTTCTGTCACAACCATAGCGACAGAGGTGAGGTGGTCGCCGGCGGTGGCGACTTTAGCACCTCACCAGAGCTAGGCTCACGCCGGTGGCTCCCCCCGGCCTATGCCTCTTTCTTTGTCTTTCATCTTCCCTTCCTCTCTCAGCGCCACATCCAGCAACACCCACCACCCATGATGGCTGGAGGGAGGAGATGGCCGGCACCACCACGGGCCCTCTCACTGGCGCACATGCTCCCCATTGGGTGAGCACGTTGCCGTCGAGTGGCCTTGCATCGGCGCCCTGATCCGAGCCCACGCATCGCGGCGAGACGAGATGCCAGCGGTTGGTGGCTCTACTCGTCATCCCACGCGACGGCTGGGCTATGCCGGTAAAGCCGGCGGCTTTTATTCCCCATGCGGTAGCCGTGGATAGACCAGGTAGGTTCCTCTGCTTTCTTTTTCTTTAGGTTTAGGGTTCGTGTGGAATCCCAATAACTCGAATTCTCTCCTATTTTCTATTCGATTCTGTTCTATTCTTCCCAGTCATCGGGCTAGGGTTTGGTTTTGGTTTAAAATCGATTTCATTTTCTTCTAATTCAAATTGAACCGGTCATCTTCTTCTAAATTCTTTCATTTTCCAACTGGATTTACATAGTAGAGCTAGCTCTGATAACATTGTTAGTTCTATAGGATCGTCTAGAGTGTAAATCAGTGTGTGATTCACTTTTAGTGATGATAAATCGAGTAGAAATCTTGGTGCCCCATCATGAGGCACAAATCAGCGAGAGAATGAGAGAGGAGAATGGAGGACCATACCTTCGGTCTTGGAAAAGGAGGCCGGTGATGATCTGTGCTAGGGTAGCGATGGGTGGTGGAGCCGGTGGTGCAGTGGCGACGCCGGTGGAGCTTTCTATCGCTGGCAGCACACCCTCTCAATTGGACTAGGTTTAGGACAGGTGGGAGTGGTGGCTGTCAGTCGAACCTCATAACCTGTGCCCTGCCCGCACCTCCTATTTATAGTGTTGTACGATGGGGGCACACCAGTAAATGGGCTGAGCATCCCTGATCAGGATACGAGTCAAGGCCCAGTTCAGCCGTTGGGCGTAATTGGCGGGAGATCAATTCCAACACTTATTGTTAATCTTCTAGTTGAAAACTCTTTGCTTCATGATGTCTCCATGACTGTGGGATGAATTGCACTCCTACCAGTTACAGAACCTAAACACTTGTTTGTGCCTTTTGAAATATAAAAGTAGGGGAAACCTTTTACTCTAAAAAAATTCTTTGTTTATTTATAGAGATGGAAAATCAGAAGCAGCTATAGAGACTTCCCAACTACCTCTTAGTACTGCCTTCGGAAAATCAGAGGTGCCTATCGAGGCTTTTCTAAATGGTCCTAGCTTGCCCAACATATCTCATGAGAAGGAGTGCATCCATGTAGTGGAACTTAATGGTCAACATCTCCAAATTGACGGTAGAATTTCTTTCATGACCATGAATCATCACATCGACATAAAACCAATGTCCTGGATTTTGCCTTGGTTGGTTGGATCACTACCTAACTGGGTGAATTTGAGCTTTTCTTAGGGTTTGAAACTTCAGTCCTTTATTTAGTTACCCCGACATGGTTATTACCTTTTAATGTTGTAGTCAGTGGGATTGAAATTCTTGAGGCGATTTTTTCATGTACATTTATCTATGTCAACTATGATATGTTGAAGTGTGGCTAAGCAACAATACCAAGCTTTTGTAGTCTATTCATTCAGCATGATTTTTTATTGTTGACCCCATTTAGCATGATATTGATGGACTTGTAGGACGTCAAGCCATTCATCATCCATTATTTTGGCAATGGTTTGGTCAGACTCTTGTGTCGGGCAGCCCGAGAGAATAAGAACATTCGCCCCAGCGTTTCCATTCAAGTCTGTTCAGTCACTCCATGTGATGCACATTCGCTTGGTTTTGATCATGCAACAATACTAAAAATACCCCCTGTAGTGACGCTTTATTTATACATTAGACACGTTTTATTTCGTCTCTACATGATTGTAGGCATGTTTTTATAAAGCGTGTTAGAAACATTTTGCATGGACCGTGTCAGAACTTGTAGAAACGAGTTCTCAGACTATTGGTCATTGTCGTAGCACATGGAAAATTTAGACCTGCAGAACCCTTATCTGCTTGACCATGATTCTCAATGTGTGCCACCTGCAGTCATAGTTGCACTCTCAATTGTGACATGTAACATGGTTTATGTTGCACTCAATTCAGATTTTGATAATCAAAATAGATGCAGCTTCAAAACAAGGGAAACAAGCACATACCGATCCTGACTGATTACAAGCTGGAGATTCAATCCTCTGAGACCTGTCATTGATCCAGCAAGTTCAGCCATACTTTGAAGGGTTATAATAATATAAAATATAGACATACAATATTGGTCATTGTAGCAGCACGTGAAAAAGTTAGACCTGCAGAACCCTTATCTGCTTGACCATGATTCTCAATATGTGCCACCTGCAGTCGTAGTTGCACTCTCAATTGTGACATGTAACATGGTCTATGATGCACTCAATTCAGATTTTGATAATCAAAATAGATGTACATGACTAGAATAGTTCATAATCTTAGCACATCCCATACAATAGTTCTTAATTAGATTGTTGTTTTCAACTTCATATTGGGAGCTATAGCAAGACTGTAAACCAAATCTCACAATAAGACCCCCTCCAAAAAATATCATACGTACTAGATGGAACTAAGGAAGCAGCATATTTCCCTTGAAATGTGTTTATGATGCCGCTACAGGATAAGAAGGGAGCACAACACTTAGCTACAGGAATATTTACTTGCTAAGTAAAATCACTTTTAGTCACATGCTTATTTAGTTGCTATGAGTAAGGATAACAACAAAATAACAAAATAATTGTTGCTGCATGTGACCATAAAATAGAAATACATGGGAATATTTATTTGTGCTTTCTTTCACGACAAAGCATCCAGTGAGACCATTTTACACTGAATAATAGAGTATAATATGTGGTTCAAATCTGCAATATTTTAATTTTCATGTTTGTCTCTAGTTTTTGTGAATTGAAATATGTGAGGTTTTATTTTCTAAGTGCAGATCAGTAAGCAGAGTTTAGCCGGAACGATCACAGGAAAATCACAAATGCAGGTTGGCTAAGAAGCAATCAGGAGTTACCACTGTTGAAGCTACCTGGACATTCAAAAGGAGAAGAACTTAATTTTCTTGCCCCCTGTATATTTCTAACATACCTTTGCCACTATTGGCTCACATGGTAACGCTGATGCGGAACAATCCTTGTTGAGTTGACTACAATTCTAGGTATGTGCCACCTGCATATTTATAACCTTAGAATTTAGGACATTAGAATGCACTTACATGGTATATTATAGCTTAGAAATTAGAAATAAGGGTAGCTGCATCTCATAGCTACAATAATTTAGAATCACAAACATGTAGGGTGAAGAAAGGTATAATGTTACCTGAACAGATTTTTCTAGAGAGTGCACATCATTATTGTCGATCTCAATACCATTATCACTACATGCACCATCGGTACCATCATCACTACAGTCTTGCTCAGTATCGGTATGACCATCTATTTCAATATCAACAACCTACAGAAAAATGAAACAACATACACTTAATAAGTTACAAGATGCGAATAAACTCATTCCTAAGAGAGGGAGACATAGACAGGGACCCATGGAGGCTTACTTCATCATGTAGTGCTCTTTCCATTCCTTTTATCAACTCATCATTTGGGTACTTTTGTTACATAAAAGCAAGCCAAAGTTTCATAGCACCACTCATGCAATGCATCTTATTGTCCATTGTATTTACTTTGTCACGGTACCTTCTTTCTTCTTCAGTTTCAGTAACAAAAGTAATACCTTTAGGAACTTGCACTTGACTCCAGTACTTATCATCATAGCACCCATGTGGTTTCAATTGTTTAGCAACAATCTCATTGAACACCTCATCAAAATCATTAGCTGAAAGACTACCATTGTTCTGCTTTTTTCTTTTTCTATTTCCTCAAATGATGCATCCAATCGAAATAAGCATATAGCAATGTCACATAATCATAACAATAATTTCAAATCCAATCCACAAGTAGCAAGAAAATATACCATCACTAACTTCACTTTGTTGGTGCTGTATGTCCCACTCTTTTTCTTATGAGCGGCATCCCATAATTCTATCCTGTGAACCTTTCCTTTCCTTTGATCTTCCTGCACAAGATATTAAATTTGAAGATCCAATCACTTCTGTTACATGATCATTGAATTTGACAGATAACACAGTTAGAATATATGTCACCATCTCTTTCCTCAGTCTAGCATGGCTTTTCCTCCCTGTTGTGTGTGTATTTTTCTATTATTTTGCACACCAGGAGTTTGTTGCACACAATTTCTGTAAACATAGCAAAATTATAAAGCACAAATGTTACATAACTTTATTTCAAGTTTCTTGTAAATGTTAGATAAAAAGATATCACCTTGTGTCTTTCTTCACACCAATGTCTAACAAGAGGTCTCCATTGATATTGATTAACAGTTGTTGGTCTCCACTGTATAATTTGTTCTAGAGATCTCTGTTTAGGATTGAAATGTTCTTTCTTTAACTTAGATTTGTAGGCTCGCCACCTATTGTTTACAGTTCTTAAGATCTAATCTCTTGTAAGTTGTAGCTTTTGTCTAGGAAAGACAAATTTTGACTGTACAAAGAAAATATAAATAGTTGATGACGGAAACAAGCAATAGTGTACTTTCCTAGCATTGTACAGATTACATTTACCTCAACGTCCATAATTATATGTTCCTTGTTTTTATTGAAAAAACATGGTCCCATCGTTGAATGCTTAATGGGGCAAATGTTGGGTTTTGTGCTAGATCCCCAAGGTGTTGTCGAAGAACAGAGGCTGACCTTTCATTTGGTACACCATTTTCATCGGTCCCTACAATTACCTTTCCTCCTTTTAGTTTCTCTAAGTCTGCAACTCCAAAATCTCCTAAAACTTGTCGCATCTGTCCATTAGGCCCTACATGTATGAAATTATGTTATTTGACATTGTATTTAGACGTGTCACCAAAAAAAATATCAAACTTACATATTATCTTGATTGGACTTGCACGTCGGCTTGGCATGTGGGCTAGTTTATTGTCAATATCTAGAGGACCTTGTAAATTCTCCTCAGTCTCATTGTCTACCAAATCATCATCAGGCTCCTGCTGCTCCTGTCTTCATGTTCTTGAAGGTCCAAGTTTCTTAATCTTCGAGGTCCTCTTGCCATGATTTCTACTGCAAAAGAGTAGTTTTAGTTTTCTGCTCAACAAACAGATAACCAAGAAAAGTTTCAATGCTGATTGTAAAGTACATAGTCAACTCATAAGATGTTGCACACGCAACCAAATAAGGTGAATGTAATCAAGAAATCCTAGAGCCAAATAATTACTTGTAGATGAAAATTGTAAAATATCATTTATGCTAAAACACAATCAGAACCATACATACAGAAGGAAAAATAGAGAACATGAACCAATGTGACAGGAAAAGGAGATGGATAAGTGTAAATTTGCAGTGCTGGTTGCCCTCTAGTAATCTACAAAATGGGCTCATTAGATTTTCACAGAATGACAGAACCAATTAAAGAGAAGTCGGAGCCAAATAATTACTACATACAAAATCCTGGAGCCAAATAATTACTCCATACAAATGCAGAGAAATTGTAGAGCCAAATAATTACCTATAGTCAATAGATGTTTCAAAGAGTACAGGTATGCCATCATTTTTGTACAAAATCATTTGACACTAAAATACATTCAGAATCATATACTCATCATAGAACATAGAGAGACTTATAAGGTGATCTGGCCATTTGGGCTGTGACTTGTGTAATGTAACAGTGAAATAAAATGAGTGCAGATTATACAGAAAACACCAGAAATTCATGGGAACAAAATAGCCCAAACTGCAATAAGTCATGCCCACAACAGCCCTTGTCCTGGCAATTCAGGATATAGGCATTTGGATTAGAATATATTCCCTTCCAGAGCAGAAAAATGGATGCACAGAGTTGAGGAGGGAAAAAGAACCTTTACCTACTGTTTACTCTGGACAGCAAAATGATCCCAGTAATAAAGATGACCACTACAAGGAGATTCAGTGAAGCAAAAGTTTTACGGAAACTAATAATAAGCCAATTCCTATTGTTTGTATCTTCGTATCATTCTGGAGGCCTATGAGGTTAGGAAACAAGCGCAGGCAGGACCAGCAGCCTGATCCCATAAATCGAGCTGCACAGTAGATGCCTTCAGAAAACGCTCTGAAACATGAAACGGCAACCGGAGCTGCCTGGACTCATAATGCACGCACACAACACACGATGATCGAGGCTGCACAGGCGCGTAGGCGGAGGTGAGGCCAAGGCTGGGTGCGGAGAGGTTCAGCCATCCATGGATTTCTTGACATCAATCTAGGGGAGCAGAGGGAAAGGGTGAAGTCTGCTCACCGATGACAGAGGTGGACGAGTCGACGAGCAGTGCATAGCCTCCACCGTTCGTCGAGGACGCCGTCCGCCGAGGAGAGGCCAAGCGTTGGGCGGTTGATGCGTTGGCGTTGAGGCAAAGGGGGCGGGGGGTGCAGGGGGTGCTGTGTGCTGCGGACTCAAATGTGGAAACGGGGGATGGAGGAAACGGGGACGGAGGTGGCGAGGGTAATAGATGCGGTAGTTCTGTAATCTCGTGGCGTGGGGGTGGTTTAGGCCGTGCAGGAAGGTTTAGGCACGAAAATAAAATAAAAGCACTATCATTACGCAGCAAATTTTCAATTGTACGCGGCACTGGCGGCAAATAAAATATGTTGATACGTAATTCTAATTGGAATTGTCTTGTACATATCTATGGAAGTAGGACCAAATTTGTTTCAATCTCCGATCCACCAATATTCAGATTGTTTTCAAACAATTTTTTTTAAAAATAGCAAAACATTTTTTGAGAGTGTATTGTATTTAATAGAATAACAACTGATCGTTTTACTTAAAATTCACTTAAAACTTGTATTACTAAAACTTGCATCCTTAAAAAACAAAAATTAACTTGCAGGTCATTTATTAAAACTAAAAAAACTAGAAGTAATTTGAATCCTTTCGACATGGGTGTTTATTTGCTTTCACGTCGACCTTAAATGAGTATATACTCAGAGGTTTAAAAAATGATAATCTATGGCATATTACCACTCCAGTTCCCTTCTAGCATGCCTAAAATTTGTGTATTAATTTAATCCATAAAATCGTGTATGTTTGCCAGGACACACCGTGGCAATTATTTTATTTATTTCTTAGTTTCGAAGAGAGAGAAGGTAGGAAAAATGTCCTAATTGCCCTCATCTTCAACCTCAGGCCGGTCACTCATTTTTGCTGTGACACATCGTTCGTCGGCGCCGAGGGCGCTCGTCAGCGCCGTGCTCGTCGCCCCCGCCGTCTGCACCTACTGGCGCACCGCGCTCATGTGCCACCTACCATGCTCGCCCATCCACGCTGCTGCTGGCTGCTGAGCCCACGCCCTCACACCACCAAGCGCCGCCAGTCGCGAGAGCTTGCCTCGCGCCGCCGCGCCCATGCATGGTCACTCACCTGCTGCCGTCGTGCACGCCCTCATGCCTGGCTGCCGCGTGCTCTCGCCCGCGCCGCCGCTATGGGAACTTGCCCGCACGCCGTGCTAGCCCATGGGGCGGAGCTCCCCGGTGGCGTGGCCAGCCCATGGGTGAGCTCCCCGGCGGCGCGGCCAGCCCAGGGACGAGCTCGTAACAGTGTGTTGCGGCAAATTTTAATGAGGATGAAGACGGGGGCAATTAGGATATTTCTTCTACCTTCTTTCTCTTCAAAACTGAGAAATGAATAAAATAATCATCGCGGTGTGTCGTGGCAAACATACACGTTTTACAATGTCTTTGGGCAAACTCTCCCATTGACGGTGTGTTCCCGCATAATACGCGTTTTCGTGATGTCCCAGGGCAAAAATCGCCTAATATGGTTTTAATCTTTGAAGATAGGGATGTACATACTCAATGTCACCAGAGCCGCTTGCGCTAGTCGACGTAGCGTTTGCTGGAGTAGTCATCCTTCCCGATGTAGTGGAGAGAAGTTGTAGTGCCGAACTCCCACTGCCACCCACGAATATCAGGAAGAAGATAAGTGATGTTTGTCGAGAGATCGAGCGGTCTTGTAGTCACCCCCCTAAAAAACTTGATGGCCAGCCTTCACCTGAGCAGAAATCAGGACGGGAAGACTTGGCCATAGTAGAAGTAGTGGATGCGTTTGTGCCTGAGACTAAAATTAGATTAATGTTGAAGCGAGTCTTCCTTTTTATCTTGCATCCAGGAAATCAAACAGGCACACAAGCTATAGCCATAAAAGGTCAGAGGCGAGAGATAGAGAGAGAGGAGACAATGGGAGCATGAGATGCCACATCCTTTTTCATTACTTTCATCATTGGTAGTCGTCCATCTCGATGCAATGGAGAGATGTTGCAGTGCCGATCTCCTAATGCCACCAAGAATATTGGGAATAAGATGAATTACGCTTGTCGAATGATCGAGCAGAAACTCTCATGATCACGAGTTTAAACTCTCGTAACTCAAAAACTACGTAACTAGGGGCCGACCTATGGTTTTAGCTTATTGAATGCCATAAAAAAATCCCTTATAGACCAATTCAGTAAACTATATGAATTAAATTTCATAAACAAAATAAAAATAAAAAAATGCAGAATGAAAAAAAATCTTGCAGGTGCAAGGAGCGGAACTAGCGACCAATACATCACAAGAGTGGAGGGCTCACCACAGGGCTATCAAGTTGTATTTATTCCTATGCTTGCGTAAGATCCTATTTCTCATGAAAATCAAGTAGTACAAGGCTGCCCGTGTTGACCGCTGCTTGATCGTCGGTCGTCGCTGCTCGCTCAGAGTCACGACTCGCTAGATCCTAAAGGCACGGCGCTGCCCCCAATCTGCCTAACGACCTCGGCGCCCATGCTGCTAGCCACGATCCGGCCTTTGCCTGACACCCACGGTGCTAGCCCCGATCCGGCCTCTGCCCTCCGCCCTCCGGTGTTCCTTGCGTGGCTCCACCGAGCGCAGAGCACCGGCCTCCGTCGTCTACGCCTCCGCCACCAGTCGCGCTGCCAACACCCTTTGTGGATTCCTTGGATCGACGCCGCCATCACCTCGCACCGCCCAGAGGAGTGGAGGATCAATCAGAGGCTTGCGGCACCGTTGTTCCGGTTTACCCTCACTCGATCGCGTATATTCAAGATGTTTTGGTGGTTGGATTGAATGACGTTAGAAATAGTCGATCTGATACGTTTTGGCAGAATGGTAAATAATAAACAACATGGTTCATACAAAATTGGTTTCCCAATCATGCTGTTTTGAGACATTAAATGACTATTGGGTTGCGGCCTATTAATGTCTGAACATTCCCGAGACAGCTATAGCCCCTAATTTCATTCCATCTTGTTAGAAATTGTAGCAGTAATAGTTCTTGACTAAAAGGCCAATGAGTAGATCAATAAATGAACCAGCCTTGATTGGTTTGACGGTGTTTGTAATGAAATATGTGCCATGGCCTTGATTGGATCAAAAAATGAACCAATTAATCAAGTTTTAAATTTCTGAATGAGTACATTTATACCTACAAATCTGAATGCAGCCAGTAAGTTTGTTGGAGGCTCCAATAGATTTTTTTACTATACAGACGAACTCTGTCTGATCGATTTAGATTCTCATTTTACTTTCAGGAGCTCACTAGTACATTGGAAAATCATACACGCCTAGTGATTTTATCAAACAAGGGCACTCTGTGACACCGGGTCTGTAATGGAATTATGTCGATCAGGGAAAGAAATCCATAAGAAAATATGGACTAATATTTTGCTGGTGCCAGTCAAGTACTATTTTTCATAGTCAAACAATTATGTCTTGCAGGATACTGCATATCATGATGGTGTTGAGCAATTTTTGACTTTTGCTTACCAGGACATTCCACGTGACAGTGAGATACTTTGTCCTTGCAAAAAATACAAAAATAGATTAAACCAGAGCCATGATGAAGTCAGGACACATTTGAGATGTGATGGTATTATACAAGGTTATACAACCTAGGTTCATCGTGGAGAGATGTATGAAAGTCCACAACCTGCATTTGTTGACGTGCCAACTGACACTACAAACTTGCCTACTTCGGGTGTCTCAAGGGCTCCTGCAGTACATGATAACATGCAAGACCTACTTCAAGCTGCCTTTTTCAGGACTGAAATGTTTGAGTCACTACCAAGTATGTCTAAAGGTGTAGTAGATGATGTTGAATCAGGATTTGCAGATATGGAACAAACTATAGCTGAGGATGTGCATCCTGCGGATGACAATGCTAAGGAGAGTGAACAGAATCTATATGAAAGATACATGAAGGATGCAGACACAAGCTTATATCCTGGGTGTAAAGTTTCTAAGTTGTCATTTTTGGTCAAATTATATCACTTAAAATGCTTAAATGGCTGGACATAAGAATCATTTACAAGACTTTTGGGTGTGCTATCTGATTCCTATCCTCCTCAGGTAGACCTACCTAAGACATATTATCAAGTGAAGAAAATCATTCGTGCTTTAGGCCTTAACTATGTGAAAATACATGCTTGCCCCAAAGATTGCATGCTATTCCAAGGAAGTTCAGATAAGAAAGATTTTTGTGATGTGTGCCAGAGCTCTCGTTGGAAAGATGCAGAGAAAAATGATTCTATAGTTAAACCTAAGAAGAAAAAGAAACCAGCAAAAGTGTTGCGTTATTTTCCATTGATACCGAGGCTGCAAAGGTTATTTTCAACTACCAAAACTTCTGAAGACATGAGATGGCATGAGGACGGAAGCACAAAAGACAGAAAAATGCGACATCCAGTAGATGGTGAAGCATGGGAAGATTTTAATCGTAGATATCCTAAATTTGCAGAAGATGCTCGTAATGTACGCCTTGGTCTTGCAAGTGATGGATTTAACCCTTTTGGGAATATGAGTTCAAAGCACAGTACATGGCCTGTAATGCTGGTTCCTTACAACTTGCCACCTTGGATCTGCATGAAGCAAACATCCTTACTGTTGTCAATGATCATTCCAGGACCAGATTCTCTGGGGAATGATGTTGATATATACTTACAGCCCTTGATCGATGAGCTCCTGGAATTGTGGAAAGGAGTGAAAACATGTGATGCCTCATCTCGAAAGAAATTTCCTCTGAGAGCTGCACTGTTGTAGACTATAAATGATTTTCCTTGCATTAGCTTACCTATATGGCTGGAGCACAAGTGGTACCTATGCATGCCCATCATGTGGTCCAGAAACAAAATCATTTCACCTGAAGAATGGTAAAAAGATGTGCTATATGAGACATCGTAGGTGGCTCCCAAAGAACCATGAATATCGAAGTGAAAAGAACCAGTTTGATGGCACGGTAGAGGTTGGACTTGCTCCTAAAACAATGAGTGGTACTTCTATTTTGAAAATGTTAGAAGGCAGAGTATTTGTTTTAGGGAAAAAAGACCTGACAAAAAATAATACAAAGGACAATAGCAAAGGAAAAAAGAAAGGAAAGCAAGGAACAAAGAAAGGAAAGCAAGGACAAAAGAAAGGAAAGCAAGATGAAAGCCATGAGAAATCCAAGCGTAAAAGAGGACAAAAGAAATAGAAAGATGGAGATAGTAGCAAGAAGGAGAAGGATGGAGACAGTAGCTAGAAGGAGAAGGATGGAGATAGTAGCAAGAAAGAGAAGAAGCCAGAAAATTGGTTGAAAAAGCGGTCAATATTCTTTGAGTTACCATACTGGGAAAAGAACAAACTAAGGCACAATATAGATGTGATGCACTTAGAGAAAAATCTTTGTGACAACTTAATTGGAACTTTATTGGATATTCCTTCCAAAACAAAGGATGGTCTTAAAGCACGACAAGATTTCTAGGTGTGTTAACATGAAATATTGTACATTGAGTGGACAAAAAAGTCATGACAATCATGTTTTACTACATGACATCCTTCCAGTGGCACTTCAATCTTGTTACCCCAGCAAAGAAGTCATGAAAATAGTTATTGCACTATCTAATTTTTTAAGAAGTTATGCTCCAAGGTGATAGATGCTAAAGAGCTAGAAATCCTTCAGCAGAGTATTGTGGAAACGCTATGTGATATGGAGAAAGTTTTCCTGCCATCATTTTTTACTGTGTCAGTGCACTTGATGGTGCACTTGGTAGAAGAAGTTAAACTTGGTGGTCCCATTCACTACCGGTGGATGTACCCCATGAAGAGGTATGTAATTACATGTTGTAGGGTTATTGTCAATAATATGTTCAAGTAACAACACATGCATATTCAGGATTTCATTTAGATTTTTCGTCCGGCTTAAAGCTCTTGTGAAGAATAGATCTCAGCCAGAAGGTTCGATTGCTAAAGGGTATCGCATGGAGGAGTGCATGACATTTTGTTCCAGATTTCTTGATGCAAATACTCATTTTAACAGACCAGCTAGAAACCCTGAACCTTTAGGCAATATGAAAGACATGTACATGTTTGAGAGTGCTGGAGAACCAATTGGAAAGGCTATCGTAAGCCATTTTGATAGCCAACTTCTTATTCAGGCACATTGATACATGTTGCAACACTCCGATGAACTTGAAGACTTCTGCATGTGTGTACTATAATTTCTCTGGACTCCTTTTAAACTTTTAGAATGTTAAAGCCATCACCATATAACAAATAAGCCATTGTTGTAGAGAATTTGTGGACGAGGAGAAAGCAAAATTGTGTCCTTCAACTACTTTGACTCCGGATTCCATCCAGAAGTTGATAGACCAACATTTTGCTGACTGGTTGGAACAAAAGGTGTAGTACAACTTAAATAACTTATTAGGACATGAGTGTGATAGAATGAATTGATCCAATAATTATTTTTTTTCATTGTAGGTTATCCTAGGTGGACTAGGAATCACTAAGAAGGTCCGAGCATTGGCTGCAAAACCAAGTAGGCATGGTGTGAGATACAGTGGCTATATTATTAATGGTTTCAGGTTCCACACACTGAGTCATGAGGCTGCAAGGACGACACAAAATAGTGGAGTAGTGAACATCGCAGAAGATGGGGTTAATTATTATGGCACATTAACTGATATAATAGAACTGACATACAATGACTACAAGGTAGCTCTTTTTAAATGTGATTGGTATGATGTCCATCGTCATGCTGGTTTACGAAATGATGAGTTTGGATTATCACTTGTGAATTTTTCTCGGAAAATACACACCGGGGAAAAATTGGAGCATGATCCCTGTGTCTTTTCTTCACAAGTGGAGCAAGTCTTTTATGTTGAACACCCGAAAGCTGATGGATGGCATTCTGTGGTAAGAGTTAAACCTCGAGATACCTTTGACATGGGTGATGATGAACTACCATCAGATGAAGCAAATTAGACTAACTAGCTTTCAGGTAATATATATCAGGCTTATTTTTGAGAGTACAGTGGACAATTGGGTGCCACTAATTTTAACATACATAAATATAATAACAGTGATTCAGGTTGCACTTATTACAAGTCATATTTGTTTCAGGTTACTCTTGTCTATGCAGGAGGGTGTGTGTTGCTCGATATTGTTCACGCAAGTGAAGGATGTGTTCTTGCATGATGGATCGACAAGCATCCTATTTTCTGTAGGCCGCTAGCATGTGTTTTCTTTGTAATATGTTCTTTTAAGAAGTTTCACATATATTTGGTGGTCTAAGTGAGAAGTCAATGTCAGTCACATGAAATGCTTGAATTATTGAGATATTGAGGCCAGTAATTTATAGATTGGTCGTATGATTGAGAAATTGAGGCCAGTTATATGATTCAAAAATTAGCATGTATTTTCTTTTGTTGGAATCTTTGAGTGACAACTGTGGAATTGTTGAGCGTGTGAAAGTTTTGGAAAAATATGGGGAGGACAGAAAAAATCAGGTGAGCCCTGGGTGTATTGCATCTCGTGTCCGCGTGTCACCGGCTCCATCTGACGGCCCCGGATCGAGAGAAATCACATATAGCTCCATGTCTAGTCCTTAGCAGCCGGGTAACGGGAACATGGGCACGTGTAGCAGCCGGGTAACGGGAACATGGGCACGTTCCACGTACTGGGAAAACCTCTTTCCGATTCGCGAAACGGGAAGAGAAAGTAATTTGTTTACTCTCGTTGGCTCATTCGAACAAGATGCCAGGTAAAAAAAATTAGTGATTTCTAATCACATGGATAACCGTGCCTGCTTGCACGTTATTTAGTACTCCCTCTCCTTTTAAATTATAATTTATTTTATTTTTTACCCAAATATTTAAATACTCATTATTGTGTTGAGTAATTTGATACGTAATAATCAAAGCATAATGGATCGTTTCTTAAAAAAAACCTTCACCTATAGACACGCTTTAGATATATGGTCTCAAGAAGTGTATTCCCATATATATGGACTATGTTATAACACGCTTTATGACGTGTCTAGATGCCATTAACGGTTAAAAGTGTGTCGAACATTGTATCATTTTGATACATTTCCAATATCATCTCAAGAAGTGCGTTTAGATATATATGGACGATGTTATGACACGTTTTATAACGTGCCTAGATGCTATTGACGATTAAACACATTTGTAGCACCGTATCATTCTGATACATTTCCAATATCGTCTCAAGAAGTGTATCTAGATATATATGGACGATGTTATGACACACTTTATAATGTGTCTAGATGCTATTAACGATTAAAAGCGTATCTACCACCGTGTTATTTTGATACATTTCCAATATCATCTCAAGAAGTGTCTTTACATGCCTTTTGACAGTGAAAGCGTTTCAAATGTGGTATTATGTTGACACACTTTCTAAAGTCGTGCTTAGAAGCGTCATTACATGCCCATCTAGAGACACTTTCAACCAATGTCACAAAGAAAACGTGCCTAGAGGGGGGTGTTTCTTGTAGTGCAAGTAGCTAGAATAATATAGGCGGAAGAGATGCCCAGTGATATACTAAGGCACAGAAGGACATTAATTGGTGATGAAGTGTTTTCGCAAAACAAAAAAGGTGATGAACTGGCTATGTGCATTCACACCACCAAACCAGCCATCCAAGCTTGTGATTGGGACCAGGCGGCAGGAATGAGAACACATGGTTAGGCGACGTTCATCATAAAGTCGCTGTGTTGTAGTCCATCCTGCTGGACACGGCCAGCGGTTAGGCGTCTGTCAGGACCATTCATGCTTGCGATGAGCTTGTGAATAAAGCGATGGGCCACACCATGTCTTCAAGAGGAAGGACAACAACGAGTTTTCCAGAAAGAATTTTATTCTTCTGTGCTGATTCTGACGTGGCGACTATTAGCATTTCTTGTTCTAGCAAAGTTTAAGGAGATGAACAAATGTTCAACTGTTTCATCAAGCTCTTGTTGACAGAGGACGCAGCTGTATTCTTCTGAAATTAAAGCACATTCGTTAAATTCGAATTTCAAAACATGAAAGGAAAACGAAACAAAATGCATGCACAAAGTGCCTTGGTTTTCCTAGAAGCTCATAATATAATAAACTATGTTCTACATAATATTTTGTTGCATTGAAATTCCAAGATATATACATCATTTCTGAAGCGCAAACCCAACGAGCATCCATGGCATGGTGATATTGCTCGATCATGTAGCTCCATGTCAGGTAAGTCCGATCAAGAAGCTGACCTCTGCGGCTGGTGCGCACCAAGACCACTCGACGTTGTTTGCCTAGGCATTGCATGCGGCCAAGTGCATAACATGGATGAATGGGCACTCGATTTCCTGATGCAGGCGACCCTGGTCTCCAGTGCCCGTGCTATCTCGGGACGTCAACACCTCCTGTTGCAACTAGTAGCTTCTTCCGTCGTGCCTCACAAGCCTATCATGCAGGAGGAAAACCTTTGCATCTATACATGGATATACCTGCGATCCTGCTTCCTTTTCCCTTTTCCACATATACTCAAATTGGTATGCTCTTCATCTAATTTTTGGCAAACCATAGCTAGTAAAGAAACACTAAAGTATTCCTAGCTATACGGTGAACCTATGATTGCCCTCTGCAACAACCTTAATCACAAGTTTGGGCTAGGCCTGCCCCGTCATTTACAGCGCTGCTCATGGCATATGCGGTGCAAGATAGGATCATCTAGAGAAGTGAAATGCATATAGCAAATCACCACTATCTGCTGGCGTCACATATAATGGTTTCTCTTTAGCCATATATAAAATAGCGAATCAAATAGAAAACCGGGGAAGAAAGAGAGGGAGGTGCAAAGGAAACGTCGGCCAAAATGTTGCAAGAATAGGAGGGAACAGAAAATTAGTCAAGAAGAAGATGGAGCATTTACACACAGCGTCTGAGCTGGCCTGAAGTAATCGCATAATCAAATCGCATAGTCAAGAAGAACTATGTATTAGATAGATAGATGTTATTTTTCTTAAACACTCTCCGAAATAATCAATCTGCAGTTTTGATATTCCAACTGTGCCCCAGATTGTAAAAATGAGCCATTTTCAGGGACGATTTTAAATCGGCTACTGAGGGAAGATTACTATCAAGGATATAAAATACATAGTGCATGATGTATGTGCAGCTCTTCATCCCCTCCAAGAACTGAAAATGTGGCATATATTATTACTATAGCAGATGGAAGATCAACACAGACAATGAAAAAGGGGCACAAAGAGTTTTAGACATATTGAGATCACAACTTTATTCAGTTTTTTTGTAACCACATATATAGTAAAAAAATAGTCTTATTCATTGTGGTTGTTGATAAGCCAAATGCTACATGAAAAATCCTGGGGTATCAATACGGGAGAAGACAAGCTTATATAATTTTGCAGTAGAATACTTGCTTCTCCCCCAACAAAAGATCCTTTGATCTATGGCATTAGAAAGATCAAAGTCTTCATCCAAGCTGGTGGCTTCAGAGACCTCCATTTACTGAGATGTCCAGCTGCTTTGCAAAGTGTGTGATGGAGGGAAAGAGGTCCATCAGAGAATCCCCAGCCTAGTTATCTTTCTAGAAAGAACAGATGAACCAAGCTGACCGTTTGTAATCTCCCCATACAGATCCTTTAGCTTAATAACATCTTTCCAGCATTCGATCATCTTGAGAAGTAAATGTATAGAAAATAACTACACCTACCAGATTAACTCTACTGCCTGCTGGCCTCCCATATAATGGTTTATCTGTGGAAAAATACAAAATAGCAAAGCTAATCCAAAACAGAGGAAGAAAAAGAGAGGGGTGTCGAACAGGTGCAAAGGAATAGGAGGGAACTGGAAAATAATCAAGAAGATGGAACATTGACTCACAACGTCAAAGTTAGCTTGAACTCATCGGATAATCAAATGCTAAGCTTAGAAGGGACCATATATTAGATGTTATTATGCCTTGACACCCTGCTTTATCATTGTATTACAAAGTAGAGTTTTATATCGTTAAAATCCATTTTATGTGTGGTTTTGATACTGCTAATATGCCTTAGATTGTAAAAATAAACTGTTTTCAGGGACAATTTTAAAACCACCATTTTAATTGAACGTCACCTAAAATTAAGTTTTTCGTTTAAAAAATCATTATGATTATGATTTTCATATTGTTAAAAATGAATATAAAAATATTGAAGAAACAAATCTTTGTGTTGTGCCCAAAGTACTACTGTGCGGATGCAGCTGTGAAGAAACCGATTTTTTTATGTAAAGGTGTCTAGGGGCATTTGTACCTACAATATCTTACCTCACACGCATGATTTTTGGTTTTTAGCACACAAGTGTGTGTATGAGGATTTGAAGCCATGATCAACCTTACACAGAACACCGCAACCATGCATAGGTACCTCGGCAAATCTTATAATGAATATTTTTCTTTTATTAACAGTCTTGAATGAAAAGAAATCAAAATAGATTGTTTTATCTCATTGTGGTTTTATCTTTGACAATAATAATCTCCATATGCGGTCATTTCAAAAAAAAAATGGAGAATTTTATAAATATTAGAAATTAATAAATAGTTGGGCCAATAAAAAACTCAAATAGAACATTTTAATTAGTATCTAGGGACAGCCACAACAAATGTATTCCAACGTATGGACGGCTCAGTTCAAACGCCAGTATATAATAGCATCTTTAGCAGACTGAGCGCCCCTGGACTTGTTGAACATCAATTCTATACGTAGTAGTGAGATAAGATGAGAAGGCTTTTCAGCCGGGTTAAGAAATGGCATCGGATAATTTCTAGTTTGCATTCCAGAACTATCAACACGGTGAAAAACAATGTATTGGCTCGTTAAATTTCCTCAGGAGATTGGCCACCCAATCACTACGTAGGTCCCTCTTCGATGCAAAAAAAAAGTAGTTTTTTTAATTTAAGCACCTAGGTTTTAATTTGAGCACCTAGGAGATTGGCCGCCCAGTCACTAGTTTTTTTTAATTTGAGCACCTCAGGGGACTGCCATATGGCTAGCTAGGGGCACAACAACGAGCTCCTTCAGGTAGAAATGTTCTCCAAGTTTGGTATGGTACGTAAAAGGTAGAACACACTTGAGAAATAACAAACGGCAGTCCCCTAGTTGTGCCGCATTTTGTGCTCGATGATGATGGTGAGAAACTTTCATTTTTTTATTCGACCATTACACACGTGGATGAGCTCAAGCACTTTAGTGGTACACTGCTACTCGTAACCATCTCTAGTTGGATGAGCTCAGGCACTAGTTATCATCTCTAGCAGGTTCTGCAGGGCCTTATTGCACCCCGTATGACAGAATGAACTGGTACAAACTTTCCTTCAATGACGGAAGCTCCTCATCCACAGAGGTTAAGGGCATAGTCGGCCCCATCAGGACTCTTGAGCTTCTCTTCTCCATCGCTCCTTAAACATAGATCTAACACCATTCGCCACAATTTGCTAATTGATTGGGTAGATGGCCTTGCCGTGTGCGTGGCTGCTCCTTCTGCATGTGGGCCAATCTAGTTACTTCTGTCTTCCAAGTAGAACTATCATTGCAGCCCATGCCCGTAGCTATGACCACCCCCTGTCCCTTTTGCCTCCTATTCCTGATACATAATTGCATCTTCTTCCAAACTTCTTTGAACATCACACTCCCATCCGCTATGAGCCTTGCGTACAACCCTATGCTGCACTCATTGATTTGCAACTGGAAACACTATATATAAGGGGTTGTGTATGTTGTTCCAGTGCGAGTGGAGCTCATTTATTAATATTTATTGGCAATTGTAGTGTTGGAAGGACATCCAATTTATTTCTATGCATTCACTGTTCAAACCAGTCATATCTCGCATGGAAGAGCTCCGCTATGAACTACACTCCCATCAAGATCAGTGAGTTGACAGGGATATGACCACAAGCTAGAATCATGCTCACCCCATATACATGTCTCATGAGAGGCGACTATGATCACACGATATAAATACATAGTGTGTGCAGCGTGCTGCAGCTCTGCTTCTACTGCTAGAACCGAAAACGTGTCATGTTATTACTAGATGGATCATCAACAAGTTATTTCTGACATATTGACTGTTCTTTTCATATCTCTATTGATGAATGGCTCACCACTGGAAGATGCATATAGTTGTGCTACATTTCTCATGACCAATCGTGAAGCTGGACAACTCTAACCCATCTGGTGATCACCTTGCGAAACTTGTTTTACTGCATCATGAACATTGCTTGCTACGTGATGACCATTTGTTTGTCTCATGTCTTGTGGACTTTAGGGTCGACAAGTATGTTACCTCCAAAACAATGTATCGGGTCATCAAATTTCTATTGGGCATTGGCATCCACGTCCTCACTTTTAGTGCCTCTTTGACAGGAAAAAAAATGGATCCATAATCTGCCCAGCCATCGGAGGGACAGGGCTGCACTTGCAGCCTTGCCGGCCTTGGCCGCAGGTTCTGGTAGTGCATGCTGCTCGCTGGACAACCAGTGTAGGCTCCATGGGCTCTTGCAGCAGCAGTCATCGTTCACGGCATCTATGATTAAACATATGTCGCGATCTGAAGTTGTTCCTCAAAAGTTGGATCTGATGCGCACCACAAATTTAGATTTGCTTCCATTCTAGATTGTACCGTTGTGTTGTACTGTCTGCCTCTCCTATAAACAGGACATTTATTCGGATGTCTGTTTGATGGATGTATTGGAGCCATAATAAGTCTGAGAAAATTATTGATTTTGATCTGAATTTTCGTGTTCACTGCCGGTCTTATTACAGATACGCATCATGATTCTGTATGTATATATCAGGTGCTGAAAAATTCAGGTTCACATCTATAAAAAAAAAAATTAAGCACGCAACAACAGCCGTCTCATCCATTTCATTCTTGTGACTCCGACGGTGCTGTTTGTCCATGCACAAAAAAAGTTGGTACTTTAAATAGTTATTACCACAACGACTGTGGTTCATAGCTTGTGGGGAATGCCCTTGCTTGTATTCATTGTGACACATGAACTCCTGCGGAATCCAGTGAACCTATGATTGCTATATTCAGTGCCGCTGCTGATGAGATATGTGGTGCGTTATTCAATCATCTAGAGAAGCGAATGCATAGAAAATTACACCTACAAGATTAACTCCACTGCCTGCTGGTCTCTCATATAAGTGTTTCTCTTTAGAAAAATACAAAATAGTAAAGCGAATCGAAAACAGGGGAAGAAAGAGACGGGAAACAGGTGCAAATGAACTGTCAGCCAAAATGCAGCAGGAATAGGAGGGATTGGGAAACTAGTCAAGAAATATGGAACATTGACACACATTGTCAGAGCTGGCCTGAACTCACCACATAATCAAGTTCTAGGTTTATAAGATTCGATGTATTAGATGTTATTATGCCTTGACACTCTGTTTCATCAGAGTACCACACAGGAGATTTTATATATAGTCAAAATTGATTTGTATGTGTAGTTTTGATACTCCTACTATGCCATAGATTGCAAAAATGAGACGTTTTCAATTAAAATTTTAAAACCACCATTGAAAATTGAACCTTCCCAAAAGTTATTTTTTAAATCATTATGAAAATGATTTTCAGAGTTTTTGTGAAACGAAAACATAAAGATTAGAAAAACAAATGTTTTCTTGTTCCAAAAGGACTGTACAGATGTAGTTCTCAAGGAATCGATTTTTGCTATGCAAGTATGCCTAGGAGGATTTGTACCTACAACATCTTACCTTACATGCATGATTTTTTATTTTTCACACGCAAGTGTGTGTACGAAGATTTGAAGCCAGGGTCAACCTTACACATGCCCCCTACTAACACAGGACACAATGTCTTGCAGCCAAGTATAGGATGCAATACCTTGAAAATCTCATAATGAATATTTTGATTAATAAATAATCTTAAACAAAAAAGAATTCACAATAAGTTTTTTAGTCTTCTGGTGATGTACATCTTTGGTTCCACTTCATGAAAACATGACTGACACCCCTGGCTGACAAAGGTGAATGATGGGCACTCTCACCAGCTTCCATGCCGCCAGAACAGCTCCACTTGTCCATGGCTATCTCCATAATCTTAGATCTAGCTTGCTGCACCGACATTGACAAATTCATTTGGTGGGAGTCCTTCACGTGCACATGCCTATCTCATCGGCACTGGGCACTTCCAGTAATGCTTTGTCTGCCCCACGGAACCACCGTGCCACATCATTCTCCGGGGCATCACACTCCTTGTTCCTTTTGCCTCCTATTCCTAATATACATGTATATAATAGCGCTTCTTCAAAACTGTTTTGAGCATCATAGGTCATAGCTTGTATTCTGATGACTGTTTACTGAGTAGGGAACACTATATATAAGCGGTTATGTAAGATGTGCAAGAGATACTGGAACTCGTTTTTTATTCAGTAGTACCAAGTCTAGTGCTCGAAGGGCTTTCATTTTTTTGCTATGCATTCACTCTTCCAACCTACAATATATTGAATAGAAGAGCACTTGTAAGTCTCAGTCGAGCTTTGTGACCGGACATGGCTAGGCGCACATACACTATAATCAAGCCAGTTAGCCTTATATATCTATAGCATGAGGGAAGATTATTATCACAGAATATAAAATAGATAGTGCACGTTGTGTGCTGCAGCACGGCATCCGCTCAAAGAACTTTAATGGTGGCATATATGTTATGACTAAATCATTCCGCTTGATGCATTTGATCATTCCGCTTGTTCTAATTTTTTCCATCCGTGTGATGTAACTAAACATCGTTAAGTAGGATATAAATAGTTATTTTACTGTGCACATACTTTTTACCAACAATCTCCCACCTCCTCACTCCTACGGCACAAGTTAACAAACGCACTGCTGAAGGCCACCAAGGATAAGTTTACTCCAGTGCCATTGCGGGGCTCGATGCCGTCAGCATGTACCGCCAGCACTAGTAAATTAGCATGAATTCTGTCAAGCTATGCATTTGTGCTGGTTACATATCATTCTTTTATTGTCTTATGTTTTTTAAATGGCTTTGCATTTCTAGATTTTTCATTTTATTTTTGGCAATTTACTAGAGCCAGAACTAGTTTTTAAGCATCTATATAAATTTCGATGAGCTCTAAATGTTCCATCTAGATTTTGCATATCCCAATCTACCTTCACAGTATTTTTGTATTTTATCAAAATCATGTTTCCCGTGGTTTTAAAAATCTTATCAATTTTATTTTCAGATTTGTTTCCACAAAAAGGATAAAAACACCATTAAAACAACTCTAAGTCACGACAGGAAGGTGACTTAAATGATTTTTGTTGTTGAGGGGATAAAATATGGTTTTAGTGTTTGAGAAGGAAAAATCAGACTTGCACCATATAGTTCAAGAAGGTAGAAATATAATGAACATTTCCCAACAAAAGACAAAGATCGATGAAAAAGGCCCATGCCCTCTTTCCCACGTTACCATAAGGCCCATGAATCGAACACGCCTACAGTTTGTCTCTTGTTTCTCTATACTTCCCCGTATGGCCCAGCCCATATCAATGTCACCATCCTCTCGTGGTTCATCATCGGCCCATGCAGTTGCGTCACAAGATCAGAATTTGGAAGCCAAAAAAGCCGCCTCCGCTCTGTGCAGAATCAGAAAACTGAACCTCTATGGAGATTTACTGCAATAAATGCTCTGAAAACCTCTATAATCAAAAGTCATTATATTATCTTTTTTGGTTCAGTAGATTTCATTAGGGGTCTTTTGATTGGTTATCAAAGCATCTACACCACATTAGAAGGGGCAATGGTATGTTTGCACCATTTCATCAGTCATGCTAACTATATATGACTGACATTTCTGGCTGAAAATGTAAATAATTAGATGAAAAAAAAGGAGAAGCTTGTTATCTTTCACAACGTAACATGCATTAAAAGGCTTCCTTAATTCCATATATACTGCTACAAGGCGCATACTAACTGCCACAATTTCTTCCAAAGCATGATGAAACATTCATCCTCCTTATTCAGCTCCAAATCGAACATCCAAACGTGCTTCAAATGTTGCAAAACGAACAATCATGCCAATACAGCACCATGACATTATTAACATCACACTAAACTATATACCTTACTAGATCACATATAAGTTCATGGACAGTTAAAGAATCTGATCGTTTGAGGTGTCACATCTTCTGTCAAAGTATGAAGTATCACCAATGCATCATATGCATATATATGCTCGAAGAGTTCGATCCATGCACTTGACTTGGCGCACGAATTATTGCTAAACGAACCGTAAGCCGCACGGATGGTGGTAACACATGCTGTTGCTACAAAAAGGCAAGAACTGATCGAGCTGCCATTACATTGATGCAATCATGCTCAAGGGCTTTCCGGCAGATCTGGTAGGAGTACTTGACACGAGGGGACCTATCTGTGTTGCTTCATTACCCTGCAGTGCAGTGTCAGGTTTGACATGCCTGCTAAACGCTAGTAGTAGTAGTACCACTAATGGATCCGCTTAACTTAACTGTGCTTAGCAGAAGGCAATCGAGCACAGGACTTATCTGTGTTTTTCCTCTGTGTCCTTGGCTGCCTGGTTGGTATGGTACTGCACTGGCTGTCCGTGGATTGGTAGGCATATGCCAGGACCTGAATGATTCATGGTCCTGAATCTGAATGGATCCATGTGTGCACGTTTGTTCGATCTCAATTATATTGCTGTCTCAAGTTTACGATTTACAGTTTGCTTCTTCTTTTACCCCTCACAACCCACCACCGAGTGAGGTGGCGGTGTTTGTAAGGGTCCGATCTTTTTTCTCTCTTTAACGTGTACAATGATGATGGTGTTAACAGTAACACGCAGCGATGGTATGATAATGCTGGCGATTGTGAAGCAACCGACAGTGGTAGCAATTTCTGTAGGAGCCGTGGTAGCTATTTGTGTAGGAGGGAGACATCAAGAAAGAGGATGTGGTGAATTGGATGCACCTTTTCACGGTTCAACCTCTTGCTGAAATGATCCGAAGACGACGATGGATGCTACGGACAACGAGGCGCGTCCAATGACTCCACGGTGACCGGAACTGCCGTCCCCTGCAGTATACTATACTGCATTCTGATTGGATATGCTAGCTACTGCGCACGTGGCGACAGACGAGCTCCTCTCCACGTACATGTAGCCATGTAGGCACGTACAGCTATGTAGGCAGCCTGCCGAGACTGATTTGGCAGCTGCCGCTTGGTTCCTCGCTTGCTTCAGATCGACTCCAAAGCTGCATGCTGTCTGTGATCCAGCGGCGACTGGTTGCTGTGATCTTACTCGATCGTTTCATAATCTTTTATTTGGCTTCTAGTTGATGACGTTTCTGTGGAGAGTGTTCCGGCTGGGTTGTGTAGACTGCAGGAACGAACTGTTCTTGCTCTGACTGAAACTTTGGATTCAAAGCATTTGCTTCCATTTATAGGAGAGTGGTAAACTTCTAATCTATTACAACTAGTTCACCTTCATTCTGGCTTAAAAGTTTAAACGTTTATTTTTAGCATCAATTTTTTAGTCATGATAGTAATTTACCTGCACTGCTCGTTGTGCGTTTCCAAGCTCAAATATCCATAATTCTCAAGGAATTCCAATGCTGTAAGAGTATCAGACAGTGATATGCTAGACTGACTCGACCTGGACCCCAACCCCCAAAGTCAATCATGCAAGCACATGTGAGCTAACCACTTGTTTAGTCCTGAACCTTCCTTCTAGTCTGCACTGGCTGCAATCATATCATACATAACCTTTCAGGACCAGATGTTAAAATCATATGACCTCCATGGCCAAAAGAGTTAGTCCATTTCTTCACAACAAAGCCAGGCATGGACCAGGACCACAAATGACACATGGTGCCTCAGTCACCTTTCCGAAACATGCAGGCACACACAGTCAGTTCCAGTTGTTGATCTTCCCACAGTAACCACCTTTTTTGTAGGACCACGCCATATATGCATATCATGCAGGTTCTTCCTCCTCGCTTTGTGTTGGAACTGGATTCCGACAGGTTTGAAGTGAGAATGGAATAACTGGACCACACGGTCTCTCTTTCTCAATATAAAACGGGGGAAATTACAATGTGGGCCCGTTGGTAGGTGACACTGCAGCTACCAGAGGACCATCCTCCTCAATTACACAGGGGGCATAGCCTTTTATAGTGGCTCCCCAGCTCAAGATTGAAAGTACAAGCGTGCCCCCAATGGAAGTTTCAAAACCCTAGACACTGATCATATTACACGTGGGCCCCCTAGGGGTAGGCTGGTCCACCATTCCCTGGCCACGGCATGCGAGAGGCCCATCACTGCCTGCGAGAGGCCCATTAAGCCTACTACTTACTCACAAGCCCCCCAGCTTGGCCTAGCACGCCGTCCTGATGGAAAGTGGTCTCGGGTTGCAGCCTCCTCCGCGCAGAGCCTCCTGGGGAGTCGAGGCTCCGTCGATCAGCCTCCGACTGAGAGACCATCATCGCCACCGGACCTCCGCCGTTGGTTGGCTCCATGGCCTCCACGGAGGCTTCCCAGCAGAGATCTAACCTCTGGGGGGATCAGCCTACGCCTGAGCAACGGTCATCGCCATCGGACCTCCGCCGTCGGTTGGCTCCATGGCCTCCGCGGAGGCTTCCCGCCAGAGACCTGACCTCCGTGGGCTCTTCTCCGGGACCTACTGGCATGAGCCAGATAGATACAGTCGAAACTATCAGTCAGACATAAGTTGGAGGTAACAAGCCCCTCCAGTCCCGGGACGCATCCCCAACATTCCCCCCTTGAGGGTTAGGTCCAGCGGAGGCGGGTCTAGCCATCAACATGCCCCTGACCGTGGAGGCTACACTTACCTCCGATCCCCTGGCCCTTTGAACATTGGACCGGAGGTTTTGCATTTTAACGTTGCTCAGTTTTTAATCTCAGGCGTTGATTTTGAGTCGGTTCGTCTGCTGGCATTCGATTCGTGGATCGTCTGTGACCGTTGTGCTGGGAAATCGAGGCGCCGCATCACTGCCTATATAAGGGGGAAGGCGATGAAAATGCCCCTTACTCCCCTTTGCTCACCACCGCGCAGTTTGTTCTGCTACTTACTGCCTTCGCTCCCATCGCGTACTTTTCCTTTCTCGCTTGCTACCTCTGCATTTTCCTTTGCCTCGGCATCCTGTCACCGTGGCACCTAATCGCCCTATTGTGCGCGTCATCGATCGTTCTTTGGCCCATATTCCCAGTTCCAGGGTGTCAGAGTCGGAGGTTTCCTTGATCTTTTTCGAGCATTGCATGCTGGCTGCTATGGAGGCAAGGGATCTCGAAGAGTTGTTATCTGACGTTGAGGCTTCCCCTAGTGATCTGATGCCTCCGAAGAGTGCTTTGTCTGATTCAGAGGTCAGCTATGACTTTGGTCGCAGCCTGATGACCCAGGCGATGATTAATGGCCTCGAAGAGAAGGGTTATATTCCTGCTGGCCGCCAGTGAGCTCCGTGTGAGGAGACTGTCCCGTTACCTGAGAGAGATGAAGCCATTGTGTTCAGGGACTTCTTCACCTGCGGTCTTTGCTTCCCCTGCTGCAACTTCGTTCAGTATGTACTCAAGTGGTTCGACGTACAACTTCATCATATGACCCCAATGCATTTCTGAATATGAGTAAATTCCTTTGGGCTATCAAGCCATATGGTGGGGGGATCAGTATAAACACTTTTGTGGAGTTTTATGAGTTGCAAAAATAGCCAAAGTACATTGGTACAAAGCTTGCTCAGTTTGCATCATGTAGCTTTATGACCAAGAGGAATCTCGGCAAGGGCAAGGAAAAAATTGCTATTTCTTGGTGCCAGAGGGGGAAATGGGAGCCTGCTGACTGGATGGCCTACTGGTTTTATGTGAAGACTTCTGACACTTCTGAAGTCGGAGAGGATGGTTAGAGGATCATTACTTTTCCCTTTGCCTCTGTTATGACCCAGATGGATCCGCACACTAGCATCAAGCTGGAGGTGACCGTTTCTGAGAAAAGGAAGTCTTGTACTCGAGTATTTGCTGACGCATGCCGTTACTCCAGAGGAAGGGATCTTGTGGAGGAGATGATTGCCTCTGATTTTTGGCCTCTGCTTGGCGGTAAGGATAGGAAGAAATTTATCATACAGAAACTGGATCTTCCTATTTTTGGTGTGGCTGGCGGGATCCCGTGTCCACACTTTGGGCTGCAGCTCCCTGAGGGTTAGAGCAATGAGGACTTTATCCATGCCATAGAGAAAAAGGCTATCGAAATACTTGGTGAAGTTTCTGAAAAGGAATATCTCGCCCGGAGATCTGAGGCTGGTATCATGCCTCGCCTCAATAGGGTCTTTGAGGAGCTCAGCATTCACTATAGTGAGCGCAAGCTCCTTGAAAAGTTGAAGAAGAAGAATGAGAATAAAGAATTGACTACTGCTAGCGCTACTACGAAGGCCACCGAGGGAAAGAAAAGAAAAGCTGGCGCTTTGACACGCGGAGGCTCGAAGAAACAGAAAGGGGCTTCCGCTAAATTTGCGGAGATGGAGGATGTTTTCAAAGATCTTTATGATGAAGAAGGGAACATCATTGCTAATCCAAAGGTGGGGACTGAGATTCTGATGGAAGCTGACGCTTTGGCGCTGCCCAGTTCTGAGGGCCCGTCTCGACGGTCTCCGTCGCCTGCTGCTTCCCCGGAGGCGTCCCATGCCTTCGGTTCTCCATCGGTTTGGCCTATCTTGATACCTGCTGAACCTCTGTCTTAGCATGTTGAAACACCATCCCCTGAGTTTCTGTGAAGCCATTTGTCCATAGCGTATCTTGACGCCAGTTCCGATGAAGATGAGTTGGAGGAAGCTGGTGTTATGGCTCCTCATACTGAGAAGCCAGCGGAGACTGCCCAACATGAAGTGAAGGATACTGAGGTCCACGAGGATGCCTAGGCTTTGAGCCAAGGTAAAGTTATTACTCGGAGTATGACCTATGTGGATTTCCTGACATTGAAGGTTTCTTGTGGTTATGCCTTTGATGGGAAAGTTTCCTTGCTCGATGAGCATGTATATGCTATTTTTCTGAGATTTTATATCTTCTTGTTTCCTTGTGTGATTGTGTTTTTGTGTTTGCTTCCAGATAGCCTTACTGCTGAGGCCACTCAGACTGCCCCTCTGCCGCCTACAGTTCCTAATGTACCATCTTCTGAAGGGGCTGCTACTGAGAAGATGCCTACGGCTCTGCAACCTCCGATGGGCATCGTTGGCTCTGGGTCTTTTCCGTCCAACAGCTGTCCCGATGAGGGCATAAGTGCCCTCCTTGGCTGGGCTCAAGGTATTGACCAGCTGACTGACGCTATGGGTGGAGACTTATACCAACGTCTGGCTAGGTTGCCGCTTCAAACCTTGATGAACGCCAACATTAATCATCATGTTATTGTGAGTTTGGTTTCATTTTCTCTTTTTTTAACTATATATACTCTTTCTTATCTATTTGATTTTAGCATTGCTTTGTTGCTATCTCTAGATTGCTGCCTTGTCCATGGCCGTTGAGACCAGCAGTGGTGCTGAACTGGTCAAAAAGGATGAGGCTATCAAGGTCTTGAAGACGGATATTGAGTCTCAGACCCATGAGAAGGAATGAATGGCGCAAAAGGCCTCCGATTTGGAGAAGCAACTAACAGCTCTTGGGGTTCAATTTGATGAGTTAAAGAAGTCTCTTACTACTGCTAAAGAAGCGGAGGCCACCGCCAATTAGCGAGCGGACAAAGCTGCTGAGATTTCTAATCTCCTGCGCCAGGAAGTGGATGCTGAACGGCAGTTGGCGGTGGCTCTAAAGAGTAAGTTTGAAGAACTTGAGAAGGAGCTGACTGCCGCCAGATTGATTAGGCTGGAAGTGGCTGAATCCTATGTCTCTGTCATCCGGGCTTTCGGTGGTGCGGTGACTCTGGTTAATCCTGAGGCTTCTACCTTCGGGATCTTTTCCTGGATCAAGGCGAACCTCGACAAGCTTAATGAGTATGACCGGAGTCTCCGATTTTAGTGCGAAGACCTCCGCCACCTATCTATGCAAGCTTTTTGTGTCCAAGGGCATTCATTGTTCAAATTGGCAATTTTGATTGTCCTAAGCTAGAAGATCCTGCTGAACTTGGCAGAATGGATCGGTTTGTTAAGACCCCCGTGCGTAGCTTTATGGAGAAGTTCTGGTCTAATTTTGGCCAGTCGAAGACTGTTGCCATGGCTAATGTTACTCATGAAGTGGTATGTCTGGTTACCTTTTCCTGTCTTATTTTGTTGTAAGAGTTGTGCTAGCAATTTTCTTCTCTTATTTTCTGCCTTTTTCAGCAACTGAAGTATGGCAAGCGCAGCGGTCATGGCCCGACTTCTTCTGGGGGCACATCTGTACGCACCCGGGGATCTACCGACGCTGGTGCCTCCGCTACTCAAGTTCTTCTTGCAAGTGCTAGGACTGATGCCATGATGGAGCAAGCGGTAGCATCTCCGGGGGCTCAGACGGGCTTCAGAACTTGACCGCTGAAGAGGAGGTGTAGAAATTCATCTTGATTTGTGGTTGTATACATTTTGTCTTTTACTGACCTAGTGCCGGTGCGCACGTGTAAAGAACAATTTAAGTTGGTCTTGATTTTATAAAATATTAATGGCCGAATTGTCCTACGTAGGTCTGCAGTTTGGGGCCTGTGCAGGAGGTCGAGCCTATTACCTTTATGCACAATGATGTTTACGTTAGCGGTGAGCTGCGGGATTATTGGAAGTTGGCGTTTCCTAGGCGCACTGTGGACGACATGTTTGATTTTGTTCTTAGCGACTTAGATGATAAGCCTCTAGTTTTACTCGTTCTCTTGCATGGCGTGGTCCAACTGGACCTTTGTAATTATTCTTGCTAGCGCGGAGGTTGAGTGTTGCTATGGAACTGTGATTTGTGAGCTTGTTTATTTCGACCTCCGCTATGCTACGGAGGTCTGTTTGAATTAGTCTAAGGCCTTCGTGCCAGATTGCAATTGTTGCCTCCGCGAGTGATTTCTTCTTTCCTCCTCGGAGGTTGTAACCACTTTGAAGCACGTTTATGTACTAATAATTTTACTTTATTGTTAACATAAGGTGGGTATTACAATTGTTGTTTCTCTTTGACCAGTGCTGGCATCGATTTTGTTGTGTATTATTCTTTTATTGCTGTGCTCGACTTTGTGGTCTTCGGCTATGCCTCCGCACGTCCTGACGCTTAAATTGAGGAGGTGAGCTATGGTTGGTCTTAGCGGAGACGGAGGGACGTTACGAGTTCTTACGCGGTATCCCCCTTGACTCCGTTCAGGCGATGACCCTGATTGACTTGCGCTATCGTCTAACTTCTTTGGCATTATCCTGGAAACACTCGTTATCTCTGGGATGTTTCTTTTGCCAACCCTCTTATGAATTCTTGTGTGGTATCTTGTTATTTTTGTTCATCAGTATGCGCACATCTACTTCCATTTCCCTTAAACAGGATTTGGCTACGGGGAGTTGCTTGTGGTTGTCCCTTTCCTAATGCTTAGGCGTGTAGACTTTGAGCTCTACCTCTTTTAGAGTACCCCTTGTGTACTTTGCGTATCTTTGTTATTTACTGTTTTTGGTTTTGTTCTTTTGCCTCTTGAGGTGTGATGGTATAAGTACTAATTTTGTACTTGCTTCCTTGAATGATAGGTAGGTGCAGCTGGTTTAATGATGCTTGGGAGGTCCTTATAAAAAGATTTGTTCCTCCCTTTGTCGTTTAGGCTATTTTGTTGTGTACATTATACTGATGGTGCTCCCTGGGAGCTGTCTTTACATTGGTACTGTGTGAGGACTCATAATGGAATAGCCACATCAGTGAACCTATTGCCAACGGTTAAAGATGGTGATGCTTGCGCTTGTCAATGATACTCTACTTCTATTGCCTTTGTATTCTCGGAGATGGCGGCCGGCTATGATCCTATTTAGTGTGGTTGATGTAAGGATTTTGGATGCAGTGGTGTGCTGACAGATGATTGCGGAGTTTGTCATGTACAAGCTGGCGTTGGAGGTTCACCTCCTTCTCTTCATACGGAGTGTCTATTGCACTTGATTCAACTGGCTCGGTTTCCAGAGGCACAGGGTGGTATGTAGCCGGGAGGCGATAGGGGTATTGTGTGACTGATCGGGGCTTGCCTCCACCAGCGTCTGCTTTTTAGGGAGCCTTAGTTTGCTTGCCTTTAGACGTACTTCCAAAGGCTGCACTCTTTGCTCTTCTGTAGGCAACCTCCGGACCACTTCCATGTCTTGTGGTAGCAGGTTAACTGGATGGAGTGGCTAGATATCTTGACCCGGAGGTTGTGCGTTCTAGTCTAGCGGTTAAATATGTGCGCTTTGCACATTGTTCCTTTCATGAGCAAGGAGCAATGAGTCTTGTCTGTTGTAAGCTTAAAGTTGGATAATAGATGATCTTGCTTTACGTATTTTCTCCGCTTTGGAATAAATGATCATATCAGTTCCTAAACTTAATTTTTGTGATTATATTGCCTTTGCTTTGGAAGGTGTATGATGCGGAGGTTGCTTGAGCATGAACTCATACCTATGTGTGTGCTACCTTCGCTTGTTTTGATATTGTGTTTTGGAGGTTATTGCTGGTGAGTGTGATATTGCTCGCTTATTGCGGTACCGGTGCCTGAGTTGGTTCATAGGTCTTTCCTTGGTTCACTTCATGATTTATGGTTGTGATTGCCTGCCTTGATGCCTGATATGCCTGGGCTTTTTTTGAGGGCTTTTGGCATTTCATGGAGGTTGCTTTGTGCCTTCTCATTTCATTCTCTTCGCAACTTATGGTTGCGATTGCCTGCCTCAATGCCTGATATGCCAGGGCTTTTTCGAGGGCTTCTGGCATTTTGTGGAGGTTGCTTCATGCCTTCTCATTTTTCTTAATGGTGGCATGAAGTGACCTTAAATCATGAATAGTTGTTGAATATTGCAGCCGCGGTGGTTGCTGCTTTTGAATGTTTTGGGTATTGTTTTTCGGGGTCCTCTTTATACATTCATAGGTTAATTACATGCGGTCTTACCTCATTAAAAACCTCACCTCCGATTTGGAGTCCCTTTTGTGAGGAAAAGAGTGCAAGCCATTTTTGCAGAAAAAGTAAATTGCAGGAATTTAAATCTACGGACCTCCGCTTATAATTCTACAGAGTCCTTACATTCTATGTGTAGTATTTCCTAAGGCTATCAATGTTCCAGGAGTGAGTTGATGTTCTTCCTTCTGCATCTTGTAGATAGAATGACCCTTTCCTTCCGCCATGCTTGGCTATGAACGGTCCTTCCCATTTTAGCTGTAGCTTCCCTATGTTTTGAGTGTTTGGCCTCCGCTTCATTACCCAGTCGCCATCTTTGATGTTTTTAGTGACCACTTTTCCATCCCTCCATTTTCTAGTTTGGTCTTGGTATTTCTCAATGTTGTTGATTGCCTTTAGCCTATATGCTTCGATCATCTCTTTGGTGTATTCTTCATCTTTTGTGAGGTTTTATTTTATTACACGGAGGCTCTAGTATTTGATCTCCTCTAGCATCATTGCTTCTTCTCCGTACAGTAGCTTGAATGGATTGAACCCGGTGGCTCTTGCTACGTTTGTGTTGTGAGACCATACCACCTTTGGTAGCTCTTCTACCCATTTGCCCTTTTTGTGATCCAGCAATGTCTTGGAGATTGCTGCGAATATGATTCTGTTTGACCTTTCCACTGCTCCGTTACTTTCTGGGTGATAGACTGCTGTGAAGGCTATTTGTGTGCCGATGCTCTTGCAGAATTCTTTGAACTTGTCTTAATCAAACTGTTTTCCGTTGTCGACCATGATTGTCCTCGGAACCCTAAATCTGCAAATTATGTTTTGCCAGAAGAATTTTTTAACTATTTTGGAGGTGATTGTTGCAAGCAGTTTGGCTTCTATCCATCTTGTGAAGTATTCTACTGACACTACTACATATTTGCTTCCGCCTTAAGCTGGGGGTAATGGGACTATGAGATCCATTCCCCATCGCTGAAGCGGCCAGACTGGAGGTATTAGCTGTGATTGTCCTCTTTGCAAGTTGTTACTATGTGCAATGCATCCTTGATATGGGTTGGCCAGTAAAATCCTTGCCTGATTGCCTTTGCTGAGAGTGCTCTGGGGCCAATGTGTGATCCACACATTCCTGAGTGAATATCCCGTAAGAGGTCTTTGCCTTCTGACTCAGTGATGCACTTAAGTAATGGTTGAACTATGCCTTTCTTGTATAGAACTCCGTCTATTATTGTATAATTTCTTGCCTGTTTGGCTAGTCTTGCTGCACTTGTTTCATCTGATGTCACATGGACTCCATTGATATGATCTATTATTGCTTTCCTCCAATCCTCCGTGTTTACTAGGAGTACCTCCGCAAATGCCTTTGATGTTTTTGCAGTAGCTGGCGATGTCAATTCTTGGAAGAAGGTTCCTCCGAGTACCTCCGTTTGATTTGCCACTGCTTTGGTTAACTCATCTGCCTCCGTGTTGTCCCCCCTGGGATGTGTTTTAGGGTAAAACCCTAGAATCTTTTTTCCAGACCTCTGATTACTTCTAGGTATGCGGCTAACTCTGGGTTTCTGGCAACATAGTCTTTCTCTACTAGTCCTGTTACTATCTGCGAATCAGTTCTGACCATGATGTATTTTGCACCAAGTGCCTTGGCCTTGTTGAGCCCTAGGATTACTCCTTCATACTCAGCTACGTTGTTGGTTGCTTTGAAGCACAATCTTGCTGCGTATTTTGTTTTGATGCCCGATGGTGATATTAGCACTGTGGAGGCTCCTGCACCTTGGATGCCCCATGTGCCATCTGTGTATAGTATCCATATTGAAGCCTCTGCTTCATCTTCTGCGTGCTACGAAGATGTCCATTCCTCCAAAAAGTCTGCGAGTGCTTGTGACTTCACTGTTGTTCTTGAGATGAACTTGATGCTAAACTAAGATATTTCTGTTGCCCATTTACCGATTCTCCCTGATGCCTCTTTGTTGCCTAGGATGTCGATGAGCGATTGTGCTATTGGGACCAGGATCTCATGTTCTTAAAAATAGTTCTTAAGCTTCCTTGATGCTGTGACTACTCCGTATGCTATTTTTGACCTCCGAATAGTTTAGTTTTGCTTCCTGTAGCACTTCTGATACATAGTATACTAGGTGCTATATGCTTTTGTTGTCAACTTCTTTTTCTTGGACTAGCACTGCGCCTATTGCTCCTGTGGAGGCTGCAACATATAGTAACAAGGTTGCCTCCGCATTTGGCACTATGACCATAAGATCCTTTGTCATGTAGTTTTTGAGCTGCTAGAATGCCTCTGACTGCTCTTTGCCCCATTTAAATTTGTCCAAGACCTTGAGTGTTCTAAAGAATGGTAGACTTTGTTCTGTTGATTTTGAGATGAATTTACTGAGTGCTGCTATTCTGCCTGTCAGTCGCTGCACTTCCTTCTTATTTTTTGGTTCTCTCATTGTTAACACTGCTTTTGTTTTATCTGGATTTTCTCTTAGCCCTTTTGGACCTACAATATAACCAAGCATTTTTCCCTTGCTTACTCCAAAGATACATTTTTCTGGATTCACCTTTAACCCTGCTTCTCTGAGATTGGCGAATGTTTCCCTGAGGTCATCCAAATGATCTCAGGTCTGTTTGCTGACTACTGCCAAATCATCGACATAGGTTATAATGTTCCTACGAAATTGAGGTCGCAATACAATCTGAATCATTCTTGAGAATGTTGCTCCTGCGCTTTTGAGACCTTCTGGCATTCTAATAAAATAGTAGGTGCCGAAGGGGGTCGTGAAGCTTGTTTTCTCTTCTCCTTTCTTAGCCATATCTGGTGGTATCCTGAGAAACAATCTAACAGAGAGAAGCGCTTGCATCCTGCTGCCTTGTCGACTGACGCATCTATCCTGGGTAATGGGAAAGGATCTTTTTTGCAGGCCTTGTTGAGATCTATAAAGTCTATGCACATTCTCATTTTGCCGTACTTTTTTGGCACTAAGACAATGTTTGCTAGCCAGTCTGAGTACTTGACTTCTCTGATGACCTTGGCATCTAATAACCTTTGCACCTCCGCTTTCGCTGCAATTATGCGTTCTTCGAACATCTTTCTCTGTTTTTGCTTCCTAGGTTTGACATTTGGGATGAGGTCAAGGGTGTGTTCAATCATATCTCGACTGATTTCTTGCAGATCTGATGCTGAACATTCTTTGTTAGCAGTTCTAACAAGTCTTTTCTCTCTACCTCCGATAGGTTGGCACCTATGGTCACTTTCCTGTTGGGGACTGCTTCTTCCAATGGTAATGTTATTATATCCTCTTGATCTACCATGTTGGTTTTTCCTGCAGGCATGTCCGAAGGCTCCTCTGCTTCTACGGTGTTGATGTTTCTATGTGCTTTGTAGATTGCTTTCTCTATATTCCTTACTTCTTTTTGATTGGCCCGCACTATGATGATTCCATGTAATGCTGGCATCTTCATGCAGAGGTACCCCATGTGTATTGCCAAATTGAACTTGTTTGTGAATCCTCTTCCCAGTATCACATTGTACTGGTAGTAGATGTCGACCACATCAAAAGTGATGTACTCTGTCCTGGCACAGTCCCCATCTTTGAATGATACTAGTAGTGATATCTTGCCTAGGGCGTTGATCTTCTTTCCACCGAATCCAATCAGTGGGGTGTCCGGTGGCTGTAGCTGGCTCCTGCTGAGTTTCATTTGGTTGAATACGTTGGCGAAGATGATGTCCATGGAACTTCCAGAATCAACGAGTATCCTGCTTACTTCCTAGGCTGCTATGTTTGCCTTTATGACCATGGCATCTACGTGTGGATAGCTTTCAACTTGGAGGTCTTGCTCTGTAAATTCTATCGGCATCTTGGACCATTCTATTGACCTGTAAGCACCCTAGACTGCCACATTGTTTACCAGCCGGAGGTAGTCCTTCTTTTTCTTTTTGGTTTCGAACTCTAATGCTGAGCCTCCGGCTATAGGTAGTATCATGCTAATGGTTGGTAGCTCCGAATGCGGATTTAATTGGTTTTCCATCATAGGCTCTGCCTTCATAGTTGTTGTTGGGGTTAAAGCATACTACAGAGGTGCTGGTAATGCTTCATACTGCCTTTGCTATGCCACTGGAGGTGTCTACATCTGTGTTGATTCAATGAGTGTTATGTGTGGTGGTCTTGGGTTGATGTAAGTTAGACCGTTTTCTGCTCTGTTTGGGGTGTAACCCTGGTGCTACGCTGTCTACTGATAGACTGGTCTCCAGGCTGGTAATGATGTCGGATAGTACTGTTGAGCCAAGTTGTGCTACGGTAGTGGCCCTGAACCGTATCCTGGGAAACTTGGGTTGTATTGCTGATGGAGTTGCGAACCGTGTGTGTGATTTACCTCTCTGCTGCCCTGCTGCTGCGGCTGTAGTTAACTGTTTGCTTTTCATCCTGTCAAATGTCTCTTGGGCCTCTAGGCAATCCTGTGTGACGTGCCCTTTGTCCTCTCTGTGGAAGAGGCAGTATGGCTTCTTTAGTTTCTAGTTCTTGTTCCAGTTCTTGGACTTGTTGTTTTTGCTGTAGCCCTACCGTCCTTGATTTCTTTGCTCGTAGTTGGCTTCTTTTTTGTCATGAGCATTCGGAGGTTGGCTATTCTGCAAATTGAAGAGTTATTTTTGTTGGTTCTGGTATTGTTGTCTTTGCTGGTTTCTGTTATCTCTTCTATTGCCATTATTTGAGAACTGTTTACTTTGACTGTTCGCTTCTTCTAATCTTTTACACAGGTCGTTGTTGGACCTACAGTATTTTTTGAACTCCTCATGCAACTGAGCCATTGTGGTTGGCTTCTTTCTTGCCAAGTGACTAGCGAATGGGCCAATCCTGAGTCCTTTGATTGCTGCTTCTATGGCTACCCCGTCAGGGACGTCTGGTGCTTTAGCCCAGAGATGTAGGAATCTATGATAATAGTCTCTGAGGGGTTCGCCCTTGAGGTGCTTGTTGCTGAACAAGTCTGATGATATTAGCGACTTGCTCGTGTAAGCTTTGAAGTTTGCCAGTATCTGGTCTCGTAGGTTCTCCCATGAGTATACAGTGCTTGGCTTCAACATTGAGTACCATGCCAATGCATCTCCTTCTGCTGCAATCACAAATGATTTAGCCATTACATGATTGTTGCCTCCTACGGAGGCTACTGCAGCTTTGAAGCTCATTATAAACTGTCTCGGATCTGAATTACCATTGAATCTTGGCAGAGACACAGGTTTGTAACTTGGATGCCATGGTGAGCTTTGTAGACCTTCGGACAGTGGTGACTTTGGGTCAAAGACTCTTGATGGTGTGGGCAAACTTAGAATTATGGTGTGCGCAGCTTGCGCGTTTATGGCTGGGGGACGACTTGCTGTGATTGGTTGAGCGGTCTCCGATGGACTTGCTGCCGGAGGTTGCATGCTCTGTATTTCTGCTTGTAGAATAGCCATTTGCTGCCTTATCTCGTCCGCTTGACGCGATGATTGTATTGTTCTTTGCGTAGCGGCTTGCTGCACCCTTAACCTGTCTCTTTCAGCTTCCATGCGGTGCATCTCATCTCTCAGCCTGGCCAATTTGTCTTCTTGGTTCTGGGCTGGCGGATGCTGCTCAGAAGGGTCCCCCCTTTGCGTGCCATTGTTGTTCTCGTCGTCACCTCCATCCTCTGGTGCGGAGGCGTAGGTGCTTCGAGTGTTTCTTCTTGGTAACCCACGAGCAGAGGGTTGTGGTACCTCCGCCTCGATGGTAGTACGTCTCCTGACGGAGTCCTTTCTTCTGGGTGGCACTATAGGCGTTATCTTACGGTGGGCGCCAACTGTTTGAACCGGATTCCGCAGGTTTGAAGTAAGAATGGAATAACTGGACCAGACGGTCTCTCTTTCTCAATATAAAACGGGGGAGATTACAATGTAGGCCCATTGGTAGGTGGCACTGCAGCTACCAGAGGACTACCCTCCTCAATTACACAGGGGGCATAGCCTTTTATAGTGGCTCCTTAGCTTAAGATTGAAAGTACAAACGTGCCCCCAATGAGAGTTTTGAAACTCTAGACACTGACCTTATTACACGTGGGCCCCCTAGGGGTAGGCTGGTCCACCATTCCCTGGCCACAGCCGCGGGCCGTGGCCGATCACTGCCTGCGAGAGGCCCATTAAGCCTGCTACTTGTTCACAAGCCCCGAGCTTGGCCTGGCGCGCCGTCCTGATGGAAAGCGGTCTCGGGTTGCCGCCTCCTCCGGGCAGAGCCTCTGCGGGATTCGAGGCTCCGTCCATCAGCCTCCGACTGAGAGATGGTCGTCACCACCGAACCTCCGCCATCGATTGGTTCCATGGCCTCTGCGGAGGCTTCCCGCCGGAGACCTGACGTCCGGCGGCTCTTCTCCGGGACCTGCAGGCATGAGCCAGATAGATACAGTCGAAACTGTCAGTCGGACATAAGTTGGAGGTAACAAGCCCCTCCGGTACTGGGGCGCATCCTCAACACTTTGTAAAGTCGATATCATGCCTGCCTGCAAGCCTATCCACATAAGCTGTACTGTGACGACTTTACATGTGCCATGTGATTTTATAGTTACCCTACATATGGTTATCATCATGAGCAGCACCCATGCATAATCATACCATAGGATGCATTTCTGCATTGTAAACAATGGACTTGAATCGACGACATACTATGGATTTTTTTAAAAAAAAGCAACAATAAAAGCCGCACAAGCATCTGAATGTAGTCCACTTCTTTAATTTTTTTCTTTATGGGAACATCATATCGGAATGTAGCAGCAAAACATGGAATTTGACAAGGCAAACAAGACCATTTTTTCTACAGGGAAAAAAATCAAATATATACCAACCTGAATTGACATGGCCACAACTCAGACGTAACAATTAATTCCATCAATATTATATCTTAATGAGAGCACACATACATACATACATACACTGCACACGTACCAATAAGCAGAACACCATGTCGTCCTACGTCAGAGGACATGGAAATGGAACACCCTCTTCATAATAACATTGATGTCTCTCTCTCTCTCTCTCTCTCTCTATGACTATGCATACATGTCTCCTGAACAATTTCAAGCACGCATGCAGAGGCATGAAAGCAGTTAATCTTGCTCGTCATGACTCATGTCAGTACTTCGGCGGGCACTGGTAGCACCTGGTGAAGAGACCGAAGGTATCAACCTGGCGGACGAAGTTGACGGTGCTAGCCCAGCCGCCGAACCCAAACCCAACGACGAGCACCCACACCACCACGAAGCAGTTGACGGCGTACATCCCGGCCCAGCCACCGATCCCACGCGGCGGACGCTCCACGGCGTTCTCCCTTGCGGCCGGCGGTGCGAAGGTGGCCATGTGCGCAAGAGCCGGGATGATGTAGACGGTGAAGCTCACCAGAAGGGACCCCACGGTGGAGTTGATGGGGCCGAAGAACGGGAAGATGATGGCCAGGAACCAGATGGGAATCACGATGGGGAGCCGCGCCACTGCGCGCAGCGCCATGCTCCCGGACTCGTGCACGCCGATCAGCTTCTCCCAGACGAAGTAGAGAGGCGTGCTCGCGAACCCGAACGTGATGAAGTGCAACAATGCATTTTGTTGTTCTGCAAACGATCAGATCATCGGCAGTTCATCTTTCAAGTTCTACTCTTGTGTGTTCTTAAAATTACCTGGTGGATGAGCATGAGGATGACGGCGGCGTCACGGAAGCCGGAGCGCGGGAAGAGGGAGAAGGCGTTGGAGTGGTCGAGAAGCATGTCGCCGAAAGCCCAGTAGACGGCGGAGGCGGATGGCAAGGTCAGCGTCAGCACGTAGAGCGTGGCCACCAGGTAGATGAGCTTGAACTTCTGTGGTTTCCACATCGCGTGCATGATCTCCCTGCACACCAGCACGAAAACAGGGCAAGGCCACCTTCTGATCAGTGTGAACTCTGAAGTGACCTGTTAACTTCTGATCTGAACACAGATTATTCGTGTGTGTCATTCATGCTGCATCAGGAGCTAATCATTCTATCTGTGTGGGTCATCTAGGTAGCAAGGCTGGCACTGGCTTACACAGTGACAGCATGGCCTCCAAATGTGTAAAGGATGTTGGTGGCCCCCGTGAAGTAGAGCACCATCTTGCTTGGGCCCGAGTGCGTCACACCTTCCACCTACGTATAATGTCGTTCTCAATGATAGATACACAAGGAAACAATGATATAGATACATTATTAGTTGTATACCAAAGCTTATTAAGCTGTTGGCAAAAGGCGAGCAGAAATGAATAGACCACGTCACACGCTCACCGTCATACCTGACCGTGTGCAATGGCGGCAATGGTGAGGTACCAAGCGGTGTAGGTGGTCATGAGGAGGCCGAGGAAGGACCAGATCCGGTAGTTGTGGAAGGAGGGGATGAACACAGTCGTGGCACAGCACGCGCCGAAAATGTACGTCCATGTCCGCTTGTCGTACTTGTCGTTGATGTAGTAGATGTTGCTGTTCGATCATCCATGGATCGGAGTATCAGTGTGCACAAACAGTACAGATCACAGAGTATTTAGGAGATCACACGGGCATAACATTGTACATCTAACATTGCAATGAGGGAATTTACCACATAACTTTGGATAGTGACTTTATTTGATCTTACGTTATGATGAACACATGGATGGATGATTACCTTGCACATGCGATAAGCTGGATGACGGAGCCGAAGAGGAGGAAAGTGCAGTTGAAGAAGAGTCCGATGTTCCTCCAATGCTTCCCCAGTAGCCCATCAAGAACCTCAAACCACTGCTCTTCCATCGAGAGAATTTATATTTAAATTTAAAGGCATGGCAGCACCATCAATGGTAGAATTCCATTGGTGTAGAATTTTCACTACTACTTGTGTTCTAAAAAAACAAGTTGGAACAAACTAAACAAGATGCAAGTAACAAATGATGCATACATGGTAGCATGTACCTGGATGACATGGTTCCTGAAGTCGACCTTCTCGCGTTCTTTCCTAGTACGATACTCGACGTAGAGGATGCTGATGAGGTAGGCCGTCCAGCTGCCCATGAGACCGTAGAAGAGCTGGAAGACCACCCCAGACGCCATCCCGAGCTGTGAGAAGGAGTAGGGCAGCGTCAGCAGCACCTGCGCCACCTGGTTGGACGCGCAGCTGAACCACGCGTCGTACACTGACCCGCCGTGCCAGAACAGGCTCGACAGCGCCAGCTTCTTGCCGCTGGATGCCGCCGCCGCCTCGCCGGGTTGATCGCCATGGTCTCCGCTGCCGACGCCGACGCCGACGTCGCCCTCCATCTCCATGTAGTTCCCCGCCACGATCGTCTCCACCCTCTCTGACGCCATGATTTTGCAGCAGCTTTCTGCTAGCTGCGTCTCCTCTCGCTTGTCGTTGCAATGATCTGATGCTGCTGGTGCCACACGACAATACTATATAGCTAGGTAGGCTCGAGCTAGCTGGTGAATCATACTGGAAAAAAATGATGCATGTGTCACGGTGGTGTGAAGTGATGGATGCTTGCATTGCATTGCATGGACGACGGAGCAGCGCGCGAGCGGCCCCTGGCCCACGCGTGCTGACAAGGCGCTTCTCATCTTTCTTTCCCAATATTTTTCTTCTTAGTTTATAATATGCTATATACTCCGTAATATGTATATAGATATAATAGACAGAAGAGAATTAAGCACATATAGATAGTGATTGTTCATGGCTGTGCGTGTAGTGCCTAGCTATAGAGCTACGACATGGCTGTGTACGTGTGTATATTCTAATTAGTAGCCGTGCACGGGCGCACATTATTTGTCCCAAGAAAGGAAGACGGCTAGATGGGTAGGATGATGAGATGGAGATATGGGCAAATGCATCAAACAAAATGTGCAATCTAAATTTCTAGCTAGACTTGGACGTGATCTTTGGTTTTGTAACCGGACGTTGTTGGAGGTTAGTGGCCCATGCAAAGTTGGCCCATGCGTATGACGTCACGCATGCCCTTAGACAAATCATATATATTATCATTGGTTGATGAGACCAACTCACTGTTTGTAAACATGAAATAATTACTCCCCCCGCTTCAAAACAAAAAAATACAACGTTTATTTTGTTGTGGAAAATCGAAACCCCTATAATGTGCTTAAACGTTTGATAGTTTTTTCCCATATATAAACTCACTTAAACTAATGTTAGTTTCACTATGACCAAACCTAATATTTCATCCTTCTAGGAAGAGGTAGTATTTACCAAAATAAATTATATTTCAAGGAAGGTGGTCTCATAACGTATTTGATCAAACAAGTATGTCCAGTAATTTATAAAATTAATTGTAATTTTTTATGTTTGAAGGGCGTGATCTCCAAATGTATTGATTTTGTGGCTATATCAAATATATATTTTTTGTTCAATCAATTAAATGAGCAACACAGTATATATAGCGAAGAGATGGTTCTTTTTAATATATAAAAATGAACAAACTACAGGGAAATGATGTGATCAAAAGCTTGTTAATATAAAAGCTCTCCTATAAAGCTATACGATACTCCGAGTCCGAGTTAATAGGAGTTCATTGTGCCAAAATAATAGTAGCATTTGTTTGCACTAACATTGAACTCTCTTCTTTTAGACAGGAACAAATTTACTATGAATACTATACATTACTATCCTCTTTTTTAAGGAGATTTTGCTCATGTTCTTTTTTAATCTCTCTTCAGATCTTGGCCGTACGAGCATAACATCAGAAGCCAATTGCTCAACTAAATGGTTGTCACACGTGTAGCATAATAATGTGTGGCACCATTGCTCCCTGGAGCAATCATCCATTCCGATGAACTGAATGGAAAAAGGCCGGGGAAATCAATTGAGAAAGGGAACATGACAGCCTAAAAAAATCTCACTAATTATTTATTTGCCTGAGATCACGGTGGGACAGGTACAGGTGTATATAAAATTTGATATGAAAAAAGACCAATTACACTATACTGCTTCAAAAAAAATATCAATGAAATTAAGAATTATATGAAACAAAAGATGGGCTATGTACTCATTGTTTATGACATTGATATATTGATCGTCGTCTATTTGGCAAGCCTATTGATTACTAGTAATGGGATAGTTGAATAGTTCCATACTCCCTCCGTCCCTTTTTAATTATGACTTGCGTTTCTTAAAAAATAATTGCCAGCAATTATATATTAAAAAAATATTAATATTTATACTACATAATTAGTATTATTAGAAATATCTTTGAATCTAGTTTTTTTATAAATTTATTTAGATATATAAATATTACATATATTTTATACAAATTAAGTCAAACTTGTGACACGTACACCAACAGCAACAATTTAATAGGGACGGAGAGAGTATGTGTATCATCAAGACCTCAGGCTAGAAGAGGGCACGAGACAGATCGAAGGAACAACGAAAGCAGGATAAAGATTATATAGAGCATATGTGTTTGGAAAAGTTAAAGAAAGGTGAAGTATGTGACAGAAAAGTACACTAGTGAAAAGGTGCACGTTCACAGGATATGATTAGGTTGTCCCTACAAAGAATCAGTGTTTAGAAGGCCGCCCAGGCAATCTTTTACCTTTGAATTCTTAACGGATATAGCTATAGTATCCAGGAAAATGAGCATGCATGATGTATTTGAATAATATTTGGAATCACCAATTTTCACCTTCATAAGTCCACATTATTATTAACTATGTTTCCTGAGCCAGATGAGATTAAAATATGAAACGCTGGAACTCTCAGACTGGAATATTTTTTGTCAACACGAAGTGAAAATATATATACAAAAAAATGAAATAAATCGCCCACGATCAAAACGATGCTTATGCTCCTCTTTTTCTGAAAAAATGTTTGTAGTCGATCTTAGCTCATTATTACTAGGAACTTCCAGTTCAAGCTTCGATCTATGGGCTCTACTACTTCTCATGATAACCTTTAACTTGGAGATGCAAGCAAACTTAGCTGTCTGAATCTGTGACCAGTGATGACTAAATAAACAAATGAAGCCGTACCACCACGCGTCCCCTTTGTTCTTCTCTCCCATCATGGCCGCGCGATGGCCTCTCTTTTCGCTTCCGGCATTCGCATTGACCACGGCTGCATCTTTCTGCTCCTTTTTTCCCTGAACCGGGACCCTGCAGCCGGCCTGCCGCTACTGGAAAGGCCATCTTGCCGAGTGTCAAAATCTTTGTCGAGTGTTAAAAACAGGGCACTCGGCAAAGAGGCTCTTTGCCGAGTGCCAAACGAGGCACTCGGCAAATATTTCTTTGTCGAGAGTCAAGCGCTCGGCAAAGCAAAGCACTCGACAAAAAGGCTCTTTGCCGAGAGACCAGCACTCGGCAAAGAGGTGGTCTCGGCAAAATGGGGCCTGGACAAACGGCATCCGTGGCCGTCCCCTTTGTCGAGTGCCCTGCCGCTAGGCACTCGGCAAAGGAGCTACCTTTGCCGAGTGCCGAGAGGGCTAGAACTCGGCAAAGGTTCTTTTAGTTTTTTAATAAAATCCTTTGCCGAGTGCCACGTCGGCCAGCACTCGGCAAAGGTGTTTTTTATTTATTTTAATAAAATAAGGTGTTTTTTATTTATTTTAAAAAAATCCTTTGCCGAGTGCCACGTCTTCCAGCACTCGGCAAAGGCTGTTTTGCCGAGTGCCCACCAGGCCTGCACTCAGCAAAGGCTCCTTTGCCGAGTGCCGGCTATGGCACTCGGCAAAGCATAATTTTTTTTATTTTTTCTTTCCTTTTTTGTGGGGCCTTGATACAGTAAATAGATCACAACTTCAAAAGTTGGGACAATTTTGACTTTTTGTACTATATTTCTTCAATTATTTTTGTTTCTTTGAATTTTTTCGATAACTCCAAATTTGAACTGTAGGTACATGAAATAATAGAATTTGGTCATTCAAAAGATGGTATTCATAATATTCGGAGTATGTTGAGGCCGTATTCAGGACCTCGCATGAAGTTACGACCATGTTGGTGTCATAACATGATGAGTTACGTGCGGGAAAAGTGTTTTTAAATTATATAAAATACAAACGAAGTCCAAAAATCATGAAACTTATCGAGGTGTTATGTGATCGCATGTGGAGGCTATGATAAAAATTTGAGAATGTTCGGAGCAAGTTGCGACGTCGGATAGCCTCGACATGCGATCACATGACACCTCGACAAGTTCCGTGATTTTCGGACTTTGTTTGGATTTTATATAATTTAAAAACACTTCTACCACACTTGGATGATCGTTTTTTGTGGACATGTCGTGTAAAATTTTGGGTGATTTTATGGACACGGCCTCAAAATACACTTTCCAACATGAATATCATTTTTTGAATGGCTACGTTTTATTATTTGATGCACCTGCAGTTCAAACTTGGATTATCGTAAAAAATTCAATAAATGAAATAAATGAACAAAATATCGTAAAATATTATAAAAAGGTCTCATATTCGAACATATGCTTCAATACAATATGCTTGGGGTACAGAAAAAGCTTAAAATCAAAATTCAAAAAAAATCAAATCTTTGCCGAGTGCCATGTTTGACACTCGGCAAACTGTCTCCTTGTCGAGTGCCGCTGACATGGCACTCGGCAAAGATTCCCTCTTTGCCAAGTGCCACCGATGTGGCACTCGGCAAAGGTGACACCAGTTAAAAGGCCCACCAGGGCCTTATCTAACCCACCCGCGTCCTCCCCCCACGCCCCCACCCCGCCGCCGCCGCGGCGCCCCACCGGCCTGCAGCCCGCCCCGCCGCCGCCGCCGCGCCCCACCGCCGACAGTCACTCGCCCCGCCGCCGCCCGTGGGACCGCCGCCGCCGCCCGCGCGACCTCCCCCCCACCGCGGGATCGACGCCGCCCTGGCCCGCCGCCGGCGGCCCACCCGCGGCCACCCGCCTGCTCCCCCCGACAGCCCTCCCACCCCCTGCGCCCCCCCGTCCCGCGTCGTAGACCTGTTGGCAGAGAAGAGGCCCCTCCCCGCGCCGGAGTTGGCAGAGAAGAAAGGCCCCCCGGCCCGACAGCCGCCCTCCCTGCGCCCGATAGCCGGTCGTGTCGGAAGAGAAAAAAGGGAAGGGAAGGGAGGAAGGGAAGAAGGAGGGAAGGCAAGGGAAGGAAAGGAGGAGGAGGGAGGAGGAGGAGGAAAAGAAGGAAAAGAGGAAGAGGAGGGGAGGAGAAGGGAGAAGAGGAGGAGGAAGAAGGGAGAGGAGGAGGAAGAAGGAGGAGGAGGAGAAGGAGGAGGTTCGCCGGCCTTCGCCCCGCCGTCTTCTCTGTATCGCATCCCCGTCAATGCACGTGTCGTGACTAGGTATATCACCTTTCTTTGCTTTTCAGCCTTCATGCCGCTCTGGTCGTCGGCCTGCGTGCCGTTGTGATTGTTGGCCTTCGTGCCGTTGTTTGTGTATGTCGGCCTTCGTGCCATTCTTTTTGCAGGTTATCAAAATTTTTAATAACTTATAGTTTTATTTGCCGGACCCGTGGGTAACCTATAGTTTTAATAACTAACCTATTGTCCTTATTTTCTGGACCCGTGGGAGGGACTCGGCCACCCAGGTCATCTTCGTCCGCCACTTTTCCACTAGCCTCCCTCCACCGCCACTCTAGGTATAAATCACCTCTCTTCCTTACTATTGTCGTACGTAGATCACGTAACCGAGTTAGGCGTCTCCCGTCCGAAAGGGATACGCGGTCATTGGTATGCGGATCAGTGCATATTTGATGGTATCTCTTTCGGACTGTCCATGTTTTTTGGACAGCTCATAGATGCGTAGATAGGTTAGCTTCCATGTTCTGCTCTCGTCTAAGTCAGAGTTTTGGCAGCACCTCCCCGTTCTTCTCCGGATACACACTCTCCCCGCCGGGACGTGTATCGGGAGAACAGTGGGGAGGTGCTGCCGAAATTCCGTCTTGGATGGGAGCAGAGCATGGAAGCTAACCTCACCTATGCATCCTTGGGTGGGATTAGGAACTATCCTTCACCTATTAGATGGTAGGAACGCCTTGTAGATGCAAATGCTGGTTTTATTACTCGCTTCTTTTGGCGCATGACAGAGAATGGCTGACCGTGAGTGGATGTACACCGGCTTCGCAAGTAAGAGCTTGGAATGGGTTAGGGGCTAGTGCTTTCCTAGAGCATGCATTTGGCCCAGCTGCTAAAGGGTTGAGTAGGATGCCGTGTCCCTGCAGCATGTGTAAGAACAAGAAAAAGAAACAAAAGCGTCAGGTGGGAGTAGATATTCACAATAACGGATTCGTTCCAAACTATACCCGCTGGATCCACCATGGTGAACACCATCGTATTAGGGAGGAGGTGGTGAGACCCCTCCTCGAGGAGTATGATGCAGATGCCGGGATGGCAGACATGATGGTAGACATTCACGATGCAAGGTTCGTTGAAGGAATGGAGGTGGAGGAAGATCCAGAGGAAACCGCAAAGGCGTTCTACACCATGATGGAGGCGGCACAAAAGCCCCTTGATGAGAAGACAATGGTTTCGCAACTGGATGCCATTTCACGCCTAATATCATTGAAGTCACAACTGGGCATTAGACGAGATGGCTTCGATCTCGTGTTGACAGTTGTTGGCAAACTGCTTCCGGATCCTCACACCCTACCGAAGAACATGTATGATTCACAGATTCTCCTTCGTGCACTTAAGATGCCGTATGAAGGGATCCAAGCTTGTCCGAAGGGGTGCGTCCTGTTCAAAGGAGACAACGAGACAGCAACACACTGTCCAAAGTACAAAGCCTCTAGGTTTGTGGAGGTAGAAGACAGTGATGGCAAGAAGAAACAATCTAAGATCCCTGAGATGGTCATACGGCACCTTCCTTTCCTACAGAGGATCCAACGGCTGTACATGACAGAGGAGTCCGCGAAACACATGACGTGGTACAAGAATGGCATAAGATACAGTGACAAGATGGTACACCCAGCAGACGGGGATGCATGGAAGCACTTCGATGACATGAATCCTAGCAAGGCTATGGAGGCTCAGAATGTATGCGTAGCGCTGGCAACAGATGGGTTCAACCCATTTGGAATGATGGCGGCCCAGCACACTTGTTGGCCCATGTTCGTGATGCCCCTCAATCTTCCCCCGCGTCATGTATGAACCCAGTAACGTGTTTTTGACACTGATAATACCTGGACACCCGGGCAATAATATGGGTGTATTCATGCAGCTAGTGTGGGATGAATTGCAACATGCTTGGGAAGAGGGGGTACTGACGTATGACCGAGCTACAAAGAGGAACTTCACAATGCATGTGTGGTACTAGTATTCAATGCATGACTTCCTCGCGTATGGCTTATTTAGCGCGTGGTCTGTTCACGGGAAGTTCCCTTGCCCAACATGCAAGGCAGATGTGATGTTCACCTGGCTGGCCAAGGGTGGCAAGTATTCTTCTTTCGACAAACATCGGCAATTCCTTCCTGAGAACCATGAATTGAGATGAGATGAAAAGCACTTCACGAAAGGTGTTCAAGTCACCGACCCCATTCCTCAGGTTAAGGGCCCTGCTAATGTCCTTGCTGAGGTAGAAGCTCTCCAGATTGATAAAAAGATGGTGGTTTTATTGGATATGGTAACGACCACATGTGGACTCATATATCAGGCTTGACAAGGCTACCGTACTTCAAGGACCTTCTTCTTCCACACAACATCGATGTAATGCACACAGAAAAGAATGTCGCCGAGGCACTCTGGGCAACACTCATGGACATTGGTAAGAAGTCAAAAGACAACGTTAAGGCTAGACTGGACATGGAAAGGATTTGTGATAAACCAAAACTAGTGATGAAGACCCCTGCGCCAGGCAAGAAATGGAAAAAGGGCCCGACCGATTATATTCTGAAAAGGCCAAATAGGAAGGAAGTACTACAGTGGATCAAGACGCTATAGTTCCCTAATGGGTATGCAGCAAATGTAAGTAGGGGTGTGAACTTGGAGACTATGAAAGTCTTAGGATGAAGAGTCATGACTTCCACATATGGATTGAGCGGATCCTTCCTGCAATGACCCGGGGATACCTCCCTGAGCCAGTATGGCGCGTCCTGGCAGAGTTGAGCTTTTTCTTCCGCCAGCTTTGTGCCAAGGAGTTATCTCAGGACATTTGTCTTGACTTGGAGAAGGCTGCACCTCTGTTGCTCTGCAAGTTGGAGATGATATTTCCACCCAGCTTCTTCCTATCGATGTAGCATCTGATTTTGCACCTACCGCGTGAGGCACGGTTGGGGGGCCCGTGCAGGCCCGTTGGTGCTATCCAATCGAGAGGTGTCTAAAGCTTTTTTGGAAAAAGTGTAGAAATAAAGCCAAAATTGAGGCTTCTGTGGCAGAGGCATTCATTCTGGAGGAGGTGTCGACCTTCACACAGGCGTACTATACTGAGAAACTTCCTAGCGTGCACAATCCAACCCCTCGTTATAACGTCGATGAGAACTCATCGAATCTCAGCCTTTTCCAAGGGGATCTCGGAAGAGGAAGCGCAGGTACCAACAAGAAATTGACCCATGATGAGTGGCACACTATCATGAGCTACTTGTTGTTGAACCTTGATGAATGCATTCCTTATCAGAAGTAAGTTCTCAATGAGTTTGTTACATATGCCGTCACTATCCTCCACCTATCGATCCGACCCCCTTGTCTCTTTTTTTAGGGAATATATTAATGAACACTGGAGAGGCAATAGGGCTCCTACCGAGCAAGAAGAAGACCATCTTCTTAGACATGGTGTGCCCGATGTCATTTCCTGGTTTTGTACAAAGGTACCATCCAAGTAACCTCGTTTTGACTTTGAGATTCCACTTTGCTCCAAGGAGCGAGTAATGTAACGATCTACCTGTCCTGACCTTGCAGGCCCAGTCGGATGTGGAAATGAGTGATGAATTGAAACAGGTGGGCAGTGGCTTCTCCTGTAGGGTCAAGTCATTCACCATTTATGATGTGAATGGCTATCACTTTTGCACGAGAAGCTACGAGGAGAGTCGGCCCAACCTAAAAACCACGTGCTGCGGAGTTCGTACGCCCGGCATGGATGAGAAGGACTATTACGGCATAGTCGAAGAGATATACGAACTCAAATTTTTGGGTGCCAAAGCTTTTAAGCCAGTGGTATTCAAATGCCATTGGTTCGATCCTGATGTCATAAAAAAGACCTTAAGATTAGGCAAGTCAAAATTCGACAGGATTCCAACTATAAAGGAGACGATGTCTATATTGTGGCTAACCAAGACGCCACGCAAGTTTATTACCTCCCATGGGCGTGCCAAAAAGACGAGAAGCTTGCGGATTGGAGCCTTGTGCACTTGGTATCGCCGCGCGATAAAGCTGTCCCAAACGATGATGATTACAACTTTGACCCAAAGACAGATGAGTTCTATCAACCTGAGGGGCTAGAAGGGAGTTTGGAGATAGACATTCTTTCGCTGATGGGCATGGAAGTAGACAACGACATCGATGATGACGAGGGTGATGAGGTGCAGGATGCTAAGGACCTACGAATCCTTGAGCGATGGCAGATGCAGCGCGATGGAGTTGTTGAGGACGATGTAGATGATGATGACAATGGAGATGATGATGATGGAGATGATGCCCGACACTTAAGAGAGCTCGACAATATTTATAGTGATGATGACAATAGTGATGACGACTACACGCTAGCCATATTGCCGTTCGCAGAGATAATTTCTAGTTCATGTAATACTATATTGTTATTATTATTACCTTGCAATTATGTTTCTTTACAAGTACTTGTCATTTTTTATGCTAACTATTTTAATCTTTGTCATTGCAGGCACTCGACAAGATGCAGGGCGGAAGGCGACAGCGGCCGCAACGAAAGGTCCGCTCATAGTACCAGATCCGCAACGAGGAGCAGGTGATCGCCGACGATGAAAAGGAGGAGGAGGTGTTGGTGGAGCCATCAACTAGTACGGGGGGCACCCCCCAGCGGACGTCGCACGTCGACGAGGAGGCTACAGTTCCAGGAGGCCCCACTAGGGGGGACGACGACGACGACCACCGGTGACGGCGACGGCGGTGGCGACAACGACGACGACAACGACGACGACGGGGGTGAGCCGACGATGACACCAGGCGAGCCGACGATGACACCAGGTGAGACGATTGCGACACCAGGTGAGACGACTTCCTCAGGTTCGAGCAAGCCCTACCAGCGTGGGGCCTCATCGCTCCCTGACCCACGGCCGCTCCGTTCCCGCCGCCTGGTGATTCGACCTGTGGGTGAGACGTAAGTATCCATTGTTCATTTCACTACTTGTTCATATGACATGTTGAAAATCGAACTTTAGACTAACAATTGTTTTTAATCACTCGTGCAGTAGCTGGACGATTGTGAGTGGAGGGAGCGGTTCACGCCATATCAATGGCATCCAGGGCCTGCTGATGAACCAGGAGAACATGGTGGTGGCCCATCAGCAGCAGCTGGCGGCTGTCACGCAGCACTACCAGCGTCAGATGCTAGACTTTGCCGCCTACTTCCGGGGCCTTCAGATCCCGGGAGTGCAGCAACAAGAGCTCCCTGCCTCGATCTTTGCTCCATCACCTTTTCCTATGCCTACTCCAATAGTGACTCCGGTGAGTATATTGCCTGTTGCTTTAGCTTGTACGGCCATCCTGCAGGTACTAATGAGATCTATTGTCCTTTGTCAGGAATAGTCGGTGGGTTCGAACCCGACTCCTCCACGTGCCAGCCCCCCACTAGGCCCTTCTCCACCGCACGGGTGGCCGACTCACCCGACCTTCCCGACTCAGGGCTTCACGTGGCCAGGTACCGCTCCTCCTCCACCGACGCAGCAGGGGCATTCCAGGCCTGCAAGCGGTCCTCAGCTTTCGCCGCCCTATTGGACGTTCCAGGCGGCGCCGCAGTCAGGGTGGTCTCCGTGGGAGCAAGGTGGGGGCTCTGGGGACGCTAGGTACCTCTACTGATGAATTTGAACATGTTATAAACTTTTGTACATGTTATGAGCTAGGTACCTCTACTTTTGGATATGTTATAAAGTTGTATGGATGTAATGGATGAATTTGAGAACCTTTATGTATGAATTCATGTTGAGATGTCATGGATCTGATGAAATACGATATTTATGTGATATTCTATTTTATTGTTGTGAATATATGTGAAATTGCATGTCTGGAATGGAAGAAAACAGAAAAAAACAAAAAATATTTTTCCAGCTTTGCCGAGTGCCAGCTCTCGGCAAAGCTGGGCATTTTTCCCAGCAGAGCCCAGCTTTGCCGACTGCTAGCAAGGCACTCGGCAAAGTTACCATTTCTTTGCTGAGAGCCGGCACTCGGCAAAGAATTTTTTTTAAAAAAAACTTTGCCGAGAGCCGGCACTCGGCAAAGGATTTTTTAAAAAAAATAAAAAAATTTTGCCGAGAGTCGGCACTCGGCAAAGAATTTCTAAAAGAAAAATATAAAATCTTTGCCGAGTGCCTGACACGTCACACTCGGCAAAGGGTGCCGTCACGTTGACGGCGCCCATTAGCTTTGCGGAGTGCTGGCTTGGCACTCGGCAAAGCCTTTACCGAGTTTCTGCTAGGTGGCACTCGGCAAAGACTCCTTTGCCGACCAATTCTTTGCCGAGTGTTCTTTTCCAAAAGCCGCTCTCGGCAAAGCCTTTGCCGACGGCAATGGTGTCTTTGCCGAGTGCGGCCGGCACTCGGCAAAGGAGGCGGATCCAGTAGTGTGCCCCATTCGCTCACATCATATTCCAGCTGCATCTGATCCAGGACTCAGGTTCAGGTTCCAGCAGATATCTTGCCGACCATCTGGCAGCAAATCCATGTAATCTTTCCCGTCCTATGGGATCAGATCGATGTTTAAGGATCAACTGATGATATGATGTAAAACATGAGACAGCATGTTAGCAGAGAGAGTTTCTTTGGATTCTGTCACGATCATCACTTGCCTAAGCATGATGCAGTGATGCTTGCTCGTGCATGTGGTGACTTTGGGCGTTGGCAATTCAAGCGAGGCTGGCGATGGCATGCCGCATGGGCCTGCTTGCCGAAAGGGGATACTGCACCTTCGAGGAAGGTACGAGGCACACCGTGGATCCATATGCCTGGTACACAAATCCTGTTTGCACTACCGGGTACCGGGCGGGCGAAAGGATCCCGGCATACATGCATTGGAAAAGAAACACAATGGATCAACTTGCCATGCATTTTCATGTCACTGATACTTGAAAGCGCTGGCACTGACGCTAGCGATTTATCAGCTAAATGCAGTTCATCTGAGCAGTGAGCAGTACTGCTATATATATATTCAGTTTCATCTGGCTATACATATATGTGTAGGTATTCAACTTTTTATATGAATAAGGAGATTGATCCTCTGCTAGTTACCCTATTAAGGCATCGTCGATCATCTTCTACCTAGGTACAAGAACGCCCGATTCAGATTTATTTTTTAACTGTCGAGAATAGAATAAATCTATAGAAAGAGGAGGCTAGAATCTACTACGGATCCTTTTAAACAAGATGCATTTGAGTCTCTTCGTTACCCTGCGATAAGACGCAACGCACCATTCTCATCAGCAGGATGAAATGATTTGGCCAGTGCCCCATTGACTTTTTTTATTAAAAACGTTTTAGCGCACTGTCTTTTTTTTAGATGAATTTTAGCGCACTGTCAGCTATTGTGTCGCCATTTTGAGCAAGACAACCCATTTTCAAGGCCTACTACATTGCACCCACTTACTCAGCGGGCCTCAATGCCTTTGATCCGTGCGTTAAAGTGGGCCGTGGGCATTGTGCTCCAAATTAGGCCAGCCCATTTGTTTTTTTTTTGAAGAAATGCCCAATCCTTAATGCTGAGAGCCAATTACTGGGCCCAAAGCCTAGTCAAACAAGAAAAGCTCGGCAGCCCAATCGAGCATGGTCCACACTCCACAGTTTGGGGAAAAAAAACGTAAAATTGCAATCTGTACCTTGGCTTGGTTGCTCCTCTGCCCGCGGGTTAATATTTTGACTTGATTATTTTGCCATTTAATTCAGGCACTCACTCACTCACTCACTCACCAGTCCATGCGTTTATTTGGGCGATTAATTACACGTTCATATACGGAATCTTTATATATTGTAATTTCCAGAAAACAAAAAGATGAGGTCCAAATTAAATTAAGTATCGTGTGATTTGATTTGATTGCTTGAGAAAACATTTCATTTTTGCAGGGCCGATCCGCGACTCAACATGGGAAACAAACTAATGCCGCAGGCCTCGGGTGCAACCTCTCGTATCAAAAGAAACGATAGAGTGAGATACGATAAAAAAAAAGGATAGAGCAATCATGCAAAATGTTTGGGCTATAGGTTCCTACTTACCTAGCTAATAGAGCAGTAGTGAGCGACCGAGCGTGCTCCATATGATGAGAACATGCATGTTCTTATGATTTCGACGTCTCATAAGAGGCAAAAAGATCAATAGTGACTAAAATACACCACAGGTACTTAACCTATTGTTAGGATAACAAATGTGTACTTCAACTAAAAACTTACCACCAAGGTATTTAAAATATACTTATTGGTCACTATGGGTACTAAATTACCCCACGCAAGCATCATCATCCTAATAGACATGTCTTTTTTGCTAAAAGCCCCTCGCTGAATCTAGGACTATCTTTGTTGGTCACCAAAAGCAACTAGAAACACTGCAGCTAAGATGATTGACTGTGCATTTGAGGGTTCGTTTGGCTCACTTGCTGCACCTGCTGTTGGCATAGTGACCGAAAAGGTCTATTGGCTACAATGCAAAGACCTTTGATCTAGCGCATGGATCAGTGGATGGAGCTTATGCACTCTCAAGAGGTCTATTGACTATGATGATTGTCCCTTTTGCTATGTCAAAATGATGATGCAGTCAAGAGGTTCCGTATACAATTCTCTCATTTTATTACTTTATTTACAGTCTTTAAACTTGTCATTTTGCAGAATTCTTGTAATAGGTTCAGTTTATCAATATAAGATCGAACTAGTTTGCCTCAGCAGTCGTCTAATTCCGGTATAAACTCGTCTTGTTTATCTGCAGCCTGTCAGATCGACTACGGACGCAAGTTAACGAATCACCAGCATCGCAGAATTTACAGGCCCGGGTCCGATGAGAAGTCTATGAATTTTCTAAGTTAATCAAGATTTTATTACATTATTTTCCGTGTAAAAGTATTTGGGACCAAGAGATCACACATAGCGATTTCTTCGTTACACATAGGGACCAGGAGACGGGGATTTCTTCGTTACACATAGGGACCAAGAGATGACATCCCAGATTCAGCAGGAGGGTTTTAGCAAAAAAGACATATCCATTAGGCTGATGATGCCTATGTGGCGTAATTTAGTACCCATAGTGACCAACAATCCAGTACCTAGGTGATAAGTTTTTCGGTGAGTATCCATTTGTTACCGCAATAGTAGTTGAAGTACCTGTGATGCATTTTACTCACCAATAACCATAGAGTGCACGAGGAACCATGTATGTATATACTAAGTTATACTTCGTCTACTCCGAATTATAAAACATTTTGACTATCCTATATAGATTACTTTTGTTATCAAACTATACGTGTCATTATACACCTAAGAACATAGCTATATTTATATATCTGAAAAAGACAAAATGTCTTATAATTTGAAACGCACAGTGCATAGTGCTAAAGTTTTAGATGCCAACTGTCATGCATGTTGTAACATCACATAGGATAATTTTAGAGCAATTTCAGTATTGGCCCCTAAAATAGAGGCACTACTTTAGATTTGAAGGTTTCTGTAATTACATTTGGCCATGTTTGAAATTTGGCCCATAATAGGCCGTTTGTATGTTAATGAGATGTTGTGCAGTGTTTAATCCAATCTTGTTTGTCAATGTTGTCCATCCCACTTCCACTGTCCCCTGTTTAATCCTTTTACATGAAGTGAGAACGAAAGCATCAGTGAGATGGTGATATGTGTGGTTCACTCACTATGCAGAGTTGATCTCAACAATTTAGACTCTAGGGCTTTATGCCCTAAAATGCAATCCTCCACCTCAAGCAAACACTGCCACCCACAAAGCACAACTCAAACCCAACAAGGGAAACAACTCATCTGGTAATGCTATGCTACTATTTTGTAAATGATTTTTAGACACACCACCGTTTCTCGTATGGGTGAATATGTCAAAATCACCTCTAAAGGCTTTTTTATGACAATATGGCCCTTAGAAGTTAAAATTTTTTAGAGGTGACTAAGGTCGACAATCCCTTCTCCTTTTAAAAGCAAAAAATTCCATTACTAGAAATAGAGGCTTTATAGAAATTGAGCAGTCATGCAAAATATCTCTAGAAACTCACTTTACAAATGGCTCAAATTCCTAGGCACCTTTGAAAATTTGGCTAGATGTAAGATGGATTTCTAGAGGTAGTTGGAAATGTGCCTCGCCTCTAAAATTGGAGTTGCATCAGAGTAAAAGTTGTAAATGTTTGAAATCAATCGTGATGAACACAAACTTTATGTCAAAGTTGTAGTGCTCTAATGGATGTACAACTTTGTAGTTGACAATTATTTGAATTGCAAATATTAAATCCCACAAATTTTATATCAAGTTTTCATAACTGGAATTTAAAAGTTCTTTCAAAACATGATATTGGATAGAGGAACAAACTAACAAAAAACTATAAAACTCGAAGAGGTATTAAACTCTGTAGCCAAAACCTTATTTATCCAAAATAAATAGTGCCTACGAATCATGTTCAATTTTATAGATTTGAAAACAAATTTTCATTTCAAAGTAATCTTAGCACTTTGAAATAAACTTTGTAGTCCACTGAAGCTGCTCCTAGCACATTCAAAACACAATCTTCCACTTGAACCTGACACCCTCACCCACAAAAACACACCTCAAACTCAAAAAGGAAAACAACTCAACTTGTAATATATCAGTACTATATATGTGAAACCCTTTTTGAGGCACCTCCTATTTTTGTAAGTTTCATTTTTGGATGTGACTGTGCTCGAGAAATGCTTCCTACTTTTAGCAGCTGCATATCTCTAGAAATTCATTTTTAAATATGGCTGAAATCCCTAACCAACTGTCTAGAAAGTGGCTATCTCTGAAAATGGATTCGTAGTGGTGGTTGCTAATGTAGCTTGCCTCTAAAATAAGAGGTGCAGCTGAGTAAAATTCATAATGTTTCAAATTGATCTGGAAGAACACAACCATTGTATCAAAGATGTTGTATTCTAACAAATCTACAACTTTGTAGTATATTAGTGTTCTAATTGAAGTCATTTAAGCCCAAAATGTAATTTGGGTTCAATATTTTAAAAAATTTCAAAATGACCTCAGATGAATTAGGGACAAGCTAAGCGAAAACTGTAAAACTAAAAGGGATACTAAACTTTGTAGTCGACTATGACCTTTTTCTTTTGAAATAAGTTAGTTCCTGGAAATCATGTTTTAGCCTTTTAGAATTTGAAAATCAACTTTTGTTTTGCAGAGTACATCAGGTTGGAAAATGTCATACATCAAAGTTGTCACAGTCAAAAAGACATGCATCTTCGTGGTCCACAATTTATATTTCAAAAGTATTTAGGGCTCAACGTTATGTTTGAAGATTAATAATTTCGAAATTCAAATTTTTCTAAATTTCTCAAACGAGTATAGATGGAGAAGTGAGCAAAAACAAAGCTGTAGTCCCTTGAGGGTATCTAAAACTTTTAGTTCAAATTTTCTGAATTTAAATCCATCTAGTTTATCAAATATACACTACAATATGTATTCACTAAAATGAGAATTAAAAAGGAACGTCTGGGGTTCTTAGTTATAGGAGATAGATGATGACTTTGGTGCCTAGTGATATAACAGAGCAATGTGCCACGCTTGAGGCCATAAGTTCGAATGGAATCGGGCAAACAGGCCTGGGGGCAATCATGGACTGTCAGCCACGGCGCAGACGACGCAACGGTAATGATTGCGGCAATCCAGACGGGATCAACCGCAAAGCTCTATCAATCAGTCTCACGCCCAGCCAACTGTTCTCCACTTCTTTCTCGATCGTAACAGAAGAATGGAGGATTAGGATAGGGCTGGTAGCCGTTTGGGTCATCCGCTAATGATGAGGCTCAGTGTACTCGCAGGGCTTTTGAGGCCATTCCATCCATGCATACAAGACTTTCATCAGCACCGTTTGACCCGTCCATCGTTCGGCTGCATTGCACAGCCAGCACAGACGTTGATCTTTCGTGGACTCGCTGACCATGAATGAAACTGTGCACAAAGCCATGGCAGTTCGTCCCCTGCAGGTTTTGACTGCAGGATCACTCGGATGCATGGCAAGTTGTGTTCCTGGGTTTCCTTTCCCTCATGAATCTGTGGGCTATGTGGCTTTGCTCAAGGTTTTTTTCACTGTGGAGCAACAAGAACTTACAACTTGTACCTCCACGATTCTCTGGAAAAGCAGAGTATTTACCATGTAGGATGCAAAACATCACGCAAACCATCCTAACGTGTTGGACCATATGGACAGCAAGAAATGAATTGATGATCTTCAAAATGATTCAGCTGAATATTCAAGAAAAAACATGAATTTTTTTTTTTTAAAAGGAGTTGAAGCTTACCTCTCGTCGTCCGGTCAAAGCTAGTGCCTCTGATCAATTTTGTGCATGGATTCATTCTCTGCCATATGTGTCCGCTGAAACAGCAACGCTCATTTCGTTGTTTATTTCCTAAACCCTTTTATTAACTCTTTATAACTTCTTTAATTAAAACTGTGATTAGGGCTTTTGCCCTTCCAGATTCTAAGAAAAAGGAGGCGTTGGCTCGAATCACATGGCCCATCCCGAGGGTCAGGAATAACACTGGATTGGGGGCATGATTGCAGGCTGCCCATGCTCAGACCATGCCATCCATGAAAAACATTCTCACACACAGAGAACAGAGCAAAGCTCTGTTCCAGGCTTTAATCCTTGGCATTTGTGGCGCTGCGGGCGGGCGGCGTGTCTTTTCATTCACGTCCACCTGCATCCATTACGAAATAAAAGGGCGCCATTAGGGGCGCTAATACTATACTAATCATGGAGCAGCGCAGTAGCAGAGTCGCAGCCTAAAGTGGCCAGCTAAGTGCCTTTGTTCCAGGCTTCCAGGAAGTCCCTTTTGCTTCCCAGCAAAGTTCAACTTCAGAAAGGATTACAATTTAGAAGAAGAGGACCGGGAGAGCGGCTAGCTAAGCTAGATACATAGATCATGCCTTCTCCTACAATGGATGCAACAAGTTTAGTCGCCACCAACAAGATGAGCAGAGGAGCAGCCAAGAAGCCGTCGTCATCTTCCTCTTGGGTCCCCAGGTCCATGGGGTTCTACCACCGTTCTTCCACCGCCACCTCAAGCAAGAGCAGAGCCCATCACGCCGCACCAGCCACCGCAACAGAAGACAGAAACAGCAACAGCGACAAGCAGAGCAATAGCGACAAGCAGAGCAACAGCGGCAGCACCGGCCAGAAGAAGAGGAGCATCAGCATCGCCCGGAGCATGACGTGCGCGGGCTCCTCCATCTGCAGCACCAAGGAGAGCTCCGTCATGAGCCGCGACCCCGACCGCGGCCGCAGCGCCTCCAGCAGGTCGCTGAGGCCCCCGCCCGACGTCGACGTCATCGCCGACGCCGTGTACGCGTCGGCATCCGCGGCAATCTCCGCCACGTCGTCCTTCAACTCGGACACCAGTCACACAAACACGGCGGCGACTACCGTCACGATGTCATCGTCATCGCCGCTCTCATCCGCGCTCTCGTCGCCTCTCAGCTCCGTCGGGAGCTCCTTCCGCGGCGTGCAGCAGATCAGGAAGCTCTCCGGCTGCTACCAATGCCACTCCGTCTTCGACCCCAGCACCTTCGCCGCCGCTCCTTTGCCATGCGCCGACTGCGACGAGGTGTTAAGCAAGGCAGAGTCGCTCGAGCTCCACAGAGCAACCAAGCATGCAGGTATGTATCTTATTGTGGATCGAAATGCAAAAGCAAAATGGCGCCTTTAATTTGAAATGTTCAAAATTCTCACACCACTTTACATTTATTCATATGAAAAATGACAAACAAATAAATTTGTAAAGTTCAAACTTTAATTTGTAATGTGCAATATTGCAGTTTCGGAGCTGGGGCCCGACGACACGAGCAGGAACATCGTGGAGATCATCTTCCAGTCAAGCTGGCTGAGGAAGCAGGCGCCGGTCTGCAAGATCGATCGGATCCTCAAGGTGCAGAACAGCGAGAGGACGGTGAAGAGGTTCGAGCAGTACAAGGAGAGCATCAGGGAGAGGGCGAGCAGCTACCAGGGGCAGGGCAAGAAGAACCCTCGGTGCGTCGCTGACGGCAACGAGCTGCTCAGGTTCCACTGCACCACCTTCACCTGCTCCCTCGGGGTCGCCGGCAGCACCGCGCTGTGCCGGTCGCCGCCGTGCAAGCTGTGCAGCATCGTCACGGACGGTTTCAGGTACTGACTAGAGCAAACATTCAGACATCTCTGTCTCTGACAAGTTCTTCATGTAAAATCACTGTATGGAATGGCCAATTGACATTGCTGTATGTAATGCGCCAGGGTGGATGCTGATGGGAAGATTGCAACAATGGCGACGAGCGGGCGTGCACACGACAAGGCTCAGGTGCTGTCGGACGGTGACAAGAGGGCGATGCTGGTGTGCAGAGTCGTTGCAGGGAGGGTGAAGAAGGCCAGTGACGAGAAGTCTTCAGAGGACGACGACTGTGACTTTGACTCTGTCAGCCCCTGCACGGAAGGGCTCTACTCGGAGTTAGATGAACTGTTCGTGTTCAATCCTAGAGCTATATTTCCCTGCTTTGTAGTCATATACAGTGGCTATTAAGGTTGTTTTTTGAACTTAAAGTGTCTATTAAGTTATAACTACTAGTATAACTTATCAGTTAATTTGTACCATTTCATTGTTACTGCTCCTTTAATTAATCCAATTCCCTTTTTCTTACCGTCTGTAATAGTGGCAAATTCTGGCTAAAAATCAATCCCAGTTTTCTCTGTAGCTTCTCTGACATAAATAGTTGCATATTTATATCAATCTTAAATGTCCTAAAAGTTTTAGGAATTACAAGAATCATTAAAAATATTTTGTGAGCTGAACATGCAGACAGCAAGAGAATAATGGCATACACTAAGAACAAAACTAGTGTGTTGTGCCAGCTTCCAAGATCTAACTAAATAAATTGTTTGTCCTCATGTGCTGAGCTCAGATCGGATGCAAGATGCTTGCATCCATAAGCATTTTAGCTCCCTCCAAGAAGAAGCTAGACAAAAGGTTAAGAACAAATAGGCACTTGGGAGAAGAAATGGACTGCAAACCTTATATTCTCTTGGAGATGGTACCTCCAGCAACATCCAACACATTGTACTAGTAAATACAAGTATAGTACTGTTCCCTAGCAAGTGCTGCTTGTCTGTACAGCTGTATATAGCCAGTATATCAGATGGTGTATGTTAATGGACAGCAATATGAGGTTGTCTGCTTGTCCACAACAAGACCCGGAAGCTAGTTCTGTCGAAACTGATCAGATGCTTAGTACGTTTGGTAACTGTTGTTAATCTTGTGTTCCCATGCAGTGTTCTGCTCATCAAAAAACTTGTTCAAACATCAAGGGAACTGTTGTCCACCTCAAGTTGTCTCTTTTGTTCCGTTGGATGCTGCAAACAACGTGCTTAGAACGCAATGTCTTGAGACCTGGGTTACATCGAGATTCAACCTGAAAACAGAAAATACGCAACCAATTTTATGTCCTAATGGTCCACTATATATCTGCAGTGTGTAGGACCTTCAGATAGAGGGACCGGGGACGGAAACCCCGTTTGGTATTTCAAGCTGTCTGACAATTGTTCAAACTCACAGTATTGTCTACCGTTACAACAAATATATTAATGACGTATTACCTAATTCTCTTGAACAAGTAAATATAATTATATATGTCCTCCCTCAAAAAAATATAGTAATGTATGTGTCGTTGATTTATATGACTTTTTTTTAGAAAGCATCATAAGGATTGTTTGGGGCGCGTTATAGGCCCAAACATTTTATAAATTTTAAAAAAACTAAAATAGTGAGGTATTCTTGTATATATATTATAAAAAAGCTCTTGATGTTTCTGTATCACAATTATTATGCATAAATCAATTTACTTAATCGTAAAAAATAGCTAACGCTTAAATCTTGTTCCCGAGCTTCGCGGACCATAATAATTATGGCAATTTTCCCAATAAACTTTATGTAAAATTTAGGGGATTTCTAGAAATAAAATAGATGTAAAATCTCTTTCCTAAACCATTTCTTGATATGGCCTTGATCTTGTTACTTTTTTTTATGAAACTGCTTAACCCTGTTACATAGCCTATCTTTTTTCGATTCTTCTCCTCACCTCACCATAACCTGTGGGCCTCTTCTCCTCCTACGTTATTTGGCTGCAGGATGGCCCAGCTCCTCTTCCGCCTCCATTCCGTTGCCAACAGGCCCATATTGGCACATGCAGGATCAACCAACTGTGGCTTCTTTTAAAAAAAAGGCAACCACCGTGCCTGTTCTGCTCATGAGTTGCCGTCGATTACGAGGCGACAGTGGTAACTTCGAGAATCTTCAAATCTGCCGGATGCTCGGTCCTTCGAAGGTGCTCATAGGGGTAGGGTTTACGTACGTGTGTTCATAGAGGGTGAGTGTGCGTACGTCTGTGGGCGTCTGCGTTATACTGTGTACTTCTCAAAAAAAATGAGTTGCAACAAAGAAAGAAAAGAACAAGAGTTGGAACAGAGATGATGTAAGCATTACGTTTCTTAGTCTTTTTCCTTTATGGAAACAAAAATAGTTCAAATAAAATTAACTGGAGCTCAAGATTCTCATGCTAATCAGGCATTGTATATTAACTTGAATATAGAGTACCAAAATAATTTAGCAAATTTGGGAGAAATCTAGTTCATAGTTTTTGTTTGCTAAAAATCTATCGTAGTTTTCGCTGCAGATTCTCAGACATACATGTGCATGATATTAGTATTCAATTTTAGAGCAGCAGAACAGACCACAAGAATATTTCAAAATAGTTTGTAAGCTTAACATGCAGACCACAAGAGAATAAGTTCATACACTACAAACAAAACTAGTGACTTATGCCAGTTTCCAAGATCTAAGTAAACAAATATCAAAACATCAGTTTGTCTTCATGTGCTGAGCTCAGATCAGATGGTTGCCCCCACAAGCATTTTAGCTCCTTGCAAGAAGCAGCTAGACAAGAGGTTAAGAACAAATAGGCACTTTGGGAGAAGAAATGGACTCCAAATCTTTTATTCTCTTGGAGATGGTGCCTCCAGCTACATCCAACTCAATGTACTAGTTAATACAAGTGTAGTACAGATCCCTAGCAAGTGCGCTTGTCTGTGTATAGTTCTATATATATATATATATAACCAATAAATATATATCAGATGGTTACTGTACAATATTTTAAGATACAGTAATACGAGGTTGTCTGCTAGTCCACAACTACAAGACCTGGAAACTGGTTGGGTCCAAACAGATCAGATGGTATAAACGTGTTCAAACATCAATAAAATTGGTGTCCCTCAGGTTGTCTCTTTTCTTCCGTTGGATGCTGCAAAGGGAATGCAATGCAACAATTTGAGCCTGCTGGGTACTGCCTGCTGGTGTACGAGTACATGGCCAAGGGCAGCCTGGAGAACCATCTCTTCAGAAGTGAGCCATGCAGTAAGTCACATTCTATGTTAAATGAAAGCATGCGGAGGCCACAATTTGATTAAAGAGAAATGCAATGCAACATGTTCTTTATGGCTTTATAGTCCAATGGTTAACTGAGTTAACTAATGAAAAACCATATGTAGGAGTTGGATCTCTAGTTTTCAGTTTACATGTTTATTTCAGCTTACATTAGCCAATGCCAAGTTTTTTTTGAAGTTACCAATGTCAAGTTTTTGGTTGTACCACTGATGGATGTAATCTTTTATTTTCAGGTGGGAGGTAATGGCTAGAGGTACCTTGATGCATGCAGGAAGCAGTTGGATCGAAGTGTGCATGGCCAATGCATTATTTTGGGCATGGTAACTTGAGATGAATACTTTTGTTAAGACTTGCTAGTGATGAATCATTTTGTAATGAGTGCAAGCAAAACATATGAGACATGAGATGTGCAACCTGTGCAAACATCTCTGAGCTAAGCATTAGTCTAGCATGATGGCCAAACTGCTTGATGTAACTAGTTTTAGGCAAGAGTTGTGGAAAATGACATAAGACAAATGCTTATGACTATAATATAATTGTGAGCTTTGATAAGTTTACGTGTCATGATTGTCTATTGTGCTGGAATTGATGATTTTATGGTTCATTGATTGTATGTTTGATTATATGATTAGTATTGATATGGAGGTTAATGAATAATTATGCTGTAAAATTTCTTGCATTGATGGCGTTTGATGGTTGGACGCTATATAATAAATTGCGTCTGATGGTTGGACGCTATAAGTTTGTAATTGGCGTCCAACGATCAATCGCTATATGTTTAACGTGTCGTCCAACGGTCGGTTGCTATAAGTTATAGCGTCCGACCATACTTATACCGACGCCACTTATAGCGTCCATTCAAGTTGGTCGCTATATGTTTATAGCGACCGTCCGTATGCCGCTAAACTGACTTATAGCGACCAACCGTAGCCCGCTGTAGATAGGCTATGGTATAGTGAAACAACGTGCTTTGAACGCTAAGTCTAGGCGTCGGCCGGGTTGCATTTAGATTCAACCTGAAAATAGATGTATGAAGCAAATTTTATATTCTGTGGTCACCTATCTATAATATATTGGACCTCTCCAATTGGTGGAACCGGGGATGTAAACCCCGTGTGGTACTTTAAACTGGCCGACAAGTATTCAAATTGACGGTATTATGTACAAATAAGATGGTTCATGATGTATGTATTGATATATAACTAACTAGGTTGGTATCCCGCGCGTTGCTGAGGTTGTTCTGTACAATTTTAAAAAATACACTATTTACATTTATAGTTATACGAATGAAACTTAAACTAATTTTAATGAATGGGTTGACGCAACTTTGTGGACAACTAAATGCATGTCAGTGGATGAAGAGAAACTATTATAATTATATATATGCTAGTTGGATATAAATTGTAACTTAGAGTGGATTATTGAATGGATTATTCACGTGGATAGCTTGCATGTTGAGAGAAATCCCCAGTGAGATTTATCTTTATAGGAAAAATAGATGTAGATATAAATATAGATTGTCTGATATAGATATAGATTCTTTGAAGTAATATAAATGTCTTCCTCTAAAAAAATGTAATATATATGTCATTGAATTATGGTTTGCTTTAGAAAGCATGGTAAAGAATTGTCTCAGCGTTATCGACCAAGACAATTTATGAAATAAAAAATATCTAAGTAGTGATATATTCTTAAATTAATAATCCTTGAGGTTTGTTGATTATACAATTTTTATGCATATAAAACTCTTTGTGCAGTTGTGCAACAAACAAATCAATTTACTGAAATGGTAAAAAATAGCAAATCCCTAAATCATTTCTTGATCTGAGCTTTATCTTGTTACTTTGCCCAGCTTCTTGGTTTCTTCTCCCAACCCACCTTAACCTGTCGGCCTCTTCTCCTCCGACCTCATTCTGGTTGCAAGATGGCCCAGCTCCTCTTCCGCCTCTATTCCTTGGCGGCGGGCCAACAGGCCCATTTTGGCAATCTACCTCGATCCAAGAAAAGGCCCTTGTATTCGTGAGCTGCATGGCCAGGATCAGGCAATTCTAAAAAAAAAAGCAACCACCGTTGCATTTCCTCAAAAAAACCCGTGGCTGCTCTGCTCATGGCTTGCAACAGGGATGACATCATCATTACGTCTCCCGATCTATTTTTCCTTTAAAAAAATAAAAAAATTCAAATAATTTATTTGTGACTAAGAATTGAAATGAAATTATAACTGGAGCTCAAGATTGACATACCAATCAAGCATAATATTAACATGAATATAGACTACCAAATAAATTAACAAATTTGGTAATAATCTAGTTTATAGTTTTGGTATTAAATTCTAAACTAAAACCATTTCTCCTTCATACAAAAATCAAATGGCGAATTGATTATTTTTTGTTTTTGGGCACTGAGTTCTTTTTGGGCACACAGATAATAATTCTAAAGATTTTGACCAAGATTAGTAGTTTCTATTTTTGTTATTTGCACGCATGTTTTTACCCCAAAGAAGATTGGGGGGCATTTTTTTCGTTCCAATTCATCTTGAGTTCCTCTACATAAATCTGTTTTCTAACTCGCAGGGAACGAGTGACGGGAAAGGCCACAAAAAGATTTATGCAGCAATATTCTTGAGTACTATAATATTATTGAGTGCGCGAAATACTTAATTCTTTTTTTATTTTTCTTGGTGCATAGTTTTTGCTATATACAAGTCTTATCATTTGAAACAAAAAGAGAAGATAGCAAGAAACCCATCCAGATCGCAAGTACATATTATGAATTTACATATCAAAATTGTATGAATAATTATCACAATCTAGTGTTCTTATAAAAAATCTCCGTGCTTGTGTTGCTCATAGTAGATGCATTTCTCCATGGAAAAAGCAAGACACTACGGGAAACTCAGGCTTTGCCGAGTGCCTGCGGGTTTGTCGAGTGGCAAACCCGCAGGCACTCGGTAAATACCCTCTTTGCCAAGTGTCAAGTCCAACACTCAGCAAAGAAGGCACTGCCGAGTGCTTGGCACTCGGCAAAGACAGGCACTGGGCAAAGACCTTCTTTGCCGAGTGTCAGGCTGAGACACTCGACAAAGCAAGCATCTTTGCTGAGTGTCAGGACTGGCGCTCGGTAAAGATTTATTTTTTTTTGAATTTTAATTTCAAACTTTTTTGGTAGTCCTTGTATATTGTATTGAATCATATGTTCCAATTTGAGATTTTTTATAACTTTTTGCTATATTTTTTGCATTAATTTTGTTCACTTGAATTTTTCTAGAAAAAGTAAATTTGAACAGTAGGTGTACGAAATAATGAAATATAATCATTTAAAAATAATATTCATATTAAAGAGTGTATTTTGAGGTCGTATCTAGGAACTCACCTAAAATTTTGAATTCCTTATTCATGAAACATGACCACAGAGCTGCGGGAGAAGTGTTTTTTAATTATATAAAATACAAACAAAGTCCAAAAATTACAAAACTTGTCGAGGTGTCATCTCATCACATGTGGAGGCTATGATAAAAAATTGAGAATATTTTGAGTAAGTTGTGATGTCGGATACCTAGAACCCACACATCTCCACATGTGATCGAGATGTCTAGGTTTTAGGCATTCAATGTCACGACTTGCTTGAAATATTCTCAATTTTTTACCATAGCCTCCACATACGATGACATGACAACTTGCTAAGTTTCCTGATTTTCAAACTTCGTTTGTATTTTAAATAATTAAAAAACATTTCCCCCGCAATTGGATGGTCATGTTTCGTGAAGAACATGTTCGAAATTTCACATATGTCGCTGCATATGGCCTCAAAATACACTCAGAAACATGAATATCATTTTTTAAATCGCCAAATTCTGATATTTTATGCACCTTTAGTTCAAATTTATTTTTTCAAAAAAAATCAAGTAAACATAAAAAATTTAAAATATATACCAAAATGTCATAGAAAAATTCCAAATTATAACATGTTGTTCAAGATAGTGTATGAAACCCAGAGAAAAATTTCGAAGCTAAAACAAAAAAAACAAATTTACTTTGTCGAGTGCCGCGGCTGCCACTCGGCAAAGACACCCCTTTGCCGAGTGCTATGCTGGCAGCTCTCGGCAAAGAATATTCATGTAAAATAAAAAACAAATCAGCTCCCCACCAGCCCAACTACACGAGCCCGCGGCCATCAGCCGGACCACCAGGGCCATCTACCCCGGCCATATATATATTTATATGGCCTCAAACCCTAATCCCCACACGCATATCCACCCCTAGCTACCCAACTTCCACCCGATGCCCTCCATCCCTGGACGGCCAACCTCCACCCAACGCCCCCACCCCTGGACTAGACCGCGGCCGACGCCAGCCCAGCCAGAAGGCGCTCCTCCCTCGCAGCACGTCGGCCTGCCACTCTCTCCCCCATGACACCGCCACCCAACGCCGACGGCCACTCCCTCCCCCACGCCGCCCGCACCCACCACGTACGGCAGACACCCGCATCGGATCTGGTCGACTAGGCCCGGTGGCGGCTCTGTCCAAGCAAATCCCGCCGCGAGGTCGACCCTGCAACCATCAACACTGGCGAGGCCCCTTCCCCTCGTCATCCCGTGGCTGTGTGGCGGCATCCCGACTCCTCTACCTCAACAGTGGCGGTGGCGCCCTCTCCTACCACAACGGTGGTGGCGGCTCGATCTCCTACCACAATGGTGGCCATGGCGGGCCCAGATCCGCGCGGCCCCTGCCTCGGCGCGGCCCCTTCCCGGCGCCCCTACCCGGCGCGACCCGGTGGGGGTGGCGGCGCGGCCCCAGTGGTGCAGAGGCCTCGCGTGAGGCCACGGCGTCGTAGCCCATCCCTGGCACGGCCCCTCCCTGCTGTGGAGGGCTGGTGCGGACGGCAGACATCCGGCCCCAGTGGCACGAAGGGTTCATGTGACTGCGGCGCGGCCCCTGCCATGGCGCGGCTCCACCCCGGCGGCACACTGTGAGCCACCCCTCCCTCCCCATCCTCCTCCCGGCGGCCACGACATCGACAACGGCAGATCCGGCCGCAATGACGTGCCTGGTGGACACAGTGGTTAACGACAGCTGCCGAGGCCCATATCCATAGTCGATGGGCTCAGGCTGCCTTTTTGTTTTTTTTATTTTACCAAAAAATTCTTTGCTGAGTGCTTACCTGGCACTCGGCGCAGTCTTTGCCGAGTGCCCATCACGTGGCACTCGGCGCAGTCTTTGCCGAGTGCCCATCACGTGGCACTCGGCAAAGAAGTCTTTGCCGTCACATTCTTTGCCGACAGGTCCTTACCAAGCACGGCACTCGGCAAAGGCTTTGCTGAGTGTGTATAAGCCTTCGTCGAGTGCTTCAGGCATTTGGAAAGAAGGTGAGTCCGGTAGTGAGAGGGGAGATAAACACTACACTAGAACACCAAATTTTGGCTTAGGGTTCTTCGCCTAAGCTTGTTTTTTTTCCTTGAGTGGCGTGCTGTCAAACGTATTTTACCTCATCTTCACCGTGAGTTGCGGATACATCGTATGTGCGAAGAATCGCTCACAGGCACCAGACAAGGGAGGCTCGAGAGGGACTGTTTGGACAAGCAATCTGCCCAAAGATACAAGCCTTGTCCAGCGCCCGTCAGCAATTGTTTGAAGGCACATCATGATCATCTTCAACTACTTCACCTATATACACGACTACTTCAATAAACACTTGAATGTGAAGTGAATCGATCGAGAGGACTAAGCCATTCGAGGAACTACGCCTGTTGAAATGGAATTCATGATGGTTCAAGAGAAGTTGAAAGCTAACGACTAATTGAAAAACAAATGCAATTATATACCTGTGGATCGATCTCTTATTATCTCTCGGTTATAACAATGTTTCTCAGCTGGCTTCCAGCTCTCTTGATAAAATTTTGAGGGAGCTTTTGCTCCATCGATTTCGCCAAAAAATATAATTATGATTTTATACAATTTTGTTTATCCTAATTCATAGCTTTTGCAGCTAGTACAATTCAACAACTATAACATGAAAGCAATTGAAATTAATTTACACTACTGCAGTATTTTAACCGCAGCGGGCGAAAACTATTTTTCGCAGCAGGCAATGGCGTCCGCTGCGAATGGAAGGTCACGGTTAATCGTGGCTACCACCGGAGCTGGTGCCGTTGCCCACTGCGGGAGATTGATTTACCACAACGGGCAACATAAGATGCCCGTTGCGGTAAATACACATTAACCGCAACGGACAATTATCATTTTTACGAATTAAAAAAAAGCCCACCGAGCCTGGTAGGGCACCGAGCCCACTGAGCCCGGTATGGTGTGCTGCCGGGATCCCGCTCCTGCCGCCGTCCGGGCCTCCATGCCAATCGGAGGAGGGAGAGGAAGAGGCTGGAGGAGAAGGAAGGTGTCGAGCAGCTGCTTATCGCAGCTTCGACGTCCAGCTCCAGATCTACACAGCCGTGGTAGAGTGAGGGAGACAAAGATGGAAGGGAGGGAAGACGAAGTGGTGGAGAACCCCTGCGCGCCGTTGATCGTACCTGCTCCAGATCGAGCGTCCGCATCGCCACCGATCGGATCCGGTGTCCACAGCATGCCACCACCCTCAGATCCGCTTCTGGACGCACGCGTGGATCAAGGTCATCACCGCCTGGATCCGCCCGGTGGAGATCGGGAAGGAGACGCTCACAGAGGATCTGGCTTCCCCGCCCGAGCCGCCGCCAGATCCACCGCCGGGGACACTGCCCAGGCCACCACTACCTGGATCCGCGCGGTGGTGCCTCCGTGGTGCCAGAGAGGTTGCATGTGGTGGTGGAGGAAGCAAGCGGTAGGGAGAGGCCTTGCGTGCATCACTGCCAGAGAGAGAGAGAAACAGAGGGGCCGTGGTGAAGTGAGAGATGGGAGAGGTTGAATGCGGTGGTGGAGAAAGAGAGGTTGCGTGAGAGAGAGGGCCGTGGTGGAGAAGAGAATGGTGGGGAGAGGTTGCATGCGAATGGTGAGCGACAGCGGTTTTGGAAGCGAGGGAGAGGGGGCGGTGGGGAAAGAGTGTGGGGCACGACAGGGAGATAAGGAGAGAATGGGGGCGAGTCGGAACCAGGAAGGAGCGCGCCGCTCGGCGGGGGGAGAGAGGAAGTGGGGGCACGATGGGGGAAGTGATGAGAATGTGAAGTGAAACCCTAATTGTCTGGAATTTATACAGATGCGCCTATCGGGCCTCGCCATGGGCCTTTTGGGCCACGGGATTTTCTGTGGCGGGCACTATATGTTGCCCACTGCGGTAAAACGATTTACCACAACAGGCATTTTAAGGTGTCTGCCACAGAGAATTGGTATTTTTCGTGACAGACATCTTAAAATACCCGCTGCGGTAAATCGATTTACTGGAGCAGGCAATAATGACCGCCACGGTAAATGAAGATTGCGCGCTATGATAAATTGTGTGATTTACTACAACGGACAAAAAAAAGTGCCTGCCACGGAGATGAACGATACAACGTTGCGGAAGTTTGATTTTGTAGTAGTGTAATTAGGTACAAACGCTGGATTATATGAATTATTTTTTGATAACTTTATGATACAACCAACATTGGGTACTTTTGTTTGCCCTCGTCAACATGCTACTATGTCTCGTTGCTTGTAGTAGACATAGACACCTAGGTAACGGTCCATAGGAGTATCTACTCCCACAAGATCTTCACTCGTAGTGTAACTCTCCATCCTAAAGGGTGGAGCTAGGATCCACCTGCGCACTTTCGTTACAGTGTGGATGATTTGTAGAAAAAAGCTCTAGAATCGTTTCAATGCTGGTCCGATATTTCTAATTTCTCAAGTAGTACGTCAATAATGAGTAACACAGTTGAAGAGAAAGGATGAGTGGGCAAGGGGCTGAACCTATCCCCAAAAAGTTTACCAGTTAGCTCTAGTTGTCACAGCTGAAACCACCCCAAATAAAAACCTCATAAAAAATATATCCTTTTGAATTCTAAGCTGGTCCCTTACCTTGCTATTTTAAGTTTTGAACCTAGATGCTTCCCAGGAGAACCTCCATTATCGCAACTTGATGACACTAAAACATAAGTATATGTTAAGCCTCAGTGTTATTATTTCTCAATCAAAGACAACCCCCCCCCCCGACCAATCCCCCTTGGTCACCTGGGAGCTCAAGGGCCATACCCATCAGGTACACTAGCGCACACCCTCCGGCCAAGGATTAGGCGAAGCCCGGCCAACCCGTAGGAGCTCGATTGATGGTGAAACATCCTCAATTTTCTATGAAGGAAAATATACAGAATGGCGAATAATACAATAGTTCGAAGCTCAAACCATCACATTATCCAGCAATAGTTGATACACAAATCCATACCTCGTACAAAAGAATACAATTAGAAGGGATTACATAAAAAGTTCATTGCCACACCGGCGGAATCATTAGAGTAGCAGCAGCATCCAGAATAGCTGCGGTAGGCGGAAATACAATAAATCTCCAAAAAGAAGCCTGAGCGTAGGAACGAGACGTCTACTCCTCATCGTCATCAAAGTCGTAGTTGGGTTCACCTGTCAAACAATTTTCAGTACGGTTTGTACTAGCCACTCGTCCCACCCTATGCTTTGCTTTTGCTATGAGATATTTGGTAGATGCATAGGGTATAATTAGGAGACCTATTATTTGGCTGTGGTTTTCTATGCAACTAGTAACCATCATCATATAATAGTAATTCATCAAGTTTTAACCCATTCTCATCCATCCTCATTCCCATCCCATCATCACATAGTTCTCACCCTCTCGCACTCAGTCCACAGGTCCAACTCTCTCCCAGAGCCTGTCTTAGCGGCTCACGGCCGGAAAGGGTAACACCAGGAGGAAGAAGAGAAGGATTCATCTCACTACTCCCGAGAAACGTAGGTCGAGGAAAAGGCCAATCCGAGGCCGTGGACTATATATAGATTCATAAACTCTGCAGAGTGTGTACTCCCGTAACCACAAGATCACCTTCATCAGCGGTGCCCCGCCTAGGCTGATTCTAGCTGCTTTCTAACCGATGCGATGCCACCCCACCACTCAGTACTGGGACATCCTGGAATACCACCGGCACACTGAGACTGTGAGACATAGTACCGGGCCCCCGAGGTCACTATGTTATCTAAGGAGGGTATGGGTCCTGATGCCCATACCTCCCGACACTATCTGCTATCAACCTAGTAGTAGTGGCACCATCCCAGCTAGTCAGTCATCCATCTCCCGCCCATACAGGAGCGAGCAGTGAGCACATAGGTCCCAAGGTTCCGATTCTCAAGAGATATCAGGTCCTAGGGGGATCAGACAGGATTATCTTCTCATAGGGACTACAACAGTCTGTGCTACAATAGCACCTCCTACCCGGGGCCTTGCTCCATGAAGGTTCTCACCCCCGGGATCACCTTATACCTCACAATGTACCCGCCACAGGCACCTCTCACGGGGATGCCCAGAACACATCCCCCGGCAAGGCTCGCCCAAGGCTCATCGTAGAATCCTGCCTGATCGACTCAAACCCTCACCACACACGCAAGACACACGCAGCACTCAACGTCGACCGGGGCTCGACTGGGCCTTGGCGGGCATGGGTAGGGACGGATCTGGGCCAGGTTGGGCTGGCCCGACTCGGACACATGTTGGCACACGGGACTTGCCACGTGGAGGATCTGGGTCACTAATGGGCTTGGTCTACGACCGAAGTTGCATGAGCCTGGCTCACGGTGGACCAAAGACTCGGAGTCCATGTGGCGGCCAATGACTGGCCCAGCTGTTCTGGTGGACCGGGTCTACGAAGACAGGGGAAATTCCCCTTCCTCTTCGCGCGTGCGGCTGCGCGCGGTGGTGCTCGGCCGGTGGCGAGCAGCGGCGTGGCGGCTGCGACAGCGTGGGCTAGGCAAGGCAATGGTGAGGCTGCGCAGAGGCGTGTCAAAGGCACCAGCGGGGCTGTGGTCGGCTCACGGTGCCCTGACTCACCGGTGTGCGTGCGGCGGCGGCGCCCGGCGGCATGGCTGCGGCTACGAGGGACTACGGTGCGCTGGAGGCATCTTTATCGTGTGCATCGAGCGTGTGAGGCCAAGGCGAACAAGGAAAATGCCTTAATTTGGACCACGAGGGTTCCTAGCAAGGCGGGTGATGGCAGCGGCTCGGCGGCAGCGCTGGACGACGGCGACGGCATAGCACCAGCAGAGCTCAAAATTGGCCACCTTCCTCTTCAGCTTCTTTCGATTGGAACATCTTAGAGCTCCAAAAGCTAGCTACCGGGGCTGACGGAGGCACGGCGGGGTGCACGCGGCTGCGTGACCACGGCGGCGATCTCGGCTGTCGGAGCACGGGAAGGCCAAGGTTGGCAAAGGTGCTGACCCTACTGTAGCCTATGTCGGCTCCTGAAACCTTGTCAAAGAGGTGTTCTAGGATATTGCGAATCCAATGGTGGGGTTAATGAAGCCAATCGATGAACATAGGATGGGAAAGTGGAGGATGCGCTGGCCGACGGCCATGGCAGGACAAGGGCGGCGACGGTCCTCACCTTTGGTGGCGCGTCGGTGCGGCTGGCGGTGGCTTGGGGACGTGGAAGCCGAGTAGCGACGGTCGCGGTGGTCGAGTCAAGCCATCGAGTCCTTCTCCTCTGGCGTGCACGGGCAGCGGCGTCGGGTCCGGCTTCCCTGCTCCGGCTCCGGTGCTCCTCTGCTCCGCGACGGACGGCTCCCTCCATGCCTTCACTTCTTCCTAGCAGTGGCGCAGGCATGGTCTAGAAAGCAACGCGATGGGGGTAAACCCTAATGGCGCTGGCAGGCCCTTTTTATAGCTTGACAGTGGCATCCATGGCGCAGGCGGACGGTGGAGATGCGGCAGGGTGCATCAGGTGGTTGCAGCGCTCTCCCGGCTAGGGTTAGGGTTCCCGGGGTCGTGCGGTGTGAGCGAACGGCATCCGGGCGGCCACGGGTGTGAGGGCGGAGGTTCGCCGTTTCCTTTCTGGAGCGACTGTGGGCGTGCGCGCGGCGCTGGCGGCCTGGCAGGGGCGCGCGGCGCTTGGCGGGCCGCCTTGCTGGGCCGCTCGGCTAGCTGGGCCGGCCGCGCGAGGGAGGCAGGCGGGCGCAGGCGAGCGGCTTCGGCTGACACTAGCCGAGGTGGGCCGCGGGCGTGCACGGTGAGCAGGCCGCGCGGTCGGCTTGGGCTGGGCCGGTTGCTGCTCCGGGCTGGTTGCTCCTTTTCTATTTTCTCCTTTTTATCTTTTCCCTTTTCTATTTCTTCCCAAGCCTCTAATCCAACTATGCCATGATCAGGTTAGTGAGAGGGTTAGGGATCATGGCACATATACTTGGTGGGTCACCTAGGGTCACATGGGGCATGTGGGGTCCATGTCCAAGGATAGTGACACATATTTATATATATATACACATGTGATATAAAAGGGTTATTGATTTTACCATCATCACGTAAAATCAGTAAGAGGTAAAACATACGCAAATGTTCCATCTAGCTTTAGGTACTACTTGTGTAACAAATAGTAGGTTTCCTACATGACACTCACCAACCATAGGTTATTTTAGAAAAAAAAATTTTGGTTGTGATTTTTAGTGTTTGGATTTTTAGAGATGTTACAGATGGCAGCCTCAACTAAGATCCTTAGCTGGATCTCGTGTCTGAGCCGAGGGCTAGGTAGGGATAAGATGCCCTGAGCAACCGAGGCTCGTGAGATTCACGCTGCCACCCCGAGCAACAGGTTCGGCGTTGTTGCTCACTTCTCCAGCAAGGTCATGCCATGACACTAAGAGGCAAATCCTTCCTCCGGACTGTGTCTGTGAGGTAAGCTTACGAGGTGGTGACTAGGCTGTGTGTGAGGCAAGCTTCAAGTTTGCACAGCAAAACGCCACCGATTCATGATGTACATAAGTGATATGGACTCCTCTGATTAAAGCAGCTGTGATTGAGTTACTCGTGGATGTATGTTATGTTTAAAGTAATCTAAAGAAAGCTGTTCGGAAATAGGTGATTTAGTACTAGCATTTTGTGTGTGATTCGGTTGTCATCAGGTCAGATTGAAAAGGAGCATGTCTTTCTTACTTCCTCATGCTTTCTGCAATATACATATTCATTTTTGTGCTTCCACTAGTTGCATTTTCTTGATCTGTATAGTAGGCTAGATCTGTGAGCTAGAGTCCCTGTTTTTTTTTGTTTTTTGGATCTATTTCTAGAGACAACTTATGATGTTGTTGTTTAATTGAAATGATACTGAAGCACAGAGCCTGCGGCCCATTTTTTTGCTAACAGTTCTGGAGGAGCGAGTCTGATGCCCCCTCCCATGTTTTTTTTGCTAAAATATTCAAGCAATTCCAAGTGTATTTGCTGATTTGGTTGGGAATGTTTTCATGCTTCACAAGTTCGAACAGTGCTGAATGACCAGGCTGAGAATAACAGACTGTAGTGATATACATTTATTATTAAACCATATGAATTTGTTACGATGCAGAGTTCAGATAGTAGTACGTGTCCACATGCTTTTGTGATAGTTACCTATTTGGCTCTTATAACTAACGTTTAGAATTTAACGTTCTGAATTTAATATTTGACCATGCGTTTCTGATTAATTTACAGGTACATGGAACTGAATTTTTGGGGCTGGTTGCTGGCTACAACTTAGAGCTGGTTGCTGGCATGTTTTAGTAGTGATTTTGTAAAGAAAAAATATGGATGGGACATGTATGTGCTTTTGTATAGGTTGGAACATTAATTTTTATACTTTGTTGTATGGGTTCATAATTACAATATAACATAATTATATAATTTCTTATGTGGCTCTAATATGTGATTATTTTGGGACAACCCACATTAGAATTTGTATACGAATAACTAAATTGAAAACAAAATGAGTTCAATTGGAAAGAAACCATAAAAGAGAAAAGGAATGAAAAGAGAAAAAAAAGAAACACATTAGTACCACTTGAAAACACCAATCGGGACTAAATGTGCCTGCCCCGAGGCAAGTCAAACTTGCCTTTTAGTTTCAGTTGGTAGTTGAAACAGGGACTTAAGGTTTACTTTTAATCCCGGTTGCCAAAACTGGGACAAAAGCGGACCTTAATTTAGGTTCGGATTGGCAACCCTGATTGAGAAACTAGGACTCTAAAGCGGGTTTTTCATCCGGGAGTAAACCCAGACCTGCACTAGTGATTTCTATATTACCATTGTGCTGCTATTTTTTTCCTCCAAGGAATTGTAGCTAGTTGATAAACATACAGAATTGCAGAGCATGAAGCAACCATTGCTCTGAGGTCCGACAGGGTTGCAAGAAAGCCCAATCTGCAGGAGAGCCTTTCAGCAATCTGAGGAAGCACTATCTGCAATCGAGTCTTTGAATTTTGATGTAACATTTAAGGCAATGAACTTAAATTAGAGTGCAGAGCCCAATGAGATTGACCTGTACTGTCAAAATTGCACGAACAACCAACAACGACTAATAATTGGCATGGAAATGTCACTCCTTGAAACACAAAATAGCACCTAGATTTTCAGTAAGGGAAAAAGGACTACACACCAATAAGAGAAAGGTCATACGTTAGATTAACACAGAATACTCGGAAAGAATATATTCCAGCAAGCTGATTCAGAGATATATAACATATATTCAGATGGCAACTCAATTGGCGCATATATACACATATAACTTATCCAGGAAGCTAATTCTTCAAATGCTTATCTATCAGCCATCCCTGCAACTGTATCCGAAAACATAAGGTGTGTTTGGAGGCTCCTTGGGCCAAATTTGTCCTGTTTGGTTGCCTCTAAGGCTTCTAGAGCCTGGCCAGGGCTGGCCAGCCGTAGACCAACTCGAACCCAACTCGAACGACCAAATCGGTCAGGCCAGGGCCAGCTCCCGTGCTACTTCCTCTCACCGCCCATAGTCTCCACCTCCCACACCGGTGCTCCCCCTTCTCCTCTGCCTGGTCCCATCCTCCATGGAAGGGCATGGCCATCTGAGCGCCACCGCCGTGCGCTTGCCCACTGTCGTCGCGTCCACTCCCTCCAAGTTTCTCTATGCTAGGGCGAGGACGGCAGGCGTTACGACAGCTTCTAGTGTGGCGCTTCTTCGTTGCGTCGCTGGGAGTTTCTCATGGCGGAGGAGGCTGCAGCCATCTATGCGACGTCGCTGCTTCCATGGCCAGGCATGCGGGTGGCGGAGCAGGTCCGTCAACCCAAGGTCACCTACTTCTCTTCCCCCGAGAGATCACCAACCAGCCACAAATTTATCCAAGCCAGGCTCAGGACTGCAGACAACCAAACAAACGGGTCTTGGTCTGATAGAGCTAGGCTTAGGCTAGCCTGATATAGTTTTGCTAGGCAGGCTTGGATAAGAAACCAACCAAGCACCCCCATAGAATTTGTCTGCAATGATAACTATGCACTTTAAGTGTTGACAAGAGTAGATGTGTCCCTCCTCTTTGGAGGGAAGAAAGATTTTTTTACATAATTTCTAGAATCAAAGATGTTTTGAGACAAGACATTTAGTACAAAGAAAACAATGTATTCTGACAGAAGTAAATATAAATTTCCTATACATTCAATAATTTATATTGGTTTTTGAATTCACAAGAGTCGGCTGAAATAAATTTTCACAAATACCTCCCATATAACAATTGATTTAGCAACCTTTTACCAAAACTAAAAACGTATATAGATTATAATTTTGAACAAATTTTTTCCTCTTGGATTGCAAGTGAACTAATAAAAGATGTTCTTAAAGCTAATATTACATGAGTAAAATAGGTTTTGTTGTAAGTCATGCAATGCTAATCTTTACATATATAATGTAAGGTATGACAAATATTGAAGGATGTCGTAATATATTAACATATAGCATCTAAAGGTCAAACTCTTTTCAATTATTGTAAGAACCACAATGTAACAAACTGATAATGAATGACAGTGTTCAGATACAAAGTTGGACCACATAATGTGCTGAAACATTGAAATCAGCAACAACATTATAGAAACAAAGAATTATTTTACTGCTCCACATAAGCGTCCTAGTGTGTGGCCTGGGCAGCGTTGGTGCAGCTTGGGCAAATGGCGGTGTGTGGCCTGTGCAGACGCGACATGCGAGCGACCTGGGCAACTGTGGCGTGCCCTGCGCGAGCAGCGGTGCGGCAATGAGCGCGGAGGAGGCCCCAACGCGTTCGGCCATCATGGCGGCGAGGCCTGGGCAGAGGTATGCAGACGACGCGGCCTGCGGCTATGCGAACGGCGAGTCATCCGCCTCGGCGACGCCGATGTCCCTGCAGTCGCTTCAGCAGCACGATGAAACCGTGCGGAACCCGTGACCAACCCAACCTAGTGAATCCTTGGACCTGCCTTCTAAACCGCGGGAAACCAGCCCAGGCCAGCCCGTTTAGTACTCCTGCGGTTTGGGTTAGAGATTAACCAAAAACCGGGAAACCCGAACCATGAACAGGCTGAATGAAAGCAATTCAACTAAGCAATGCACGGTCACAAACAACTAAAGTCCACTAGCCACGCAATTTTAATGTCCACGTCAGCAAGACACAACTAATCCTCTTTCATGCAGCAACGCACGGGGTATTCTCCTAGTTCGTATAAAAGATACATATAACTCTAATAAGACTTCATGTGATCCATCAGTCTTGACAAAACAAAACGCAAACCGACGTCAAACTTTCACAACAGCAAAAACAAAAAAAACCGCACAACAAACGGGCAAGTTCGTGGCTTGATGGTTTAAACTATATATGATGATTGCATAATTCAAAAAATGTCTAAACTATCAACTGTATAATTCACAAAACAAGCCCTGGAATTCTGCATATGTTCACACTATTAGTTGCACAATTGAAAAGAACTGTGAATGTCAGGTCTTTTTTTTAGCATGTAATGTCAGACTTTGAAATTGAAAATCGTCGGTTGGTTTGATGGTTTATTAGTTACGTATATTCTTTAGGTGGACAAATTCCAAACAAACTTCAGCGGAGCTAGACTCTGTAATTTCTACATTTCGTGGATATTTTTTAAAAAGCACGGTGCTACTTGACTATAAAATTGTTTTGGAAACTAAAAAAAAAGAAAACCGAAAATAGTATGCAAGCCTGTGCAGGCTCCTGCTCGAGGGTTGTCCATTTCTGTTTCTTGGTGATCTACTCGGTCCATTTCTGTGTCTTGGTGATCTACTCGGTCAGTCTACCCCTGTCCGGGCTATGCATTTCTGGAATGCCCCCATCGTCGCCGGCCCGCTTTACTTGGGACCTACCAGGGGCCATAGCCAATAATAGGTAAAAACGAAGACACACGGACACAGGAAACGGAACCAGGCACCACGAAAGGCCCCGTCCCACATGTCCGCTGCTTCAGTGTGTCCATCGTGTGACGGGTCCTTGACATTTCACGATCAGCTCCGTTAGTGTCGCATGTTTGGAGCTTTTTCTATCTGATGAAGTGTAGGCGAGACACAGAGGAAGAAAGCCAGATGGATTGGCGAACCATTATTTCTTGTGGGTCTGTTTTTTTTCAAACGAAGTGGTTTTTGATAAATACAAACCAAATTCTTCTTTGCAGGTTTTATTCAGGGGAACACATTGGCTTCGGCAGTGGGAAAGTCTACAGCGGCATGAAGACCAGAGACAAATGCTGGTCGGGATTCGTCGTTATCTAGAAACGTCCGTGCTTCAATTCTTTAGTTCCAATGGGTGGTTGTCGTCAAGATACATTGGTTATACTTAGCTTAAATTTTATTTTATTTTGGTTAGCCTCTTTGTGGGCTACAAGTCTGTTATTTGTGTTGTGCGTTGTTGAATTTTGTCAAAACTTTATAATAATTTGCCTGATTCTATCGACAAATAGATGAAGCCAGATATTTCTATTCTTTATCTAGAAAAAGCTCAGTTAGTGTCACGTGTTTGGAGCTTTTTCGATATGATGAAGTTTAGGCGAGACACAAGAGGAAGAAAGCCAGATGGATTGGCGAACCATTATTTATTTGTGGGCCTGACTTTTTCATCGTGGGCAAAGCCTTTAGTAGTTCGCCAGCAGGGTTCAGAATTTCGGCCCATGACCTCTGGTAAATGTATATACCGGTAATTTGGGTTCCATTTTGTTCAGGATTTTCAAATTCTAGCTACAAATCATAAATTCTGACTGAAATTTCTACTTTACAATTTTTGTTTCTGTCGGTCCCTAAGATATGGGTAGGCTGAACCATGTTAGCCTACTGACGAGTTTGATACATGGCAAGGCTGTGACGGACCTGGGCTAGTGTGGATTTTCCACTTGTAGTTGTAGCCGCACGGTTCGCCGAACGGCGGGTGGGTGGCAGTCTGCAAAGCACGCCAGACATGCTCCCCGCTAAACTCCTTTCATCTCAGCTCCTCGGCCATGCACACGCCTCGCCTCTCCTCTCCGGTGTGGTATAAGTTCGGTTTACGTGTCTACATCCTGCGATTTGAGGCGGATTTGAAAAGACTTGGATCTGTTTTTTTATTATCTTGGCAAACATTCATGGTTTATAATAGAGCCAAATATTTGGCTATAAGTAAAGTAAAATGGGACCTAAGCTATACAAAAGTAGTCTCCTATTATCTATAATGTTTTTTTATTATGTGATACAATGTTTTACTTTCTCTTTTTTATTCCTCCCCACTACACTTTTATTTGATAAAATATTCGGTGCAAACCATATCTTCGGTGCAATCATGAAAACCCTCTGCAAAACAATACTTAGGATCTTCAAAATTTGAAACTATACACAGCAATAGTACATCTATATACATAAAATGTCACAAAATTTTAGATCCAAACTCATTTTATAAAAGTTTATATTAAAATAACAAATTTCAGTTACATATGCACTAGAGGACAAAATTCCATGAATTATGTTCTATAGGGCATATGCAAATGAAATATGTTATTTTCATAAATATTTTTTCAAAATGAGTTTGAATTAAATTTTGTGATAATGCACATTTATAAATACACTATTGATGTTCATAGTTTCAAATTGTTTGGAAGCTTCTAAATATAATTTTAATGTGGTTTGTACAGATTATACCGAAGATATGGTTTTCACTTAATATTTTCCCTTTTGGCAATTTAGGCCTACAAATAGATATGCTTCCATGCCTAGCTTGGTACTATAATAAGGCCAATCTCTCTTCTCTCCTCCACAAAAATGTTGACTACCTTGGGTATAAGGCCGGTGATCATGATGTGGCCGATACATTGAATTGAATTATAAGCAAATACATATTATGCTCAAATAGATTCCTTTTTAAAGAATCTGCTCAAATATAGATTCTCCTAGGCCTTTCGCTTTTATACGCATATATCTTGAATTCACGATTTGTGTGGATGCGCTCCTATCTGGAGTGAACCAATGGTGTTATTTCATTTTTTTCTTTTATGATAAACAATTCATACTTAGAACACACCATATTTTTAGATAATGGAACAAAGTTCCAGCCTCTACCATCCATGGATGGTACACAACTGATAGTCATACAAAGAAATCAATGCCATAAGGCTACAAGTCAAGGGAAAAGAAACAAAGTTCATTCCAACTAGTGGGTGCAAGGAATAAATAAAAACACTATGCTTCAATACAGTTCATGAAGTTCCAACTAAAATTCGCGAAGACGGCCATGATCAATGTCTCCCATCTTCTACACCCCTCATACACCATACCGTGAACACATGATTTTCCATATCATGGTGTCGCATCCTTTGTTAGTGTGATGAGCGATTGTCAACATGTCCAACACTTTATTTTTTGGTCGGTCTTGGCAGTTTTACTGATCCCCTGGCACAGGGTTATGTGTCGAAATATGTCTCTTGGCTTGTGATGTGCAGGTGTGGAGTCCGGAGGCAGTGGCAGTAGTCGGGTGAAGGTCAAGTTGGGTGTGCCGTGCTGACGGACCGGGTGCGGTGAAGGGCGAACGTGAGGCTTGGACCGAGGGACCAGACGACCAGGTGGCCAGCTACGGTAGCTGACACTTGGGACATTGATAAGCGCAAGTGTACATGGCGGGGGACGCATGCAGGCTAGGCTACTCGCGAGGAGGTTTGGTGGTTTGTCCTCAAAACCATCACCAGGGGATGTGTACGGGCTACGCTACTCGCGAGGAGGTTTGGTGGTTTGTCCTCAAAACCATCAGCGGGGGATGCGTATGGGCTACGCTACTCGTGGACAGTTTGGTGGTTTGCCCTCAAAACCATCGGAGGCGGGTTTAGCGGGTTTGCGCCTCAAAACCCGAGTGGTCCGGTTGCAGACAGATGGTACGTGGCGGTATCGGGGAGATGGTGTCGAGGCAAGGCTACCGGTGAGAAGGCATGGTGGTTATCAGATCAGGAAATCCTGAGTTGGACCCTAGTGCCCCTGGCTAGGTGGTTCGCTCTAATAATATCCAGGGCACTAGTGGAATTGTGTAGTAGGCATATAAATAGGAGTGGACAGCCCCCACCAGACCTACTTCTTTCCCACCTCTCCACTTCGCCGCTGCTATCTGTTGTTTTTTAGTTTTCCCTTTTCTGTTCATGTTCTTGTAGAGGTCTAGGAACAAGAATTTTACCCATGTATTTGTGAGATATTTGTGTGAGAATGGAGGCCCGAATCCTCCTCGTGCCCTCTGGGCTTTTTTGGTTTGACCGATGAGTTTGCTTTGTTCTCTGTGCGTCGTTGACTTTCTGAGGTATTTTGGACGAACTTCGATTCATCATTTTTGGAGTGATTTGGCTCATTCTTTTTGCACTGATTGATGATTTGTCGAGTGATGAACTAGATCCTAAAGTGAATTGAAACAATTCCACTCGTGCATCAAGAAACCGAGCAGTTTGTGTTTTGGGGAGAAACTATGTGCTCAATCCTAGATCTGCTTTTCACGGCCACTGGTTTCAAATTGGGCGATGATTTCTTGAGGATAGGTTTCAATCTCCCTTGTAATTGCTTGCATGAAATCTCATAATGATCTGTGCCGGTCAGATCCAGCTTCTATTGATTTCTCCCTCTCGCGTTTCTGCCGTCCTGAGCAGATGCTTTTTTATGAGTCCCTTCGATTTTCCACTTTTTGACTGTGTGGGACTCAACAGCAGTGCTACCAGCATTGTGTGCTTAGGCACCAATAGAGCTCTTTTGAGCAGCACTTGTCTTTGACCATAGTTGCCCAATTCTTTCGTCGGTGGTCGGTTGGCTACTTTGATGGAGTCTGGGATGGGAGAACAGCAGTAGCACTGCAGCGTTAAAGCACCTCCCAATTCAGGTCGTGGGCTCCCGACCAGTTTCCGATCAGCTTCTGACCTCTTATCGACTACAATTTTCTGTGTAATCCCGACCAGTCTTTGCCTTGGTCCCGACCAGTCTTACCGACCAGCTTCTGCTTTGTTGCCGACCACCGTGGATGATGTGGTCTGAACTAGTTGCCGACTAGGTCTCTTCTAGTTCCTGATCAGCTCCCGACCAGTTGCATTCTGTTCTCTGTTTCTATTCTCTTGTCTTGCGTTGGTTCGAGGGTGCTCGATCTACCTGGTCGGGTTTTCTTGCCTTGGTTTGGTGGTGCTCGGCAGTGTTTCTACTTGTTCTGGGTTTTTGAAGAAAAAGTTTAAGGATCCCATTCATCTCCTCTCCGGTCACCTTTTTGGTCCTTCAATTGGTATCGAAGCCAGTTAAGGATCACTTCCATCTTAATCGGTCCATGATCCGCAGAAGGCGACATAGCTTTGCAACACTGGTCAGGTAAGCCACCCCAATTTAATGGGGGAGAACTACTCGTACTGGAAGATCCGGATGCAAGCGCATCTATAAGAGATCGATTGGCGTGTGTGGGAGATCATTGAGAATGCCGATTACCAGGTGCTCAGTGCACGGGTAAATCAAGAACAGATCGACCAACACAATTCCAACAACATTTCCCGTGCAGAGCTTTACGCTGCTTTGTCGATTTCTGAGTTTGATCATGTTTCCAATTGTGTGACTACTCGGGAGATCTGGAGGAGGCTTCAAAGCTTCCATGAGGGTACAGCCCTTGTAAAAACTAGACTCTACGAGACATACAAGAGGGAATACGAGAATTTTACCCAAGCTGATGGAGAGACAGTTGACTCGATGTTTTCTTGCTTTATCACCATTGTGAATAACATGCGAGCTAACAATGCAGCTATGCCCTATGATGATCATCAGAGAGCACTCAAGCTTTTACATGCTCTTGATCGGAGGGTCTGGGAGGTCAACGTGCAGGCGATCATCAAATCGGCCAACTATGAAACTCTCAGCATGGACGAGCTGTTCAACAAGCTTAAGTCCACTGAGATCAACCTCCAGACGCAGGTGAGGATCAAGAATCTATCTGCCCCGACCATGGCTCTAGTGTCAGATACTTCAAGTTCAAATTGTTCTTTGACTAACCCATCACCGTTGTCTCTTGCCTTGTCTTCTCTTGTGTCTACAACAGAGGAGCAGATGGAGGCTTTTGGTGATGAGGAGCTGGCGCTGGTCATCAGCAAGTTCTCACGGTTTCACAACAACCGCTTGAACCGACGTCGTGGTGGCAACAAGCAAGGCTACTTTGAATGTGGAGAGCCTAACCACTACGTCGCCAGCTGCCCCAACAAGCACAAGAGCCACTCCGGCAAGCCCGACCACTCCAAGCACAAGGACAAGTACAAGTCCAAGAAGAACTTCGACCCCGAGCGCATGAAGAAGAAGTTTTTCGAGCACATGAAGCAGTGAGCCCTTGTCGTGTCTTTCAGCGATGTCGACTCTGATGGTACCTCTTCTCCAAGTGACAATGAGCCCAAGAAGAAGGTCGAGAACAAGTTCAACGACTTGAGCTTCTACGCCAACAAGCGCCGAGGAGGTTTCTGTACCATGGCGAATGAGGATGCCACGACCGACCACGACGACAAGGATGACTCCGAGCTTGAGGTAGAACACACAATTGAATCTCTTCTTACTGAGCTTGATTCTGCGAATGACACCATGCTTAAGCAAGATGCTTTGATTATTCGTGCTACTAAAGAGCGCAATGGCTTTAAGGAAAAGTATCTCAAGGCTTTAGATGAAGTTGAGTGTGTCAAGAAGGAGAGGGTTGATGTGTCTGATGACACTGAGTGTGATGAATGCACTGTACACATGTCCAATCTTATTTCTTTGCAGTCCAAGTATTCTGCTTTGGTTGAGGAGTTGGATAGGGCTGGAGCTGAACATGTTTTGTTAGGACCTTGCAAGTCTTGTGCTGAGTTGTGCTCTGAGATGTCTGAGAAGGCTGCTAGAATCTCTTTTCTTGAGAAGTCTAGTCTGGGTGGTACTATTGCTCAGTGTCTTTGCTGTGAGGCTTTGGAGCTAGAGCTTGCTAACTGTAGGCATGACAAGACAAAGACCGAAGAGGAGAACATATTCCTTCGGCACATGTTGAGTTGGGTTTCCTGCAGTGAGCCACAGTTGGGCATGATAATGAGTCAGTACAAGAGGGGTACTGACACCACGGGCTTAGGCTTTGCTTCAGGTAACAATGTCTTTGGCAAGGTTGGTGAACATAGTGGTTTGAGCACAAGTGAGAAACCCACCAATCCTCCCAAGCTCACAAAGATTAACCCACCAAAGCCCTCTGAGCCGACCACGCCCATTGTGAAGGATGGAGTGCTTGAAGAGTTTTTGCTAAATCAACTTGCCATCCATCTATATTTGGCAAAACATGAAAAATTGGTCTCCAACAGTTTGGCAAAACAAATTTCCATCTCTCCCCACCGCGCGCGCATATTTACGCACGCGTACTCAGAATGTTATTGCGGCTTCGTCTCACTTCCCGCGCGTGCGTGGACTTCTCCTCTCGTTCCCGGACATAGCCCTTCTTTCCTTTTTCTCGGGGACGCGCCGCCGCTAGTCTTTGTTTGCCTTCGACGTGAGCAGATCCCTTTGTGGACGCCGGCCGCTGCTAGGGCCAGGCAAGGCTTCTTGTTCCCCCGCTGGTTCTCGTGATCATAGATCAACGCCGGCGCATGCTAGGGCATGGAAAGGCCGCCGCTGTCGGGTAGACATCGCGTAGCCAGGACTCGTCTTTTTTTCTCCATGGCCGGTGATGGTTCTGTTTGCTGGTTCCCTTGATCTTGATGCTGATGGTCACGCTAGACAAGTCGACATAGAAGTGCAGGCAAAGAAGTTCAACATGTCCTTCCTTCCTTTAGTTTGATTAGCTGTTTTTATTCATCGGAACCTTTATTATTTATTCAGCACAAACATTTATCGTTCATGTACGCTTCAGTATGCAACTCATTTGTGTTTCTGAATTGGACGTGCATGGTCCTGTTGCTTTGCTTTGCTTTGCGTATGTGCATGGTTCTGTTCCTTGGATGGGATGGTGAAGATTTTGTGCAGATAGTCGGCAGATTGTGCTACTGATCGAACCGCACATTCCCTAGCGTTGCCTGGACGTGCTAGTGTCCTTGTGATTGGATCTGGAAGATCCTGTGCTGCACATTCCCTGGTGCTTGGTGTACTGGCCGGCAGAAGCTGTGAGAGAAGCTGTTGCGGCCAGTAAAAAAAAATTGCATGTGGGCCTCCTATTTTGGTTATAGCAAGTTAAAAATAGCAAACTATTGAAGAGGACCTTTTTTTTTTACTTGGCAAATCGTTTTGGGAGTTGGCAAAACATAAGATTTGACAAATAAAATTTGGCAAACTCTTAGAGATGCTCTAACAGTTTTTACTATCGTGGGAGTTGGAGAAAACTACACTTGCTCAGAAGATATTCAATCATGACACCATCCAACAAGAGTTTGAAAAGAAAGTATGGTTGATTGTAAATGACGACTACAATGACACTGAGCTACTAAAACGAGCCATCACCGAAGCTGGAGGAGACCATCGATCTGTCAGAGATACAAAGGGTGCACTTGAGCGAGCTCTTATGAAAAATATTGAATGGGCACAGGACCATATTGGTGCTGGATGATGTTTGGAACCATCAAGCATGGGAGTGTGTCCTTATGATTCCGTTCGTGAATGTCCTCGGTCAAGGTAGCTGTGTCCTTGTCACTACTAAGCATGACATGGTTGCTCGAAGGATGATGGCAGAGGAGCTACCACCATGTCGATAAACTTAAACATGAAGATGCCTGGTCATTGCTCAAGAAGCAGGTCCACGCAAGCTTTACATCGGTGAAAATTCCTTTTTTATTTTTATTCAGCACCATGCTTGATAGCTGCATCATGATAGTTTTATTTGTTCAGCTAAACTCATAAGTACATAACAGAATGAGCCCCAGCTGCCGCAATAGTATCCCTGCTGCACACATTGACCCTGATGACCTAATGCAATATAAAAATGACCAATGTTATACATTTTTGTTGAAAATGCTTTGATTGGAATGCATATGTGAACTCCACATGCATGGGGCAATTGATCACAATTTTCTATGAAAAGGTTAAAATAAAAGCAAACTTTTAATTCTGATTTTTACTCGCTGTTTGGTCCTGCTGGTAATAATACGGAACTTTCAATCTCAATAGGTAACCGCAAACTACTATATATATATATATATATATATGTAACCCACAGTAGGTCTGAGTTGGCAGATCGGAGATCTAACTACGGAATCCTCCAAAACTGCGTGCAGGTAGTTGGAAATGAAAACAATGAATCTCAGATTGCTGCGCTAAAGGATATTGGAATGGGAATTATAGAAAAATGTGATGGTTTGCCGCTTGCTGTTAAAGTCTTAGGAGGTCTGCTACGCCAGAAAAAGATAAAGCGAAGCAACTGGGAAAATGTCCTAAATGATTCTATATGGTCGGCATCACAAATGCTTGAAGAGCTTAACTATGCAATATACCTCAGCTACCAAGATTTGCATCCAAGTTTGAAGCCTTGCTTTCTATACTGCGCCCTCCTCCCCAATAGCACATGGTTCTATGCTGATGAAATTATTGGCATGTGGATTAGTGAAGGATTTATTCATGGAACCTGACATGACCTAGAAGGATTAGGACGACAATACTATGAGGAGCTAATATCGAGGAATCTTATAGAGCCAGATAAAAGGTATATCGACCAACAAGTTTGCAACATACACGATGTTGTTCGCTCATTTGCCCAACATGTTGCCAGAAATGAAGCAGTAATAGCATGCAGAACTGATGCTAAGATTCTTGGTCAACTTAATTATGAAATGTTTATATGGATATCACTAGAAACCACAGGATCAAAATCGAATGAGTTGGCATGGAGTTCTTTACAAGCACAGATATTACTGAGAACCCTGATTTCAGTTGGGCATATAAAATTCAAGCCTAGTGATTCATTGCTTTCTTTTTCATGCTTACAAACCCTGCACATAGAATCTACAAATATTGATGCACTGGCTGAATCTTTGTTTACACTTGAACACTTGAGGTATTTATCTCTAAAACATACAAACATATCTAGACTCCCAGAAAGCATTGGCAAGATGAAGTTCTTGCAGTACATTAGCCTTTTTGGTTGCGAAAGCCTTGTGAAGCTTCCTGATAGCATTAGAAAGCTCCAACAGTTGAGGGTTCTTAACCTTAGTGGAACAAATATAAAACAAATACCAAGAGATTTTGGCGTTATATGGGTTTCCAGCCCATATGGATGGTGACTGGTGCAGTTTGGAAGAGTTGGGGCCTCTGTAAAATGCCTGGAGAAAGTATCATCTTCGTCATTTGCTTCAAAGGCCAAGCTTAGTGAAAAGGTGCACCTAAGCTATCTACGCTTAAGTTGTACTAGTACACACAGGGATGATATCAGAGTTGTTGATGAGGAAGAGCAACTACTAATTGAGGAGGTGTTTGATGAGCTCTGTTCTGCCCTCCACCTTTCTTAGAGAACCTACCAATTGTAAATTATTTTGGTCGGAGGCTACCAAGATGGATGATGTCAACAGGACTTGGGCACCTTAGGAACTTGAGAATTCTAACAATGATAGACTTGCCTTATTGCACAGAGCTCCCAGATGGCCTGTGTCAGCTACCATGCTTGGAGTTCCTAGAGATTGACCGTGCTCCATTAATCAAGCATGTTGGGCCAAAACTAGTACATCCATACCATGATGAGAACCCAAGCCATTTGTGGAACTTAGGTTCTATTGTTGAGCTTGAAGTGTTCGAAAGCCTTGAACTGGAGAGAATTTGTAACCTCCGAAAATTGCAGAGGCTTTGTGTCTCCATGTGCCCAAAGCTAATGGTTCTGGACGGTATGCCCGCACTAAAGAGTTTCCTGCTGGAGGACTACATCATGAATACACTCCCTAGATACCTGCAGGATATAAACCTCAGGCATTTGCAGATACACTGTGACATATCACTACTCACATCCATAGCCAGAGGAATATCCCATGGATAAGTTCAGTCACATCCAGCAAGTCAAAGCATATGCAAATGATGACAGTGAGCACATTCCAAGAAAGTGGTATGTGTCATACACAAGAGAACCTATCACCTTGGAGACAAATATCAGTCTTGCTGCCTTCGTTTCTGGTGAACTAACACAACAACTGCTTTCCTGCATCCATGGTGGATTTGTGCTGTTCCGTTTTACTTGATTGTGTGTGCTGTTTCAGGGGATGGAGATGGGGAGCAGGGTGCGCTCATAATGATGATTCGGCAGAGTGATCAATTAGCATCAACAAATGTAATACACATGTTGATTATTGTCGTTTCTTCAGTGGTACATAGAAGAAGTCATATAACATTATGTGGAAATTCATGCAGGTCCATTTTCACTCTTATTTTGGCACACCGGTTGAATCAACCGTGCCAGCACATCCATGGTCACGAAGATCAAGTAAGCTGCCATAGCAGAGCCGCTGCCTCCGTGGTTTTCCCAGTGGGTGAGAGCAGTGAAGCTGCCATGTGTTGTTTAATGTGATTCGCCACGACTAAATGTCCATTTGTACTGCTCCTTCGAACTTCGTTACTCCAACATTGTTGTAAGTTGCTTACTATTTCATCCAGTGTAACATATTTGGGCAACGCGTACAGCTGTAATGCCTATATATCCTCATTGGTTGTGTCAGGTGTGTCTGCATTCTCTGGTGATCCCATTCACATTGCCTTATCATTGGATCTGTTTGGGGACAACCCCTGGAACCCAACAACTTTGTGTTTTACCTGTCCGTGGTTGCAGATCAGCCCAAAGCTTCAGTGCGTCGCCTGGGCAGCATCGAGCAAAGCCGATAGCTACAAAGGTACTGGCCGCCAAAGCTTCAGGTTTCCTGCCTGAAGGTCTTGTGGTAGTGGAACATCAAAGGAGACACCTGAAGGAGAATGAAGGCTTGCATGGAGCGGAAAAACCAAACCCTCGTGGAGATGATGCTTCAGGCGAAGGCACCACGGAAGGCTGACACTGCCCCCTTTACGTTCTTGCCTTTCGCCGTGCTGGCATCTATCTAAATCACACAAACATCCGTGCCTGTTCACACGCTGGATTCCATTTTCTTTTTGTTTCTAGCAAGTTTTTGTTCAAGTTTAAATTTAAGTTCTACATGTATATCCTATTGTAGATTTGTAGCCACCTTGGGTATAGTTGGGTCTCAACGAAAGAAGGCACAGCTGCCTCATACACCTGACTTCGCATAGGAAGCTAAATCTCACACCGTGCTCCTCACCCTTTGTCCCAATCTCTTCCCACTTCCGTCGAGCAGCAGCATGGACAAGCCGAGGATGATTGCAGCACCATGCCAAGGACAGAACTGAGTTTGCCTCCAAGCCTTGGTGCCAAGCAACATATATATCCAGTTCAACAAAACCACGCTGGCATGCTCTACACTTCCAAACAAGATTTTGGAAAGCCATTCTTCATGGAAATAGTGATGATAGCTGCATGGTGCATCTGGAATTAAAGGAATGCATCCATTTTCAGAGGAAAAACCCCATCCCTGTCTTCCTGGAAATATGAGTTCAGAAAAGAAGTCCTTGATCACTTCTGTAGGATCAAGTCCTCCCTCCACCAATCCATTCGTTCATGGCTCGACGCTCTGTAACTTTTAGGCAGTCTGCACTTGTACATTCCTGTTTTCCTTCCCCTCCCCCTCTCCTAGAGCCTGTTCTTTTTCTTCAGCTCTTTTGTCTCTTACCGTGGGTTAGAATTTGTTTGCCTCTAAGTATGTAAGACTCTGTTCCTGTTTCTCTTAATTAAAGTCGCAGGGGGGCTCGTTGCCACACGGTTCTTGCTCAAAAAACCAAGTCGGCATAAAATCATCAGCAGCTAGCTTGCTTTGATTTCTTTGTATCAAAGCTAGAGCCAATATCATGGCTACTAGAGGATCTGCAGTCTGTGGGCAGTAATTATTCTTCCTCAAATAACGAGTCCAGTGATCATGTGAAACAAGTTGTTTATTCTACGAAAAGTACATGAATTCTAATATTCAACCAAAAAAATCACAAGACACAGTAATTCCTAAATATTTGCTCTCTGCTTGTTCTTTTACCGGTGATGCAGATGTGCATCTCATTAAGTTTCATATGCTAAAGGTTGGTTGAAGGCTGGATCCGATAAAGCACTCATTACCAACTGAAAAGACATCAGTTGTTTCAATTCAGAGAGAGAGAGAGAGAGAGAGAGATTATGCACCTCAGTTAGCTCTTTGGATGCGGGCGTTGAGGAGATCTCCAGGTGATTGCTATGGTGGAGGAAGAAAGGACCCAGGCACTCTGTTTTGACAAAGCAGAGTTCTATGTTGGTTCAGAGGAACAGAAAACTGTTTGTATTTCGCTCTGTTATATATTACCCGCAGCACCCGATGATGTATCTCTACTTAGAATATTAATTATTTTGGAACAAATTTTGAATCTAAAACAACCGGCATTTGTTGGGAGTAGACTATACTTTGCTACTTTGGTCCCCGAAGCGACTTTCATGTCTTTTCTTTTCTTTTTCCTTAGCTACACAAGTATATAGTACTGCCTCCATTTTAAATTAATAAATTTTTCTAAGTATCTAAATCTATGTTATGATTAGATTCATAACTTTTGCTAAGTATCTAAATAATAAGTTATACCATAACTTCTTATAATTTGGAATGCACATAGTGCAATATAAAATAGGATGAACAAAAATTGTGGGCTAGATACCCAATAGGATATCTCAATACTGCTTAGTGAATTATTATCTGTCTAATTTATCCTAAATTTTCTGTAGGTTGTCAGAGAGGCAAATGATGAGCCCCAGGTTGAAATACTAAAGGATATTGGAATGAGACTTGTAGAAAAATGTGATGGTTTACCTCTTGCAGTAAAAGTAATGGGAGGTCTCCTACGTCAGAAAAGGATAAGACGAACCGACAGGGAATATGTGTTAGATGAGTCTCTATGCTCCATGTCACAAATGCCCGAAGAGGTGAATTATGCAATATATCTTAGCTGTGAAGACCTGCAGCCTTGTTTGAAGCCTTGCTTTTTGCACTGTTCCCTTCTTCCTAGGGGCACAAGTTTTTGCGTTGATGACATTGTTGCCATGTGGATTAGTGGAGGATTTTTTCATGGAAGTTTGCATGACCTAGAAGAAATAGGAAGGGAATACTATGACGAGTTAATACAACGGAACCTTGTTGAGCCAGATATGAGGTATGCGGAACAAATAGTTTGCAGCATGCATGATGTTGTCCGGTCATTTGCTCATAACATATTTGGAGATGAAGCACTCATAGCTCACAATAGTAAAGTTGGTATTGACAAACTTAAATCCCAAAAGTTTGTTCGGGTATCTCTGGAAAGCAAAGGACTGCAACAGCTCAATCTGGAGTGGTGTTCTTTACAAACACAAACATCACTGCGAACACTGATTTTATTTGGTAGTATAAAGATTAAGCCAGGTGATTCTTTGGGTTTTTTTTTTCAAGTCTCCGAACACTACATCTGGACAGTGTAAATTTTCATGCCATAGCCGGATCTTTGTATCAGCTCAAACATTTGAGGTATTTGTCAATAGAAGACAGTAATATATCTATGTTACCTGAAAACATTGGCAAGTTGAAATTCTTGCAGTACATTAGCCTTGGTGGTTGTAAGAGTTTGGCTAAGCTTCCCAGTAGCACTGTAAAGCTACAAGACTTGAGGTTGCTTCAACTTGATGGCACACAGTTGTACCTAGGGATTTTTGTGCTCTGACTTCTTTAAGGAATTTATCTGCATTTCCAGCCCACATGGACTGTGATCACTGTAGTTTGGAGGAGCTAGGGCCTCTCTCCAAGTTAACATATTTTAGTATCTTTTTCCTGGAGAATGTAACTTCTTCCTCATCTGCTATAAAGGCCAGCCTTGCTGAAAAGAATCGCCTAAGACATTTGTCACTGTTTTGCACCATTAGGCTTCGAGATGATGGCACGTTGGTAAATGAGGGAGATGGGATCTCTGAGAAAGAAAAGAGACAAATCGAGGAGGTTTTTGATGTTCTCTGCCCTCCGCTTTGCTTGGAAAGCCTTTTCATCAATGGGTATATTGGCCAGCGACTCCCAAGTTGGATGATGCTGGCAGCAACAACTACTGGCTTTCACAACTTGAGGACGGTAACGATGTATGACTTGGCTTGCTGCACAGAGCTTCCAAGTCGCTTGTGTCAGCTCCCCTGCTTGGAGAGTTTAGAGATCGTTCGTGCCTGTCACACCCTAATTTTAACGATAAAATGAGATATATAAAACCTTATGTGCGTTCTCGGAAGTCACACACATAAGTCGACAAATCATAAACAATACCATCTCAATGTTTATTACATAGCGAATACATATTCATTACATTGTCTCATATATAAAAGTCTGATAAATATAAATCAACTAGCATTCTCGCAGAAGCTTCAACCACAGGGACGAAGTTGATTGGTGAACATCAAGCCTAATACTCATTATGGTAGTCATCATTCCAACCTTGGTTAACAACGGTACTCATTATGGTTTTCAAAATTAAAAGTAAAGCAAGCGTAAGTACACAACGGTACTCAACAAATATAACCAAGGGTTTATGAGGCACAAATAGCTGACATGGTTAACTGCTTTTAACTTTTAGTTATATAACAAGTTTGGCAATTAGCATCAACAAGATAGTATATTCCCCATAACCACATGATCACAAATATAACTGAATAAATGAATTACACATAAACCATTAAATTAAGATAACATATTCCCTCAGTTTTCTAGGCCACCCGTAACCGTGGGCACGGACAATATATTGATTTAAACTCTGCGCAGGGTGTATACTTTCACTGTGAGCCATGATTTACCCTTTCCTCTGAGACCCGTCGACCTCTTAGCTCACTGCCAAGGAAAGCCGGCAGGGTTCACTATGAAGCCTTTCAAAGGTTCGTCTAACTAATTAGGACTGTCAGATCATCAGATGTAGGAACCCCCTTCTAATATGGCACATTCCTTCTCGACTATACTCATAAGGACAAAGGCTATCCTATACCCAACTCGGCACCCCTAACTAACTAGAAAAGTCCTCATACTGAGCTAAAACCAGAGCCATGTAGCCATCACAGTTGTACGAAAAGTCTCAGCTTTTGTTAAAGGATTACATCCATCTTTTATGATTATCACTTATTTATTACTCCAGCATACATGATCATGGTTAAAGATTTGCACTAGCAACATACTATCCAAATGCATATACCCTAAGGTTAACAAGGTAAAAGTATTCAAAGCTAAGTAATCCTAATAGGAGAGCAAAGAGACACATGCATATGATTTTTGTGTTTATAGTGAATAGGTAACAAGGATGGTCCTTAGCCATACTTGCCTTGGTTCTTAAAATCTGATCCTGCGGATCTTCAAAATGTCCTTGATCCTCAACGAATCCGTCACCGTCTGAAGTCAATTAACATTAACAAGCAGTACCAAGCAATCCATCGAGCACACATACACAAAGCAAACAAAGAGCTATTAGAAGAACAGTACACCTAACTCAGAAAAATAAAAATAAAAGTTTATATAACTATTCTACTTGCTGCTACGATCACACAGACGTCAAATTCACCAAAAACGGGATTATAACGGTGAAAATATGAATTTTTAAAGGTTTCCTATAGACTAATAAATGCATTAAATATGAACTCGAAATACAAAGTCTACAAACTGTACTAACAGCGGCATCACTACGTAGCTTACGAAATAATGAAACTAACAGAATTTGAACGGACTCAAACGGAGTTAAAATAAGCATTTTATAAGCAATTGAATGCAGTGGCAAAACTGTAATTATATGAAAACAAATTATGAATCTGATGAACTAAAAGTATGCTTTCCAAGGATGAAAACGTAAGCAAAGATTGCCCAAAGAACCATGGCTATATTTCAATGTATTCCTAGAATTATTTTTCTGTACAAAAACAGCCACAAATCTAAGATGACGTCATAATGATGTCATGTAAGCTAGGATTGACGTCAGCAAAGCAAGCAAGCTAGGCATGGCGTTCGGTGATAGCTACCATCGACAACGAGCTCTATGCTGGAAACCTGGATATGGTGACTTACGCCACCACTTGGCACAGCACCGGTCCAGCAGAAAGAGTAAGGCCTCACCAGCGAAGAAGATGGAGTCGTTGGCCAACTGTGGACAGCACACGGCTGCAAGAGACGAACAGCAGCACCCTGTTCACGGCGGCGGTACACGATGAGCAAAGGCTGATAAAAAATAAAAGCACCGAGATGCTCAAGAGATCAAGGCGAAGCTCTGGCTTCGGCTTACGTCGAGGAAGAAGCGACGAAGGCGGCGAACCCCGAACTCAGGCGGACACCGTGAATGGCGGCGATTAGGGTATTGGCGGCTGCTGCTGCGCAAGGCAAAAGGCGGCAAGCGCTCTAGGGTTCGGAAAGGTTTCACCGACGCAGCTGCACGGCCTTTATAGCCTAGAGATATGGTGCGATCGCCTGGCGCAAGGATCGTGCCCGGGTCGGTTGTCCGGTTCCGGTTCGTGGACGAGCCGAGACGGAGAAGAAGAATAGGAACGCGGGCACCTGCTGTCAGCCCAAAGAAAGAAAGGGAGCAGCTGCTGGCGGTGAGAGCTTTGGCCTTTCGGCCCAAGAGCAGGATCAGACCACAGCTGCTGGCGGTGAGAGCTTTGGCCTTTCGGCCCAAGAGCAGGATCAGACCACACGGCCAGGACTCTTTTCATTTAATTTTTCCAGATTTCCAAATATATTTTGAAATAGAATTTGAACTCTTTTTTTTCAGATCCAGTCAAATCCAATCAACACAACAGAAACTATGCACCAGCATGAATGCATAAACATGTTTCTAACCCTGGTATATTTTTATTTTACTAAAATATTTATTTTGCTTATATTAAATGCTCATAAAAATAGCATAATTAAATCAATTTGACCATTTTAAAAACATGCAGAATTTTCGGACATGACAGTGCCCCGGCCATCAAGCATGTTGGGCAGGAATTCCTACAACCAAGCAATCAGGTAGGGGTTGCGTTTCCCAGATTATTTGAGTTGTTATTTGATAGATTTCCTCGATGGGAGGAATGGGGCTGGGAGGAAGAAGTGAAGGCCATGCCCATCTTGGAGAGGCTTAAAATCAATTCATGCAAATTGAGTGACATGCCTCCTGGCCTTGCCTTCCACGCAAAGGCTATGAAGGAATTATACATATATGATGTCAAGGGCCTAAGGTCTTTGGAGAACTTCACTTCTGTTGTCCACCTCGACGTGTTTACAAACACTGACCTGGAGAGGATCAGTAATTTCCCGAAACTTCAGAAGCCAGTCATCCTTAGAAGCCCGAAGTTGAAGGTATTGGAAGGCATGCCTGCACTACAGAGGCTAATTTTGGAGGATTATGACATGTAAACATTGCCAAGGTATCTGCAGGATGTGAACCCAGGGCATTTGCAGCTAGATTGTTCATTATCGCTGCTGATTTGCATAGCAGCAGGGAAATCTGGTCCTGAGTGGCACAAGTTGAGCCACATCCAGCAAGTCAAAGTCTATGCAGATGATGAAGGCATTCCAAGGAAGTGGTATGTGCTCTACACAAGGGATCCTTTGTGCTTTGAGACAAATATCAGTCGCTCGGCCATTGGGTAAGGGAGATAATCAGTGCCTTCATCTAACATATTATAGCCTCTGTTTCTCTAATTTGTTACCTTCATTCAGTGTCGGGTACTGGATTAGGGGTACCCTAAACCCTCGATCTCCAGGAGAATTAGTCTCCGAACAGTTAATCCCAAATTACCAAAAAGCCCGCAACCAGCCTGTGAGATGAGGGTCCACCAGCGTACCTCGAGCTATGCTGGGCCGGCTCACGAGCAGCATCGTCCAAGCCAAGATAGCCTCCCACTCGACGGGACCCCCGAATGACGGAAGTCCGCCCGAGCTGATGAGCCCCCATCGGAGTAACAGAGCACATCTCGGGCGGTCAACCCCCTGTCAGAGTGACGGATCTCCGCACGGGCGGACGCCCCCCTGCCGAGTCACGGACCTCAGCGCGGGCGGACGACCCCCCGTTGACTGCTACTACGCCTCTCGATCCACCTACTCCGCGTATGGGATCCAGTGCATTTAATACTCTCACCAACTCCTGCCTACCCTCATGGCTACAGCGTAAGTCATGATGGGCAAGTACACAGGGTCACATCCACCTTTTACCATCTAACCCCTGGAAAGGCGCTGACTCGTACAGACACTGTACCCACGCGCGGGCACTGTGCCGCGTCAGGCGCCCTCTTGAGACATAGAAGTCAGCCTTCGTACCCAGATTCCCGGCGCTCATTCTTATCCGTTCGGGTCTCGACCCCTCCTGGGCACCCCTCGACTGGGCTTTCGGCCGGCTCCGGTCAGCGCTACAGCGGCTCTAACATGAATCCGCAGCAGGCCGTACGTCCTTCACAGGGAGCTCACGTCTTTCACCATATCGTTGAGACACGCCAGTGTCATCATCAGGACCGATCAATCACCGACTTCGCCATGACAGCTCAGGAGGGCGAATCTCATCATGAGGCACGTCGCTACAGGGCTCGACTTCGCTTCCGCGCACACCCCTACAGTGCCACCGACGTGACCAAACATCACCCCTCGACACGCTATGCGACAGCCGCCAGCTCCGGATTTCCTGGGGCTCAATCTTATCCATCCGGACCTCGACACCCCTCGACCCCCTCGAGCCATGCCAGGTGCACGCCTCTCCAACAAACAACTACAACACGACAGGCATCGTCGCCCTACATCAGCACCCATAGAGTTCTCTGTACACCCATGCCCCTCCTTAGACTATAAAAGGGGGCGCTGGGATAGCTTTGAGGGGGACGGGGAGGAGGACTCGGTGGAGGACTCTCTCTCTCTGATTCGTTTACACTCAATCTCACTCTCTACACCTCTACTCTCACTCGTTCGCTTGTATCCCCCTGTACAAGCACTTCGGTGCAAGATAATACAATCACATCCCCCCGCTGGACGTAGGGCCTTCTTTGCCGGAATTAGGATAAATCGTGTATTCTTCTTGTATCACCATCCGGAAAAGAGAGCACACAGTACATATTTACTCGTCGGCTTTGGACCCCTTGGGTTCCGAACAACGACATTCAGTGAATTCAATTCGTCTGCTGCTTATTCAAAAAAATTCAATTGGTCTCCTGCAGCCCGCAAGGAACGCGTGTGTTTTCCTTACTCTGAGACATGCCCCATTGAAGACCAGTGGCCGACAGGACCATGCATGGATGCAGAGAAACTTCTGCCCCTCTGCCTACGCTTCAGGTAAATCTGGCTACATGTCGATTGCTTGCGTCCAACCAGAAAATCTTTTTCAGTTATTTGAGCAGACTTCCATGTTCCATTTCAAGTGAAGTGATTCCGCTTGGATGAAACTTGCATGCCTCCTTAGCGTAACACATTTGGGCAACACGTGAATGCAGGGGCCACTCGTATCGTCATTTGGCTGACTGGTTGCGTCAAGCCTGGCTGCACTGCCGTGAAGCTGATGGCGTAGCTGATGCTTCCTCGACCAATCAATGGATCCAAACAATAGGGCGTGCGGCATACAGAAGTTACGAAACCAGATATGGGATGCTGCAGCGACTTGCACAGAAATGATTTACAAAGAATCCAGACTTACACAGTCCTTTCTTTTCAGTTAAACTGTTTATACTCTGCTTTCCTCACAACATTTTATTTTTTGGCGGTTCCGTTTACCTTCCCTGCATATGCAAAATCGACTTCTAAGACCTATGCTCGCGCTGTATGCACAGCAATGGTAAATGAGTTTCTCCAGTTTGCCTCAGACTGCTTTGATTATTCAGTGTAGCTTTCCTTGTTTCGTATTTGTGGCGTTAGTCTGCATCAGGAATGCTACTCAGTAGTTTTATTTCGTATTAACTTTTCTAAGAACTTATAGCGTGGAAGTAAAATGACAGCACATACACGCTATAACCCGTTAACAAGATACTTAGGACAAAAATTATAATAACAGGTTCATCCGAAGAATAATTAAACACATGTTTTTTGTACAGTAGTCGAATATTACAAGCAAACCTACTCCACAAATAAATGGACATTAGCATGATCTACTTATCGGCTTCTGTGTAGAGTTACTGGGATGACTCATTATTATATTACAACATTTATACCAAATTTCAGATTTCAGGACCATTCCACCACTGGTGCTTATCCATGTTCTCTGTGCAGTCGCCAAATCGAGCAATACATGCAAACACCAACAAACAGCTCACAGAAATGGATCTCATCCCTCCAGGTCAGGTAGTCACCCGACAGGAAGCCCCAGTGGCTCTGCTAACCTTGAAATCCAGGCAGCAGCATCGTCTCTCGAAGTCATGCAGGAACCAAAATCAGACTTACCATATCTATGTTTGTGTTTCAGTCGCATGACAGATTTGCGTTACCGTATCTAATGGAGATGGAGATCTTTGGAGCTCAGCTCGAAACACAAATTTATGTTTCTGAATCTATTGAGGACGGATTTATGTTGGCTTTGGAGTCCGCTCACACGATGAGAACACTGGCAATTTTTCCTCACTTGCCACTGGGCTGCTTCCAACTACATAACGCCGCCCCTACTGATCGCTAGCCACGTGGACCTCCAAACCACCGGCATTGCACCAAACTGGGGAACTGCCATGTGATAGCGGGCATCACCCGTGGTCTTAGTTTTTTCTTAAGAGGCTGTGGGGAATGGATGCGGTAGCCGCCTAGCCAGAAGGAGCTGCCGAGGGAGCATCTTCCTTCAATTTGGAGAGGAGTAAGAGGATCGGGGAAAGAGGAGTGTTGGCAGACCAGGGAGAGGAAAGCTTTGAGATGGGGAAGATGAGGAAGCAATAGCGTGGGTGAGATTTGTATTCAGATGTTCAGAGTTCTCACTACTGCACAAAGATTTTGTTCCTCAAATAAGCATGAGTGTGTGTATCATTGTATTAGAAGAATAGAAAATTTTATTACAAGGATTCGTCAATGTTTATACTGAGCTACATATTGCACAAAGATCTTTTGGAGCTGCTGTACACCCTTTGCAGTGGTGGTTGGGCTAGACGCCCCTACCACCCTTTGCAGTGGTGGTTGGGCCAGACGCTCCCTCAAATTGTTTTTTAGGAAACACAATTCGTCCGAAAAATTTGAGTAAATATTTAATTCATAGGAAATCACAAGGGTGCTCCTCCCCAAACCAGAAGTCATGTCGTTTGCATGAGCTCGAACATCCTCCAACAACCACTCAACCATTTGGGATATTACTCCTCCTCATTTAATATCATCCAATCTAAAAATGAGTATTTGAGAAATTAAATGAAATTGAAAAATGGTTCAGCGACATAAATGTATATTTCACTACTACACATATGACATCCTTTTTCACTACACATAAATGTATATTTCACTACTACACATATTTCACTACTACCCATATGACACCCAAGACAAGTTCAGCGACATAAATGTATATTTCACTACTACACATATGACATCAAGAGAGACTTCCTATTTTCATGAGGTACCTCAGTCCGCACCACCTCTAAAAATGGTTTCTCAACCCAACTGCTTATAGAAATCCTTTTTTAGAAGTCGCTAGTATATACTTTCAGTCGCCCCTACAAATAACCGTATCTTTAGATACAACTCTAGATCTAGAACCATCTCTACAAATCGATTTGTAGAGGTGCTTGGCTTGAGAACTGCCTCTAAAGATAGGTGCAACATAGTAAAACTCATAACTTTTATTCACATGAAGTTCGATGAATACAAACTTTATATGAAACCTATATATTCTAAACTTCTCATTTGGAATCATTTGGATCCAGTATATTCTATTTAGAGATCTCATATTTTGAAATTTAGAAGTTTTGAAAAGGTACAAAACATTGTAGTGATGAAGTTTTTTCATTTGAAGTAATATATATGGTTTAGAATTCTAGTTTGAAGAACACACAAACTGAAACTCAATTTTTTTCAAGCAACCTTGGATGGAGAATTGACAATACTAATGATGTAAATCTCAAATAGTTATACACATTGTAGTTGATAACTTTTTCATTTCAAATCACTTGTCTAGGAAAAAATGTGTTTAAAATTCTCAATTTGAAAACAATGTTGGATGGTGAAGCCACTAGAACCCAAGTTGTAGTAAACGATGATATCTTTGAATTTGCAGGTAAAAACTTTTTAATTTGATTTTTTCTCCAATATAAAAGAGGATTGCGTATCATTTCATTGAGCATAAGAGGAGGCAAAAAACAAGAAGGCCAAAAGGGCAAATTAGTGAAAAAGGGACCGAAAACCCAAAAGGAAAAAATCATAGTGCTACTATCATGATATCAAAAATTCTAGGTTATTTGCTCCTACCCACGTCCACTGATCGCCCTTGGCTTTAATTATGATCAGGATGTCAGGCATCATGAAAAAGGCGCATTCCTGAAATAGCGTGGGTTTTGCTCCTTCCAAATCTGCCAAGAATCCAAGGCAAATGGTGAGTTGAAGCCCTTTCTCTTATTCGCTTGCCACCCTAATCTCAGTCGGTTCCACAAATCGAGCACACTTGCTCAGGTGGGGGCAGTGGCCACCTAGCATGCGGCATATGTGGAACCTGACCTCCACGCATTGGGGCAGCAGTAGAGCAGGTAATCAATCTTGCACGTGGTCATAGATGTAGCACTCCTCTCTTCCCTCGAGGCCATGTCTGGCATGACGATCGTTGGTCCATTGACGCCTTCGATATGTTAGCCAAAGTTCGATTTTGACATATAGGAGAGCCCATGTGGGGGTTGCTCTTCCTCCTCTGCCCTATCTTGGCGGCGAGAAGGAAAGGCGGTGAGAGTTTTCCCCCAACAGGACAAGGGAATAATTATGCATATTTTTTAAAAACCTAGGAGAGCTATGTTTCATTGAATTATAGAGATAAAAAAATAGGGGGG
>CM041633.1:12274037-12320652 GCA_023333625.1 Bothriochloa decipiens
AGGAGAGCTATGTTTCATTGAATTATAGAGATAAAAAAATAGGGGGGTCCCCCAACATGATCCTCACTCATATAGGGACCCAATATGAATGAGGCGGTTACACATACACAAAGTTCAAATATGTACAATGAAAATGGCAGTAAATAGCATTAAAATTGGGCAACCACCTCCTACTGCAATATGCCACCCGTTAGGTATTTATAGGGTATACCAAGGGTCAGTGGACTTTTACACTAGGGTTTTTCCACTCTAGAGGTGCCTCACCACTGGTAAAAATGGTATCTCAACCCAACTAATTCTAGAAGTCCTTTTCTAGATGTTACTAGTATATACTTTTAGCTGCCTCTAGAAAAACACCTATATTTACCTTTAGAGACAACTCTAGATTAGAACTTCCTCTAGAAATCAATTTTAGAGACGACTGAATCGAGAACCGCCTCTAAAGATAGCTGCAACATAGTAAAACTCATATCTTTTATTAACATGAAGTTGGATGAAGACAAACTTTATATCAGCTTTGTATGTTCCAATCTTTTTCATTTGAAATCATCTAGATCCACTCGATTCTATTTGAAGATCACACATTTTGAAATTTAAATGTTTTGAAAAGGTACAAAACAATGCAGCAATAAAGTTTTTCATTTGAAACATTGCATGAGCTGCTAGTTTGCTGTACGCTTTGAAAGACCACGTGGTTTCCATTGGTTATGTGAAGTATCCATTGCACAGTTCAACATTTGCTAACCAATGTGTATTGGCCATCCTCAACAAAATATTCAGTCACCAGTTGGCCATGAACCTGAATCCAAATCTGATCAGGCTGACTTGGACCTACCAATGTCAGCTGCGCAAGAAGTAGAATAATTTTGTTGCACTGACCTACACGCCAATGGGGGTGGAGACCCGCCGATGGGGGTGGAGATCCGCCAATGGAGGCTGAGGCGGAGGAGGTCCTCCGACGGGGGCGGAGGCAGAGGCGGAGGAGGTCGCCAGATGGAGGTTGATGGCGAAGGCCCAGGCGCAGGAGGTCCCCCAAAGATGACAGTTCCAACTTCCGACTCTCAAAAAGGTTTTGTGTCAAACATGGTGGGCGCCATTGTTGGGAAAGTGGATTTGCGAACAGAGAGAGAGAGAGAAATGGAGCGAGACAGTTAGGGTTTCATTAACTCATTCACTAACTACCCTTTACGTGGGGCTCACACCCCTTTTATAAGACATTGTACATTGGGATATTCTTTCACATCTTTTCACCTCGCAGGAACAGGAATATTCTTGGGATATCCAAGATCCTTAGCTAAATTCCTAAGGGTAGAGTGGACTTTCTTCTTAACAACCGCCTTACTTCATGGGCCTAAGTCGAAGCCCATCAGTGGCCCATTAGTAGACATCTTAGGGAACCTCCTCCATCTAGAAGAGGCTCCTCCATCTCCATCATCTTGGGGAACCTCCACCGTCTTGGGGAACCACCGCTATCTTGACGGGCCTCTGCCGTCTTGGGGGAACCTCATCCAAGATATTGGCAACCTCCTCCATCTACAGGAGCCTCCTCCATCTCCATCGTCTTGGGGAATCTCCACCATCTTGGGGAACCTCCGCCATCTTGGTGGACCTCTGCTGTCTTAGGGGGAACCTCCTCCAAGATATTGGGAACCTCCTCCATCTGGAGGAGGCTCCTCCGTCTCCATCGTCTTGGGGAACCTTCGCCCTCTTGGCGGGCATCGGCCTTCTTTCTTGCACCCGGCCTCCACCAACCTTCATGGAGACTCTTCAAGGGGAGTTGACCCATAATGTATATGGGTTCCCCCAACACCATGTGGGGGTCACTCCTACTCCTCTACCCTCGCTTGGTGCCGAGAAGGATAAGAGGCGAGGGTTTTCCCAAGGGAATGAGGGAAGGGGATATGATAGTGGGGGATAGGACAAGGGAATAATTATGCAAACTTTTTTTTAAAAACCTAAGAGAGTTAAATTTCATTGAATTATAGAGATAAAGAATAGGGTGGTCCCAACAGGATCCTCACTGATACAGGAACCAAATATGAGTTAGGCGATTACACACACGCAAGGTTCAAATATGCATAATGAAAATGGCAGTAGATAGCATCAAAATTGGGCAACCAGCTCCTTTTATAATGTGCCACCCCCTAGGTATTTATAGGGTGTACCAAGGATCAGTTGACTTTTACACAAGGTTTTTCTTGTCTAGAGGTGCCTCACCACTGGTAAAAATGGTTTCTCAACAAACTACTTCTAGAAGTCCTTTTCTACAGGTTACTAGTATATACTTTCAGCCGCCTCTACAAAAACACCAATATAATTCTTTAGAGACAAATCCAGATCTAGAACTTCCTATAGACTATGTCAAAAACAAATTTCCACAGCGTTGCATTTCGCCACGATTTATCGCAGCGTGTACATTTTATTTACCGTAGCAGGCACTTTTGTCCACTGCTGTAAATTGATTAACCGCAGTATTTACCGCAGTGGACACCTTAAGATGCCCACTGCGGTAAATGGATTTACCGCAGCGGGCATTCTATAGAGCCCGCTTCAGTAAATCGCGAAGGCCTAACTAGCCGATCGAGGCCTGTCCATCCCTCTTCTTCCCCACTCTCTCAGCTGCCACACAACCCTCCTTTTCTCATGCAATACTCGCACCTGCACCCGCTACCCTGGAGCATGCTCATCGCCCTCATCCCACTTCCTTACTCACTCTAACTCTCTTCCTCCCACTCTCTTCCTAGGGCTCGAGTAGAGCTATGGAGAGCACCGACGCCAAGCGCATGGAGCGGTGGCGAGCAGCCACGCGCATGGCGTGTGGAAGGGTGGCGAGCGGAGTGCGGCGCGGTGGCTCACGGTGGGCTTGTGGCTCAGTGGCGTGCGGTGGGCTCGTGGCCCGGTGGCGCGCGGTGGGCTCATGGCCCAACGGCGTATCGGTGCCCTCCTCCGTGCGCACGGTGGCGTGGTGGCGCCCTCCTCTCCCTTGCCCATGCTTAGATCTGATAAGTTCATCTCCATCTTCCTCTGCAGCTCCCTCTTCCTCTCTCTAGCTCCCTCACTCCTCCCTCTTCCTCTCTCCAGACCTGGATCCAAGCATGGGCGTCCAAGGTGGATCCAGGACATCCTCTTAACCGGTGGTAGATCCGGCGAGGAGCTCCACCACGGCAATGGTGGCGTGGATGGCGGGCGCCAAACACCAGTGGCGCCGGACCTTCTTCCTTCTGCCGCGGGATCCAATGCGGCAGCGGTCAATGGCGCCCGACGGAGCATCCTTCGGCCGATCCAGGTCCTCCTGGCGATGCGGCTGCGGGTCTCCCGGCGGCGCTAGGGTTTCAGCTACGGTGGCAAAATCCAGGCCCAGATCCAAGCCCATATGGGCTTTTTTCCTTTTTTGTTTTTGAAGTTATTTACCACAAGGAGCATCCTAACATGCCCGCTGTGGTACAGACGATTTACGGCAGCGGGCCTAGCGCCTCCTGCGGTGGTGCCGCCATTTGTCATGGTGTGGCACCCGCAGCGGACTCGGTTGCCCGCTGTGGTAAATCAAAACCGCCCACTGCAGAAATTAAGTTCGGTAGTAGTGCTAGAAGTTGTTTTTAGAGACAATTGAATCGAGAGTCGCCTCTAAAAATAGGTGCAACATAGTAAAACTCATCACTTTTATTACCATGAAGTTGGATGAAGACAAACTTTATGCCAAAGTTGTATATTCCTATCTTTTTCATTTGAAATCATTTGGATCCACTAGATTCTATTTGAAGATCACGCATTTTGAAATTCAAATGTTTTGAAACGGTACAAAACATTGCAGCGATATAGCTTTTCCATTGGAAACCTTGCTTGAGCTACCAGTTTGCTTTAGGCTTTGGAAGACCATGTGGTCTCCATTGGTTATGTGAAGTATCCACTACACAGGCTAACCAGTGTGTATTGGTCAACCTCGACAGGATAGTCAGTCACCAGCTGGCCATGAATCTGAATCCGAATCAGATCGGGCTGACTTGCACCTACCAATGCCTGCCACGCGCGAAGTAGAATACTTCCGTTGGACTGACCTACCCGCTTGCCTTGTTCTCTGGTCCCAGCGTGATGACAATATACTAGTCTTGCTTTGGCACCCAAATATTCATTTGTTAGTGCAACTCGATGTCCTCATTACTTGCATGTACCGGCACCCAATGCAGTTACACGTGAAAGGCTCCAGCCTGCTGCCCCCGCTTTCGCGTTTGCTTCCCTCTAAGGCGGATGGCAGAACACTCCTCTACCAATGCATTTTGGCATCCCACAGCTTCGGCAGATCCCTTAGCCACTCGAGGCAATGTAGAGCACCATGGCATCTATCCGGTGCATGCATCTAGTACAGCCAGATGGGTGATCAAATTGTCAACTAGGCTGCAACATGCTTTCGTGAATTGTCAACTAGGCTGCAACTTGCTTTCGTGTATACTTCCTCTCCGGCAAAGTGTGCTGCCCCCCATCCAGGGGTGAGTCAAGGCTTGTCATCTCGAGCGACGAGAAAGCATCTTGCGGTGGCTCCGCACTTCTTGACGTAGATGCATTGTCCAGCATTTCAAGTGGTTTGGCTCGTAGCTGCAGTAGCATCCAAGGCTCCACTGTGGAATTAACTAGGACTCTGTCCGCAAATCCATCGAAGCTGTCGCGCACTTTCCTGCCCACCTTGCAGTGTTATTACCACGACCTACATGCTCCAGTCACCACCTTCCATGAACCTGAACTATCAACATTTCCTTCCAAGCTCATACACCCAAGCCACCAAGCAGCTACTGCGATTCTTGAAGCCAACAACCACACATCGGAACCTAGCTCCAACTCGCTGAATCATCAACATTTCCTTCTGTCTTCAGTCATCGGCGGGCCACAATCCAGCAGTAGTTTGTGGTGGGTTAAGTCGACCCTTTCCATGCCGATGCCAGTCTAACCATTAAAAAATAGATGTTGTTCCACCACCAAGAACGAACCACACCGGCACTGCCTCACCCCAACAAATGGGATATTTACGGATGACATTTGCTCTAACTTTGCAGCAAAAAACCAATGTTGTCATCATGGCCGGGGTGCCTTGGCATCCCACATCCAAAACATGTTGACTGAGATGGTGACATAGGCGGTGCAGAGGATTTCTTGGGGTGTCGGGTAACATTGATAACATGGTCACCAAGCTTATGGACCTCAATAACTTCCTCGCCGACTCTGATAGAAGGAATCTCGTTAAATTGAGTGTCAGAGTGGGTGAGAGAGCTAAGGGATGCCAGTACAATGCCACTAACATCATCGACCTTTGCTAGCTCGAGGCCATGGATCGAGGCCCAAGGCATGATGGAGCTTTAATCAATTGCTCTTCTATGTACAGAATCCCCTCCAAGCCCCCGACATTGGAAGACGCATCAAAAACCTTAACAAGAAGCTAGATGCCACCGACGTTGAAAGACGCATGTAAGGCTTAATGTAAAATATTTACGTCGCGAGAAGATCGAAGAGGACATAAGAAATCCACTGGAATGCGCATAAAAATGAATACATGGCTCTAATATTTTATTGGATGATTCATTATTAATTAGACAAATAATATTAGCAGCAAGAAACACATCAGTAGATCTCATCGAGTACCATTAGTTTTATATTAATTTTGTCTCCATTTAATTAATCATCTCAAATTTAATCCAAACCATCTCAAATTAAAATCTAATCAGCCGAAAAGTTTTAACCTGTGAGAGAGATAAGGGGCCCACATATTAATAATGAAGATCTAACTAATATGCAGGCATAGGCTGAAAAAAGCCATAACGAACCTTAGAGCCCCTAAATCGGCTGTATTATTAACTTTGCTCTGAAACAATCTCTACTTCCATAAAACTTTTTTTTCATCTATCTTTTCATCAATACGCGTGCCACATCAGCACATTTAATGCCCATGAATCTCTGATGAAACCCCATTAAACTGGCCTTAGTGACAGTCCACCACTACTAAATCCAAAAGCAATTGGCATTGATAGTCTGGCAGTGATGAAATTTTCTGGCGTTGTACTTGTACCTAGCTACCTATATAAATCAATTTCTAAAGGTCGGGATCAGTGAGCCGTCTGTTGACTCTACACATCTTATGAGTAGTAGGGAGCAGTTCCAAACGCCCTTGGTTCCGCTCAAATCAGTTGTGATAACAGACATATTTTGGCCACCACAGCTCAGGTTAGTGTATTTGTAAAAGGATGGCTGTCGAGAGAAAAAAAAAGGAAAGGCAAAAATATAATTCAAGTTTTAGTAGGGGGTTTTCATGCAAAATTTTATTAGGTTGTTTTCTACCATTTGTACCATTTCTGTCTTGCCCGTGTGCTGCCCCCCCATCCAGAGGTGATACCTACTTCTCTCGAGAATAAGAAAATGGCCGGCGGGGGCGAGGCGCTGCCGGCGCCGCTAGAGTTCACACCAACGTGGACCATGGCGGCGGTCGCTTCGGTCCTTATTCTGATGTCCCTTGCCGCCGAGCGGGGTCTTCAACTTCTAGGCAAGGTATGTACTATGCAGACGCAGATCAGGCCTGAGACAAAGCGACCTTTTGCTTTATTTCTTGGAGCCTTTGTATTTGTCCACACACAGTATTCCTTCCGTATCTGTCGCTGATCTCACAGAGGGCTCCTGTGTACTTAGTAGACGCTCAAGAAGAGGAATCCGAAGACGCTGTATGAGGCTCTCCTGAAGGTCAAAGAAGGTTTGACGCGCTACATATGTCCTCGCTTTCTTCTCGGGCTTCTCTCTTTTTTCTCTTTTCACTTGTGAGCAATGGTCTGTTATCTTATGTATGGTTGCATAGGCAGAAAAGGCAGTTTTCTGTTGTTGAAATTTATTTGCAGTTTCAGCAAATCGTACTGTGACTCGGTAGAAAAGTGCATCCTATACCAGTCCCAGAGTTTTTATTAGATAAAACGTTTAATAGCTAGTTTAGAGTCTTGGGGCGCATGCGCAAATCAGACATAAAACTCATACCAGTTCTAGAGTTGATTAACTAATTGGCTTTATTTGAAAAGGGAAGCTTTACTAATTTTAAAAAAGTTACGTCAAGGTGATATAACATCTTGATATCCTCCTGGTATCTGCCTGAAAGGCACACAACCCAAAGCAAAAAATGAAAATAAGATAAATCCGATGCACCTTAATGACTATCAATCCATTGACTGATTAATTGGCTTAGTAGCGCTGAAAATAAAGAAAAGCCTGTGGTCTTTGGGGCATAGTTCAGCTTAATGCTATTGGATCCAGAAAGGAATAATCCTATCGGCTTTTGCAATCATCCAATTGTCATTATTTATATCTTGATGCAAAGGTTTCTCAAGAATAGTAAGGTATTCAGTGCAAACAACTTCTATTTGTCGTTGAATGCAGAGTTGATGCTTCTCGGTTTCATTCCTCTGTTGTTGGCGGGGTTCCAAGCACAGATCCAAAAGATATGCATTCCTCTGCGCTGGAGAGATCACATGCTGCCATGTCGGAGACCAGACGAGGAGTCTGGCAAGGTTGGCGAGTTTGCGTACTGCCAAAGGAAGGTGACTACACCATGCATTAAGCTTGTATTCATAACAACATCTTGTTTTTGACCGAGCTGCTGACTATTTGATTTAAAAAACAAATAAAATTGAAGGTAAACTCTCCGTCCTAAAAAAATGTAAATCATGTTTCATGGGAAGTGAAAGAATATTAAGTTTGACAAAATTTATACAAGATATTATTTATATTTAATTCTCTAATTATATTTATCATGAAAATATGTCTCACAATTAATCTAATGATACTCATTCACAGCATAATTATTAATACTTTTATATCTATATTAGTTCAAAATTAAGAATCTTTTGACTCCTAGCTTGGGCAGACTTTTTGGGACGGAGGTAAGTAGTTGCATATGATTTTGTTCTTGCATATAATTTGTAGGACTTCCATGACATATGTGTGCCACATGTTTGTTTGATCGAGTTGACTGAATCCCTCTGTTCTAGTATTTTCGGAGACAGTGGTATTTCATTTGTCAATTTGAACAGCTAGTAGCTGGGTAGATGACTTGATAGGATGCTGGGAGCAACGTTCATAAGTCGACTGAATCCCATGACCATGAACGAGGGAATCTGACATGTTTAGCGAAAAAGGAATGCACACAAGCTGGACAGTGTCCAAAATTGAAGATATAAAAGCTTGGCTGTGCAAACTAGCACACTACGAAAAGAAAGAAATAGAATCCAACTAAATATTTTTCCTGCTTCCAAACTAGTATCAGGATTGACAGCCTTGCATGCAACGTGCCTCACAAAGGTTGTATATTCCCCACGCTACTTGCTACAAAATTCAAATTGGCCTCTAAAAACAATGGAAGAATTAGCTTTTTGAGAGCTAATTTCCAAGGGTGGTGGCAGCCTCCTTATATAGGGGAAGGAGACGGGGTGCCACTTCAGGTATCCGTGTGCTCCTTCTCTCTACACCCTTGGATGAACTGACCTTGCAATCGACATATATGGACGACAGTGATCAAACTCAACGCATGGCGGCATGCAGCAAGTCGGTGGGGGGCCAACCGACCTAGTTGCAGACTAGGTGGGGGTCGGCTGACCCCCCCAATGACAGTTGGGCCCAACTGGGTCTTGTAGAAGGTGTCCCCACCTATCATCCGGAGTGGTTCGGTCTTTCGCCAAATATTTATCACGTTGCTTGCTTCTTTGTGGGCCCATGAATCCATGTGAAACAATCCTTTGCCGTTGGATGAAATCACAAGTTGATCTGATGGCTGAGCTGGACTCCAGGGACCCTAGCATGGATCATGCTCGAAGCTCAAGCTAGGGTGAGCTAATGTAGGGGTCAGCCGACGTGGAACCAGTTATTGATAAAATATGCTCATAATGTTATGCTATTCTTCCTTGGAACCAAGGCATATTGACGGTGTTTTGCGTGCGGATTTTTATGGTATATCCACCGTCAACACTGACGTTGGTTAGCTTCTGGTAGTACTAGTTTTATGTAATTACAACCTCATGCGAGGTGTAGTTGTAAGTCTTTCTTCGGTAATCTTTGGATTACCGCGGTTGTAAGGAACTTCTATTCTGCATAATGAAATACATGCATTTGACATGTTCTCAAGAAAAAAAGTGTTATCATTCGACCTACAAATGCAGTGCTTGATATAGAACCGTCCCTACCAATAGAGAAACTTTGTTAATTACAAATTTTATATTTGAGTCATTTGACATTTCAAAATGCTATTTGAAATTTAATTTTCAAATTGTTGAATAACTCTGTTTTTTGTTTTTATACTAACTTCAAATTCCTGATTTTTTCCTACAATTTTCTAAAATCATGCTATATCTATTTTTTTGTGCTCTTAGACCATTATTTTGGTCATTTTTTCTAGTGACATTGTTTGAATATTTTGAAATTTGACTTTTAGAAAATGACAACGTCAAACAACATTTTGAAACATTACATGATTTGACCTAAAAAAGTCATCAACGACAAAGTTGTACAACTCATGAAGGTGACTTTAATTTTGGTCCATGCTTCAACTGATATTTTACTAAACTATATGAAAGATATGTCAATTTGTGAACCATGTATACTATGACTTTGTTGGATGAGGAAACAACCCGAATAATAGTTGTAGACATCAAAATAATATACAAATTTATAGTTGAGAACTTTTTCGTTGAAATCATTTTGTTAAGAAAAACTATGTTTGAATTTCTCAATTTGAAATTTGAATTTCTCAAATGACCTCAGATGCAGAAATGATCAAAATAAAAGTTATAGATCTCAAAAAGTTATGCAACATTGTAGAGCTTATATCAATGCTACCAGAACTTTGTAGTGCTCAAGCAATCCCTTTTCACAATCCTGTATGAAAACTAAACTTTTTCAAACTCTGATGTATGTTCCAACGTACCACTACTGAAAAACCATACTTTACTGAGTCCCGCAAACTTCACCGAGTGCCGCAAACTTTACCGAGTGCTAAGACACGGGCACTCGGCAAATAGGGCCTTTGCCGACTGCCAGGCTCAGGCACTTGGCAAATACACTCCTTTGCCGAGTGCCATAGCCTGGCAGTCGGCAAAGGACCTCTTTGCCGAATGCTAGCTGAGGCACTCAACAAAGATATTGAAAAAACTTAAAAGGCCCAGCCCAGCCTAGCCAGCACGAACGCACACCTTCAAACCCCAACAAACCCCACCCCACCCACCCGCCCCTGCCTTATCCACACGCACGCCAGCACCCACCCCACCCGACCCTGCCTTATCCACACGCACACAACACAAACGCACAGCGAGCGCCCGTCCGCGCCGCCGCCGCCACCAGTCTGCGCCACCAGTGAGCGCCCACCGGCGAGGCCCTGACCCCACCACCTCCCCGCGAGCATGTGGTGCCACTGCTAGGAGCTCCGCCGGCCGGCGAGCCTACACACGCCACCGGTACTGCCCGGCCCCGGCAAGGGGTGGCAAGGAGCGGCGACCCGTGCGCTCCCGCGTGGCGCGGTGGGGCTCGACGAGCCGCTCGCTCCCGGTGAGGGGCGCCGGGGCACAGCAGCCCGCGCGCCTCCGGCAAGGGGTGGCGGGGAGTGGCAGCCCGCGCGCTCCCGTGAGGCGCCGCGGGGCTCAGTGAGCCACGCGCTCCCGGTGAGGGGCGGCGCGGCACGGTGGCCCGCACGCTCCTGGCAAGGTGCTGCGAGGCTCGGCGGCCCGCGCGCCTCCGGCAAGGGGCAGCGGGGAGCGGCGGCCCGCGCGCTCCCACGAGGCGCGGCAGGGCTCGGCGAGCCGCGCGCTCCCGACGAGGGGCGGCGGGGCACGGCGGCTCGCGCGCTCCGGGCGCGCGCTTCCGGTGAGGGGCGGCGGGGATCGGCGGCTGGAAGCGGCGGCGAGGGGCGACGCGATGGGGCTTGGCGGCCGGGAGCGGCGGCGGGGCTCAGCGGCTGGGAGCGGTGGCGAGGGCGACGCGACGGGGCTCGGCGGCCGGGAGCGGCGGCGAGGGGCGACGCAACGGGGCTCGGCGGCCGGGAGTGGCGGCGAGGGGCGACGCGGCGGCCCCCAGCTGCGCGGGTCGAGGTGGCCCCCAGCGGCGCAGGTCGCGGCGGCCACGGCGGCGCGAGGCGAGGCGGGCCGTGGGACGGCAGCGGGACTGCGGCGCGGCGTCGATGGGCTCGCCGGGCCCTGTGGATGGGATTGGCAGGGCTCTGCCTTTTTTTATTTTTTCAGAAAGTCTTTGCCGAGTGCTTACCTGGCACTTAGCAAAGTCTTCGCCGAGTGCCTGACGTGTGGCAGTCAGCAAAGAGGTCTTTGCCAAGGCATTCTTTGCCGACTACCGACGTGAAAACAGTCAGCAAAACCTTCCTGCACTCGGCAAAGACACTGACTCCGGTAGTGTACGATGCTACCCAACATATTATTCTCATTATTCTAATCAGCAAATATAGATTAGTATTGTTGTTTCAGCTTTTCTTAGTTCTATTTAAAAGTACACATGAATTGCAGTGTCTCTTTCAACAGGGAAAAGTTCCACTGCTGTCCCTTGAAGCCATGCAACAGCTGGACAACTTCCTATTTGTTCTTGCCATCACTCATATTGTTTTCAGCGTTTCCATTATGCTTTTAGGAGGCACAAAGGTATCCACAGATTATGACACTATAATTTTATTGCTCGTGTTGCTTTTACTAGATATTTTTTGCTGCAACTTTATTACTCAGATACGCCAATGGACAAAGTGGGAGGTGCACATGCAGAGAGAAGCTGCAACAGGTTGTATCAGGAACTACGTTTTTCATACTTGCAGATGCAAATCGATAATAATGAGTGTTTATTTTCTTTGTAAACGACTAACTATTAGTATTTGCAGGAGAAAAACTCGTTATTAGGCATGTGCACGAATTTGAATTTATCAAGACACGTTTTGAGGGTTATGGAACAAATTTTAGAATATTGTGCTGGCTTGTAAGTATGACATTTACACTGATCTTTTGTGCACTTCTGTGAATTGTCTTTTCTTGTGTTTACAACCCAAGCAATGGCTCAGTACTGATGAACTAATTGTTAATAAAGAGGATTTGAATGTGATTAGCTTTGTTCTTCTATTTTTCATTCAGCGTTGTTTTGGGAAGCAATTCTATGGATCGTTATCAAAATCGGACTACTTCGCAATGCGCACTGCTTTTATCCAGGTATGCATGCATAAACTTAAACTCGAATAAGATAATTCTGTGTTATTTCCTGGCATATAATAGAGCGCAAAATACACACGAGGTTTGTTAACGTTTAAAGTATGTCGTATGGATCCATCTACTCCTAAATTATATTTCTGGGCCATTAAACTTTAAGTGGTTCACGAAGATCCATAAACCCATGTTTAGGGGGTATTTATTTCAGGCGTGCTATATACAACCAGTAAATACGACGTAACATAACACATGACAACTATAAACAGGAGCAATCCATTTATTGCATATGTGGATCTGCTACTGAACCAGGCTGTAAAAGATCCTACCCACGAGCCCATAACCATATAAACTAGAGATGAGTTTAGTTTGTACCCCTAAGTGCAACCCAACACGGTGATCTAGAGTCAATGCCAGAGCTGATCTGCTCGAGGTAGTCTGAACTAGAGTCGATGCCAAAGCTGTTCGTTGTGCAGTCCCACAAGCGATTGGTCGTTGACATAGTTGTTTGCTCAGTGAACAACTCCTGACGGATCGAGCTAGCTAGGAGCAGGCACGTGGATGCTCTCCCCAAAACTTAATCGCCCTTAAACTTGGACGCGTTCCTACAAGGGGACATCATTTTTCGTTTTGTCTGCGGGAGACAACATTTCTGGTTTGCAGCAAGCGCACGTGGTTCCATGCATGGGCAATGTTTCTAGGCTACACGCGGTTACATGTGACCGTTGTTAAGCTCCCAATAGTAGCTCAGCACCTCACATCTGGCCAAGGCCAAGAATGACATGGAGGAGTGCGTGTGGTCCTCCTACTTATCGGAGCACCAACAAGCTTCCAATTCAAGTTGATGACCACGTTCATAGTGATTGTAATATGTGGTACTAATCCTACTCCCACTTAAAACACTTATGTCTCTCTATCTCCTATGTACTCCCTTCGAGATGGGCTTCTTCAACATTTCTATTTTCCTCCGATGCGCAACCGCCATTGCATCCATGAAACCCACCTAGGAAGATTAGCTCCTACCCTCGACGCTCTCTAGGACCATGTTGCTGACCGCATCCCAGCCGTAACCAACTATGCACTATGTTCTCCTCTCTCCTCTCTAAACCCCCCCCCCCCCCAACAATGCCCCTAGTTGTTGCCGCACTCGCTCGATCTTTGTGCTTCAGTCACTCATCACAGTGGTGAGAGCCGCCTCTGAAAGCATGTACAACAAATTAGCCACCTCTAGGGGCAATTACATTAACTGATTTTTATGGCCAAGCAAATACGAATGGGTGCAGGAGAGAGATGAGAGCGTCCAAAAACAAGATGGAAGGGAAGCTTAGTCAATGGTGGGTCCATATACTAAGTGAATGTAAAAAGGATTAGAAAAATGAATATGAGATAAAAATAACAATAGAAAATTCTTATAGACAAATTAGAGACCAATGATGTATAGGATGGCTCTTGTAATTTAGCTAATAGCCAAGCACTTTGCTCTTTTATTGTGCTTGCTCTGAACTAGTGGGCCTCCATGATTGGTCTTGTGGCTAGTGAAGTAGGCAGGAAAACAACTCGGTGTCGGCTGCATGCCCTAGCGCATCCGTGCAGGACTACTCAGATAGGAGCCATGTGTCCGAGGAAATTCATCACACGGCCAAAATGGTAGAGTTTTTAGTTGACTAGCTTTAGTATCCTGAGAAAGTGTGATGAATTTTCAAGGACACATGGCTCCCAAGTCCCATCATAGTGGGTCTTTACGGAGGCAAGTTACAGTCGGGGAAGCGGTGTGCGTGGCACACATGTAGCGGCGGACGTTGGAGCGGGGCCATGTCATGGAGCAGCAACAACGAGTTGTGTACTAGGCAATAATATGTAGGGGCAGTGCAGAGAGCTGTGGCACCTGTGGAAGTTGTCCATACATGTGGGTATGGTGGAGTTGTGGCACCCTTTGGAATGTTAACAGACATGTGGTACATTTACTCTATAATAAACATGGTATATGTTGGATGTGCTCCTTCGTGGCTAATAAACATAATGTTCCTTTGTATTGTAGACTCACTGTCCTGGAAACCAAATGTATGATTTTCATAAGTATATCATGCAGTCTTTAGAGGCCGATTTTAAGGAATTAGTTGGCATAAGGTAACCCATTGAGCATTTACACATCTATATATTCTTAAATTTGAAACGACTTTGCATTCAAAGAATAATGTAACTGTATCATTTCTAATCATCTTGTAGGTGGTACTTGTGGGGCTTCATGGTGATGTTTTTGTTATTAAATGTTAATGGTAAAGATGTATATCCCTTGTGCTTCCTTTGCTTTTATTTTTTCCAATACATCTTTTTCTACACCAATGAAATTTGACTCATTGAAAAAGCAGCTATGTACTTTAGTAATAATGTGTATCAAGTGATTTTTAAGCTTCTCAATGTAACTTATGGTTTTCTTTCTTCATCGGCAGGATGGCACATGTATTTTTGGATTGCTTTCCTTCCCCTTCTAGTGAGTGCGACTATAACACATGAGTCTATTTACCATAACATTGTAGTAAACCACTTGATAAGGAGTTACTATAATCTCATAAATTGACATAGTACTTATCATAACTTAAAGTGGCTACACAACAAGATAAGCCAGCTAAAGTTTCTATACTCCTACTCTCATCTTTAAAAACCCACATTTCATATGTGTTCATACTAGTTTATCATCTTGAGTATGTTCATATACTTATATTAAGATACTCTAGATCTTAATATGTGAAAAAACTTCAAAGGAACCCATATTTTAATATATTAGTAAAATGGCACTACTGTAGTATATTTAAAAAAAGTATATCCACATACTCTAGTATGGTCATACGTACCACCTTAGATAGTCTAGTATGGTCATATACTTCATGTACATATACTTCGTTAGGTCAAATATACCAAAATATAGAGATATATTCTTAATGTGCCAATCAAAGTTTCAAAAGTAGAATGACCATTTGCACTATTGATGATGTGCGAAGTCTCACGTGTTGGCGTTACTTTGTTTAGCTCAAAGTTACTACACGAATGAAAATGGAGACTAAAGGAAGGTTGAATGGGAGCACCAAATTTCTTTTGAAATATTCAGCCTCTATCCCAACTTTATAGCCAAAATATACAAACCAAAACATTGTTACTTCCATGCCCCAACTAGTTGGTGGATGCTCACTCAGTACAAAACATGACAACACAACAAGTTCAAACCACTTCTGATCTAAAGGATAGAAATCAGAAGCTCAACACCTCTGAAGAAGCAAGTTTCTTGAATGTAAAATACACAATCCAATAGGTTTTACATGAGTAGCTAGATAAATTCCTTTGAACGATAGTAAGCCAACATAGAAGACGGAACTGGAATCGGAGCTCAAATGGATAAGTTGTAAACAAAACAATGGGGCTCGAATTAATATGCTGGAAAGACAGAGAGGACTTCAACCAAAAATTTATTGAGCCTTGGCCATCTTGATAAGCTTCTTGGCTGCCTTTTTGTTGTATCCTGCATTGGACTGTTGATTTTTAGGTGCACTCACACTTGTCCTTGCTCTTGCTAGCATATTTGTTGAAGGAGTGCTTGTTCTTCCTAGGGAAGTTGGTCATGAAATGGTTAGGGTCCCACAGTCGAATCATACATGGTTAGAACCACCACAACAACAGTTCATTTGGTTGTTATAAAACCATGAGTACTAGCTTAATGACCTATGCCAACTCATCATCTCTAAGCACCTTCATCAATTCCTCTATGACATACACCAAAGAAGACAAGGAAAAAGAGAACTCTAAAAGGAAGAACGTGTACTTCCAATACCTGAGAGCAAAGACATGGTCGGTGCATAGGGATGATTGATCTCTGCTTGAGTTCGGTAGTTGATATTAATGGACCTGAGCCTGCTAAAAAGCTCATCCACTTTTAGAGTGTTGTAGTTAGTGAACTCAATGATAGCGAACACCTTCACATCCCAAGCTTTCCAATCTACGATGCAAATTAACTTGAGAGCGCCCTCTGATGATCATCATATGACAGTTGTGGCTTATTTGCCCGCCTCTTGTTCACAATCGAGTGGAAGCAAAAAAAACATAGCATCGAGAGACTGTCCACCAAAGTGAGCAATGTTCTCATACTCTCTCTTGTACATCTCGAATAGTCTGGTTTTGACAAGTGTGGTTCCCACGTTACAGCTTTGAAGCAAATGGGATAGATAAACAACATTCCATGTTGTGCTATTTGCATTGTGTCAGTCATTATGCTCCTGAGTGTTGTGAACAACAACACAACATAAGTATCATTCTCACAAATCCCCCATTTTCATGAGCCCATGCTCTACAGATATGTAGACATGCAGATCTTCCAATATGCTTTATTTGTTCCATTAAAGAATGGCAGTTTGCTAGAATTATGCTCCATGTCACCTTCATGGATTAGTGACCGATTAAGGTGGAATGAATTGGCTCTGATACTAATTGAAGAATCAAAAATGACAACTAGAGGGGAGGGGGTGAATGGGAGCCTCAAGCCGTTGTCCCAAAATCTCCTTCAAAACACACAAACCAAAATACCACGATGTCTCTGACACAACTAATGTGTGCATACTCACTAGTAACATAGCGGGACACCATAAAAAGCTCTAACCACTTCCTATGTGAAGAACAGAAGAACAGAAGCTCAACTCCTATGAAAACAAGATTCTCAAATCTAAAATTCCCGATCCAGCCGGTGACAAGGGTACCTAGTTAAATTCTTTGGAACGATAGAAAGACAACGCAAAAGACGACACCAGAATTGGAGCTCAAACAGACACGTTACAAACAAAACAACAAGGGGTGAATTAGAGACTGCAAATTTACAGGGCATGTACTAGAGATTCTAGGCCTAATGCTTGAAAATACATGATCTTCACTCGGCTTCTGGTGAAGAATGATCGCCACAATGGTGAATAAGAGAAGGGCATGACAATGAGTGTGCTCAGGAAGGGAGAGAATTCGGAGGAGAGGATGATGCATTAGTACCTTGGAAAGTCGCTTTTGGCTTAAGCCAAAAACTGGTAGTGAAAGTCCACATCTAGCCAATTTGTCGCTAGAACTGGCATCGATGTACCACCATCGATTTATTGTCAGTTGGCACTGATGTGGACCTTCACTACTGATTTTTAATGACATCCAATCATTTTCTAATATTGAAGCTCAGAACCGGCAGTGAATAGCTAGTCATCACTGCACTAAGGATTGATTCTATAGTACTGGGGATAGAAGCCTCTAGACTACATTGGCTTATACGGCTGATAAAAATAATGCTGATTCTCTTAGATAACAACACTGGGGTAGTAGCAGACAACTCTGTGAGAGGCAAATAGATGCTTGCTCTTTGATGAGGTAATCAAGCAAGCTGCAAAAGAATCTGCCATATTTGAAATAACCGTGTTGTTGCGATTTCTTTTGTAATCAAGCAATCGTGTCTTCCATCCTTGGTCTGAACAAACGGTCATACTACAGGGATCCTTTACCAATAAAATTGTCCTTTGGGTAGTGCCAGTGAAAATAACTGGCGGAGGACAGATAGAAAGCATTGTGTGGCACAGTAGAGTCCTGGGAGCTTGCTGTATTGACTAATTGCCTACTGATTGAGAGAAGATACGTGAAACTTCCAGGATAAAGAGGATCGTGGAAAACTTGAGGTAGGGCTGCTGCCATACCTAGCCCTATCAAGAGCTCGATCTGCCACTGAGTGAAATAATTATGGCTAGTTTTAGTTGTGAGTTCCATGGTGTTGTTTTCAAAACTACCATGAAATATATACATGGATGAAACACTATTCTCACTGCAATGTTCCATTCTGTAGCTCATAGAGAGTTGGTAATCATGCCAAGAGTTATTTTCATGAAACTCACATGTTCTCTCTCATCTTAAAAACATTGTCATGTTATCAAAAACACATATATGGGAGCCTTTTTAACAGCAATGATGATGGTTGCCAACTAAAGAAAATGATGATGTGGAATTAGAATTAGAATTAGAATTAGAATTAAGGAAGATACAGAAGAAGGTTTCTTATAAAAAGAACTATCTCCACACCGGATTGAAGATATGAACTGTTGTCAATGGTCATTGGTAGGAGAGAGAATAAAACAGCTTATTGGATGTGAATTTATTTTTAAGAAGTCATCCATCCATACTGTGACACGGCAATTATTGAAAATAGTTTCTTGGTTGGGAATGTCCTTATTCAAGACTAATTCCTCAGGTTGTGCTGTCTCTGAGGACTTGTGTGTCACTTCCGTTTGAATAGAGATAGCCTAAAATGTCACTCTCCAATGGTGAAATTTTGCATATATTGTTCAAAGATAATTAATGTAGTTCCCAAAGTATAGAAAGATCATTGGAGAAAATATATATTTGGTTGTCCCTACTAACTATATATATATATATATATATATCCAGACTGACTTTTCTCCCTTTCTCCTCCATATATACAGGAGAAAACGATGACATGGATTCTAGTAGCATAACTGGAACCAACAACCAATGGACACCCAATAATTAATGGGCTTTTTCTTCTTGCAGCTTGTCCTAGTTATTGGCACGAAGCTAGAGCACATCATAAGTCAGTTAGCTCACGAGGTAGCTATGAAACACACGGCCATTGAAGGTGATTTGCCTGTTAAACCCTCGGACCATCACTTCTGGTTCGGCCAACCACGGATCGTCCTGCACCTCATCCATTTCATTTTCTTTCAGAATGCATTTGAGATTGCATTCTTCTTCTGGGTTTTGGTAAGCATTGCAAAGAATATACTGCCACGTGCACTCAGTTTGTGACTTGTGACAATTCATCACAAACAATAATTTTTTCTAGACTACTTATGGATTCGACTCCTGCATGATGGGACCAGTTGGTTTTATCGTTCCAAGACTTGTTATTGGGTAATTCACAATTTGACATGCCTCCACTTTATTATAAATTTATCCCGTAGCAATTAGGCAAACCTCGATATGTTCCTTAACAGGTGCATCCATCTGTGTGCATGCAGGGTCGTCATTCAGCTCCTCTGCAGCTACAGCACTCTGCCCCTGTATGCAATTGTAACCCAGGTGCGTCAACACTTCGGTATTGTTTGTATCCGATAAACGATTATATAAATAGAAACCCCTGAAATATTTTCCTTGTGTGTTCAAAGATGGGGAGCCGCTACAAAAAGGAGTTGCTCCCCAAGAATGTGCAACAAGGTCTCCTGCGCTGGGTGCAGAAGGTCAAGAAGAGGCCAGCCAAATCAGCAAGACCTTCAGATACGTTTGAAATGATGAGACAGGCAGTGGTATACGAAGATGCTGTTGGAAACGGAGATATAGAGAGGGTTCCCGCGTCTTAAAGCAATAGCTTCTATGGGTTGTTGTCTCGTGTTTTAATGTGTGTTAGATATAGTAGTAAGTTATATAGATGCATGTAGCTCACTAGTGCATAATGGGGTTGTAGTCCCGGATGGGAAACCCCCCCTCTATTCCTGGTTTCCCAATCGGGACTGCCAATCCGGGGCTAAAGCGCAGCCGCCCTAGTCCTGGTTATGTAATTCGGATTAATTCCCAACCTCTAGTCCTGGTTGGTAATACCATCTAGGACTAGATGCTATGCCAACCATGCAGCCATGCGCTGTTAGTAAGGACACTTCTAGTCACGGTTGGTATAACAAACCAGGAATGAATGTCTCTTTTTATTTTCTTTTTTATTTATTTCTTTTCTTTTCTTTTATGATTTCTTTGAATTGAATTTTATACACACATATTAAAAACTGAAATTCAGTAAGAATGAAACTAATTTGGAGCTTATATATTACAACGATCATCCCCATTCATCAAGTTCATTGTTGGTATTTCTTAACACAATGCCCCATTCATCAAGTTCATTGTTGGTATTTCTTAACACAATGAAGATTAATCCATAGGCACATGGAACTACCACTGTAGCACTTCACTCGGTGGTATTCATGGTATCGTATTTTTCATGGCGAACAATTGTAAATTAATCCTTAGACACTAATCAAACCAAAAAGACATAGATAGCGACTAGGATGAGGTTCTATCTTTAATTAAGCTTTTCTATCTAACTTCATCTAATCAACCTAAGTTTACCTCGAGGATCGGATCGCCCTAGCAGCTATGTGAGACCGGCTTAGAACTTGCGTCCCTACCAAACGTGGGGGTAACCAGGTTATGTTAGAGCTGTCACTGACCCTAACACCCAACCCCTTAGCCGTGGATAGGTGAGACAAACGAACATGGAGGCCATTACTACCGGCGTCCTATAACCAAAGCTCGCGTTACAAGAATGAGTGACGAACCCATAAACTAAGATAGAATTAAACTAGATCAAATAAGAAAACTGCAATTAGAGAAGAACATGAACCTTCACTTCAAGTAGTTTAGACCCGCATAATACAAGCGTAGAGTGAGCCGACAAGTCTGGCATTTCTCCTCCTAAGAGTCTGAGCTGAAGACTCTAAACTCTTTAGTGTATCTGAATAAATGAATTTTTGTCCCAAGGGGTCTTATGCCTCTTCTTATATATGGGTAGGTGGAGTAGCCGTCAAGGAGAAGGTAGAGTAGCCCTCAACGAGATGTCCAAACTGATGTATCCCATGCGAGATTGAGGCCGTGACCATTGTAACCAACATTGCAATGTCACCAGGAATCGACTCATCAAAGATGAGTGCGAAAGGCTTTTGAAGGGGGCGCGCGCCCCTGTGTTGAGCCCATTGGGCCTCCCCTTGGCACAGTTTGTCATCTCATTGTTCTTGAACCCTATTACCAGTGGTGGTTGTCCTTGGTTCATGACATGGATATGGACTCCTTCACTAATCCTTAAAATATGCTTGTCTGGAAAGCTTATTTCCACCATATTTCCACTCTTTTATATATTTGTCCTGCAAAATAATAGATCTCCAATACCTGTGAAAAATAGGTGAGTAATAAATGTTTTGTTCATCTAAACTTCATTATTCATGTTATTTTTGGATGACAGTTGGTGGTATAAAACCATAATTATCGACAACCAACAAAATCTCCTAAGCTTACCTCTTGCGCGTCCCGAGCAAATAATTAAATTTTGGTTGTTGATTAGGAAATGTTGCAGTGCTGATTACATCTCAAGAGTATCAATGCTGATTACATCACAAGAGCTTGCTGCTTCGCTATGTGGCAGTCAAGCCAACCTGAGACGTGCACTGGTCTCCTAGTCAGAGGACAAGATCCTAGTGGTAATCACCGGTGCTTGCACGTTGGCTTCGTCCCAGCAGATGCTGCGAGCACCAACGGTGTCGCCTCAGTTGGGGAAGTCACGGGCACAACCAGACGGTTGGTGTTCGACGACCCCTCGGGTGTCATCGCGCACACGGAGGGTGAGGCAGACACTTCCGCGCCTGAATGATGGACCCGCCTCTATTATCGCTGGTGTGGTAGGATCTGCCAGGGGCGTCCACCGCCAAAGATGCGACACCCACACCACACGAAGTTGCTCACCGTCTGGCTCGGTTTGTGGAGGACACTAGTACAAAAATTCACATCAGTAATGCGTCCCATTTTTAATAGAGATGGCTAACATAGCACACCGACACTAACCTTTACGGAAGGCACCGTAGATATACAACCATTGCTAGAAATTAAATTTTAGAGGTGGTTCCATTAAGAAACCTGCCTCTAAAAATACGTGATTTTTAGAGGCAGTTCTCTTAAGACAACGTCTCTGAAAATTAATTTTCAGAGGCGGCTCTCCTAAGAAATCCGCGAAATCCACATCTGAATATTAATGATTTTCAGAGGCGGTTGCCTTAGGAGATAACTATGCGGGCATGTAGTCCAAAACTTTGGCTTTAGATTCCCTGTCTGCCTCTCTCTCCAAAAGTACACGCACATGAGTTAAAAATTTTCAGACTTTGGATTTCTAGCTCCCTGCTCAATCTCTCTCTTTCTCTCTCTTTGCTTTGGGACGTGTGCATAACCTTATCACTAAGCTGCACATGGCACCTCTCAACTTATTGTCAGCATACTCGTCCTCATTTTCCCATCTCCCATCTCTCTTTCTTCTCCTGCTGCACGCGGTCCCCATCTCTCATCTCTTTTTCTTCTCTAGGAGCAGGAGCGCACACCGTGGCCGAGCAGCATTGGTATGGCATGACATAAAGCCGAACAATGTTGGTACAGCATGGCTGGCTTGGGGGCTGTGTCCAAAGATCAGTTTGTGCTTTTCTTCTTCCTTGAGCAATGTCTTGTTCTTGGTCTTGATTTGCTTCTTTTTTACTTGCAGTGATGCTCAATCTTCCCTACTCTGCAACACTAGCAGGTGCTCGCCCACGACACGTGCCTCATGCTCACCTGTGGTATAGTGCCACCACAAGCTCCTGCTGGACCACTGGCGACCATGGCGGGCGGACATGTGCGGCGGTGGCATCACACCAGCGAGCTTTTTTTTTTATATTAAAATTCATTTTCAGAGGCGGCTATCTTAAGTCAACCGCCCCTGAAGATCGATCTTCAGCAGCGGTTGTCTTAATGGAACTGTTTCTAAAGATCTATCTTCAGAGCTGGTTGTCTTAATTTAACCCTGTCTGAAAACCTATATTCAGGGGCTGTTAGAAGCCCGTCGCTACATACAGTCGCTAGCATAGTGTAGGCCAGATTAGCCGCGGCTGAAGACACAATTTCACCATTTCTGATCTAACTTTTTGTACCAGTGGGAGGTGTAGCACTAGCAAGCCCTGCCTTTGATCCCCTGCCAAAAAGGAGTACTCGGATTGACGCTCAGTTCTTATCACACATACCGACATCCAGGCGACGTGAGGTACTACCCAACATGAGCATGGACTCGCGCTGCCCGCGACATAGGCTTCTCTAGATCCCAAGAGTTTACTCAACTCTATTTTCAGTGGGAGCTTGACGACAAATCATATTAAAGCTTTGGATGCGCATTTTCTGGCGACCAAAGACCGGAAGGCCAAAAGCTCCTCTCGGACGTCGGAGAGGACAGGCACGGCGCTGCACCATAGGTTGCAGCACCACTCCTTGTCAGTTATTGCCCTTTATGTAATATCGAATGTTGCTTTTATTTTCTAGGACGGTCCAGCCGATAGCTGTAATACCTCTGGTTGCGCTTACCATAAGCGAGTCATTTATATGTTTCTACTCTTTTTCTTAATACATTGATATTTGCATGAGATAAAAATAATGTTATGATACAGCTTGCCGATTCACGGTGATATATCCTCGAAATGCAGCTTGACAATCACTGAATGTGTATAACATGGCTCACTTGGATTTTTTTGTTTGTCACGACTCCAAGTGGGTGGCATGAGCCGCTTCTGTCTATTAAGACAGTTGTGGACGTAGCAGCAATGTACCGATCAGAATTAAGACCCTTTGCACTAGTTTACTCGTATTCGGTCATGCCTAGTAACTTGTTTACGGCAGGCTCGAAAATTCTGCATGCTAGCTAGTTATTACGGAACACCATAGTAGTCATGACGTAACATTGTTACGGGCCGGGAGAGCGAACACCGGACAGCACGGAAAAAAATTGGGTGCGCCCTGGGCGTATTGCGTCTCTATGATGCTACTGACATCCTTGATTTGTGCCAGCTCAAAGCCATGGAACGGGGTCCAAGCAGGGTTATGGGTTGCATCAATCCCTTGCTCTTTTGTTTAAGGAATCCTCTCCATGCTCAAGACAATGGTAAACGCTTAAAAATTCTTAATGAGAGGCTATTTGACATTGAGAAGCGCAGCAAGACCTTCAACTTTGCATCCTTGCATCTTATGAGGACAACACGAAAAGGTAGAATCCACTCTTCGCGCTAGGCGTGAGACGACAGGGGATGATGAGTTAGGTGTGGTTGGTGACAAGATTGAGCTGAGGAGGACATAAGAAATCTTATGAATTCTATGATAAAGAAGGAGAAAACTGTACAAGAACACAAAAAGTTGTGGTTCATGCTATTGTGGGAGTTGGAGGAATTGGCGAGACCACCATTGCTAATAAGATATTCAACCGTGACATCATCAAACTAAAGTTCAAAAAGAGAATGTGGTTTAGTATCAATCAAGAATTTAGCGACATTGATCTATTAGAGGCAGCTATCACTGAAGCACAAGGAGATCATCAAGCAGCTAGAAACACAAAGGCTACATTAGAACGAACCCTTAAGGAAGCCTTGGAGGGGTGCAAGACCTTCTTGGTGATGGATGATGTTTGGGACCACCATGCATGGGAGAAGGTTCTCAAGCCTGCATTGATAAACGCACAGCACAAGGAAGTTGTGTTCTCATTACAACAAGACATGACATAGTCTCTCGAGGCATGATGACAGAGTTGCCCTACCACCATGTTGACAAACTAGAGAAAGAAGTTGCATGGTTTTTGCTCAAAAAGCAGGTTCGTGCACATCTGCTTTACAAACAATATAGATAGTCACCGGCCTTCTATGTTTGCTTCACAGTTTATTTAATCAGTCAGTTTGTATGTGCCTGCGCCAAGGTCCATCATCTTCTATTGTGTTAACATTTTAAATATCTAACTAAGTTAGAAACATTAACATATGATTTCACGAGATGCTCTAAACATATTAAAATAAAATTGATGATTTAACGAAAGTACTCGTGGGGCTTCGGTAAATCTACATTGATGTTTTTACCATGCCATTTGAGTACTTGTTCATGCATGTAACTTGCCTCATTAGGTAGTCCCCTATTCATAATCCTAAGAAAGATAAGGCCCTGTTTGCTTGAACTTATCAGCTATGGTATAATGTTTTTCTCTCACGATAAAACAACATGTGCCATCTTATCAGCCGCAGCCATCAACGAACAGGGCTAGCAAATCCATGTTAGCTAAGGATACAAGGGATAACACATTAGGTTTACGTGCATCCAAGAGAGAATGAGTAAGAGAGAAAATAATAGTGTCGGTGTTTTGTAAACTAGTTAGTGAATTTGTACGTGGGTTGCACTACATTATGAAGGGGCACGTCATGTCCAACCGCTTTCTGCTGTGAGTCTCATGCGACTGATCACCCTCGGCCACTAGGCTTTAGCTAGCTGAGCCGTTGGGAAGCTAACTAATTGGTTTCTTGAGATACCCGGGGTATCATAACCTGAACAGTAGCCCCAAGCATCTCTAGGTTCGCAGAATTGTAATGGAGATGCTGATTTTTATGGGTGTCGAGTGCAAGTTCGAGTTCGCGGATGGTCCCGCTTCAGAGGCCGACCCCTTGCTAGCTCTAGCGTCAAATGCGGTAGGTTGCCATTAAGCCGCGTCTCGCCAAGCTGGCATGACAACTAGGCGTGTGACCGTTCTGCCTGTGCCTGACCATGTCAAAGTTCTGCGTGTGAGGGTATGCGTTCCAGGCATGGCCGATTCTCTTGTCAACGCTGTCCTGGCTCCACATTTTGTAGGTCCTTGGTTTCCCAGTCTCATGCAGGCTCCTGACATCAGTTGTAACCTCCCATTGTTTGCCACGTGGCTCCGGGTTACTGGCTGAATGGTCTACCCATGGGCTTATAAATAGGGGCCTTTCCTTCTGATTGAATCACTCCCGACTGTTTTTTCCACTAACGTGTTTAAATCCTTTGAGGGGCTAACCATTGAGAGGAGAGATTCCAAGCAGGGAGATGGAAGTTTGAGAGATATGCAATGACCGGTCAGAGGACAGTAGTGGTCTATCCAGCAACTGGTGCTAGCAGGCTATTTGCGAGCAGGGAGGAATGTGCTGGCATGGTCGCCTGTCCCGTCGCTGCGCGACTTCATTGTTCCTCAAGCTATTTAGGCGTAGCTGCATGAAGTAGTCATTTGCTTGGGGTGGTTCTGCTACACCGGACCGGAGGATGCGATGATGGTACACTCGCACTCTGAAAATCAAGCAGTCCATCCTTAAATTGTTCCTCCCGCATGTTCCTCTGTACACGTCCAGCTGGTGTTTCTAGAAACCCCACTAGGGCCCTCAACTCCTGCAATTTGGCCTCGTGTAGAAATGCTACAGGCCTATAACAGAGCTTGCAGGGCGTTCACCACCATTACTTTCTTTCTTCTGTAGCAGTCACCTTTGGGTTGGGTTTTTTCATCGGTACCACCATCGACATATGGTACCTGGACTTGTCGACATATAAGCGGTACCTCCTCTCCTATAAGACTCATTCTCCTCATGTTATGGCTTTTTCCATAATTGCGGTGAGCTCCCGAGCCTTTGTGCCTGGGTCACGCTTATTGATATGTCACCGAACGTGGGTAATCGCCATGCCCCGGTCATGTGGGGGGTCATTCCGTAATCCTTCTTGACCAATCGCAAGACTTTTCTTGATCACGGCCTGAGTAGGAATTTTTAGGGTCCTTGTTGTGTGTGTGCGAGCAAGCTATGGCAACATTTTTGGGTAACATGCATCACCTCAGATGAAGTCGCTGCTGCGTTACCCTGACTAACTACTCTGTCAATCTCTCCTAGAGGTGTCATTGACCTCTATCGGTTTGTCAGATTTTAGGGCTGGCCTTAGGTCATGGACCTAAGATGTAGAGGAGACTATCGAAACTTGGTCTCGGCTTCTTTGGAGGCCGTAGGGACCTATATTCGCTATTTTCTCTCATCGCCTCTCATCGACGTTGAGAGGTTGAGTCACCCTTTGGCAGGTGAGTTTAATTTTGCCCCATGTGGACTGAGATTGTCCACCGTAACCTTGTGATCAGAGAGGAGCATCCTGGCAAGGTCAATGGTAAATTGTAGTAGGACCCTAGATCGTCCAGAATCAAAGGATCAGCTATGTCACGTAGATGTCCCATATTGCCATTGGCCATCAAGATTGTCGGTCCCCAACCACCTCCATACCAGCCAGAGGGCAGGATGCCTCCCCACAAAGGGGTCAATCTAGGCAACTTCGAAGCGAACAAATCATTCACAAGGAGAGATAGTCGTGAGGCTCAATATCTCTGATGTGAGCCTCTAGGAGAGATGGTTGCTTCTCAGAGGGTTATGGCCCTCGATACGTCTCAGTGACTTCGTCATGGCAAGGAGAAGGCCTTCAGGATCTATTTCTGTGGCATCTTGTTGGCACTCGTTCTCCTTGTCGACTAGAGGAAGTTCCAAAGACATGTTAAGGAACAATACCATGGGTTACCTGAGTCACCGTGGCGCAGCGACTTGACCCTACATGGTTAGCGCACACGTGACTCCTAGGCCAAGGTTCCAGGGGAGGCCCGATGGAGTGAGGAGGCATCCTTCATCTTGCGATTGCAGGGAGTCCTTTCGCTCTAGCGGCTTTCGTCCTACTCGGTCCCAACGCAGGCGTCATCTGGGCAGTTCCTCATGGGGTTCCTCTTCCTTGGATGACAGAGGATGTTCTGCGAGGCGGGTCTCCTTGAGACTCCTTTTGATAGTTCTCTCGTACTCGCGATGCAGATACAAAGGCTAGAAACACCACGTACTAGTCTTTTTGCTTCATGAGATGTCCACCGTGAACAGGAGGGGATTTGACAATCAAGTTCAGTAGTCGATGATGCTAAATGCTCAGGAGTCAATTGTACGAATAGCAAATTCATAAGCATTTGAGACATTGATGTATGCACTGTGGTTGGAGCGCCATGTTCATCATGCAGTTGTAGCGCCACGTGCTGTGCTCGTGTGTAATCTTTTGGGCATAGGGCTGAGCAGCGTGCACAGCATCTTATTCCCCCTTCATTCTCGTGCGTGACTGCTTGAGTTCACCATGGAGCTGGTCCAGGAGGCTTGGTCCATGCGGTCTCTTGGTACGATCGAGAACTTTGGGAAACAGGTCGGTTGCTCGCCATGGTGCATGTGTGAACGGGAAAGTTCAAAGTGGGTTCCTTCAACTATGGAAGGTAAAATTCTTAATTTTGTGTATTTTCATAATGGCAGTGGTGGGTATAAACTACAACCCAAAGGCTAATGTCAGCAATGGGATAATTAGAGCCTATCAAATCAATGGCTGAATGTTTCTCAGTATTCTGAGAATTTCTAGTATTTATTTTTTTGCCTAGCGTATTTAGTGAGAATTAACGTGGAGCCCTCATGTGCAGGCCTCTAGTCAGTAATAGTAAGATGTGTATATATCAACATATTCCATTTAATTAACTGGTCATGCTGAATGCAGGTGGTTGGAAATGAAAAATAATGACGAACTATGGGTTGATACACTAAAGGTCGTTGGAATGTTGATTATAGAAAGATGTGATGGTTTGCACCTCGCTGTAAAAGTAATGGGGGCCTCCTCTACCAGAAAGAGTCAAGGCGAAGCGAATGAACAAAGAGCCTAAAAGATTCTACATGGTCAGTATCTCAAATGCCTAAAGAGCTAAACTATGCAGTATACCTTAGCTATTAAAATTTGCATCCTGAGTTGAAGTCTTGCTTTCTACAATATGCCCTCCTTCCCAAGAGCTCAATGTTCAGCTATGAGCGCATTGTTGCCATGTGGATTAGTGAAGGGTTTGTTCATGGAGACTTACAAGATTTAGAAGTATTAGGAAGAGAGTACAATCAGCAGTTAATAACTAGGAACCTTCTAGAGCCGGATCAAAGGTACCTGAATCAGGGAGTTTACAATATGCATGACGTTGCTCACTCATTCGCTCAGTATTTAGCTAGAGATGAAACATTAATAGCTTACAAAAGTGGTTAGCCTTACCAAAATTATTAATCATGAAAATATTATTCGGATATCACTGAAAAACAAAGAATCAGAGGTAAATGAGCTAGCATGGAGTTCTCAACAAGCACATATATCACTACGAACACTGATTTAAGTTGGGGAAATAAAGATCAACCCAGGTGATTCAAGAGTAAAATGCATAAATAGGCCATCAACTTGCGGGGGTGTGTTGATTTAGGCCATCAACTTTGAATGTGTATTTTTTGGTCCAAAAACTTGACGAGGTGTGTCGATTTGGGCCATCAGCATGCCGACGTACGCCGTCAAGTTGGGCACGTGGCCCAAATCCATGGTCGGCTCGCCACACCAGCCGTAGAAGCTGATCAGCCGTAAAATGCACTTTCAATGTTGATGACCCAAATCAATACACCCACGCAAGTTGATAGCCTATTCATGCATTTTACTCGTGATTCAACGTCATCTTTCCCATATTTGTGGACCCTAATCATAGAATATGGAAATTTTGATACATTGTCTAAATCTTTGAGCCAACTCAAACATTTGAGGTACTTGTCTATAAGAGGCACAGACACATTTTGGCTGCCGAAAAAAACAGGAAACATGAAATTTTTGCAGTTCATTGATGTTTGCAATTGTAAAAGATTGGTGAAGCTTCCTGGTGACATTGGAAAGCTACGGCAGCTGAGGTTTCTACACATTTTTCACTCTGGTATAAACAATATACCCAGGGGTTTTGGCGGCCTAACTAGTTTGAGGGCATTATATGGGTTTCCAGCCCGCATGGAGGGTGATCAGTGTAGTTTAGAAGAATTAGGATCTCTAGACCAGCTAACTGATCTTCATATACATCGCCTATAGAATGTATCTGTTGACACTCAAAATTGTCCGATGGCATACTTGGCAAAATGATCAAGTTATGAAGGCCCTGGACATAATTGAGGTCAAGTGGCATCGTTAATGGAGCAAGTAATCACGTGAAGAAGACGATGAGCCACATGGCGAGCCATCCAGTTGGCTAGGCCGGTTGGCCAAGCCGGCTAGGCCGGCCCTTTCCTTCAGTCAGCTTAACCGGGTCAATAGACCGGCTATGCCAGCCCTATTGCCGGATGGCCGTGTTGGCTAGTTGTGGCTGGCTAAGCCGGGTGCCTAGTCCGGCTTAGCCAGGTCCTAGCCGGGCTGCCCAGGAGGCCAGCCCGCTTCCATGAAAACCGGCTTAGCCGGGTGCCACACCGGCCTAGCCGCCTCGAGGCTCATTCCGAACCGATTTGTCCCTAAATCTTATTTTGGTAAGTTTTAAGCGTGCAAAACATGGAGATCACGTGTTAGAGTTATTTTCTACTGGGATAAGACCACCCGCTCTATATATACTAGAGGATCATGGCTGATTAATCCCATCCAATCAATCAACTCAAAACCAATCTACCAACTCCTTTTGCCCCTTCTTTTTCTTCTCAACCCCTCTACATGTTATTCAGCACCTCTCTCCACAAGATTTGTTGGCATCTTAGGTGGCCTTGTTGGCATCTTAGGTGGCCGTGCTTCCTCCTGATGGATCCTTTTAGAGGTAGATATGAAGTTTATTCAGCCATACGCAAGCTCCACATCGGCATTTTTGATCCCTAGATCGGTTTGGCCGGTTATGCTGCATGTTTGCTGCATTACAAGTTGTAGAGACAAGCTCCTTGGGCGTCCAAAGCCTGCTGGTGTGTTGGCACGGTCATGAATCGGTGTCAACATACTTTTTGGCGACTCCGCTGGGACATCAAGGCATAGATTGATATATCAACCAACCGGCAACATGGGTGTAGATGGCGATGTAATGAAAGACTTTTCTTCAAAGGCTTTTCTTCAAGGATGCTCCAAGGGTTAGCATGACAAGGTGATGCAATTGAAGGCACCAAGTGTTGCTAAAATCTTGAGCACTTCATTGTTAGGGCAGGTAAATTCATTAGACAATCCCCCTAAGTATGATGAAATTCTAGTTTTGCAAGCTAGTGCTGCTAAGATGATAGTTGAAAGTGGTAATCAATTCAAATCAACCTTGGATAAAACTTTAGATGTTATAACTACTAGGTTAGATAAAATAGAAGGGAATACAACCGTTTACACAATCGGGTGTCTTACCTCAACCTGAATTTGGTATGCCACAAGGTTTCTTTCATTTTTTTAGATAAAACAAGGTTTCTTTCATAATCAATCATCTATTAGCGAAGCTCGTAAGCTAAAATCAGTTTCTTCGACTCAACCTGTGGATAAAACCGGCCATGCTAGTACAAGTGCAGCAGGGGGTGCTCAAAAATTGGCTCAATCAATACGAACCAATTATGGAGCATTTAATGCTTCAGGGGGAAATGTTGTTTTACCTAACCCACCGAAGTCTCCTAGCCCAAATCCTATGCTTCAACAGACACAGGGAACTTCTTTTGCTAAGATTAATGATATATTGAATTAGTTCAAGAAGGATTGTACTAAAAATATTGAAGAAAGTCTAGGTGTTCACTTTAAAGCTGATCAAAATATGAGCTCTAAGCCGTACCCTTCTGTAATTCACTACATGGGTAATCCTACGAGGTGGAAGTTACCTGACTTTCAGAAATTTAGTGGTAATGGTAACAAATCCACCATGGAGCACATTCACATAAACCTTGCTCAATTAGGACAAGCTGCTAATCTTGATTACATGAAAATCCGCAACTTTTCTCTATCATTGATTGGTACTATTTTTTCATGGTTTGTTTCTTTACCACCACTATACATTAGTTCTTGGCTTGAATTAGAATAAAAGTTTCATAACCATTTTTATACCGGAGCCCAAGAAACTAGATTGTCACATCTTACTGCTGTTACGCAAAGTGGTGATGAAACTGTGCTTGAGTTTTTCACCAAAGCTAGAGAGATCAAAAATAGATGCTTTCATTTGAGTATTTCTGAAAGAGATCTTGTTGATATATGCTTTAATGGTTTAAATTATAAAATCATAGAAAAACTTGAGAATGTTTAGTTTGCTAACATAAATCATCTTATCTAGAGGGCCATTTTCTTGGAATCGCGCCTTAAAGACTTGTGAATATAAAACCCATCGTTCAAATACACATGCTCTTGGTGCCTTTTCAGATGATTCGGATGATGAAAACAAAGAGGTCTTGGCCGCTGAAATTAGGTGGCCAATGGAGAATAAACATGTTACCTATTGCCCTTCTCTCAAACTGATTCAAAAGAATCAGATTGACGAAGTGAAGTTTACTTTTGATATTTCTAAATGTGACTGAATTTTTTATGAATTACTCAAAATTGGATACATTAGAATTCATTATACCATGCCTTCTATAGATGGCATTAAGAGACACAATTATTGTAAATATCATAACTCTTATTCTAATGCAACTAATGATGGTAATGTCTTTCGCTGGCAGGTCCAATCAGCCTTTAATGAGGGACAATTGAGTTTTTTCGACACGGAGATCAACCGGAATCCTTTTCCTGCACATATGAATACAATTGAAGCAGGAAGTCCAGCAATCTTGATCCAACCCGAGCAAGCCAATAAAGCTAAAGGCAAGAACGTTATTATCGGCGAACCGCATGCCACACTGAATGCTCAAAAGAATTTGGGGCGACAAGTGATGCTTGAGAAAGACCTGGAACACAAGAACAAGCTTACAATCGCCGTTGGATCAGCGAAAGCTTTGAGAAGGTAAAGATGGTACGAGACGCGCGTGGTGATGCAGAGGTCGGGTAGGCCGACTCCTCTAGTCGGCCAAGCCAACTCTAGCATAGACCAGCCAGAACTGGCTAAGTCGACTGACACAGTTGGCCTAGCAGGTTTCAGCTAGACGGCTAAGCTGACTGTCCCAGTCGGCCAGGCCGACTCCACTCCTCCAGGCAGTCCTGCTTCCGGTGTCCATGTGTTGCACACATTTGTTCCTCAAAACCCAGATGTTTGTGTTTGGAAACAGAAAGAGCAGAAGGTCAAACAACCTATGGTGAATCCACTTTGTACTTTTGATTGACTCATGGTGAAGTACAAAAACAAAAGGCTGATTCCAAGAATCGTCCATAAAAAAAAGAGAGTTGACACTACCAAAGTGTGAAGAAGAAAGAAACAAGCAATTGGTGATGACTCCACCAGCTGATTCTTTCCTTGCAGGTTGCTCGTCCTCGTGTGTCGCGTTGGGGACCTACAGTACCTCCAGCTCCACCAATTATACCATCACCACAATGGGGACCACGTGGAGTATGGGTGTCGTAGCCTTAGGCTCCTGTGTTCCAAAGATTGGGAGATGTTGCGGTCCATCTTCAAAGCCTTCTGTCTTTAGCCGATTGGGTAATCAATCAAGCTCTAGCGGAACAAATCAAGAGAAGATGGTCAGATTGCATGTTGCAGCTCCTTAAGAGTCAAAGAAGCCCTCTATGCAGCTAGTGTATGTTCCAAAGAAGGTTGAGGTGCCTAAGTAGCCTGATCATGTTCCTAGCATCATAATCGGCTCGATGTCAGCTCCTGTTGTTAATGACAACAAGCCGATTGTGATTGGAGGTGAAAGTCTAGCAAAGCAACAAGAAGAAGTTACTAAAGAAGTTGCTAGAATTGAAGAAAAGGAGAAACCATCGAAAGACCCCAAGTATACTCAGCCCAAGTGGTGTCCACATGGGTTGGACAAGACCCAGAGGCGGAAATTGCAGCACGGTCGGCAAAGGAAACTGAAGAGGGAAGCACTTAGAATTGTCGAGGACCCACCTGCACCAGAAAAGTCTCAAGAGATTCCACAAAAAACCATCATCGCAGTTGTTGCTCCTACTCAGACCGCCAAGCCGGCCCTAGAGGCGGCTAGGCAGATTGGGTCGGCTAAGCCGGCTTCAGAGCCAGCTAGGCCGGCTTCCACTATTGACGCTGGTCAGGAGGGCCAGAGGTCGGTTAAGCTGACTGCTGAGTTGGCTAAGCCGGTTGAGATGGCTAGGCTGACTGAGGAGTCAGCCAAGCCGACTACCACTGATGGGTCATCCCGGTGTGCCCTGAATCAGCTATGGTGCTTCTTGAGGTGCCTTGTCAATCTTGCAGGTTCTGAAGATCTTGGGGACTCACCAGAGGAATTTGCTATTGTTGTGGCTAGTGTGGTGGCCATGGAGATTATGGAAGAGCCAGATGAGGAGATGGTGGACTATGTGCCATCGCCGCCACATGGAGATGTAAACGTAGTATATTTTTCTTCTAACTGCTACGTGATTCGACATGATGAAGAGGTGCCACCAGCAGCAGAATTGGTGTTTGTCGTTGAAGATGCTATATTTAAGGAGCCGGCAGTGCGAGTGGATCATCTCAGGCCACTCCACTTGAAAGGTCACATCAATGGGATGCCAGTCCATAGCATACTAGTGGACAGCAGTGCAATTGTGAATGTCATGCCATACTCGTTGTACAAGAAACTTGGTAATAAGGATGAAGAGTTGGTGAAGACCAACATGACCATCACAGGTGTTGGTAGTGAGGCTCTAATTCCAGCTGGAGCCATTGCTAACATTGAGTTGACCATCGGGAGCAAGACTTTGGCTACAGCTTTCTTTGTTGCTGATATTAAAAGGGAGCTACAATGTGATACTTGGGCATGACTGGATTCATGCCAATCAGTTTGTGCCATCCATCTTGCACCAGTCTCTCATCCAGTCAGTTGGAGATGCCATTGAGGTCGTCCATGCTGATTTATCAGTTGAGGTTGCCACAATCGATGGTATGAAGCTGGGGGCATGATGCTTTTGGTTGCTTATCAGGTAGAGACTTGTCTGAGTATGATTTTGTAACTTTCCCTAGGCAAGGTTTTGATCCTGTATCACTTAAGCCAATTGACAATCAGCTTAGCACTATAATGTAATCAATGGATAATATTGAATGATTAAAGCGTCATGTTGAACAGTATCAGGCCAAAAAGACCGATGCCTGTGAAGCTATTGATGACTTTGATGAGCTCAATAAGTTGGGCCAAGATTTCATGTCGACCGATCAACGCCATGGTCGACATTTGTTAATAAAAACTTGGAAGCCAATACAAAACTAAGTTAATCACCCATGTCAAGGAATATTCTGATTATTTTGCATGGAACTATACAGAGATGCCAGGATTGAGCCGAGATCTTGTTGAACATCAGCTCAGAATCAAAGATGGATTCAGGCCTATCAAGCAACATCCACGGCGCTTCAATTCGGCCATCCATGATCGAATTAAGAAGGAGATCAATAGGTTGTTGCAAGCTGAATTGATTTGTCCATGCCAATATGCGAAGTGAGTTTCTAATATTGTGCCTGTTGAGAAAAAAGATTCTGGCAAGATCAGAGTCTGTGTTGATTTTAAAGATTTTAATAGTGCCACTCCCAAAGATGAATTCCTATGCCTATAGCCGACATGTTGATCAACGATGCTTCTGGACAAAGAGTGATTATCTTTCTTGATGGTAATACTTGGTACAATCAAATTTTCATGGCTGAAGAAGACACATCAAATATGGCTTTCATTTATCCTAGCTTTGTTGGCTTGGTTGAGTGGATTGTCATGACCTTTGGATTGAAGAACGTAGGTGCAACTTATCAAAGAGCAATAAACTTGATTTTCCATGATCTAATTGGGGTGATTATGAAAGTTTACATTGATGACATTGTGATTAAATCGGCTGCACATAAATCTCACTTAGCCGATTTGCGTCTTGCTTTTGAAAGGATGTGCCATTATACATTGAAGATGAATCCACTCAAGTGTGCCTTTGGAATGTCGGCTGGGAAGTTTCTAGGCTTCATTATTCATAACAAAGGCATAGAAGTTGATCCCAAGAGGATTGAGAAGATCAAGAAAGTTCAACCACCTGCATGCAAGAAGGATGTGCAGGAATTCTTAGGGAAGGAGAACTACTTGAGAAGATTTATTTCTAATCTATTCGAGAAGATTATTCCTTTTAGTCCTATACTCAAGTTGAAGGATAAATCTGAATTCACTTGGGGGTCAAGTCAACAAGCAGCATTTGAAAAGATAAAGGAATATCTATCATCACCGCCCATTCTTCGTGCACCTAGAAGAGGTGTGCCACTCAGAATGTATGTGGCTATGGTGACTTAAGAAGATAAAGGAAAGGAATATATCATTTCTTATCTTGATCGTCATCTTCTTGATCTCGAGACGAGGTATGCCCATATTGAAAAATTATGCTTATCACTATACTTTGCATGTAACAAGATGAGACACTATCTTTTGTCAAGTACATGTGTTGTAGCATGCCAGGCCGATATCATCAAGCATATGCTTGTAGGGTTATGAGGGTGCTACGCTAGCCAGAAAACAAAACTTTTCGACCTCATAAACCAGGATCTACTACTAGTTACAGGTTACGGGATTACCACTAGATGCACGGGTGCAGCGAAAGATGACTCGATGTAGTCGTACGCATCACAGCAGGCAGTGCAGTTGCGTGGTCATCCGTCATGTCAATCCCCTCACGCAGTTTGTCCCAGTGCTCTAGATGCAGCACCTCCGAGGAATCCCACACGTGCAGGGAAGAAGCGATGCACCTCCGGACTGCTAGGTCCGCGAGGAGCAGAAGGCGCGAGCATGGGGAGGGCGACGGCGGCTGTCAAAGGCATCGAATCCTCCTAACTACACCTCAACCCCTTGCTTATATAGGCGTCCCCCATGAGCTCACAAGTTAGAGGCCCTTTAGTAACCCTAAGCCTTGTCTAATTCGGGTCCAACCCGAATTAGGCTTCCAGCCCCTTAAGCGTGCGACCCTAAGGGTTCATGCACACATTGACATAGACTGAGTACTCCTACTCGCCCAATAGTTGACAGCGGCCTCTAGCAAGGCGTGACAAGTCCTATGTGCATGCAAAGATCATATCAGACGAACCACTACGACCACATACAAGTTATTCCCTTTGCCACTCGATATATCGTTCAACTCGTGGGTTAACACTTAACCCAAGCACGGCCATGCATTTGTTGATCCAATCACTTGAGTGATCCAGTGATATCTCTCTCACGTAGAGAGGGGCAAATTCTATCTTGATTGTCTATGTCTCAAAGCATGCTTCCCGACCAACCGAAGACCACCTTTATAACTACCCAGTTATGGAGTAGCGTTTGATAGTCCATAATTAGGCTGTTTCACATCTTGAGTATATACCACAATCTTAGGTCTAAGAACATAATGTACATGACATGAATAGAGATTTTCTCATGTCGGGTCAATCTAGCCTACATGTCTCACATGTGCCCACATTATTAGTTTGACATCTCTATGTCCATGACTTGTGAAACATAGCCATCAACTAATACAACTGCTGGTCTAATATTCAAGTGTGTTCTCACAAGAACGCCAACCAGGGACAACTTTAGAATAACCATTCAAGTAATTGAGTTTCACAGACAATTCACATAATCGCCAATCAATACAAGTTGTCTATAATGGATATTCAATGAACACTTTATTAATCATGGATACAATCAGAATATCATCATCTACATGATTAGCTCTAGGGCATATTTCCAACAATGTTATATCAGCCAATGGGCATACTCTTTGATTGAATATGACTTGACTTATGAACCGTTGAGATCAATAAAGGGTCAAGTTCTTGCTGATTTTATTTTTGACCATGGTATTGATCTTGATGTACTTATACTCCATGGAAGCTATATTTTGATGGATCGGTTTATAAAGATGGCCAAGGTATTGGTATTGTTCTTGTTTCTCCTAATAATGTTGAGACAGTAATGTTAAGCCAATTGGAGTTTCAATGTACTAACAATCAAACCGAATATCAAGCTCTTATATTCGGGTTGAACATGTTAACTTCTATGGAGGCGTAGCATGTTGAGGCCTATGGTGATTCATTGCTGGTTGTGCAGCAAGTTGCTAGGGAATTTCAATATTTAGATGGATCATTTTGAAATTCTCTTGATACTTGTCTTGAGCTTATTGCTAAGTTTGTCGAATTCAGGATTCGACATATTCCAAGACATGAAAATCAAAAGGCCAACATGTTAGCTCAACAAGCATCAGGCTTTGACGTTAGTGGACGTAATTTTCATATTACAGTCGGCGTAGCCGGCCACCAAGCAGCTAAGCTGGGTCACCAGGCCAGCCCAGCTGGGTTCGCGGACTTGCGTCACCAGTCGGCTAAGCCGACTGCTGCAGTCGGCCTAGCCGGCCTTGCTAACTAGACAGCCCAGTTGGCTGTCAGAGTAGGCCTAGCCGACTCCCCTATAGGTGCTGCTGCTAATTCGCCCAATGGCGATCCAAATCGGTCTAGCACAAGTTACAGTGATGCTAATACTGATTTGGATGATTGGAGGACTCCCTTGATGAGATATTTGGAGGATCCTGTTGCCAAGGTTGATAAGAGCATTCAAAGAAGTGCATTCAAATACATTATTCAGCATGGCTAGCTCAATTGAAAAACCGCTGATGATTTATTGCTTAAGTGCCTAGGATCTGATGATGCAAGAGTGGCCATGGCGGAAGTCCATGAAGGGATTTGTGGTACGCATCAATCGGCCCTAAAAATAAAGTGGTTGTTGAGAAGGGCTGGTTTCTATTGGTCCACTATGATGGCCGATTGTTTTCTCTACCACAAAGGTTGTGATGACTGCCAATAGTTTGGTAATATTCAGATGGTGCCTGCCGCAGAACTCCATCCTATTATGAACTCCCTTGGTAGCTCGAGGCGTCATATTTTTGTTGCCCGAGCCTTAGGCGTAGCTAGAGCCGAGGCAAAGTCTCGGGTCTGGTCACCCATTGGTTGGGTGTCTAGGGCTCGAGCGAGTACTCGAGTCCGGAGGAGAGGCGCCGGCGTGCTTGGGATCGGCCTTCTCCCTAGTCGAGGGTGCGTTCGGGCGCAGCTGATGGGTGCAGTCCCCTTGCCCTCGAGCAATCTTGGAGGGGTCGGTCGGTCGGTCTTTCACTTGGCAGAAAATAGCCCCATGATTTACATGCTCATATATTAGGAACTCGCCAGTTGGTTGTGTCTTAAAACGGTGGTGAAAACCATGCCAGTTTTCACCCCCGGTTCAAGACACAATTGGCTACGAAATTCATTTTCACGGTCTGTTCCATACAGAACCATTGGTTATATATTTCAAGGGTGGTTTTATACAGTCTGCATGAAAATAGCATTGGTGAATACCGTTACTAGTAGTAACATGTAGTAATATATACCTTTTTAAAGTTTTCTTACACTAAACAAATTACTATAGTTACTAGCTAGCTAGTCAAAACTTTCGTAGGTGCTAATCTACTACCAATAAAACACAGTGTTACCAATACCTATCGTTGCAACTCTTTAGATGGTCATCAGTTTAAGATTTCTATCATTTTATTATATATCTGTTGGTCGCAAAGGGCCTCTGGTATTCAAGGTTTAAATTTAAACATATAGATGGTATTTAGGGTTTAATCTAAAACATATTAAAATAAAATTAATGATTTATAGTTGTATTTAAGGAAAGTAATCGTGTGGCCTTTGGTAAATCCATATTGACAGGACCACCATGGACGTTTGAGTAATTATTCATGCAACTTGCCTAATTAGTCTCATCTCTAGAATGCATGCTTAGAAAGCTAAGATTGTCCCGGCAAATTGATACAAGGGATACCGATGGCCACGAGAATGAATATGGAGAAAATAATGTAGCTTCTGTAAGTGAAGAGCATAGCTGCGCGTTAAGGAAATATGATATTTCACACCCAAAGATGACATGATCTTTTATTTGGCCCTGAAAAATTCACATCCTATCTGGCATTTTTTTGTGTGCCCATTTAATTTAATATTTTCTAAAAGCAACATATTAATAGACAGGGAAACCCATAGTGTCTAGTACAGAGGCTACTAAATATTCTGTTTAATTAACTGACCTGGCTGCTTGCAGGTGGTGGGAAACGAAAATAATGATGAACGAAAGGTTGATACACTGAAGGACATTGGAATGTTGATTATAGCAAAATGTGATGGTTTGCCTCTCGCTGTCAAAGTAATGGGAGGCCTCCTACGTCAGAAAAATACAAGACGAAGGGATTGGGAAAATGTCCTAAAGGATTCTACATGGTCAGTATCTCAAATGCCTGAAGAGATAAACTATACAGTATACATTAGTTATCAAGATTTGCATTCTGAGTTGAAGTCATGCTTTCTGCACTATGCCCTCCTCCCAAAGACAATGGTTTTCTGGTATGACCATGTTGTTGCCATGTGGATTAGTGAAGGGTTTGTTCATGGAAACTCACAAGATTTAAAAGTATTAGGAAGAGAGTACTATGACCAGTTAATATCTAGAAACCTTCTGGAGCCAGAACCATGGTACGTGGACCATGCAGTTTGCAATATGCATGATATTGTTCGATCATTTGCTCAGTATTTGACTAAAGATGAAGCACTGGTAGCTCAAAAAAGTGAGGCTGGCCTTACCAATAATATCAATCCAGAAAATGTTTTTCGGATGTCACTAGAAGCCGAAGAATCAGAGTCAAATAAGCTAGCATGGAGTTCTCTGCAAACAAATATTTCACTACGAACACTAATTTTAGTTGGGAACATAAAGATCAACTCAGGTGATTCACTGTCATCTTTTCCTTGTTTGCGGACCCTGCATATAAGAGGTAGAAATTTTGATGCATTATCTGTCTTTGGTCCAACTGAAACACTTGAGGTATTTGTGCCTACGTAGCACTGACACATCTAGGCTGCCAGAAAAAATAGCCAAGATAAAACTATTGCAATGCATTGACCTTTCTCATTCTGAAAGGTTGGTCAAGCTTCCTAGTGAAATTGGGAAGTTATGTCAGCTGAGGTATCTAAGCCTTCTTTACTCAAGCATCAACACTATACGCAGGGGTTTCAGTGACCTAACTAATTTGAGAGTGTTGAAAGGGTTTGCTGCCCATGTGGAGGGTGATTGGTGTAGTTTGGAAGAATTGGGGCCTCTTAACCATCTTATGCATCTTCATATACATGGCCTGGAGAATATATCTTCTTCCACATTTGCTATAAAGTCCAGGCTTGCTGAAAAGGTGTCCCTCATGTTTCTGGACTTACAGTGCACTAGTAGACGTGGAGGTGCTCGCCGGTTGGTAAAACAGGAAGAGCAGCAACAAATCGAGAAGTTGTTTGATGAGCTCTGCCCTGCACCTTGCTTAGAAAGCCTTACAATCCAGGGGTACTTTAGTCAACTACTTCCACGGTGGATGACGTCAACAGAAATTGCCTCGTCATTTGGAAGCTTGAGGATTCTAGCCATGATAGACTTGCCTTATTGCAGAGAGCTACCTGACGGCTTCTACCAGTTCCCTAGCTTGGAGTTCCAACAGATTAAAAGCGGCCCAGCTATCAAGGGTGTTGGCCCGGAGTTCTTACTACCGCATCATCATCAGAGTTGTTGAAACATACTCAATTTTCCACGAAAAGAAAATACACAGAATGACGAATAATACAATAGTTCGAAGCACAAATCATCATATTATCCAGCAATAGTCGATACAGAAATCCATACTTCGAACAAAAGAATACAATTAGGAGGAATTACATAAATAGTCCTTCGCCACACTGACGGAATCATCAGAGTAGCAGCATCTGGGACAGTTGCGGTAGGTGGAAGCAACAACAAATCTTCGAAAGAAGTCTAAGCGTATGAACGAGACGTCTACTCCTCATCGTCATCATAGTCGTAGTCGGGTTCACCTGCCTAATAATTTTTAGTACGGTTTGTACTGGCCACTCGTCCCACCCTATGCTTTGCTTTTTCTATGTAGTATTTGGTGGATGCAAAGGATATAATCAAGAGGCCTATTATTTGGCTATGGTTTCCTATGCAAGTAGTAACCATCATTATATAATAGTAATACATCAAGTTTTAACCCATTCTCATCCATCATCATTCCCATTCCCATCATCATACATGTCTCACCCTCTCACACTCAGTCGACAGGTCCAACTCCCTTTCGGAGCCTGTCACAGCGGCTCACAGCCGGAAAGGGTAACACCAAGGGAAAGAAGAGAAGGACTCATCTCACTACTCCCGAGAAGTGTGGGTCGGGGGAAAAGGCCAAACCGAGGCCGTGGACTATATATAGATTCAAAACTCTGCAGAGCGTGTACTCCTGTATCCACAAGATCACCATCATCAGCGGTGCCCCGCCTAGGCTAACTCTGGCTGCTTTCTAACCAGTGCGATGCCACCCTACCACTCAGTACTGGGACATCCCAGAATACCACCGGCACGCTGAGACTGTGAGACATAGTACCCGACCCCCGAGGTCACTATGTTGTCTAAGGAGGGTGTGGGTCCCGATGCCCGTACCTCCCAACACTATCTGCTATCAACCTAGTAGTAGTGGCACCGTCCTAGCTAGTCAGACATCCATCTCCCACCTATTCAGGAGCGAGCGGTGAGCACATAGGTCCCAAGGTTCCGATTCTCAAGGGATATCAGGTACTAGAGGGATCAGACAGGACTATCTTCTCATAGGGACTACAACAGTCCGTGCTACAACAGCACCTCCTACCCGGGGCCTCGCTCCACGAAGACTCTCACCCCCGAGATCACCATATACCTCACAATGTACCCGCCACAGGCATCTCTCATGGGGATGCCCAGAACACACCCCTGGCAAGACTCGCCCACGGCTTATGGTAGAATCCTGTCCGATCGACTCAAAACCCTGACCACACACCCAAGACACACACAGCACTCTCCGTGAGTAAAATGGCACCACGTGCCTTATCCATATAACCATACTCCACCACACATCACATCACAGATATAAAGTATAGTAGAAGTAAAGCATCATGAGTAAATAAGCATGCGTCTAGCCTATCAGCGGGTGTGCAGGAGTAAGGTTGCTACAAGGTAAAGGCTTCATCAGGAAATTCTACCATGCAACCTATCACAGGAGTTATTTACATAAAGTAAAGCACTAGCAACTACTAATTATGCCATGCGTAATAGGATCTACGAGGTTGGGTGGGATGTGGCACCTATGTAGTCATCACTCAGCTCCTCCTCATAGTCAGGGTCATCCTCCTCAAGCGGCTCTTCCTCTGAAACAAAACATAATAGTCACGTTAGCAACTCCTATAGAGTTAACACAAAGAATCAATTAAATCCAATAACTCCTAATGCAATCATACATAAGCCTATGACATAGAGCTCATTTTTATAAAAAACTGGACACTTAGTTCATATTTTTTGGAGTTCGTATGAATTAGTTATGAATTTCCGAAGTTTAATCTATTTTCTGAAAAAAAAAAAGGGCGGATTAACCAGAGGCTGACACATGGTGGCTTTGGATTAGTCCACGTGGCACTGCGGGTCCAGCAGTGGTGGCGCAGGGCTGACGTTATGCTGACGTCAGCGCTGACGGGTGGACCGGTCAGCAGTCACAGACAGGTGGGCCCGGGGTCAACAGTCAATGTTGACCGGTCAACAGTCAACGCCGATCGGGCCTCGACTGGGCTCCGACGGGCCTGGGCAGGGCCAGATCTAGGCTGGGTTGGGCCGGCCTGGCCCGGACACGTCTCGGGTGAGGAGGCCGGCCACATGGTGCTTTCGGCCGCCGCTAGGCTTGGTCTACGGCTTGCCGGTTCATGGACTCGGTCTATGGTGGACCAAAGAAACTAGGGCCTGGTGCTTGCCCCCTACTGGTCCAGGGCGGGCACGTGTTGGACGGTCGGGCCTCACCGGCGGCAGGCGGTGTAATGGTTTCAGTCGGTTTGCGAGCTAGGCTGGCTTGAGCTATGACTACGGCATCACGTGGGCGAGGCGGAAGCGGCTGCGAGGCCCGAGCGGGCTCGCGAGGCTTTTGCTCGCCGACGCGCGCATGGCGGCGACACGGAATGACACGGCTGCGGCTGCGGGGCGCATCTACGCGTGGGAGATGGCACAGGCATGCACATTGGCTATGCGAGGCCAAGGCGAAGGCGGTCACGGGGTTGCGGCACGTACCGTAGCGGCGGTGACACGGCTGTGGGGTGCTACGGTGCATGGGGCACATCCCTAACTAGCACGTCGGCATCGCGAGGTCACAGCGAATGAGCAGGTGGCCTCAATTTGGGGAGAACGATCCCCTAGCGGGTGGCCAATGGCCAGGTGCTCGGTGGCGGCAGACGGCGATGCTCCAGCCAAATTCTCCTTCTTGGACACCATCTTCTCCCCATCTTCCAATTGGACCAGCTGGGAGCTCCATGAGCTAGCTAACGAAGCTATACGGGGCACGGTGGGGTGCGCGCTGCGGTGAATGCCACGGCGCGCTCCGACAGTCGGAGTCCAGGAAGACTGGGGCTTGCAAAGGTGCTAAGCCCCTATTGTGGTCCGTGCCGGCTCCCAAAAACAGGTTCTAGACTATGGCGCATCTGACGGTGGCGTTAATGAACCGAATCGATGAGAGGAGAGAGGGAACGCGGGTGGTGTACCAGCGGCGGCCATGGAGCTCGATGCTCACCTCGGTGCGACGCTGCTGGCATCTTGCGGTGCATCGGCTCGGGGAAGGGGAAGAAGAGTGCATGATTCGCTTGGTGCAGTCGAGCAGCAGCTCCACGTCCTTCTCCGGTGGCACAAGCGGCGACGACAGCGGCAATGGACTCTGGCTCCTCTGCTCCGACGGGCGGCTTCCTTCACCGCCTTTTTCTCCTCCCCTCTTCTTCTCAGTGCAGTAGGCAAGGTGAGGCGTGTGCAGAGGCAAAGAAAATGGCGCAGGCAGGGGAAACCCTATTGCACCGAGTTCCTCCCTTTATAGTGCGGCGCGGCGGCGGCCATGGCGACCGAGCGGCGGAGATGGGAGATGCCCCATTAGGCGGCTGGGGTGCGCCCGAGCTAGGGTTAGGGTTCCAAGGGTGCGCCAGGGTACATGGCGTGCATCAAGGTGGCACGGTCGTGGGCGGATGGTGGAGGGCGCCATGGACATTTCTAGCGCGACGAACGGGACAGGGGAGCTCCCTGAAAGTGGCAAACGGAAGTGCTGACAGGCGGGGCCCATGTGTCAGCGAGAGCGGGGCGGCGTGCGGGGCGAACGACCGCCTGGCGTGGGAGCGCAGTGCTCACGGGCCGTCTTGCTAGGCCGGTTTGACCAGTTGGGCCACGGCAGCGCAGGCGAGGCAGGCCTGGTGCGGTCGAGCAGGGTGCGCGTGTGGCTGGCGCTGGCCGTGCTGGGCCACCTTGGCCAGGCAGGCCTGGCGCGGGCGAGCAGGGTGGCGCGCGCGGCTGGCGCTGGCCGGGCTAGGCCGCCTTGGCCAGCTGGGCCGCGGGGTAATGCGCGCCGACATGGCCTGGCAGGCCGAGCCGGGCCGCTGGCTGCTGGTTGGGCTGCTTTGGCCTTTTCTATTTTCTTTCTTTTTCTTTTTCCTTTTCTATTTCTTCCCAAGTCTCTAATACAACTATGTCATGATCATGTTAGTGAAAGGGTTAGTGACCATGGCACATACACTTGGTGGGTCTCCTAGGGTCTTATGGGATTGTTGGATGCCATGTACATAGTTAGTGACACATATTTACACATATGATAAAAAGGGTTATTAATTTTATCATCAACACATAAAATCAATAAGAGGCAAAACGTACTTGGTCATTAAAATGCAAATGCTTGAAGTAACTTTAGGTGCCACTTGTGCAACAACTAGTGGGTTTCCTACATGAAACTCACCAACCATTGGTTATTTAAGAAAAATTTTTGTTGGTTGTGATTTTTTGATGTTGGGAATTTTAGGGATGTTACAATTGTGATTTGAGAATTGAGGTGATTTGGTGTCCTGGCATCGAGAGGATCTGCAACCTACCAAAATTGCAGAACCTCGTGATCACAAAATGCCCAGAGTTGAAGGTATTGGAGGGTTTGCCTGCACTTCGGTGGATCCAGGTGATGGAGTATGACTTGAAAACACTCCCTGGATACTTGAAGGACGTAAACCCAAGGCTTTTGGGTCTATACTGCGACATCTCGCTGCTGGCTTCCATAGCTAATGGGGAATGTGGCCTTGAGTGGGACAAATTTAGCCATATCATGCAGGTCAAGGTATATGCAGATGATGACAACAATGCAGATGAGAACATCGAGATTCAAAGGAAGTGTTACGTGAAGTACACAAGGGATCCTTTCAGCTTTAAGACAAACAAACATCAGCCTCTCTGCTGAGGCCTCAGGTTGTTGCATACTGAGGATGCTACTATGTTACCTTCAGTTTCTTGCTGTTGGAATATCTCGTCACTTGACTCCCCATGCTGTTTCAGGGGATGAAGCGGAGGAAGTGTTGTTGGATGAAGTGGAGGAAATTTAAAGAGACGAAATCGTAGAACATTGTGTGGATACGGAACAAAAGAGGGAGTAATCAACAAGTAAGCTGCTACAACTTGTTACTAGTTGTTCGTTAATGGGAGTCTGAGACTGCTGATGGACCTTGCCTGCAGGAGTGCCCGTCTGTGACCTAAATGGACTGAAGAAGCAACAATGCAGAATTTCAGATGTAAATGTATTCCCTTCTTTAGTGCGTGCGTTCTTCTGAGGCGGTCAGGTATACTCGACCAGTGCAAATAAAATGAGACAAGAATGTCATTGAAATGTGTTCATTTTTCTTCAGTGATTTGTGTATAAGTTACAGTTGAATTTTCGATGCAGTTTGCCACTCAAGAATCTGAGAAGTCTGGAAATGCAGCTTGCGAAGTGAATGTACATAGCAAGCCTCAATTCAATTTTTGGTTTGTTAATAATCCAAATGCAGTGACCTGCTTCTGTCT
>CM041633.1:12320662-12412548 GCA_023333625.1 Bothriochloa decipiens
GTTTGTTAATAATCCAAATGCAGTGACCTGCTTCTGTCTATCAAGGCTCGGATGGATCTGTGTTGCGAAGGATCAAAGAGAAATCCCGCGGCGGACCCAGAGTTAAAGAAGATCGATGTTCCTTGTGGGTGCAGGGTGACCAGGGCGAGGGCTCACCCCGACGCAGTGGCGTACCGGCGCGGGTGCAGGCCGGGGTGAGCGCGCCAACGGCATGGCGGCTCGGCGGCGCTGGTGGGCGTGGCGTCCGGCGTGCGCTTCAGCGACTCCGCGACCGAGATTTGTTAGGTTTCTTCTCTCCCCACCCTCCACTCCGTTGGCTGCTGCCAACTTGCTGGCTGGCGTGCCGTCTGGTAGCTCCGTGGCTGTAGGCCTAGAGCGCTTGCTCTCGAGTCGAAGGTCCCGTCCGCCGCGACGCTGCACACGCCTCTGAGGTGAGTCGCCCTGGCCTATCCTTGTCATCTCTTTTTCTTCCTTCTCTGTGCGTGGTTTGCACCTTCCTGATGGCCTGCCTCTCCACGCGGCTCACCTCGCGTGGTTTCTAGGTGCAGAAGGGGGCTGAAGTGGGCGCTACATCTGTGGTGTTTTGGCGCTGCAGTGGACCAGCAGATAAGCTGAGCCGGACCCCTCTTGCTGACTTGCTGTCTGCATTTGCGTTCTTTGACAGCGGCGGTGTTACTTTTACTAGCTCGTGATGAGATTGCTGTTGCATAAACGTGCCTGATGAAGTTGCTTGGTTTAGGTGTGTTGTTTGGCTTGCTTTGTTCGCTTGGGTCCCGTATAACTGAGCTTTTAGCTAATTCATTCAAAGAAACGAATTAATATGTTGGTGCTCGATTCTCTGCATTATGAATGTATGTGATATCTATAAAAAAATATTAAAATTAGATGGATGATTATGGCTCTATGTTTAGCTTACCGTTTAGCCATACATGTTTCCCAGATATATTGTCAGACCATGACTGAAATAGCTGAATGAAAATATTATGTTTGTCAGTGGCTTCTGTTGCTTAGGTACTGTAAATTGGGTTCAAGTTAGTTCTTGTTTGTTGCAGTGGGGAATAGATACTTTGATAGATTAGATTATTTTTATGCCAATAATTTTTGTACTATTGTTCGTACCATTGTTAGCTTGCTCCTAGATTTGCTACAGCTTTTGGTCAATCTTCTCTGAGCTTCAATAGTAATTATCAGTAGTGTAGCTAGCTTTTCTGCCGCTGTTTGTTTGATAATATAAGTCTCCATCTGATAATAAGCCATGTCTCTCAGCTCAGAGAAGACCTTTTCTGCTCTACCTCATGGTCCATGCTGTTTGAAAATAAGGCGACTAAACTGAAGAACAGCTTCAAGGCAAGAGATGCAGCACTCCATGGCTTCCTGACCTTCTTTGATTCAGTATGTTAGGAAAATGCGATTTGCAGAGGCAAGCTATTTGCACAAGCAGAGATAAAACTGTATCATAAATTAATAATTGTAAGCATGCATAGGCAAGCTATTTGCAGAGTTCTTTTTCTCACAGCGTGTTGTTACATTTAGGTCTGCAAGAATGTTGATATATCTTGTAGAACTTTCTCTAGAGTCAATTTAGCTGAGCATATTATCTTAGGTACCATTAGGTTGTGATAAAAGATGATATGCTGCTTGTGATTTCCTTTCATTTGACGCTAGCAAATTTAACCAAGTCAGGCTTTGTCTATTGCAGGGGTGCATGTGTGTAATGTTACAATGATTTTTGTGCTCCTACCCTGAACTACTAGGGGTAATGGTCCTTCCATTAATTTGTGATGTTTTGTAACTCAGTTCTCTCCTGTCTTCTATTGCAATAAACCTCTCTCCAAATAAAACATGATGATAGGCTTCAAATCACATATTTATGTACTTTATGGAAACTGCAGAACAGAGGCCTATGGAACTAAGATAGCCTTTAATCTCTGTTTTCTTAAGTGAGGCTCATCTCCGCTTTCTCATCTCTCCGGACACTGCAGTTCTAGATATTGCTTTCTCATATTTCCAGACAACCTGTCTTTTAGTATTCATAAAGAACTTTGCTAGGCTAAAAAAAATTGACCCTCTCTGTTATTAATTGGGAAGCTATAACTTTAGCCAACAATATTGAACAGGTACCTGCTAAACGGAAGAACAATAGAGAATGTACGTGTACACTTAATTCTGAACTATATAGGTCTCTACTGAACAATATTGGTGCCTCCTGTAGGATGTGTACTTCATTCTTGGTTTTTTTATTGCAAGATAATAGTCCTTATTGCATACTGATGGTCCACCACCAAATGGCGCATGGTATCTTCACTTTTGTTAATTTGTGGAGAAAAGGAAATTGGTTTTGAAACAATGGCTAATTGTAACAACCATACAGGTATGATGAAGATGGAAGACCACTATGGTAGAGATGGAACCACAACTGCGGCAACCAAAGATAAACTTCCGCAGCTGAAAACACAAAAGAAAAGTGGACGAAGAAACCTCAATTTTAACTCAGCTTCTAAATAGTTGTTATCCAGGGAGTTCGCCTACCTATTCTGTTGTGTAGGTTTGAGAGGTTGGAATGTTTGTGATGTCACAGCATGCAGCTGACATCGCTACCTCTCCCCCCGCTAACTGGGCGAATAATTATCTGATCCTGCCGTACGATACGTATTAGTCAATTGTACCATTTTTCTATAGGATGTATTGTAGCATATTTGCTCTACGATACTGCAGTCATCAAATAGTACTATATATATTTGTTGTTTGTTTGAGACTCTTGTCAGTAGTGGAACTCTGCTGAACTAAAAATCTTTTGGTCTATTGTCGGCAAGCTAAACAAATTAACATGCATTGCTTATAACTATCTAATTTTCAGTGTATACATATAATCTCTCCCAAATCAGGAAAGTTTGTAAGCTGAGACAAGTTTCATACATTTGTGCTTTTATTTCTGTTTTGGTTGTACCGAATTGCCGTGAGAATGCTTGCAGAGGAGCACCCCACGACACAGCAACTGATGATGCTTCTTACGCACCCCAATGAAGACAAACATGAAGACGACACAGGCGTTGAAGAATGATCGTCGCGCCCCCCTGGAACGTCTGCCGATCCTACATTCCGCGAGAAAACCCCCGTTTGTTGCTGTAATATCATAGCTTTATGGTATGGCGGCTTGTTTTGCCTGCCCTTTATCTCTCTGCACTTTCTGGACACTATCGTTGGTGCTCCAGCTTAGGTTCTTGCTGTTTCTTACTTTCTTAACCTGAACTTTACCTCTAAACTCTTTGTATTTCCATTATCTTGAGTAATAGAAATGAGGAACTCCCTTCTTCGGGAAAAAAAAAGTTTTGTTTTGGCTCTACGTGCTCGAGTTATGTGTTGAACCATCCAGAAGCTATTTCCATTCAATACCATGGCCCTAGACTCTTATGTAATATTATGTATAATCTGGACGCCTATACACCTGATGTAGGACGAACTACTCTCTCATGTCGACTAACTGTGGTGGCTAGATGTCTTTATTAGTATATTACCCCAGCGTTATGATCATATATGTTTTTAGTTCCGTAAATTTTCAGTCATCGAAGACGAAACCGACCAATGCCCGCGCGCCCATGCGCACGCAAAAACAATAGTAATGCATAATTGGTGCTAGCCACAACGTTGCAATTATGCATGCCTCGTACATTTCAATGTGTTCCATTAAGAAAATCAAAAATAAAATATGACAAGTTAACTTCTATGAAATGGATTCTAATAGTCTAACGCCTACAACTGTCATACACTGATAGTAGCTAGCAACACTTGAGTCACTGATCTAACAAGTAACACTGGTGTACTATAAAACTGAACATCGAACATCCAGACATACAATGATACAGAAGATTATGATGAATCTCATTGTTCGGCAGGGTGGGGCACTCAGTATGATAATATCTGTGCTTAAATAAGAAAATGGCACAGGCTAATCATACCAAGTATATATGAAGAACATGCTGAAAAAATTCATAGAAAAGGTACATTTGCGGACATGTCACGACGACAGTATAGCAAAAGGACAATTAATCACATTAATGATTCCAACGTTTCTACACATCAAACCACAACCAGAACATAGGACCCACTGGCCACTAAATTATATGCAAAAGGTAACATAATGGAGAGTAAATGTACAAAAGAGCTGAAGACTAACTAAACAATAGACAGCCATTTTATGCTAGAGCAAACACATTGACATAAGTTCAAGAAAAAAAAAAGACACACACACATTGATATACCATGTTCACATGTGCTGCATATCATGTGCTAGTCACAAACATCAGCACATCTGTATCCTAATGTTCAAATTAATTATCAAGGAGTAAGATAAACCATTACCATGCACAGTCAGTGCCAACCAAGCAGAATGCTTACATTCATCAAATTAAATCGAAGCTTAGGTAGCTTCATACAAAAAAAAAATCCATCTCCTGCCCAATCTAATCTTTTAGCGTATATATCTGCTGCAGTCTAGAAACAAAAACACCTACACACAGGACCCGTCACAATTTCGTGACAACCAACTCTACAATGACATAGAACAGAGGGCCAAACCCGATTTTAGATCAGCAATCATGCAGCCGACATTTACATTATGGTCCAAAACCTGCATTTGGATCAGCAACCATGTAATTAGCATACCCAAAATATTGGCATATGTCACACCCCAAAATTTCCATTTTAGGATGTGATGTAGAAAACATAATATAAAATAAATTATTTATTATTTCCTAAAATTTACCAACCTTTATTTAGTTGTTGACAATATATTTAGTAGGAAATGTGAGTTTCCAAAAATTTATTTAGGCAGCCTGCTCAACCGCCTCTGCAGGGGCGCCTTTGTAAATGGCAAACATGTCCATCTCTGAAATTCATGTTTATAGAAGCAGGTGTCTCACAATCCCCTCCTCTGCCTAAAAATATTAAAAAAAAGTCCTGCCTGCATCACTGGGCACCACAAGCCATCGTCAACCAAAACCTTCCTGAGCCCAGTGCACCCTTTCCTTCGGCCGCTACATCTTCTCACAATCGTTCTTCTTGTATTCACGGCACTGCACCCAGTAATCTAACTATAAGAGAACCGCAAGGTAACAAGAACAGCATCAGCATATAGTGATATAGATACAGGTTAACAAGAACAAATAAAATCTTCCATGTACACAAACTACAACTAGAATGCAGCACATAACATGGATAAATATTAATGAAATCATCAATCTACTGAGAAGAAACATGCATTCATGAGGACTGTAGAATATGTGTATGCGTGTCCATCAAGATAACCTGTTGGAGAATATGTGAAGCAATCTCTAACAGACAAAATAAGTATGGATGCTATGTGTTCCTCTGGTTAGTCAAGTAAATTCCAGACTTACTGATTTATTTGTCCGTCACAAAAGAATATGAAAACAAAAGAATATGTGCTGCCCCAGCTTTAATCAATCTGAGGTGGATCCAGGCCTAGATCGACTCAAGCTGCAGCAGCAGACCAAAATTAAATCTGAGGCGTTCAGAGCAGAGGATTTTTCTGACTAAAAAAAATGTGGAGATACATTTGGCCTCAGATTAGCATTTTGGCACATTAATCATGGCCCCAATAACTCAGGCAAAAGATTGCCTAAAGCTCAAAATAGTTACCGAGGCTCATGCCATAAGCTTGTTATCACCGGCAGTGCACGACTCAAATCTGAGTCCTCTCTCCTCTGTGTAAAAAATCACCTCCGTAGCCTCCATGAGACACTGCCTCTGTAATTGGAATTTCAAAGAGGGCCTCATAAAAATTCCATTCTAAAAATGACCTTATTTTCAGAGATGGTCTTTTAAGGTGCCTGCCTCTGAAAATCTATTTATAGAGGCAAGGCAGAGACTTTGGGCCCACAGACGATTTTTAGAGGCAATGGAAGAAAATATCTGCCTCTGTAATCAGCATGAGACACTGCCTCTGTAATTTGAATTTCAAAGGCCGCCACGTAAAAATGCCATCTCTGAAAACGACCCTATTTTCAATGATGATCTTTTTAAGGTGCCTGCCTCCGAAAATCTATCTATAGATGCACGGCAGAGACTTTGGGCCTACAGATGATTTTTAAAGGCAATGCAAGAAAATGTCCACCTCTGTAAATAAAATCCATTATCTCCTGAAATCACTTCTATTGTAGTGTTGTTGTACAATACATGTACAGTTTATAGCAAATAAGATTTAGAAAGCAAGAACAGAAAAACATCATCTGATCGTGAAATGAGAGAGAGAAAGAGAGAAGTAACAGTTACTTATGCAAGATGATTTAGTAATATCTCTTTCCCATATAACATTATTTAATAAACAGACAATCAAATGTAAGTAGTATATGATCTGAAGAGCCACCATGGTGATACCTGATAACCTTTGGATTAAGTGGAGATACATCACATTGCATCAGATGCAGACCCAGTGCCATCCATTTCATATAATAGTATTTTAGAAATAGATAAATTGTTTGCACCAAAATTTGGACTGGCAGGCGCACAGACAAAGCTTCTTGAAGACGCTACTGCCCAAGATCGGCAAAATGCTGGTGATGGCCGTTTTTAGGGGAATCGGCTATTTTTGGTGTGTATCGGCTAAATGGGATCGGCTATTTGGCAAATCTTGTGGACCATGTCGACTCCGTCCCAATTTGGTGAATTGCGGCACATTGATTGCACGAGACTCTACAAGAAGCAAAAGTGGAGCCCAAGTTATCGAGCCTTAGTAGTTTTCTTCATTTATTTCCATATTTGCAAGTCATATTGAGTTAGGACATGATCTGAGCCCTGGGTATAAATATGTACGCCCCAGCACATGTAAAATGATTCAACAGTTAATCAAACACAATTCGGCTCTGGCCAAAACCGTTAGGAGTAGGAGTAACGTAGATCTCGGCGAGTTCTTCACGATCTAGGCTGCATCGGCATCGACCAATCACTAGCTTGTTGTAAGTATCGTCATGGATCGTGTTATCGTTTAATAAGGCTGCATCGTTTGACCTCTTGTTATGCCATGGCTAGTTATCGGCTCTATTAGATGTGAAAATCTAGTAGATTCATTAAGTTATGGATATTGTTTGTTTTAACTTGGTTATTTATTTATATCAATATCATTACCTGTTCAAGATTGATAGATTTTCCCTTATATCTTATCACTTATCAGATTCGACCGTTTATCATGCTTTATTAGATTTATTCATGCTCTGATGATCGTTCTCGTGCTCACATCGGCTAGGTGCTATTGATCTTGTTCGTCACATATTGCCCGTTCTAGGGTATAGATGGTTTTATGGATAAAGCTTGTTAATCTTTTCCGGGAACTTTCTTAAGATGGCTACAATAGTTCTATTCCAATCTCATCACAAAGGTTATCTAGAATTAGACGATGTCGTTAATGGGCTTTGTTTGTGAAACTGACTATCCACCTAGTTCTTTCATCATGTCAGTATTGGCTATTTTAGCCGATTTTCTTGTGCTTCATTAAATACATTGTACAACTACCGGTCTCCTGACTCACACATGTGCTTTGCTTTGATATAATGTTGCGAATATAGAATAGATCTGTTAATCTCTTCTGAGGGCTTTATTATGGCTGCATTGATTGAACCCCACTGCTAAAGTTGCTTGGATTCAGACGTTGTCGGTTAATGGATTTGTTTGTTATGGACAGCATTATGTTAAATGTTAGATCACATGGATGGATCTGTTAGTTGGTAGTTTGTACACCATAAATCTTTATTGCTATACTGCTTTATTTTGGTGTGTTGTGCTTGTTTCTACCTCATGCAATGATCGATTGCTCTGTTAAAAGCTATTCATATACATCAATTTGGCGATTCATTCATATAGCATGCAGGATATTGACTTTCTAGTCAATGCCCTAATCAGATCGGCTAATTAGCCACAGATGCAGAACTGTCTAGCGACAAACCAGCAAGTTTCATAATTTGACTATTTGTTATCCTTGTCAACTGCAGAGTCAAATTGACTGGCACGCTTCGGACTCGATCGATCGGGTAGCTGTTGGTGAAGCCTCACAGATCGGAGCGCCGCTCTTGCTCCGGTTCACTCGGCTTGCAAGTGCTATTGCTGCAAAAAGTTGCATTTTTGTGTCAACACAAATATTTTAATCAAACATCATATTCTGTGCATTAAGTACATCAGCAAAGCATTGTAAGTTCACACTGCACCCAAAACCATTATGTAGGGCACTTTATGCTACCCACCGATAAACCAAATCCAGAAAATTCTCTACAATGAATGACCTCAATAGTAGTTCTATACTTCTATTATTGGCATAAGTTAGATACGTGTATACAGAACACAGGCATCTTTCGATTTATGCACGACAAATAATCATAGTTAAATAATCATAAGCACACTGGTACAAGGAATACTTTGCCAAACGACAACTAAACAGCCAAAAAAAAAGACTAATACAGCATTTATTTCAACGCTTTCTCCTCACCAAACAATTAAACCTGAATAATGAAAAATTTTGATTCCTAAACTATATGTAACAAGGAACATGAATCGTGTTAGGTGTTATTGTGTCGATGACATAGAACATGAAGTCCCAAACACGTTCATATGCATTCCACTGTCTACTGAACGTCTACCAATATCTTGACTGATACACACTGAGCATAAATTAACTCGTTATACCTCATTTGGGCACGAGCATGGCGAGGTGGAGGTCGGTATCAACAGAGAGATGCGGCCGTCAGTGTTTCGGCCCAACCGGGGCGCGTTGAGGAGCACCACTCAGGCCACGAGTGAGGCAAGGAGCGCTTGCGCAGGGCGGTCGGGTACTTGGAGTCGGCCAGTGTCACTACAGCGAACATGACAGAGGAGAGCCGAAGATGCGGTACCGTGACTGTGAGAAGCATTCCCAATAGGATAGGGCGGGGCAGCGGCTGAGGTGGTGGCAGAGCTGTACGGTGAGGTGGTGTTGATTCTGGCCCAGAGGTGATGCCCTCGGGGCTCGAATCCAACTCACGAATGCAAAAAGTGAATACAATAGATGGAACGCTTTCTTATGATCTGGTTCCCGGCTGAAACATGCAAAAACCGTCCTTCTTTACAAGCTCTCCAAGGAGCGGCATTTATAGTAGCCCGTAGACAATTACATGACACCTTTGCCCTTTCGAATTGGCTTTCCATTTGATACTTTATGCCCATTAGGGTCAGACACGACATTTTCCATTGCCTCCTCGTATGGACGACATCGTTGTCCCTGGACACGTGTCGGGCAGGCGAGACGCTCCTCCCCTTGGCCGGCTTAACCTGCACACAATACGCACGCTTCACCACACCGGTTCGGCGTTGCTTGAACGTCGACTTAGTTCGGCGTCAGAGCAGATTCGGTGGTCGGAGAAGAGCAGTCTGATGACTGACTTTCTGATACGGTCTCGTTCTGACGCCGAATCAGCCCGAGTCTGACCGGATTCAGTGGTCGGACAAAGTCCCGAATCTGGCTCCCCTCTTCGATGATAGGACAGAGTCCCGAATCTGGCTTCCCATTTTCGGTGATAGGAGACCCGAATCTGGCTTCCCATCTTCGGTCCCTCTCCTATTCGCCTCTAGGTTCCTCCTTCGCACCTTACGATCTAGGTTGGGATTCCCGAATTAGGCTATTTGCAGATAGGTTCTGTGAGATTCGTACGGCCGGATGGGGGGACGGGGTGACAATTCTCTCCCTTGCCCCCAACAGTGGCCCTTCAGTGCGCTCCAGAATTACGATTCGGGGCGCGTCTTTTCTGACTTCGCTGACGAATCTTGCGTTCAGGGTCCGACTTGCCCCTAGGTCTTTTTGATTCGTGGAACATGCCTTGACTCGTAGGAGGTTATTGCACCGTCTTCGGGACAACGCGACCGACACCCGATTCACACCGTCCCAAACAACGATGCTGAGTGCCGATACGCGAGAGATTTTTTTAATTGATCGGATGGCTAGATCTTTCTTGATTCCAACGGACGCCTCCCACTGCTGAGTATAAAAAGCCCCCCGAGGGGACTGGGTCTCATTTCCCCCCGTGCCAAGCCCTAGCTACCGTCGTCCGGCGCTTCTGCTAGATTCGGCGTCGTTGCTTCAGTGTCTGCCGATTTCAGGATTCGGTAAGTTTGTACTTATGCCGAAGCTTTCATGTGTTTTTATTTTACTACTTCAGCGATTGTGAGTAGTGTGTTTCCTTATTTCTTTTGTTTTTCTTTAGTTCGACAAACTTGGGTTTTTCATTTGATTCGGGTGTTATGGGAAACACTAACTCCGGTGACACCAAGCCAAGTGCCGAATCTAGTTCTGGTGAACTTTTGAGCTTGATCTTAATGTCAGATTCGAGTTCTAACGGCAGCCTCGATTCCTCAGCTACTCCCAGCACCGCCACTAACAAGCCCAATCCGGTCGATGAAGACATGCCTTTGGAAGGTGATTTAGCGGGTGAGTCCGTCGAATCTGTTCCACTAGTACACAGCTTGCAAGGTTCAACAGGTAACGGCACCGAAGCAGACATTGATGTGGAAGGTTATACAAAAGGTGCCGGTAGACACGCTGGTGAGATCGTAGACTTGACTAAAGATGCCGAATCTGGCCCAGCAAAGAAACAGGCCAAGCACACTGCTTGGACATGCTGTCTTAACCCCTCCATAATCGACAAAGCTACGCTTGACAACTTTGTGACTACTGGCCTGGTTACAGCTTTTGAGAGGACGCTTTGCCACACGCTCGAAGATGGTGAAATCATAAAAAACCAAGGCCTTACGAGGGTCTCGTGTTTAGAGATTTCTTTAGAGCGGGGCTTCGGTTCCCAAATGAACCTTTTCTAGGCCAAGTGCTTGAGCGGTACCAGCTGTAGATTCACCATCTTATACTGAATACTTTTAAACGACTTAGTGTTTTTGCTATGGCTATGAATATGATGGGCAGTGAGCTGAGCGTTAACATCTTTAGTTGTTTTCATGATGCTCACCATCACTCCATGGTTGGAAAGCTTGGCGAGGTTGATGATGTTCGAGTGGAATATGGATACTATAATTTTATACCGGCTCAAAATAAGAAGGATTCGTGCATTGCCCCTACCTTTAAAAACTAATGGGACAACTAGAAAAATTTTTGGTTCTATGTTCGCGTGTGCTTTGATGAGGCCGTAGAGGAGGCTACCCATGATGGTTCACTGAAGGCTCATTCTTTAGCTTCGTTGATGTCACCTATGGTGGGCTTAAGTCATCCTCTGACACAGGCTCCAGTTCCTGGTGATGATGCAGCGCTTGAAGCTTATCAGCGCACTGCTAACCACCAAACTAGCAGAGACTTGATTGAAGAGATGATTGCTTCGAACACCTAGCCACTAAGCAGCGAAGTCCATTTTGACGTGTTCAAGGAGTGAGAGGGATACAAGGGGCCTGTTTAGAGCCTTGCTTGGCCTAAAGGTTATGAGTCTGATGAAGCTATAGTTGCCCATGCCGAACAGCTTGTGAATCAGTTGTATGACTCATACAACTAGGACGAATATGAAGCCCGAATCAGGATGAGTCATACTCGATGTGTGAATAGGGCTTTCGATGCTATGGGGGTTATATATGGTGATCGGTCGATTCCTGTTTTTAAGCCGAAGAAGAAAAGATCTATCGAATGTGATGCCGGCACATCAGTGAACCCCGAACAGGGGCACGATCGAGGGCAATGTGGCGGGCGTGGACGCACCTACTCGAAATACTATACTCATAGAATGATGAAAATGTGAAATACCCCAACGAACCTCGTGATGTAGAGGTTGGGCATGAGATGATTGGTCAACAACGTCTGAAGCCAATTAAAAGAAGTGCAAAATTTTCCATTGGGAATCCTTCTTTCAATACTCTAGTCGATGACATGGTTAGGAAATTGTGCATTTAATCCTTCCCGAAACTATTTTTATTTTCATTTTGAACTGCTTGTATTATTATTTTTTAAGATAACGATGATTGTTTTATTTATCATGCAGGAGTTTTTTGCAGACGGGCCCGAGAGTTCAACGACGATGGCGCTGAAGTGCATCAGTCGCCTGGTGGATCCCCTCTCTGTCATTGTGGATGACATGCCAGCCCTGAGCAGCGCAGGGCTTCAGATTAACCTGAGGAAGAGAAGCAAGCCTCCATCGGACGATGCTGACGCGAAAGCGTTGAAGCGCGGTGTGACTTTGTCGAAGTCGGCCTCCGTCAAAGCTCTTGCCGCCCCCTGCTTCGGTCCATTCCTGCTTCGGGGCATGACCTCGTGGCCAAGCCCCATCTAGCTCGCACGATTGGTAAGTCCCTCTTTTCCATAAACATTCGGGAATGAGCCCCCGAGATGGCGACATGTACATTTTTCGGACAAGGTGTGCTTCCCCTGGATAGCACCCCCATCGAATATGGTGAGATGCGAGTGTATTTGGGTCTATCTTCTCTAGAGGAAATGAGTCCACTTCACATGGAAGCTTAGGGGCTGCCTTTGAAGCTCGGCTGGTGATGAGAGTGGATTGCCGGACCTCGGGAATTCTTCCGCCGGCCACTGGAGCTGCCTCTGTGCAGGAATGCGCCTTGTCCTTTTCTGCGCCTCATACAGAAAGGGACTTGATGCTAGTGGATCATGCAGAGCCGCATTCGGCTTTGGAATTTCATGCAATCTCGATGAGTATTCAACTACCAAATATAAATTATTGCGTTCTGGTTTGCTTGCTGATTCGCGTGCTGTAGCAGCGTAGACTTCGGTGATCAACGCGGTGTTGTAGAAACAGGACAAGGTTGCACTGGCTCTGGTCGAATCTGAACTTGAAAAGTCCCGGGCTAGGATCAAATCGCTAGAGGAGTTTACCAAGGCACAGACTAAGCTTAAAGATGAAAAAGTCACTCGCCGTCGTGCTGATGAACTTGCCAACCAGCTGAAGGTTAACATGAATACACGTGACATGATCGCAAAGTCGCAGCGGCAGTAGGTTTGCGGTGGCCTTCGAGAGATTTCAGAGAGATATCTTCGGCTGCTCGCCAGCGCTGTGGATGAAGCCAAACTCCCAGAGCCACACCCCAGAGAGGAGATTTTGGTGTTTGCTTACCTTCCATCTCACCTCCGGGATGTCCCAGCTTGAAGGCGCCATGGACCTTGGCTGAAAATACGCTGCACTGGAGGTTTGCCATGCATTGTGCACTTTATTGAAAGATACGGGATGCACCCACTTCGAAGGACTTCGGCTGTCTGAAGATGTGAATGTGTATTGGCAACTAGGTCCCGACGTGAGCGCTGCCGCCATTGGTCTTTTCAAAGGCTATTGGGAGTCAGGTGGCCGCAACCTTGGCCTGATTCGCGCCGCTATGAACTGTTCCTCTATAAGCTTTGCCACTTTTGACTTCTTTGTTCAGGTTACCTATCGTTAGGAACCCTTCTTACTGTCATTTTTCTTGTTCAGGATCCTAGCGAGCGTTCTGCTATTAAGGCTAAGGTCATGGCCTACATTAGCAGCCGTGACAAGCATGAGGCTGGCTCCGATGCTGGGACTCCTTCTCGAGAGGATGCCAAAACCCACGCACCACCACTCCAAGCTCCCGTCAACGTTGAAGCTAGTCCTGCCGAAGCTACTGCAACCGCCTCTGCTGTCGAGCCAAACCCGAGTGCTTTGAACGTCGTCTAGGATGACAATGCTCAGGGTGACCCAGTGGCTTAGAGATGTTTAAACTTTGTTTGTGATGGGATTAAACTTTGTGTTGTACTACCTCCCGGGTGTAGGAGTTTGAAACAATGTATGTGTTATAGTGGACATGTCAAACTTTAGGCCGCTTGGCCGTTATGGTTTTGTTGATGTTTACTGTACTGCACTTTTTTTATTTTTTATATCGCATGTTAGTATTGACGCGTCTTCAGTAGAAGGTGCCAATTGCTTTTAGCTGCTATGACCGGTTTTGGTACCGAATGCATGCATAAGCAAATTGAAAAATATTTTCCCCGACTTGCTTTTTTTGATGGAGCAACCTGTTACGAACTGCTAGCCCTTCGGCTTTTCCTTGATACCGACTTCCTTGGATTAGAAAACGCCGTCCCCCTCAACTTTTTTAGTTGAAGGGGCTGAATGCGAGCTTGAAGCCCTTCAGCTTCGTTGAGCATACCGAACATGTCTAATTGAATTGGAGAATGTCGTCCCTCCAACTTTTTTAGTTGAAGGGGCTGAATTTGAGCTGGAAGCCCTTCAGCTTCATTGAGCATACCAAACATGTCTGATTGAATTAGAGAACGCAGTCCTCCCAACTTTTTTAGCTGAAGGGGTTTATATTGAGAATGCTTAGCCCTTTGGCTTTTTAAATTTGCTTTTTTTTGTTGAGTGCCATCTACCTGCTTGCAGCAGTGCACACTTTACATTCTCCTATGTTATTTACAAATGATGTCGTGATAATATTGGGTGGAACATCTCTAAGCTCAACTAGTTTCACATGGTAGCCTGGTGCTTCGGGTTCCTCGGGCTCCCTTGGCGTGATGAGCCTCTTGGTGCTAGGACCCTGAAGATGGTTTGGTTGTATGCTCTTTGGGTGATCCGCGAGGACTTCGTTGAGCCTAGCGACTTGGTTTGCTTCAACATGTAGTTGGTAGAATTGTAGCAAGGCTCTTTTTTCTCTGCTTCGCAAGCCATTCCTGGGACACAGGAACTTCATTCAACTTCTGCTGGGCTTGAGAAAAAGTTAAGCCTTTTGCTACACTTCATTCGACACAGGAACTTAATTTGACTTGATTCGACTTCATTCGACACAGGAACTTCATTCTCTGCTGGACTTCATTCGACACAGGAACTTCATTGCTAGAGTACCCGTTCCTGATATTGCTGCTATCAACCCTTTTGCTACACTCCCTAAGCATACCTCTCTAGATGAGGGTACGAAGGCGGCCCAAGGCACGAAGCGCACTGCACATCTAATCTCGAATCCTCTCAATCCTACTATTTTCTAACCGAATCATGTGTACTGAGTTAGAATATTCTTGGGTGGCCAGGAGAGTTTTGGCGCTGCCTATCTAGTCTGATGGAATGCCTAGCAATCTTCTTTTATAGGGCGCTCCTGTGTAAAGGTCAGGTATGTTAAAGAGACCTTAACTGCCATGCTTTGATTGTTGTGTACCTTTTGGTTAGGTCATGAGCTTAATTATCTTCCCATCGCCCTTATTTGGCCAGTACCCACGTATCTTTTTGCATCGGTCAGTGTTATTGCGACCATTGCTTTTTAGCAGATGGCGTTCTTGCTGGTGGGTGAACTGCTTTAATTGCCGCACACGGTACGCCGAGATGGGTATCATACTCGTTGATATTTTGGATCCCTTTTTGGTATCCAAATTTGCGCAGTTTTGTGCAACTGCCCAGTTATATTGCAAAGCTCATTCGCTGGCCACATTCGGCTGGCATTTTATGGCGACCATTTTTTGTGCCTGTTTCTTTGTGTGTGAGCACTTTGCTTCAGTGTTTTTGCTGAAGTCTCATGTTTGCCATTTTTGGCTAACGTTTTTTGTGACCATTTTTAGTGCCCACTTGGTTGCTTGCAACCTGATTTTGTGCAACCGAATATTAGAGCAGACTACTTGTATCGCTCTTTTTCGGTGTCGCTCGGCTCTATGTGCAAAATTCATAGGGGGAACCGAATGCAAGTTAATAAAAGGGGTGCAAAGGGCTGCCTCATTAAAAAACCTCACACCTTTGAAAAGGCTTCCCCTGTGAGGCAAAAGAGTGCAGGACCCTAAATGTCTTTAATTGTACTGCTGAAAGTAAAATAGGAAAATTACAACCCGGCTCGGGCGAATGTGTATCATGCAAAAAAACGTCAAAGATTATCAGCGTTCCAAGTCAGTGCAAAATGAACACAGTTTCATTTCTTCTGGAGTGACAGCCTCTTCACCGAATAAGAGCCTGAATGGTTGACTTGGAGACGTTGTGAGCCCAAACAGCAGTGATTGAGACTTGAGCTCATTTGCCTTTTTCTTTGTTATCATTTATAATTTTAGAGATGGAGGTGAAGATTTCGCCATTTTCTCTATCGATTGCACCGTTTGATTCAGGGTGGTTGATCAGCACAAAAGATAGTTTGATGCTGAGTTCCTAGCAAAAAGTTCTGAATTGCGACGAATCAAACTGCTTCCCATTGTCCACTGTTATGAAAGCTGGCAACATGAATCTGCAGACGACTCTCTGCTAGACGAAGTTGATTATCGTGGCTAATGTATTTTTCGCCGATGCTTTGGCCTCTATCCACTTAGTGAAGTATTCAAGCACAACAGCAGCATATTTCAAGTTTCCTAGAGCCACGGGCAGAATGCCTACAATGTCAACCCCCATCTATGCAATGGCCAAGTCATGTATGTGGGTGAAGTTGGGTTTGCTGGCAGATTCTGCTTCTTTTCGAGCATCTGACAAGCTCTGCATGTCTTGACTATCTGCTTTGCATCTTCAGCCACGGTTGGCTAGTAGAATCCTTGCCTCATTGCTTTTTGTGCTATTTCATGTGGCCCTCTGTGCATGCCACACATGCCCGAATGTATCTCAGTTAGCAGTTAAATGCATGCTTCTCTGCTGATGCATTTCAGCTTTGGCCCCACCACGCCCTCTTTGTATAGATTGTCACCTATGATTGAATTTTGTGCGGGATATCATACGTTGCTCTTCTTTCTTTGACAAAGGTTCATAGGTGCCTGTCAAGAATGCCCAAATAGGTGCCCTCCAGTCATTGCTTGCGATTGCATGTACGCTGCTGGCTGATCCTCTTCTTCCTTGATGGCCTTGATTGTCAGGGTCTGGAAAGAGACATCTAGTGGCAGAGGTGCATTCTGAGCTACTACTTTAGCCAACTTGTCAGCCTTGGCATTTTTGACACGTGGGATGTACTTTAAGGTAAATCCTAGGAAATGCTTTTCCATCCATCTAACAGCTGCTAGATATTTAATTAAATCATTTTCTCTGGTGGTGTAATCCTTTTTCACATGACCCACGACCACCTGTGAATCAGACTTGATGATACATCTACGTACTCCCAACGCTCTCAATTTTCTATGGCCCAGCAAAACTGTTTCATATTCAACGGTGTTATTGGTCGTCAGAAATTGTAGCCTGGCAGCGTACCGAATCTTTGGTCCCTGCGGTGGTGTGAGCACCACTGAAATGCTCGTGCATGTGGCGCACCAGGCTCCGTCGTAGTGCATGGTCCACACTAGTTCTTTGGACTGCAAGGTCATGTCATCTGCCCCAGGCGTCCAATTGGCTATGAAGTCAGCGATCACTTGGGATTTGATTGCGGACCTATGCTCGAAATCTACCATGAACTCATTCAGCTCGGTGACCCATCTGCCCACCTGGCCAATGGCTTTGGTATTGCAAAACAAAGAGTCCAAAGGCTGGGCTGATAGTACCCGGATGTGATGTGCCTAGAAATAATGTTTCAGCTTCCAGGATGCCATGACTATGGTGTACGCTATTGTCTCCATCTCAGAGTAGTTCAGCTTCGCGCCGAACAAAGCTTCAGACACAAAGTATATCAGGAACTACTTTAGTTTTACTTTGTGTCCTTTCTCCTCAACCAGTACTATACTTACTGCGATTGGCGAAGTTGACAGATACAACAATAGCACTGCATCTGGTGTGGGCTTAGACAGAGTGGTAAGCTTCACTAGATAGGCCTTCAGATCATCGAATGCCTGTTGTTACTCCTGTCCCCACTTGAATTTGTCAGCCTCCCTGAGCGCCCTGAAGAACTTTCGGCTGACCTCGAAATGAATCTTCCCAAGGATGCGATTCGACCAGTGAGTTTCTGGACCTGTTTTTTAGTTTCAGGGGCTTCATGTTCACGATGGCTACAATCTTGTTGGGATTTGCTTCTATGCCCCTGGACGACACTAAGCAACCCAGCAACTTTCCATTGCTTATGCCAAAAATGCATTTCTCCGGGTTTAATTTTAGGCCGCTGGAGTGTAGATTGGCGAATGTCTCTTTTAGATCTTCAATGTGTGTCCGCTTCTTGTCACTCTTGACAACTATGTCATCAACATACGCTAAAAGATTGTGCTTCTTCTTCTGCTCATAGAACCCTATCATTCGCTTGTAGCAGTAAGTTCCCCCTAGAGTGATAAAGCTTGTCTTCTTTTCGTCCGCCGGGTTCAACCAAATCTGATGATATACGGAGAAGCAGTCTAACACTCATTTGCTCATAGCCAGCTGCGATGTCAACAAGCTTATTAATTCTGGGCAAAGGGTACGGATCCTTTCGGCAATGTTTGTTGAGATCAGTGAAATTGACGCACATGTGGCACTTTCCACTTTTCTTCTTCACCATTACAACATTGGCTAACCACTCAGGATACTACACTTTCTGGATTACCCCCACATCAAGTAGCCTTTGAACTTTAGCGCTTGCTACTTTGGCTCTTTCGACTGACATCTTCCTAAGCTTCTGCTTTCTAGGCCTCGCAGATTTGTCAACATTCAGATTATGCTGCGCAAGTTTGTGGTCTACCCCAAGAAGATCTCTTGTTGACCACGCGAACACATCACTGTTATCATCTAGAAATTTTAATAGTTCTTCGGCTTCTTCGGGGTTGAGTCTAGTCCTGATGTGAACGCATTCGTCTGGCCTATTCGGGCTCAACCGCATGAGATGTGTATCTTCACTCGGCTCGACCTTTGGTTCTTTCTTCTTCTGAGAATCCAGATCATCTTCCTTGGATTGGTTTTTCTGCTTCACCTCGTGGACCATACTGTACCCTGGTATCGGCTTGCCATCGATTTTTCTCACCATGATTTGATCACCATGAATTGTGATGACACCAAATGGGGAAGGCATTTTGATGCACAGATAACTCTGCGTGATGATCATATCGAATATGTTAATAATGCCTCTGCCAAATATTGCCATATACAGGTACGATATGTCCATGACGTCGAACGTGATTTCTTCAACCCTAACCTTCTCTCCTTTGTTGAATGCCACAGTCATGGTCTTCTTGCCTATTGGGTTGATTCGCTTCGCCCTGAAGCCGAATAGGGCACTTCCGGGCAGATCAAGCAACTTTCTATCTTGCTTCATTTCATCAAACGCCTTGGTGAATAAGATGTCCGCTGAGCTACCATTGTCTATTAGGATGTTGTGGAGCGTGTACCTAGCCACGAACGCTGTTGTGACAAAAGCATCGTAGTGTGGATAATCCCTAATCTGAAAGTCTTCTTTGATGAATGTTATAGGTTCTATCTTCTAGGGTGGAATATTGACTGGGCACCTCGAGGACACTGACAATACCCTCGCTCGAATTCTCTTTTAGCTCTCTTTCCCTCATGCTCAAAGTTAGATCCACCTGTAATGGCGTAGATATGGCCATTGGTGGGCATTGCAGTATTGACAATCTGTAACTCCTTGGAGTTTTCCAGCTTCAGTATCTGCTATTGTCCCCGTCTCTGTTGTTCCGTTGCCGCTGATGAGGAAGTGGTGACTGAATGTACTTTGGGCTGGGCCTAATGGAAATTTTGCTGGGCATAAGGCTATGCTTGCTGCCAGTATATCGGCTGCTGATAGGCGTACGGGCTAAAATTTGGCTGCTATTAAACTCCGAAAGCCAGCGGGTGCATTTGGTACTGCCCTGCCGAAATATCCCTTGTTGCGTTTTGGAGGACATGCTTCGAGTTTTCTGGCAGCTTCAGCGCTTCGTCCTTTTCGCGCTGCTCTTTTGCTAACAACATGTATTTGCACTCTTTTGAGAAATGACATCTGTTTTCTCCACACACAACACAATACGGGATCTTCGGTCCTCTTCCACAACCTTTTCCGTGACCGCGGCCGCCCCGTCCTCCGCGGCCGTATTGACCATTTCCATGTCTCTGACCTTCGTTCGGCTACGGGTGATCTTGGGCTGCCTGAGGCTGTTCTTCTTGCATTGCATTTACTGCCTCCTGGACTGTCTGCAAAGCTTGCTTCAGGGTTGTCTGCTTTAGGCTGTTCCTAGATGCTTTTCTTCTTTCTTGGTCAACTTTGGACCTAGCAAACTTTCTCATGTCATCAAACAACTGGTTAACTGTCTTCGGGATCTCCCTGGATAAGACCTCGTTCGGCTGGAACAATGTGAGCAGGTCCATCATAGTTTTTTGCTCAGACTGAAATCCCTAGAAGGTGACTAGAAGCTCGCTCTTGACCTAACTCCACCAAGTGATGGAAAAGGGCCTCAATGACATGTACCAATCATGAGCCACGTCTTCGACTGCCATGACGAGCGACTTAGCCAAAATCTTATCATTGCCCCCAGCCAAATGTATTGAGGCCACGAAGCTGGAAATGAACTTCCTTGGGTTAGACCGCCCGTTAAATGCTGGGATCATCATTTTGAACCCCGGTGGCCATGGGTATCATTGCAATTCTATGGACAATGGGGAGGATGCATCTAGATCTATGCAAGCCTCGCGCGGTTCCTTGTAGATTTCTGCCCCACCAGGTGTGTTAATTTTGGCAGCAACATTTGCCTGCATCGCCTGTAGTTCTTGCTAAATTCTTGCGGCTTCTACAGCCGCTTGGATGATTGCCTGCTGGGTGGCCGCTTCGCGGTTTCTTGCTGCCACTTGATTCACTAGCGGGTCCCGCTGCTGCCTCAACTCTTCTAACCTCTGCTGTTGCTCGTTCGGTGCTCTAAGCAATCTGGCATTTTTGGTGTCGAGTGGGTTAGGTGCCTCAGGATCTAGATCAGCTCCCACTAATTGCTCGATTAGCGCATCACCCGCTGGTGGTACTTCCCTGCCTGCCTCGACGTCCGGCACCAGTTGTGACGCCAGAGGTGGCACCAAAGCCAATGTTGTGCCTGCACTTCTAGCCAGAGGCATGCCGAGAACTACACTTGGGTCGCCTGCTTGTACTACACCTAGCTGCGCACCTGAAGTTGCAGTTGGGTCGCTCGTCGGAGACATGTTGACTTGGACGTTTATCACTGGATTCGCTGTGTTCTTGTAGTTTTCCTTCGCCCTACGCGGTCGCATTCGATGTTCGATCAACAACCACGGACGGCGCCACTGTTGATTCTGGCCCATAGGCGATGACCTCGGGGCTTGAATCCAACTCACGAATGCAAAGACACGAATACAATAGATGGAACGCAATACATGGAATGCTTTCTTATGATCTGCGTCCTCCTTTACAAGCTCTCCAAGGAGCGGCATTTATAGTTACCCATAGACAATTATATGACACCTTTGCCTTTTCGAATAGCTTGCCGTTTGATACTTTATGCCGACCAGGGTCAGACACGACATTTGTTGTTGTCTCCTCATATGGACGACATCGTCATCCCTAGACACGTGTCGGGCAGGCAAGACGCTCCACCCCTCGGCTTGTTTAACCTGCACACCATACGTACGCTTCACCACACCGGTTCGGCGTTGCTTGAACGCCGACTCAGTTCGGCCTCAAAGCAAATTCGGTGGTCGAAGAAGACCATTCTGACAACTGACTTTCCGATTCGGTCTCGTTCTAACGCCAAATCGGCCCGAGTCTGACCGAATTCGGTGGTCGGACAGAGTCCTGAATCTGGCTCCCCGTCTTCGGTGATAGGACAGATTCCCGAATCTGGCTTCCTATTTTGGGTGATAGGAGACCCGAATCTGGCTTCCCATCTTCGGTCCCTCGCCTATTCGCCTCTAGGTTCCTGCTTCGCACCTTACGATCCGGGTTGGGATTCCCGAATCAGGCTATTTGCAGACATGTTCTGCGAGATTCGTACGGCCGGATGGGGGGACGGGGTGACCATTCTCTCCCTTGCCCCCAACAGGTGGCGCCCGCGCCGGCGCCGCCGGAGGATGGGGAGGAAAGAAACGTGAGATCTGTGGGCTCTGAGGTGTGGAGTGGATGGTCTGATAGTTGAGTGAGCCGTTGATAACATTGTGGATATATTTTCATTGTGGGCCAACTGGGTTGACTGAAGTAAGGATGCAAATGGCAGCCATTTTTGGTATTTTACAAGTCAAGTAGTTTAGTTTTTCTTCTTCTTCTCCTGGATTAGATTAGTAAATACGTGGCAGCACTGTAATTCATTTATCAAGTTTAATGATTCTCAAAAAAAAACATCATGTTTAATTTCGGGTCACACACAATGACCAAAAATATAATTTGTACAACTAAGGTCTATTGTCTGATCTTGCTAAGGTCCAACCCGTCTATATTGTTGGTCGAAGTGTCAAAAAGAACTGAAAGAGCATTAAGTTGTCTACAAAGAAATGCAGTTAAAATGACGAGGTTAGATTATGATAAACACGGGAATAAGTCCGGATTCCGATTGGCCCAATAAAGAACAACCGTCGTATTAAAATTTTCGCACTGGCGGATAGGGTTGGGCTGTGTTTTCCTACTTTAGGTTTGCTCTTTCGAGTTGGATTGTTGTGTCGTCCTTCTCCTAAAAAGAACCACAGTAAATCGTCAGACCCGGTTTCACCTCGCCTCTCCCGTGAATGACCGCACCCGGCTTCACCTCGCTTCTCCGCGCGGAAGGTGGGCCCGACTTCACCTCATCTCGTCCACAGCACGGGAAAAGGAAACCTTTGCTCCCTCGACGAATCGCCGAATCGCCGCAAGACATGCGACGCCGACCCCGGCACGGAGGAGACCGCAGAGATCGTCCCGAGCGCCAGCGCCGCCTGCCCGGCCATCCACGCCGCCCGGGCACCTGCCTCCGGCTGCAGCCCTTCACCAGGATGCACGGCGCCTCCCTCTGGCCGCAGCCCGGCCTCCGTGCCGCCTCCTTAAGTTCGCTGCCCTCCGCGTCGCCTTCCTCCGGCCCAGACGCACTCCGGCACCGCCACGCGGTCAGGATGTACTCTGGCTCCACCACGCGGTCCGTGTCCAGTGAGAGGCGGCGGCGGACCTCGCCCGCCTCGCGTTCTCCGTGCGATGCTGCTGCCGTAGGCGTCCTCATCCCCTTCCTCTCCCCCCTCCTCAGATCCCTGCAACACCAAAGTCTCCTCTCTGACTCGATTCTTTTTGCAGCAATTATTTCTTGGTGAAGCTGTATAGTCACTTGCTGGCGAAGCTGTGCTTGGTGAAGTTGCCAACATTTTCCTTACTTTTTTTGTTATCTCTGTGCCTGGTATGCAGTTTCTATTAACATCGTATTGTATCTTTTCCCTTCAAGAATTAGAGTTGCTGAGTATTTCGATGATATGGCCTCAATGTCAGTATGATGGCTGACTCTACTGAAATTGGTATGTTACTTATCGATCTTCTCTACTCAAATTGGTGTCATTTTTCTACAACTAGCGATATATATATATATATATATATATATTCGTAGTTTAGTAATTTAATATTCACATAATGTGTTTATGTATGAGGTATTAGTGTTTTCCAGCCACTGAAGACATCTCCGTAGATTCACTAACTACTAGCTTTATCTGATTATCTGAATATATGTTTTCTTGACATTCCTGTGTTCCTCGTGATCTATTGTCCAAGATGTAGCTCATCTCATCTGAGGGCGGCAGAGGGTCAAATGACGACAATAATTGGAATAACAGCTGCAACTAATTTTGGAATCAAAGACAGGGCATTAGTATGAACGAATGAGTACCATCATGTGTCCAAAATTATCTATATTATTCAAGCTGCATCTCCTCATCCAAGAATATAGCAGAGCTTAAGTGACTCCAATAATAACGGCTTAGAGACTGTCAGGTGCTGGTATGCAGTTTCATCCGAAACCACCAATGTACTATCTCTGTGCACTACAGTCCACCTACACATGACTCTTCCACGTCTCAGCAGTTCTCACGCACATTCTCAAGAACATATGCTATCTTTGTCATGTGCATCTTTGTTTTCTTTAGGTTCTTTAAAGGATTCATGTGATAAGTACAGGGAGTATATGCTACAAAGCTGATGATGTATAGCTAGCTGATGATGTACAGTATTAGCTGGTTTTCTCAACTGTGCTCTGTTGCAATGTTGTAAACATTAAGTTCACGTTCAAAATAAAATTATCGTGGTATTAGTTCCCGTTGCAAAGCATGGGTATCTGCCTAGTGAGTCAAAAATCCTGACTCCAACATAACCCGACGTGCCAGTGGGTTGAGTCAGATTAAATTTTTTTAAGGTCGAGTTGGTGGTGTTGGGTGGCCATCAATTAAAATCTACATGGAAGATGCATAAGTTGTGGACATGAACCAAATGACAGATTCTCGAAAAAAATGACAAAATTACTACGCATAATAATAGACTTGGTGAAAGGAAATTTGTACATGGGCATAAGTCTAATGCTGCACTAAAAACTACAAAGATGTCGTCAACCAATTATATTTGTATAATATATTCTTTCTTACCATCAGTTTCTCAACTATCCAAGTTACCTACCGATATGTATCTACTGTTGAAACTCCAAATGCATGTCACCTTTAGGGCGTGACAGCAATGTGCAAGCATGCCATGAGCCTGTGCTAACTCCAAACCAATAGTAGGACCCTCAACAGTCAACACAACTGATTATATAGGTTTAACTTTTAAGTGTGAAGATGCGGTTAACCCACGAGATGTTTGGCCGTCATAATTGAGCTCTTATAAATTGGATGGTTCTGAGACACAGGAGGGTTAACGAAAAGTCAACAATTTTGGTGAGGGTTAAAATAACATTGCACCAGTCAAAAATTTGGAAAAATTTGAATTTTTAGCTAGCCTTAGTCTAGAGTTCAACCAATTTTCACAAATCTCTCTTCACTGTAAAAGTGGAAACTTGTCCTAATCATGAGTTTCCTCTTTGTGCAATCTCTCTTTATCAAATTTAGGCAAAATTCAGCTAAATATTAGCTAACATTGAATATTGTGAGTGTTGAAAAGAAGTGAATCCGGGTCCAAAATTACCACCTGATACGGTTGAGTCCAAAAACTTTGTACCATTCAAATCACGTAAACCTGGTGAAATGCGTCTTCCCCGTTTCCCCCACAACATACCTTCCCTGTACCAACCCTCCACCCAACATGATGCAACACACGGTGTGCAGTGTACACCCTACACCTTAGCTTTTCACATCGCAATGATGCACGAAAAGTCTTAAAGATCGCACGCATGCATGCGTGCTCAGCAGCCATGCCCAAACCAAGATCCTTCCTTCTCCACCTCCTGATCGCCAGCTGCATCGCCAATGCCGCCGGCGGCGCCGATGATGCCCCTGCGCAGGAGCCCACCACGCCGCCGTCGTCGTGGTTCCAGGGAGAATGGCAGCTCCTCCACGCGAGCATCGGCGTGTCGGCGATGCACATGCAGCTTCTCCCGGGTGACTTCGTCCTCATGTTCGACCGCACCGACACGGGTCCCTCCAACATCTCGCTTCCCGCGCTGGCGCCGTGCGCCGCGGCCGGGGCCCCCACCGCTGACGGCGCCGCCGCCGCCGACTGCACGGCGCACTCGGTGCTCCTGGACCTCCGCTCCAACGTGCTGCACCCGTACCCGCTGGCCACCAACCCGTGGTGCTCGTCGGGGGCGCTGTTCCCCAACGGCACGCTCCTCCAGACGGGGGGCTTCTCCAACGGCGACCGCGTCGCGCGGCTCTTCTCCCCGGCCACGGGCTGGGTCGAGCTCCCGTCGTTCCTCGCCGCGCGGAGGTGGTACGCCACCGACATGATCCTCCCTGACGGCCTCGTGCTCATCCTCGGCGGCCGCCGGCAGTTCAACCTCGAGTACTTCCCGCACGACGACGCGGCGCCGGCGCTGACGTTCTTCCCGTTCCTGGACGAGACGACGGAGCCGGACGCGGAGAACAATCTGTACCCGTTCCTCCACCTGCTCCCCGACGGCACCGTCTTCGTCTTCGCCAACGACCGCGCCGTCGTCTTCGACCCCTACAACCGCGCGCCACTCCGCCGCCTGCCCGCCGTCCCGGGGGGCGTGCCACGGAACTACCCGTCGTCGGGGTCGTCCGTGCTCCTGCCGCTCCGTCCCGACGCGCCGGCGCACGCTGAGGCGCGTACCACCTGGCGCTGCGGAACGGCACGTTCGTGGCCGCCGACGGACCCGGACCCCGTGGTGTGGGCGATCGAGGAGATGCCGATGGCAAGGGTGATGGGCGACATGGTGCTGCTCCCGACCGGCGACGTGCTGATCGTGAACGGCGCCGCGGCGGGCACCGCCGGGTGGGAGCTGGGGCGGGACCCAGTCACGCGACCCGTGCAGTACAAGCCGGACGCGCCGCGCTGGGCGCGCGGTTCGACCTGCTGCTGGCGGCGTCGGCGGTGCCGAGGATGTACCACTCGTCGGCGGCGCTGGACACGTACGGCCGCGTGCTGGTCGGCGGCAGCAACCCGCACGTCGGGTACGTGTTCGCCAACGTGACGTACCCGACGGAGCTGAGCCAGGAGACGTTCCTGCCGCCGTACATGGACCCGCGCCACGACGGCGCAAGGCCAAGGGTGCTGGTGGCGCCCGCCGAGGTCGGGTACGGCGAGGCGACGGTCGTGAAGTTCGCGATACCCGACGGGGTATTGGTGAACGGTGCGGGCGGGAAGGTGGTGCAGGTGGTGGCGGTGGCGCCGGCGTTCGCGACGCATTCGTTCGGGATGAACCAGCGGATGCTGGAGCTCGCCGTCGGGAGGGTGGCGCAGCTGGACGTCGGGGTCTACGGGGCCGTGGTCGCCGCGCCGCCGACGCCCGGGGTGGTGCCGCCCGGGTACTACATGTGGTTCGTGGTGCACGCCGGCGTGCCCAGCACCGCCCGTGGGTGCGCATGCGACCGCTCTGACCGGCCACCTGAGACTGAAAAGTCCAGGTGCATTTTGCGTGCGTGTTTTGACTTTTGACCACCGGTACTAGTGACTAAGTTCAACTATACACACCAAGATTTGCAATGGAAAGAATTCCAACTTTTATACAGTCACAGTGGAGTGGATTCCCTCGATGGCCAAGAACGCTCTATCATTTTGTTATCAATTTTTTTCCTGATCATATAATTTTTTTTTTTGAGAATCCTGATCATATAATTCTAATATAACTTCGCTTGACCATTTTTATTTTTCCATCCCGGCACTCTCTCCGGTGCTTGTCGAATCGTTCATCCCGGGCACGTTTGATTTATTCACACTAAAATTAAGAGTTAAAATTAGTGTTAGTAGATATAAATAGACATGCTAATTAATTTAGAAATGAATAAATTATGGATTTAGCAATCTATTTTTAAGTAGCCTCTTGGAGTTGCTCTTAGTTTCATTAGCAGGTTTATATAGTACTAATAGTTTATATGTATCTTCAGCTCACTATTCAACTACTTGTTAGCAGCTATTAATAAGCAGAAGAATCTAAACGCCATCTACTAAAAGTTACTAGTTAGCTAAAAAATTACAGTCATTAGTTTATATGTATCTTCAACTCACTGTCCAACTACTTGCTGTCGACTATCAAATCTTTAGTGCTAATGGATCTAGGCTTGTCTTTTCATTTGAACATGATCTTGCACTTCCTAAATAGTAGCTCTCCCATTTCGTTTGTGGTAAAAACTCAAATTGACCCATATAAGAGTTTGTTTGGATCAGATACCATTAGCTATTAGATGGGGGCTGGGGCTAAAAAATAATCTAGGTTAGTTAAGATTAGCTAATTAATTGGTTGCTTAGTTGTTGAAGGCTTGGCTAAAATATGAACTCACTTATATTAGCCTCGTGCTTGGACGAGCTAAGATTAATTTTAGCTAATTGCTAACTATCCAACAATTAACGTCACAAAAACCTAAGTGTCTGTTTGGATTCAAGTTTTCCCATAGAAATTTCAAAGGAGCAAGATTTCTCCATTTTGCTTTATGTCACCCTGTGTACGGATCTTAGAACCAGGCGTCCCTTTCCTCCAAAAAAGTTTTGTATTTCTACGCAAAATGAAGGAAGCGAAACATCCACTTTAATCCCATGGAAATCTTATGATTTTCAACACCAACTCTACAAAAATCCTTCGGAAAAGGCTTCGATTCCTACACCAACTCTATGAAATTCTTGTGTTATTCCGGATCCTATGTTTTAGCCATTCATTTGAATCATGTGCTTTGGGCTTTCCCTATTCCTACGTTTTTTACTCCTCAGTTTTAACAGACATGGCGCAACAACTTAACTCAGCATCGCACCGTTGGCAATCACTGGGAGTGGAGGACAAAGGTGGGAGCTTGCTTGATAGAGACACGTGGGTGATCCTTATAAAAGTTTATTAAAGCAATGCATGGTGAAAGGCTCCACGGAGATGAAGACAACTGCAAATAAATATCTGATCAGGTTCAGGTGCCAACTTTTTTTACTAACAATTCCCTAAAGAACAAGCTAGTCCGAATTAGGAGTCTTATTCTAGTGATAATTTCCCTCCATATCTATGAATACCAATCTTTTGAAGTTAATACATTGTCCTAAATATATAAGGCATGGAAATAGCAATACATTTTTTTCTTAGTTTCTTTTTTACCAAAAAAAGCCTACATGTATTTTTGGCGACAAAGCACAAAAGCCTAGCAAAAGTTCCCAAAGGGCCAGAGAACCAGATGGCGATGGGCCAGGGCGGTGGATCCCAATAGTCCCCACACGCAAGGTCCACCACAGACCCGGCCAAAAAACCCGACTACAGAAGCGAGACAGGATTGCTCAAAAAAAAAGGCGAGACAGGACGAAGAACGGTGATGCGAGAGCGACAAAGCACGGCCGGCCAGCGGCCTCGGCGGCGCCGGCGTCTTGGGATTCTCCGCCCGACGCGCGCCTTATTGCCTTCCCTCTCCGCAGTCTCCGCGCCGCCCTGCTCTGCTCGTTTCCACTCAGCTTGGGATCCGTAGCTCAGGGTCCGGTCAGGGGTCGTCGTCGTACTTGCGCGCTGCGCCGGCGAGGTGGGCTCTCTCTATTCATTGCTGCCCAGCTCTCTGCGTATGGAGCCTGTAGTTGCGTTTAGACTCAAGGGGCCTTGCTAGCTACGACAGTGTACTTTCAGAGTTTCAGTTCACTGGAATTTCAGTCGTAGTTACAGTCGCCAGTGCCACCCGAGTGGTAGGACTGGAGCGATGTCAGTGGCTTGGGGGTCAATGGTGATCCCGGTTGACTTGATCTGTTCCCTCCTCGTAAAACAAAACATCCTCCTAAGCGATCATTGCTCTGTAACTTATGCTCGGGTTGTTGACTTTTGAGTACTGAAGCTTCAAATCACTCTGAACTTACCAAACAATCCATAGAGGGATTCTTTATTTTTCTTCTTTGAGGATTCCATGTGTGCGGGTAGTCAGTCACCCAGCATGCGTATTCCTAGTTGTAATCTGTAGCTGTATAAGAAGAGAAAATGAACCATAGAGCTTGTGCTGCTGTTTAGTGTTTCGCCTTTTTCGCCTAACTATTAACATTCAGGGTTGTGGAAAACTTTACCCAATGAAATTATTTTTACAGGTTTCTGAATTCATGACCTCTGCCCAAAAAAAGTGTTGCATATTGGTACTCGATAAGGCAGAAGCAATATGAATCCGCATTTCTTGGGTTTCATTCTCCCTCTTGTGGCGTCTCTGCTGCTCACCAAGAGGAAGTCTGAGAAGAAGAGGGGTGTGCCAGTCAATGTTGGCGGAGAGCCTGGCTTGGCCATCCGTAACCACAGATTCGAACGGCCCGTCGAGACACGCTGGGAGGGGATTACCACACTTGCTGAGCTGTTTGAGCAGTCGTGCAAGCAGTTTGCCTCCATGCCCCTGCTTGGCACCAGGAAGCTCATTGCGAGGGAGATGGTGGTGGCCGCCGACGGAAGATCCTTTGAGAAGCTCCATTTGGGATATTATGAGTGGAAAAGCTATGCTGATGCGTTCAAAACTGTCTGCAACTTCTCTTCTGGTCTTCTGCGGATTGGGCACCTCAAGGATGAGCGTGTTGCTATTTTTGCTGATACACGGGCTGAGTGGCAGATTGCGTTGCAGGTACTTTCTCAATGTTCCTACTGATATTGGCAAATATAGATGCTCTCGATCTCTGAAGTGTAGTAAGTGTAAATAATGCAAATTCGTTCTAAGGTTTCCCCATCATCTCATTCACAATAAGTGACTTTAGCCTTTTTTATCAATGGACACTGATAGTGATAGGGATATAAAGATTTAACAAGCTATTTGTACTGTCGCAAGGACATTGACCTAATGCGAAATATGTTATTCTGTTTTGCACTTTTGCTTATGTTTTTTTATGTGTGTTAAACGAATTTTTCCCCTACAATTTACCTATGCTGTTTACATTGTGTTAATATTTAGCTCAGCAAATCTATTGCTAAAATCTATCTCTCTCTTTGTTAGGCATGCTTCAGACAAAATATTGCAGTTGTCACAATCTATGCCTCTTTGGGGGAGGGAGCACTATGTCACTCACTAAATGAGGTTGGGTTACTTCATCAAATGTTATTTATATATTGGAAGTCCTTGTTTGTAACCATCCTCAGGGCCTTACAACAATTTTTTTTTTATTTTGCTAGCTGAGGCATCTATCTTTTTTATGGCCATCATATACTCAAACATTATTCCTTAAGGATTTACAGTGTCATACCTATTATATATGGCACTGTTGTACTTTCATCTGAATCTGATGTTGCTCTTAGTTTTACTCTTTAGACTGAGGTAACTACTGTTGTGTGCGGGCGGAAAGAACTTAAAAAGCTGATTGATATAAGTGGGCAACTTGACACTGTGAAACATGTCATCTACATTAATGAGGAAGGTGTCTCGGCTGAAGTATCCTTGGCTCAAAACTGTACTAGCTGGACCCTCAATTCATTTGAGGAGGTAGAGAGCATAGGATTGCAAAGACCTGTCGAAGAAAACTTGCCTCTCCCATCACATACTGCAGTGATTATGTATACGAGCGGGAGCACAGGAATGCCTAAGGTTTGTTCAAATCCTACTATTTCAACATTTTCGTTTTGGTTTTGCAGCAGATCTGAAATAAACTCTCTTTAGTAGTGTTCATGTTAAATCACTTCAGTATGTGTAAACTTATCAATGGTTGTTTTCCTTAGTCTACTCCACATCTTCTTTCGGTTGAGGCAACATTCTTATTTGTATAGTTTTTCACAGGGAGTCATGATGAGCCACAGAAATGTCTTGGCTGTAGTTTCAGCTGTTATGACTATTGTGCCTGGTCTTGGCAAGAAGGATGTGTACCTGGCATATCTTCCCCTAGCACATATCCTTGAATTGGCAGCTGAGGTAACCGTTGACATGCGTGTCAGTCAGTTCCACATTGTTGTTCTTGCTTACGCTCACTCACTTTATGTTACTGGAATGCTTAGGCAATCATAACCGGTGTTGGGGCTTCAATTGGGTACGGGTCACCTTTGACCCTGACTGATACATCAAATAAAATAAAGAAGGGGACGCAGGGTGATGCTTCTGTACTGAAGCCAACACTAATGACTGCTGTACCTGCTATACTGGATCGTGTTCGTGATGGTGTACGGAAAAATGTAATGTTCTTTACAATTGGTTCATGCATTGCTTTTTGCGCTCTTTCATAACTGTTTTATTTTTTGACACTGAAACAAATTCAGGTAGATGCAAAAGGTGGGCTAGCGAAGAGATTATTTGATGTTGCCTACAGCCGCCGTCTAGCTGCTGTCAATGGAAGCTGGTTGGGTGCATGGGGACTAGAGAAGCTCTTGTGGGATATGCTTGTGTTCCAAAAGGTTCGTGCAATCTTAGGAGGACGGATTCGCTTTATTCTTGCAGGTGGAGCACCTCTGTCAGGGGACACTCAGAGATTTATTAATATATGTCTTGGGTGAGATTCAACTCTTGTTGTTTCCAGTGATATTCTCAATTTGTGTTGTGATGCCAATTGCATCTGTTGCCCACTTTGTTTCACAAATTCGGAATCAAACATTCAAGTTAATAGCTTTCACATGAATATACAATTGTTGAATTACATTTACAGTGCAGAAATTGATAGAAAATTTTATGTTATTTGCAGGGCTCCAATATCACAAGGATATGGCCTGACTGAAACTTATGCCGGTGGGACATTTTCAGAGTATGATGAAACATCTGTTGGCCGTGTTGGTCCCCCTTTGCCTTGTTCATACGTTAAGGTACAGAACCGAAGTTGTTTTTGTCTAGTTATATTTACTTCGTTTGACATCAATCTCCCATAGCAGTGAGCATTATTTTCATTCATATAGTGAGTTGACAACAGGTCTTGTTAATTATCTGGTGAAGTAAGTCTGGAAGATTTTTTTGTAGTTGCAAACGTTTTTTTAGCTGTGCTAAGTGCCATATCAATGTAGTTGAGAAAAAGTGCCGTATTATAGATCATTGGTAAGCTCAATATATGTGAAAATCTGAAATAGAAGCTACTTTGCATAGAATGAGTTTTTTATGAAGTAAGTCTGGAAGATTTTTTTGTAGATGCAAACGTTTTTTTAGCTGTGCCAAGTGCCATATCAATGTAGTTGAGAAAAAGTGCCGTATTATAGATCATTGGTATGTTCAATATAAGTGAAAATCTGAAATAGAAGCTACTTTGCATAGAATGAATTTTTTATGTATTCGTTGTACGGCTTCTTTCATTTTGTGGTATGAGTAATTTTATTTTCCCTTGGCTCCAGATTAATTTTTTTCTAACTTAATTTTAATTATATTCACACATGATAGTTGGTAGACTGGGCTGAAGGTGGATACTTAACAACTGATTCACCAATGCCTCGTGGTGAAATAGTTATTGGAGGTCCAAATGTAACTAAAGGCTACTTCAAAAATGAAGCAAAAACAAATGAGGTGTACAAGGTGTGTTTCCAACAATACCCAGTGCCCAGGTAAGTGTTTATTGTGGCAACTTTTCTTGAACACTATGTGTCTTTTGAAGGTTGATGAAAAAGGCATGCGGTGGTTCTACTCTGGTGACATTGGGTGCTTGCACCCAGATGGATGTCTTGAAATTATTGACCGTAAGAAGGATATAGTCAAGCTTCAACACGGTGAATATGTTTCTCTAGGAAAGGTAGGCAGGTTTCTTTTCTCTAACCAAACAAAACTAGTCTTTAATCAATTCTAACTAATAATACAATCACAGGTGGAGGCTGCTTTGAGTGTGTGCTCCTACGTTGACCAGATCATGATCCATGCTGACCCCTTCCACAACTACTGTGTCGCGCTTATTGTAGCTTCACAGAGTGAGCTGAAAAACTGGGCCTCAAAACAAGGAATGACATATAGTGATTTCTCAAATTTGTGCCAGATGCAAGGGACAATCAAAGAAGTCCTGCAATCTTTGGTCAAGGTTTGTGTTCTCCCTGCATCCCAGTTAAATCATTCCTAACCCCCCCACCCCCCCACACCCCCACCCCCAAAAGACAATTATTCCTTCAATTTAATGCTTCAGTAATTGTTGCATTTGCTAGAAGATATATAGAACAATACAAAGGCAATTATATACTAACCTCAGCAGTACATCTTTATTATAAATCAAATGTGGGCATCATAGGTACCACACGATTTGTTGTATGATAATTACTTGATTTTACTGATACATGTTTGTTCTTCAGGCTGCTAAGCAAGCACGACTAGAGAAATTTGAGATCCCAGCGAAAATTAAGTTGATAGCGGAGCCATGGACACCGGAGTCAGGCCTCGTCACAGCCGCCCTCAAGCTCAAAAGGGAGGTCATCAAGAAGGCATACGAGATGGAGCTTGCCCAGTTGTACATCTAGTGACGCTGCCGCTACAATTTCTCAAGGATAGGGGCGTCGTCCCCTGCTTTTGTTTTTGTTTTTTGTTAGACAAACAGTTAACTGATAAGAAGAGGATGGTAATCAATTGCCAATAATGTGTAGCGTTCCCCTACGCGCTAATAGGGAGGGAACTAGGAGTATACCTTATGGAAATGAGGATTCCTTTCACTTTGTTTCCCATAACTTCTACGATGTGAAACCAAGTACTAATTTCGACAAATAACCATGAGCAGTTGTTGTGATTACATCAGCATGTGAATCAATGCTAGATCAGAGACACCGCCCAACAGAATTGCAAGTAGTCCTGGTAAGGGTTAAGAGACACCTGCCTAACAAAATTGCAACTTTGCAAGGGGCGGAATGTCTAGCAGCATGAATTCAATATATTCAGAGATGATTCTGTACTTCATACAACCAATCAACCAATGGCTCGAAGTCAAAAACAAAAGAAACAAGCCATCTAAATATCACGGTGGACATGCTCAGGTACAGATGATCCAGTAACGGGGCAAAGAAATATATATATCACGTTATTATTTGGCTACAATTCCGTGTTCTTTATTCACCAAGGATAAAATTAAATCTACTTAGCCCAGGAGCATCCATCCAACCTTAACCCAAAAAATAACATCTGCTTGACACAACCAAACCAACATGACTGGAAGTGTCACCTTCCTTCAGCTACAGAATGTTTTCATTAATACATGGTAATAACAAGAATAAACTAGACAAGGGCATAGAGTTTCAATTCTCTCAGAATAGCATAATAAACAGTGCGGTAATCGCAGAATGGTATTGCACTTAATCCGCCCGGGATTGACCGGCACGGGATGAAAGGATAATGCCAACGATGAGACCATAGAGAGCAAGCGCTTCTGCGAAAATGAGGATGAGGATCATGCCCACGAAAAGCTTTGGCTGTTGTGCATTTGCCCTGAAATCAGTGGTCCAGAAAAATAAGTTAAAATAAAAATTGAACTCCAAAATAAAGCATGTATTGCCTCCATATAAGCTACTAACTGGAACTTATCAACCAAGTAGTAGTGGCGCAAAGAGCTCGTTAAGATATTCCAACCTAATAAAGAACCTAAACACATCATAATTGCATTTTCAAACTTCTCTATGAAATACCAAAACAGATATGAATTATCAATATCATCTGGAGCTACTGAAAAAAAAAATAGGTTGACCATAACAGCCTTTAAATGAATAGGCATATATCAATTTGGATAGTCATCCAAGAGTATGTTTGTTTTCATGGAACAGTAGAACATAGGAGGGACATACTTCAGCGAAAATAAAGTGTAATAACAAGACATTTATTAACGCTACAAGATAAGTAATATGTGCTCTCAGCACACAAGTACTCCCTCCGTCTCAGAAAGGATGACGTTATGGGAAGCGTGCCGGTCAAACTTTCTCAACTTTGACTAGATTTATAGAAAATACGTGCAACATTTATATCTCTAAATAAATTTATTAAAAAACTAGACTTAAAGATCTTTCCGATGATATTAATTACTTAGCATAAATATTTATATATTTTAATATATAATTGCTAGCATTTTCAAAATGCTGACTTCTCGAGGAGCGAGAATGACATCTATTTTGGGACGGAGGGAGTATTATTTATAAGCTTAATTAATAGGAAACCCATACCTACATGTTTTCTAATAAACACTATTTTCTCAGTTCAAGGAAAAAATTCAGAAAGTGCAGAACAGAACAGGAGTACAACACAGAGTACAGACATGTCATCATTAAACAAACAAGAAATAGCTCCAGGTCAGAAAGAATATGATTATTAATTGTAAAAAAGCAGGTATCATTTTAGACATTTCACTTTACAAATGCTTGAAGTCCCCAGAAGAAAAATTCATGTGCAAGACTACAACAGGACAAAAGGCATGATTTTGAATGCTAATAACTACTTAGATTACATTGATTTAGGTTATTATGACTTACTTATATATGGAGACAAAGCAAGTGAGCACTCAACTCAACAACCCCATTGAGGAGTCACATTACTAGTGATAGGAGTAATTAACCTTGCATCACTCAATAACAGAATACTAACATTCTGGACATGGCATTTAATAACAGACACATTAACAAAAGCACATAGTAAATCTATGATGTTTGGAACAGCGAGATAGCTTTTGTACCTGACTCCAGCATCACCGACAATGCCGATGGCCATCCCAGCCGCGAGCCCAGCAAGGCCACAAGCCAGCCCGGACGACAGGTGCGCGTACCCATCGAAGAGGTAGTACGGCTTGGCCTTGGGGTTGATCCCCGTGCTGATGATGACGGCGATGATGAGCCCGTAGATACCCAGCACACCAGCCATGACGACGGGCACGATGGACTTCATCACCAGCTCCGGCCGCATCACGCCCATCGACGCCACGCCCACGCCGCTCTTCGCCGTGCCGTACGCCGCACCCATGCCTGCACGCCGAATCAAGCAAAACAACAGCCCAGTCAGCACCTGCCTGCCCGACTGATCGGAAAAAGCCCGTCGATTTCTGGAATCCCACGCCGATCGGGGCCGAATCGGGCAGATCCATCGCCGGCGCGCCCGGAATCGAGATGCCCGGAGGCTGGAGCTCGGCCAGATCGAGCCAAACCAGCGATAGATCGGGCAATGGACGGCGAAAAATCGAAAATTTATTCGGAAAAACTAGAGCTTTGGGTGCAGAATCGCTTGAGTAGGATGGGGGAGGGGGAACGAACATGAGAAGACGAGGGCGGCGGCGGCGCCGAGGAAGCCGAAGAAGGGGGCCGTCTCATCGCCGCTGAACGCCGACGACATCTTGTTCGGCTCCGGCTTGCTGCTCCTCTCCCTGCCTCTCCTCGGTGGTGGGTTGCTTGCTCGGTCTCCGGGGTGCCGCGTCGCTGGGCGGAAGGGGAAGGTAGGCAGATGCGATCTTTCTCGAGACGGGTTTGGTTTCTTTTTGTTGCGACGGGACGGAGATCTGGTCTGAAAGTCTCCAGACGCGAGACCGGCTGGGGCCCGCCGTGGTTTTTTACAGTTTTGCCCCTAGGATGGGATCCCGTTACGTGGACGTGTCCGTTCTGGACGGGTAGAGCCGTCGATCGAGATCGAGGCTGTCCGCTCCAGCCACGCCACGATCAGACAGCTATCCTCAAGATTTTTTTTTTTTTGCAACAAGTTCAAGAAAAAGAAGATTTTTTGCAACCGTACTTAGAGATTTGAGATTTCAAGATTACTATTAGCCTCAGTTTTTACAAAATCCTTGCAAGATTTGGCTAAATACTATATAACGAGGTGCATCTAGTTTCCTTTGTTTGTTCTTGTGTGCACTTGTCACCGGCCTCGTAAATTCAAGTGGAGCTCACTTTGATCATTGGTTTTTTTTTCTATGTATATAAATGATTTCTTTAGATACTTCAAAGTGTATAGCACCGACAAAGTGCTTCTATGTTCAATGAGAATTACATTTTGTTTTGTTAGAAAAATGCACAACCAGTAAAAAAATACATATATATGTCGAGGGAGGTCATTTTTTCCTAGAATGAAAAAAAATAAAATGTGTTATACAGATATGTTATTAATAAATAATTGTACTACATCCATTTAAGTAGTTTCCAAGATCAATAACGAAAGTAGATTTCGGGAAACATTTTTTTAACAAATAAGTGAGTGCCAAGTATTAGTACATCAAATTTGATTAATTATAGCTAAAAACATTCAATATTTATGATATCAAATAAATACCATTAGATACATTATGAAATGTAGTTATAATAAATTAATTTAAAGTTATAAATATAAATAATATTTACTAAAAATTTGGTCAAACATAAACTATTTTTATTGACACATGATCCGTAGTTGCATGTTTTTCTAGAAGGAGGGGGTATCTTCTATTTTGCAATGGATAGTACATATAGTTACATGGCATAAATTAAACACGATTTATGCTAAAATCATAGTAGATCAAGTCTTTTGGTATTACTAGAAAAGAAACACATTTCATAGGCAGACTAGACAAATTTATCTTTAGTTATTTTTGTATGGCTCGATCGGAGCTGGTGCACAGAAGCGGGAGTGAGTGAGATGTGCGCTTATTTGGTTGCATAAATAGTTCTTGTGATCTTTTCCTATAGGTTTAGTCAAACATAAATAAAAAGTGTAGCTTACAAATCTAATTGATCTAGGGACAGAGGAACTATAATAACCAGATAAAGTCTAGAGCATTTTTCTTGGTACCGACTATGGAAAACATCCATTTTAGTACCAGGTCTAAAGCATTCGTCTTCGTACCCGATTTACCACTGAAAACATCCATTTTAGTGCAAAGCTAGCAAGAACTAAAAACGGAAAATTCAGAATAAGAATAAATCTCTACTAATCAACTTAAGTTCGGAATAATAAGAACAAGACAGCGTTCGGTATTGAAAAGAACCGCAACAAGCTTAATCCCTATAGCAGCGAGCTGTGAAGTTTTGCTGGCAAATGGTTGGCGTAGTTCACACGTTCATATGGATGGGGTGGGCAGGGCACGACAGATAGCAGTGTCTTCCTCTTCATGTCGACCTCGAGCGTCCATATCTTCCCTTTGGCATGGTAATTCGCGCACTCGGCCACGAGGAAGCAGACGACGTCGGGGTTCGCCGAGCTCACGACGGGGCACATCGGCCACGCACGCCGCGGGAGGAGGCCCTCATCGTAGCCCCTCAGCAGTGCCCAGAACTCCTCGCAGTCAAGCACGCCATCCTTCACCTACGCCATTGGCTCGTTGTCCCCTATCGTCGTCGTCCTGAGCGCCAGCGTCCACGTGGTCACCGTGAACGCAGAGCCGGAGTGCTCGCACGCGCTCCTTATCACGGGGGCGCCACAGCAGCAGCGTCTGTCGATGCTCACGGACCGCACCGCGGCGTCGGCGCCCGGCGGCGGCGCTGTGGCTCTGATGCTCCGGTAGTACAGCCAGAGGAGCTGGTCCTCGTGCTCGTCGTCGTCGTACCATTCGTTCTCCTTGAGCGGCGGTGGCACTGCCTTCACGGGCAGCGGCACGTACCGGAGCTTGGTGTTCTCCTCCGCCGCCATCATGTCGCACACGAGCAAGGTGCTGTGATCGTAGCTCACCCAGCACAGGAAGCGGTTCCCGGCGGGGACGGCCGCGTTGTGCGCCTGCCACCTCCCCAGGTCGTGCCGTCCGCTGCCCTCGTGGTGGACGATAGGCACCGCGTCATGGAAGTCCCAGTCGCGGCGGCCAAGCCGGAGCACGCAGAGCTCGGCCGTGTCGAACGGCGCTTTGTACGCGACCTGGAGCTGTGCCACCAGGAACTCCCCGCCGGCGCCGCCGTCCATGCCATCGCCGCCGTCCTCGCCGTCGCCGCAGCGCAAAAGGGCAGTGTCCATCTGGTCCAACTTGCGCTCCGTTCGGGACACCTCGCCGGAATCGGAATCGTAATCGTACAACTCTTCGCGTTCCGGATCCCAGTCGTACATGGGGACGTGGCAAGCGGGGAGGAGGGAGAGGGACGGCGGTTGGCCGGCGGCGACCTTGTACACGAAGTAGTCGCTGCCTAAGCTGACGAGGACTGAGTCGCCGTGAGCCGTGATGACGGCGTGAGAGAAGCCATCGACGTTCCTGGTCCCCAGTGGCGGAGCTCGTCAATTGACGCCTAGGGCCACTGTCAAAGCATATATACCGTTTGCACTGGATCAAAAATACTAGATAGATAACTAAACTAGCTCATAAATGCCTAAATTTGGATGATATCTCAATTTCATACTTAAATCCTCCACAACATAACTGATGGAAACGTGAAAATGGTTAAAAAATATCTTATTGTACAATGGGCATAGGAGCAGGACCAAAATTGACACAATTAATTATTGACCAAAGAGTTTATAACACTAAAATAGAACTAAGATTTGACAATACTGAATTACCAAGCATTGGCCGATAGCTTGTCCTCTTCTATTGCAAAATTGCAATCTGCGATTTGCTGCCGCAGCACACGGCAGGCTGCAACTCTCGGTGCCCTCCCGCCTACGTCCTCCCCCTGCCCACACACTCGGTCGCTTCGCTCGGCCAGCTGCAGCATGCCGCCGGCGTGGTTGTGCCCTGCGGCGAGGGCGAGGCCCAGGGCCCTAGACGGGACGCGGGAAGGCGGATCAAGGCGCCGGTAACTGGTCAGCAGGGGTAGCGGGCCTCGGCGGCTAGGGTTGGCGTCGAGGTTGAGAGCCGACTGGAGAGCTGCAGTTCGCTGTTTGTCTTGCAGTTGGAGGAGAAGCAGGAACGGGGGTCACGGCGACACTCGGCATCACGACGAGCGTTGCGCTGGGCCGGAAGTGTACAGATATGGCCCAATACTTAGAACTGGGCTAAAAAATTACCTATACTATAAGGGGGGTTTTGGGCCACGCCTATGGCCACGGCCCTAGTGGTCCTAGGCCCAAATCCGTCCTTGCTGGTCCTGTGGCCGCCCCCCAGTCGATGCAGAGGAAGGAGATTGCCGGCGGCACCGCGCGGCTCAGGGAGACACGCAACAACCCATGCGAGGTGTGGGTCTCCATGACGGTCTTTGCATCGGCATTGGCGACGACGTCGACGGTGGTGGAGTTAGTGGCGCAGCATCGGCGTTCCAGGATCATCTAGCGCTTATCATCCGCCGCCGGAGCCGGAGCCGGAGCCAGCGCCAGAGCTTGAGTCTGACCAGATGTTTCCCTCTCTTTCCGGCAGGTTACCATGTGGCGACGGTGACTTGGAGTTTGTGCGACATGGATAGAGGAGCCTCGGGTTTGCTGGAATAGAAGGCGCTCTCGGCTGAAGAAGTTCATCCACCTGCCGGACCTTCCCAGACCACAACCAATCCTCGTCGGCAGCTTTATGCTTGGATCGATGGACGGAGCTCATGGATGGGGGATGGCTGCTGCACGCGTGACAGAGGCTGCGGCTGCCCTAGCCCCTAGGTAGATGACGATGGTGTGTGCGTGTTCCTCGAGTCTCCGCATATTATTGGGCTGGGATCCTTATATTCTACGTTTGGAGTATTTTCTGGAGTTTCCGTATGGTCTAATTCTAAGGGTCTGTTTGGTTCTTTCCTACTAAACTAAAGAAACTAAAATTTAGGACTAAACTTTAGTCATGCATGTTTGGCTCCTAAGACTAAAAGTGACTAAAGTTAATTAAAGCACTTCAATGAAGACCAAAATACCCCTGATCAACCAGCGCCGCTGCCCTCCCGCACTAGCTGCTGCCCTTGGCTGGCTGGCTGCTCCCGCCATTTTTTTCCGTAGCAGCTCACGCCATATGAAATATAGGCCAACACTAGCTGCTGCCCTTGCCTGGCTGGCTGCTCCCGCCAACACATAAAACTTGTGCACAATACACAAATCCAAATAGTGTTCACAATACACATACTTTCCACGCTGCTGGGAACTTGAGCACATTACACAAATCTAAATAGTGTTCATATAATACACAATCTCTTCTTACAATCTTTTCTTACAAATTCATGAGATCTAAGACCTACTCAACAAACCATTGGCTATCCACTCACGAAATTGATTCATATGTTCATCTTCGTCGCCTTGATGGGTAGCTCTTCGTCGCCATCTATTTTCTTCAACCATTGGCATGTAATTTTCATCACGATCACACATGTCGAATTCTTCATCTGCCAAAGCACTATCTCTAATATAATTATGAAGTGCCATGCATGCCATAATTATCAAGCTTTGCTTTTTCATCGGATAACTTGGTAAATTTAGCAAAATCCTCCACTTCATCTTTAGAACTCCAAAGGACCGCTTAATGACATTACGAAGTGAAGAATGTGCAAAATTGAAGAGCTCTTTTTTACCTCTTGGCATTGGCCCTTCTCGATACTCCGGGAGATGATACTTCGTACCCCTATACAGTGCAAGATAACCAGGTCAGTTCAGGTACCCCGAGTCCATAGGATAGAACTTGCCAACAAAGGACAACAGGTACCAATGATGAGTAAGACATGTAAGAATTCAATTGACAGCAAGATAAACCATACTGTAAAGATACTACAGTATTTTTCATGAGTAATTTGCCGGGGACATAGAAGGCAAAACACATGAACCATATTTGCTGAACATGAATTGAAATTGAAGGGGTTGGTGTTGCTGACGGTGGTGCTCGGCTGTAATTCACATTTTGGCCACAACAAGCAAAGAATCAAAATCAAGAACAGGCAAGAAATGCGAACTCATTGACACTCACCTGGCTGACCGCCGAAAGCGTCCTTTAAATTTTGGCATTGCACTCCTGCTCGGAGCGCCTGGGGTCCCCCTTGTCGCCCCGTCGCCGTGCCCGGGGACTGGGTTCGACGTCCCACCCGACCGGCTCGGTCCAGTAGGGTGCAGCGGAGAAGTTGGCTCCCTGGCCTCCTCTCGGTGCCCGACGGACGAAGCTGCTACAGTCGGTGACGCGGCCACCCTGTGCGGTGCAGGCGGCCGTGATGGTGGTGGTGGTCCTGTTCCCATGGTCGGCTCCGGCCGAATGGGTGATGCAGTGGCTGCCCACTGAGGTGGAGTGGGCGGCGGTGCGGCCTGCACGGGCCTCCTGGGTGTTGTTGTGGGTGCAGGCCTCGAGGCCCTCCCCGTCTGAGGCATCATGGCCTGACGCTTCCTCTGGCGCTGATTTAGCATCAGTAGGTCGTCGTCCGACGACTCAGAGGTGGCTAGGGCACCCCTCTTCTTGCTTTTTCCTCCTCTGCCATCCAGGTTTAACTTACCCCCGGATAGCAGAGAAGAGGGCTTCTTCTTTTTGGTGGCCTTCGCCATGGGTCGCTTGCCCGCTGCTCGGTTTTGTGTCTGAGCAGTAGGGAGGTTATCATCTGAGTTGGAGATGTCGGCTGTCCCCTGCTCAGCTTTGGTCTGGTCCCGGAGCATCTCCCCTGCAATGCGTTGGTAGGCCTGCGCCTAACCCTAAGGCCATGCTTTTACCAACACATCAGAGAAAAACACCCTCTGGTCCTATCCAAGCAATGTCTAATAGTCAGACGATAAAAGTTAAACAAATATCATTGCATACCAGTGCATTCAAATCAAAGTGTAGAGCTGGTTGGCTTACCTCTGGTGGTGGACGGTTGATGTCGTATGGCCGAGCATGTTGCTCTGAAAAGTGCTGCTCGGGTCAAACCTTTCGAATAGAGAAGCCATTCGTCGGTTCAACACATCCCGCGTCAGTTTCTCCTGGCTCTCTTGGGAGGGGTCGGTCCGTCTAGAATATTCGAACAGGCGGTTCACCCGTTCCTTGCACGGCTGGATCCGACGGATTGACCAGATCTCAACGACAAGCGCGCCATTGACCGACTTGTTGTCGATCATCGACAGCAGCTCGTTCACCTAGAACATTTCATCTGAGGTGGGCATTCAGGCACCTGCTTGACATCGCAGGGCACCGGCCTCCCTTCTACATTCTGGCTCATACAGAACCAACGGGTATTCTATCCCTTGGCAGCAGATTAGGGCTTGGATCCTAGCTAGTGCGCCCTTAGCCCATCCCTAAGCCTCACATAACACCCACCTACTACTTGGGACCCTCTAGATTCGGCCCCTTTCTTCCTCAACAGGAAGAAATAGCAGAAGAGATTGAAGTGGGGGGTGATGCCCAGATACATCTCACAAAAGGCGATGAAAATGGAAAGGGCTAGGATGGAATTGGGGTTGAGATTGCAAATAGAAATCCCCCAATAAATATAGAGGTCCCGAACAAACCCATTCATAGGTGCTCCGAGACCTCGAGGCACCATGTCCTCAAAAACAATGATTTCCCCATCTCGGGAAGTAGGGAAGTCCTCACCTCGTGGCTCCTGCCACGCCTCCATCTCATACGGTGGCAACAGACGCTCATTGGCCAGCGCCTACAGTGACTCCCGGGTGGAAGTCGATTGACGCCGTTGCGCCCCCACGCCTCAGATCCGGTTGCCCTCCCCGCCTTCTTGCTTCCCTTCCTCACCATTTCCTTCGAGTGTAGTGGGTCGATCGGGTGAGCTGAGGGTGGTGACGGTGCTAATGCATGGATTGGCTGGATTGCCTCGTGGTGGCGGTTGGATTTGCAATGGCGAATTGAGGAATGGCGGTGGTTGCTCGGGCGTAGGAAGGTGAAGGGCTCGAGAAGATGGAGAGAGTGGCAGTGGGGAACGATTGCGCGTTGGGTAACGTTTCCCCCGGCGGCGCTCGCTATTTATACCACTCGGGTGTGCCCTTTTGAGTTCTAGGGTTGGGTCGCTTGACTCGTGTGGACGCAGGCTTATTGGGTCATTGCGGTCCCAAGTCCGGTGTGGGCCAGGATATTATATTCCCCCATGTGTGTGATTGCATGTCCAAATCCGGTCATTAAGCATGTGCCTAGAAATCTCGGGATCTAATCCCAGATTTGTTTTCAATCAAATATTTTGTTCCAAAATTGGTTCTAGGTTTTTTCCTTAAAATCTGGGGACTGATTTATGGATCAAATTTGTTACTTTCAACACTTGGGAACTGCGTGGTAGTTTACCATCAATTGGTGCTTACGGACTACAAGTTCTCGACATCGTCGATTGCTACAACAACACATCTTCAAAAAACAATCTAAGTTTTTTCTTCAGTTTTTTCGTTATCCTTTTTTCTATACAGTTTGTATCTTTTTCACTAATTGTCATATATGCGCCCTGCATAAGTCACAATTAAACTTTGTTTCTTGCCCACCGAGAACGGCTCAACAAGGCACTGCTTCGATCCTCTTACGATGTGTTACAGCTCCATGCTACTTGGCACTAGGATATTCAACAGTCGCTCTCTAACAGCACTAGGTACCTAGTGTTCCCAGCAGTTCTACACGGTTCACTAGCGCATCCCTAAGTCACCTGATAGAGTTAGATTGCTTCGAGGATGGGAGACAAAACTTGATTGTCAACGTCATTCATATTTTCTACATATCAAACACCTAAAATGACATAAATGTTATTACCCAGATCAATTATTTATACATCATGTACTACCGATTTTCATGTTTATTATTCAGAACAAGGTTCTATTGCCGAGCACACTTCGTACGCTCGGGGACTGGATCAAGGATCTTTGTTCAGATTTTTTAAACAAACTTGGCATATGGACTTCACCGCTGACAAGTTGGGGTGCTCGATGCTTACCGCCCAGTTGGTATGGCTCGGTGCTATGCACTGCATACCTGGTTCCCGACAACACACTACTCGGGGACTCATTGGTACCATCATATGGCTTGATGCCCCATGCTGCACAGCCTTGTCTCTAGCTTTAAGCTGCTCGGGGACTTGCTATCACTACTTGGCTAGGTGTTACGCACTGTACAACCTCTTTTTTCTAATTCATGCTGCTCGGGAACTCATCATTGCCACCTAGAGGCATCTACGGATCAATGGTTCTTGGTGTCTCTTGACCTGATTGAGCCTGCTTTGTCCAGGATTTACCTGGGGACTATGCATTCGACTTGTCTCTCAGCAGTGTCTTTGGACCAGTGGTTCTTAGTGTCCTTTCACCCAATCAAACTTGATTTCTGTTTCCTAAGCAGAAGGTCATAGGTTCATACGTGGGACTTTGCATCAACTCGTCAATTAGCATTGACTACAGACCAGTTAATGCTGTGTTGAGTTTTTTTGTAAAAGCTCAATAAAACATATTCTATCTTCTATCGAGCTTGGGGACTATGTGGGCCCACGTCACCTCATAGTGACTTGGGCTTATTTTCTGTTCCTAGTTCGGTACCCCTACCTCCATGAACAGTTCATGTTAGCATTCCAGTGATACTTCGTGTCACGTGTTAACATGGGCCCACGTCTCAGGACGTGGAAATATTTTTATTTTTCTTAGAACACCATGCATCTTTTGACTGATCATCTTCCTTGACGGGAGCTGTGGTCGGGATTAGACTTAATTGCTCGGGAGAAGCCTAGATGGTGCTGACTGATCAGCGTCGGAGCTGGTCGGCACTACATGGTCAGCGATAACACTACTCAACACTACGTGGTCAGTGTCTTCACTGCTCAGCGCTACATGGTCTGCATCTTCACTGCTCGATACAGGTCAAGACGGTGACTCCCTCAAGATACATGGTGCTCGGGGACTAGCTGTGGGGGTATAGACCTTGTATACCCTTACAGATAGACTTTGGGCTGCTCGGTCCAAGACGGCCCAGACCACAAGACAAAGGCTGGTCCATCATCATCGTGATCGGTTGGCCGGATGACAAGATAGAGCCCGTGGTCCGCTACAGACCAGGTCGGTGGGCCGCATAGGCCCTGAAGGCTACTTGGCATGCAAGGAGTCTTAGTCGGTTAGATCTAGTCGTGTACTCCAAGGATACAGCTCAATGTAACCGACCACAAGGGAAACCCTACATATGTAACCTTGCCCCCCACCATATAAGGCGGGCAAGGCCCCCCTACAACACACCACAAATCATCTCATTTTACTCTGGTACTCATCAATACAGCAGCAGAGACGCAGGACGTAGCGTATTGCGCTTCCGAGCGGCCCAAACCTGGATAAACCCTGGTGTTCGTCTTGTGTCTCACATCTGGATCATAGATCTTAGTGTGCCCTCCACCGCAATCTACTACCTTGGGATATCCCGTGGTAGACTGCCGACGAGGTTTCATCGACAGTTATGAGGGTTCTACGCTAGCAAGAAAACAAAACTTTTGTAGCTCATAAACCAGGATCTACTGCTAGATATAGGTCACAGGATTACCACTAGACACGCAGGTGTAGCGGAAGACTCGATGTTGTCGAACGCGTCGTAACAGTGCCGTGCAGTTGAGTGGTCGTCTGTCAAGTACACCCTTCACTTCTAGATCGTTTGAGCACGTTCTCGACCAGTCCAACTAGTGACCGACCAGATGCCAACCACCATGACCGACCAGGTCAGTCCTTGTACCGCAGATGCAACACCTCCGAGGTATCACACATGTGCAGGAAGAAGCAATGCGCAACCGGACTGCTAGGTCCATGAGGAGCAAAGGCGTGAGTGTGGGGTGGGCGACGATGACCGAATAGATCAATCGGATCAATTTTGCCTCGCCCCTACCCTTGCTTATATAGGTGCCACTATGCGACCCCAACCTGGAGGCCCATCAGGAACCCTAAGCCTTGTCTAATCCAGGTCCAACCCGAATTAGGCTTCCAGCCCTTAAGCGTGTGACCCTATGGGTTCACGCACACATAGACATAGGCGAGTACTTCTACTCACCCAATAGTTGACAGCGGCCTCTAGCAAGGCATGGCAACTCCCATGCATACGCAAAAATCATATCAGACGAACCACAACAACCACATACAAGTTATTCCCTTTGCCACTAATATATGGTTCAACTCGTGGGTTAACACTTAACCCAAGCACGACCATGCATTTGTTGATCCAATTCACTTGAGTGATCTAGTAATATCTCTCTCATATAGAGAGGGGCAAATTCCATCTTGACTGTCTATGTCTCATAGCATGCTTTCCGACCACCCGAAGACCACCTTTATAACTACCAAGTTACGGAGCAGTGTTTGATGATCCCTAAGTAGGCCATTTCACATCTTGAGTACATACCACGATCTCAGGTCTAAGGATATAATGTACATGACGTGAATAGAGACAATCTAAAGTTGGGTCAGTCCAGCCTACATGTCTCACATGTGCCCACATTATTAGTTCGACATCTCCATGTCCATGACTTGTGAAACATAGCCATCAACTAATACATGTGCTGGTCTAATATTGAAGTGTGTTCTCACAGGAACGCCGACCAGAGACAACTTTAGAATAACCATTCAAGTAATTGAGTTCCACAAACAATTCTCATAATTGCCAATCAACACAAGTTGTCTATAATGGATATTCAGTGAACACTTAATGCATGTCATAGATACAATCGGAATATCATCATCTCTATGATTACCTCTAGGGCATATATTCCCAACAATCTCCCACTTGCACTAGAGTTAGTCTCTAAGATGTCTAATCCCCATAGACCTCATGTGTGCCTCATGCTTAGGCTGTGGAAGAGCCTTTGTTAAAGGATCTGCTATATTCAAATCCATATGTATTTTGACAGGTTTGATCTCTTCTAGTTTCACAAAGTGTCGAATGAGATGAAACTTCTAGAGTACATGTTTGTTCTTCTGGTGATCCCTAGGCTGCTTAGCCTGTGTAATCACCCCATTGTTATCACAATATAAATTCAATGGGCCCGAAGCATTAGGCAACACCCCAAGTTCAATGAGGAACCTCCTCAACCAAACACCTTCCTTTGCAGCTCCACCAGCCACAATGTACTCGGCTTCTGCTATAGAATCGATGACCGTTTCCTGCTTGGAACTCTTCCAGCTTACTGCACCACCATTTATTATGAACACAAAACCTAATTGAGATAGTGAATCATCCGCATCGGTTTGAAAGCTAGCATCATTGTAACCATTTACAATGAGCTCCTCCTCACCTCCATAGATTAGGAACACATCCTTAGTCCTTCTCAAGTATTTAAGAATGTTTTTAACCAGCGTCCACTGACTCTCACCAGGATTGGCTTAGTACCTGCTTGCAACACTTAGAGCATATGCGACATCTGGGTAGGTACATATCATGGCATACATAATGGAACCAACTGCCGATGTGTATGGAACCTTACTCATGCGATTGCGCTCAGCATCAGTGGAAGGACACTGCTTATCACTGAAGCGCATACCATGTGACACAGGCAAGAACCCTTTCTTGGACTGTTCCATGTTAGACCGCTTCAACAATTTGTCAATGTACGTGTCTTGGCTTAATCCTATTAGCCTTGTCGACCTATCTCTATAGATCTTAATGCCCAAGATATACGCTGCCTCTCCTAAATCCTTCATAGAAAAACTATTATTCAGTGAAGTCTTTATGAATTGCAACATTAGAATGTCATTCCTGATCAGTAATATGTCATCCACATATAAGATCAGAAACACAACAGCGCTCCCACTTTCCTTCTTGTAAACACAAGGTTCTTCTTCATTCTAACAGAAGTCGAAACCTTTGATGACCTCATCAAAATGAATATTCCAATTCCGAGAAGCTTGCTTTAACCCATAAATAGATTTCTTAAGCTTGCATATTTTTCCAGCATTTTTAGGATCAACAAAGCCTTCGGGCTATATCATATACACGCCCTCTTCTAAATACCCATTTAGAAAGGCTGTTTTAACATCCATCTGCCATATCTCATAATCAAAATATGCAACAATTGCTAGAATGATCCGAATAGATTTAAGCATCGCTACCGGTGAGAACGGCTCGTCGTAGTCAATCCCTTGAACTTGCCAAAAACCCTTTGCAACAAGCCGAGCTTTATAGATGTGAACATTTTCGTCCATATCCTTCTTCTTCTTGAAGATCCATTTGCACTCAATGGGTCTAACCCCATCAGGTGGGTCAACCAAGTTCCAAACCTGATTGTCTCCCATGGAATCTATCTCGGATCTCATGGTACTTTGCCATTTCTCAGAATCTAGGTCCATCATTGCTTTGCATAATTTGCAGGTTCGTCATTATCTAACAACAACAGATCACCACGCAATTCACGAAGTCTTGCTAATCTTTGTGGTTGGGGCAGAGTACCGACCACAGGTAGTTGGGATGTACCGACCATGGGTGGTTGGGGTGGTGTACCGATCACAAGTGGTTGGGATGTACCGACCAGATGTGTTTGGGGTGGTGTACCGACCACAAGTATATCAACTTCTTCCGCTACATTAGCATCACTCGTCGAGTCATTCACTAATGACTTATCTTGAACCTCTTCAAGATAAACCTTCCGACCACTCCTATCTCCTTTGAGAAACTCTTTCTCTAGGAATATACCGTTCCGAGCATCAAACACTTTGCCCTCTGATAGGTTATAGAAGTAATACCCTAAAGTTTCCTTTGGATATCCCATGAAGAAACACTTGTCCAACTTTAGTGCTAGCTTATCAGATATCAATCGTTTGACATAAGCTTCGCAACCCCAAACTTTTAGAAAAGACAAACTGGGACGCCGATCAGTCCACATCTCATGTGGTGTCTTCTTTACGGACTTAGATGATATCCTATTTAATGTGAAAGTGGCTGTTTCTAGAGCGTATCCCCAAAATGATAGAGGTAGGTCCAACCAGCTCATCATAGACCGAACCATGTTCAACAAAGTCTGATTACGGTGCTCGGACACGCCATTTCTCTGTGGTGTTCTGGGCAGCGTAAGTTGTAGAACAATTCCGCAACTCTTAAGATGATTGCTAAACTTGTGACTCAAATATTCACCTCTATGATCAGATCGCAAGGCTTTAATTTTCTTGCCATGTTGATTCTCTACTTCTTCTAAAATTCTTTGAACTTTTCAAATGTTTCAGACTTATGCTTCATTAGGTAGACATATCCATATCTACTAAAGTCATCAGTAGAAGTAATGAAGTATTGGAGCTGTCGTGCTTAGTGATCTGCACACATCAGTATGTATGAGTTCCAACAAGTCAGACGCTCTCTCAGGAAAACCTGTGAAAGGTGCCTTGGTCATCTTGCTAAGAAGGCGAGCTTCACATGTCTCGTAAGATTCAAAATCAAACAAAGTTAGAAGCCCATCAGCATAGAGCCTCTTCATGCGATTTTCAATTATATGACCCAAACGAAAATGACATATATATGTAGGACATAACTCATTAAGCCAAGGCATTTTAGCAGTAACATTACAGACAGGAGCATCATCAAGATTTAAAATAAATAATCCATTCACAATGGATGCAAAAGCCACAAACATGTCATTCTTGGAGATCACACAACCATTTTCTTTACTCACAAAAGAATAACCATCTTTCATCAAACATGAAGGTGACATAATGTTTTGACTTAAGCTAGGAAGAAAATAACAATTACTCAATTCCATGATAAATCCTGATGGTAGGTGAAGTTGCATCGTCCCGACGTTTAACGCAACAACTCTTGCATTGTTGCCCACACGGAAGTCAACCTCTCCATTTTCAATGCTTCTACTTCTTATCATTCTCTGCATCATATTGCAAATATGAGCAACCAATCTGGTATCAAATACCCAGAAGTTGATATAGGAGTTAGCGAGAAAAATGTCTATAACGTGAACAACAAGGGTACAAGTAGCAGTAATACCTTAACTGCCGCCATCCTTCTCTAAGGATGCCAAGTACTCCTTGCAGTTCCTTTTCCAATGACCTTTCCCCTTATAATAAAAGCAATCTGAATTTGCAGATGGTCCAGCCTTGGCAACAGATGGGTTTGTCTTAGAGATCTCATCTTTGGCCTTGCCTTTTGTCTTCTTCCAAGAATTGCCCTTCCTCTTGAATGAAGGCCTATTCTGGACCGCCAACACTTGGCTACTGTCGGCACCTTTTTTGATGTTGGCTTCTGCTGTTTTTAGCATGCCACACAATTCACTCAAGCCTCTCTCCTCCCCATGCATATGGTAGTTCAAGATGAAGTTTTCATAACTGGGCGGAAGAGACGAGAGGATAAAATCAGTAGCTCACTCTTGGCCAATTGGGAAGCCTAGCTTCTCCAACCTCTGAGTATAACCAACCATTATGATTACGCGTGGTCCGACTGCTGTGCCCTCTGCAAGCTTGGTTTCAGCAAGCACCTTGGAGACATTGAACCTTTTAGTCCTGGCTAATGTGTGGAACATCTCTTCAAGCGTCATGATCATATCGTTCGCTGAATGATTATTATCGAACTGCATTTGCAGATCAGGTTCCATATAAGCAAGCATAAGGCAACTCACTTCAAGGTCAGCATCTAATGCTCTCCTATAAGCGGTTCTTTCAGCAGCTGTTGCATTTTCATCAGGCTCATCTGGTAATGGGGTGTCTAGAATTTCTTCTTTTTTCTCAGCCCTGAGAACAATTCTCAGGTTGAGGATCCAATCCGCATAGTTTGTTCCATTCAACTTATCTTTCTCAAGAATTGAACGCAAAGTAAATTGTTAATTATGGGCAGCCATTTATCTATAGCAAAAGTAATGAAAAATACTAAGACAATGTATCTATGAAGAGTAAATCATCTCAAATAGAATCTACTCCCACTAAAATTAATATCCCTCAATTGACACTTAGTAATTCAAGACCCATAACTAACATGCCGACTAGTGAGCTTTAGCATCACCGCTGGCCGATATGGTAGATCGGTAAGGAACACCTTGCTAATCATATCTCATATGACTCTTGTTGTTGGGCTAGCATCTCTATGTCGAGCACTCAACCTTCCCATGCTTCGAGATCCCTAACCGTTAGGATGACCTTGTTCTCCTTCTTGCAGTAAGTATCCGATATGAACCTGTCTAGTCAAGGAAAACTAGTGGCATCCTAATTTCATAGACCCACCACCGATTGTACAAGACTTGTGATAGTGCAAGGTTTGGGGAAGCATGCAACTTAAATATTACTGAGAGATCATTCTACTTCACTACCACACGAACGCAGACAAAACATTATAGCATGTGAAAGTAGAACATAGTAAGAATGACATAAACACAGATATGACTTGGTATAGCCCATTGTTCCTTTGAGATCTCCATCTCAATGTCAATTTGCTCGTCATGGTGATCTCCATCTCCATGGTACATGTATGCCATCCATCTGTGGTGCATCCGCCAAGACTAGCTATCACTACCGTGAATCATCATAGATTGGCACACAGGCCATTACATCAAATTGACAATATCTATAAGGCTCCTGCCCATATTGTCCTCATGACGTGCAAGCCATGAATTAATTACATGCATGATATCATGCACATAAGGGCTATACCAGTCATGAATTTCTGCAAAATAGAGTTTGCCGATATAGACGTCTAACATTGCAAGGCCTAAAACTCTATTTTTCAAGCAGTTTTTTGCAAATCTAATTTTGCTGAACCATGGCTTTGCAGTGGAGAATCGAATGTAAAATTTCTTTCTCTACGATTTTCATTTAGTGTTCGTCTTAATCCGAGTTATGGTTCAAAAGTTACATCTATTTTACCGAATATTACTTTTCTTGGCAACCTAGTGCCTGGTAATAGATCCCATCTACTACCGCTGCACATTGCATGTGCTCAGCACTTGACCTAAGGCTCAATTTGACCAATCTGATTGATCTTAAACTCGCCATGACTGGTTTTACATGTACCACTTAACTCAGATGGCGGAATTCTAACCGGTACGAGTAGATTGTTACAATACCAACGAGGCAAGACGATGAATCAAGATCAGAGACTCATCTAAAACAGCGCATATCACCATATGCCCACAGCGGACCTATAACAAAGCAGCTATGGCTTTGATACCACTGAATAGTTATGAGGGTGCTACGCTAGCTCGAAAACAAAACTTTTCTACCTCATAAACCAGGATCTACTACTAGATATAGGTCATGGGATTACCACTAGACGCACAAGTGTTGCGGAAGACTCGATGTAGTCGAACACGTTGTAACAGTGCCGTGTAGTTATGTGGTCGTCCGTCAAGTACACCCTTCGCTTGCAGATTGTCCGAGCATGTTCCCGACGAGTCCAACTAGTCGCCGACTAGTCCAACTAGTCGTCGACCAGTTGCCGACCATCGTGACCGACCAGGTCCGTCCTTGTACCGCAGATGCAGCACCTCGGAGGTATCACACACGTGCAGGAAGAAGTAATGCACAACCGGACTGCTAGCTCCACGAGGAGCAAAGGCGTGAGCGTGGGGTGGGCGACGACGGCTGAATAGATCGATCGGATCAGTTTTGCCTCACCCCTATCCTTTCTTATATAGGCGTCCCTATGTGACCCCGACCTAGAGGCCCATCAGGAACCTTAAGCCTTGTCTAATCCGGGTCCAACCCGAATTAGGCTTCCAGCCCTTAAGCGTACGACCCTATGGGTTCACGCACACATAGACATAGGCCGAGTACTCCTACTCGCCCAATAGTTGACAGCGGCCTCTAGCAAGGCATGGCAACTCCTATGCATACACAAAGATCATATCAGACGAACCACTACGACCACATACAAGTTATTCCCTTTGTCACTGATATATGGTTCAACTCGTGGGTTAACAGTTAACCCAAGCACGGCCATGCACTTGTTGATCCAATCACTTGAGTGATCCAGTGATGTGTCTCTCATACAGAGAGGGGCAAATTTCATCTTGACTGTCTATGTCTCATAGCATGCTTCCCAACCACCCAAAAACCACCTTTATAACTACCCAGTTACAGATCAGTGTTTGATAATCCCTAAGTAGGCCGTTTCACATCTTGAGTACATACCACGATCTCAGGTCTAAGGACATAACGTACATGACGTGAATAGAGAAAATCTCAAGTTGGGTCAGTCCAGCCTACATGTCTCACATGTGCCCACATTATTAGTTCGACATCTCCATGTCCATGACTTGTGAAACATAGCCATCAACTAATACATGTGTTGGTCTAATATTCAAGTGTGTTCTCACAAGAACGCCGACCAGGGATAACTTTAGAATAACCAATCAAGTAATTGAGTTCCACAAACAATTCACATAATTGTCAATCAACACAAGTTGTCTATTATGGATATTCAATGAACACTTAATGCATGTCATAGATACAATCAAAATATCATCATCCCTATAATTACCTCTAGGGCATATTCTCAACAGAAATGGCATACTACTTAAACTCATGTGAAAATTAACTGTCACTATGGTCATGACAAACAACTAGAATAACTTAACTACTGTAGATGCACTACCAACAAAGGTGAGAATTGATATGTACTGTTTTTCACGATATCAGCTAGTTTTTCTGGCCCTTTTAATTTTACCAGCACACTAATGTGGACTCACACTGGTTATTCTTTGATATCAGTTAGTTTTCACACTGGTTAGTCACGATATCAGTTAGTTTTCACTGTTTTACCAGCATACCAAAAATTTAGTTGGCTGGTGACAGTTTCAACGTTGAAGATGAAGACAGGAAAGGCTTAGCAGCTATCCTTGTTCCAATAAGTGAAAGGCTTAGTAGCATGATCCTATATATTTTTCCTCTTGTGACACCGCAACACATATTGTTGAATCAATGCATCCTCCTCTTCATCCTCATTTTGTTCCTGTGTACACAAAGAAATCTTCATTAGCAAGATAAGCAGATAAAAGGAATTGTGAAGTGGTGTCATTTCATACTCAAATTTGAGGATCATAGCAAACCATAACATATTTTCATGGTAAAGACAGAGCAAAGGATGTATTGGAACAAAAATCACAGCACTGACACTTACCAACTGGGAGCCATTGTCATCTTCTTGCTCCCAATGATTGTGGGCACCGAGATCCTATGGAGGAAAGGAGTTCCTGGCAGAAGACGATCCACGGCTAGGGAGGTTTGGCATCAATGTGCCACGGCCTCCGCCACTGATCCCTGAAGGAGTGACCTGGGCCGGATGAGTGGAGTGGGAAGTGGATCCTTGTGGCACACGGCCAGCTGCGCCCCTAGTGTTGAGGGAGTTGGGGCGGCGACCTTGTCCGCGCGCAGCCTGGCATCCTCCACGGCCGGGTCCCCTCCCACCACCGCCTTGACGAGGAGGCTGGAACGGTCCATGGCTGGATCTTGGGGGAAGAGGAGGTAGCCGTGGGTCAACGTGACCTTCCTCCGACTATAGGATCTCAGTGTAGGAGTCGATGTGCAGGAAGCCGTTGGCCTGAGAGTTCAGGTCTAGGTTTTGCAGACCAACCCTAAGACTTGAGAGGCTCGGGGCTGTTAGAGGATACGACGTCTCCTGGGAAAAGATGTCATAATCCTCGTCGTTGTGGCCGGCAGCAGAAGAATGGAAGGATTGCGACGCCGAAGAACTCACTTGGGAGAAATTGTCGCGGTAGCCCCTACTGTTCCTATCCATGGTGGCTCCGGTGTGGGGTGAAGTGCCTACTTCTGATCCTTGTCTGCAACAAATTGTTTCAAAAATTAATACAATTATAGCTCATGAAATCATTATTTGCGGTAAATGATTTATGCTTATAGCACTAAATCCAATTCTTATACAGAAAAAATGACAAGAATTTGTTCATGACTTATAGCATTTGCAACATCATATTCCAGTAAGCCAATATGCGTACTTGCTGCATTCAGATTTGGAGCCCCACTAGCACTAGCAAAGCAAAGGCGTTAAACACACAAGCTGCCAAAACCCAAATCACAAGAGCGGTAAGGTTCATTATGTCATGCTCAATGAATTGAACGAACAACACTCGTTCAATTTCTATATGCAAGTCAGGAACAACTGATCTCATAGTGCAGTACACTACGCTGGTGACTAGATCAGATCCTTCTGGTGCAAGCATGTAGACATGTAACTAGACCAGATCCAGATGCAGCAACGCCTAGCACGACCAGAGAGGAGAGGGAGAGGTAGGGGCAGACGAACCTGATGACCTCTCGTCGCCGGCGGAGTGCCGGAGGCCTCGCGTGCTGCTGACTACGGAAGAGGCCGCGTCTGAGACGGAGCCCGAGAATGCAGATGCCTTGCCTCGCCTCCCTTCTGCTCCCCTCGACCCTTGGCTCTCTGTCCCCCGGTGGTGGGAGAGCAGACGGTTGAAGCCGGCGGCCACGGAGACGAACAGGCGAAGCTGGCGGCGGCGGGGAGAGCGATCGAGAAGAGCCGATCGAGGAGAGCGAGCCGATGGGAAGGGGAGGATCCGTAGCGCCGCCGCGAGGAACCCTAGCGGCGGGGGAACCCGTGTGAGCGAGCAGAGGTGGAGTCAGGGGCAGGCCTGTTCAGATTGTATTTTAGTCCACTTTAGGAGCTCCTGGTGGACTAATAGGACTAATACATTTTAGTCCCATTTTAGTCCTTCTGTTTGGCTGTTTAGTCCAAAAGGGAATAAAGTTTAGTCTATTTTAGTTTAGTCTTGTGGAACCAAACAGGCCCTAGTCTTGATTTTTTTTGGGTAAGATTGAAAAAATTGATTTCAACTCCCAATCCCAACTTTCAATCTTTCCGCACTTGAAAAAATTGACAGAGCCGTGAGTTATCCAACAGCCAATCTACAGGTAGAAGGACGTAAAGAAAAGTAAAGAGTAGGGTAAGGTTCTAAATGCAAATATATATAGATGATAAAGAAAATATAAATAAAGATTAAGACGATTTAAGAATAATCTATAATTTTCGTTGCAAAATTGCATTATAATCTACATGTTTTTGGAGCAAGATTTTAAAAACTGTTGGAAGAATTTAAAAAATATGCTCTCGAAAAATAATCGCGGCTGCTCAAGGACACTGGCCAGAGTACTACAATGGCAAGCCAGGAAGATTCGTTGCAGGCCCCACGAAGTTCCAAACCTTTGTCCACTCCAGCCACGCCACGATCTGATCGATAGCAGTGTCCATCGATGTCCCATCTCTACGTGGCACATGGATACATCAACCGAGCGTGCGGATAATAGGCTGGTTTCTTTCTTTGTAGCTTAGTGTCCTGACGATGAGCTGGGTAGAGGCCGGCCGTTGACGCGTTTACGGTCATGCCGACGGCGATGGTCTGTCCGGTCATGTACGACGCGCAGAGGAACGTCACTAGCGACGAGACCTTGTCGGGCTCCGCGACGCGCCGCTGCAGCGTCGTACGCCGGAGGATCTCCGCCACGTAGTCCCCCCGCGACAGGTCCTGGCCTTCCACGAGCGGCGTCCGGGTGTACCACGGCGCGTCGGAGTTGGCGCGGATGCCGTCGACCGCCGGCCCACTTGCACGCAAAGGTTCCTCGCCAGCTGGTTCATCCGGGCCTTGGCCATGGTGTAGACTGACCCCGTTGCCCGTTCACACTGCCACTCGGCCGCACACGGAGGAGACGAGCACCACGGTGGCGCCGGTGCCGTTGCCGTTGGCGGAGGAGGCGCGAAGAAGTGGGTAGGCGAGCTGGCACAGGTGGTTGTTGACCAGGATGTTGAGCCGGCCGCCGAAGCGCTCCGCGATGTCGCGCCGCAAACGCTCACGCTGGTCACGCGCTGACACGTCGCAAACGGAGCCGGTGAGACGCACCTCCACCTTGGATGTTCATGGTGATGGCGGCCTGCCACTCGGCCAGGCCTTTGCGCAGCTCCGCCTCGTTCCGGGAGGCGGCAGGCGGCAGCACGTGTGCACCGCCGCGCCAAGCGCCGTCGGCTCTCCACCAGGGCTATTTGGCGCACGCGCGCTACCTTCTATAGCGGCAAACGGGTACGTGGCGCACGCACGCGCGCCAGGAACAGAGGAAGGAGACGGGCGGATGGCGGGCGGCGGCGGCCGGGGTTGCGGGTGGAGCGGCCAGCGGCGAGGGTGCCGCGGTTGGACGAGGCGGCGGCGGCAGCGGTGGTGTCACCGGAACTTCCCCAAATCCGGCCAACTCCGTTGAAATTAGGGTTCCGGCGAGGTCCCCCATGCTCCCAAATCCCTCCCCGGCTGTAGAATCCGGCCGGCCAGGCAGCCTGGCGGCGGCTGCGACACGGCGGTGGCGGCGGTACCGCTGGCGGTTATCGAGGCGGCGGCGGCGCCGCCGAGCCGGGCGGGGCAGGATGGCCGAATGGTCTAGGTAGGCGGCGGGGGCGAGCTCCGGCGAGAACGGCGATGGGAGCAGGGCGGGGAGGCGGAAGAAGGGGGTGCCGCGGACGTCGGGAGGTTGAAGATGAACATTGCATGCACTGGAAGGGGAGGCGAAGAAGAAGAACATACACTTCTTCTTCCCCTGTGCATGCTAATCACGGGATCAGGGCCGACCCTGTGCATGTGCAGAGCGAGCGACCGTACGGTCAAGCGGTGCGTCGGTGTGTCAAGTGTTGCGGCGCGTGAGCCTACAGGCAAACCATTCCCTTCCATCAAAAGAACCCGTGAGCGGCCATGGGTTGGAAAAACGTACTCCAACTACACCAGCCATGGTTTGGACGTGGTCTCGTTTTGAGTTGGCAATTGCCGATCCCAACTGAATCAGATCGCAAAGCTTAGGTCTCAAGTTCCTGCCGCCGCTGGCATCGCCTGATGCCCTATCGGCCGCCGGCAGTGTATCCCAAGTCACCGGGCGTGATGAACTGACGGCAACAGCAAGATGCTAAGGCCGGTAATATTGATCATTCATATTTTTTTAATTCATTGGCAATCACGGTGCCAAGCGACGAGTTGGTCGATCTCTAAATTTTATTCTATTGATCTTTTTTCTTGACACTTACTCGAATAACGTTTAAACATTGAAGCCATGTCTTCTGCAAATCGTTCTACAAAATTTGAATCGGGTTGGCAAAAGTATAAAGAAGATAAAGAATAGATGAATTAGTCTAATCTTAGCAACATAGATACCATTCTTGATATATCTATTGCAATGTCCTATTTTTTCTAGGCTAACAGGCCTCCTTTTTAAGTTTCGTATGAGGCCTCCAATGTCATCGGGACGGCCCCGACGGGATGGACGGTGCTTGCTGGGCTTGGCCGCACGGGGGGTTCAAAAAATTTCGGCCGCTTAGGTATAAAGTTTAATAAAAAGATGCTTAAATAACACGTTCCAGGAGGCATAAATATAAATTAATAAAAGGAGTATATTGCGAATGACATTTAATAAGAAGGTATTTCCTTAATCAAACACCAAATCTTGGGGCCAGTCACTTGCGACCATTCTCAATGTGACTAACTCTATTGCAAAACACACGCTAGTCACAGCTACATATGTGCATGAATCACCAAAGGATTGTAATCTCCACAATAGGACCTAAGGTACATTAGAATTTGAACAAATGCGCCAAGCTAGTTTTCTGCTGTTGGAAAATACACATGTTCGATAAAATTTGGAGAATATAATGGCGCACGGGCAATTGCACATGGATGAATATACCGCTGGTATCGATATCGATGACATTCATCCTAATTCTCTCCGACAAATCTGATGGTCACGAGCACAATCAATCAATCATTCAATCACACTATATATAGCTTTAATTAATCGCCTCCTGACCACAACTCTGCTCGAAGGAGGATCGGAGCTACGGTTGTTTCGTGAGGAGGTCGTAGTGCACCTCGGGCTTCCGGCGGTGCTCCTTGCCGCCGCACGCCTCCTGCATGGCGTAGGCGAGGTGCAGCAGCGTGGCCTCCGACCACGGGCGACCGATGAACTGGAGCCCCACGGGGAGCCCGCCCCTGTCGTACCCAACCGGCACGGTGATCGCCGGAAGCCCCAGGAAGTTGCCCGCGATCGAGTACCGCACCAGCGCAGCTGCAAGTTTTCTTTCAGCTGTCAGAGTCAGAGATGCATATATAATATATATATACATATATAATTATGTTGCAATTCCTGAATCATTTCTCCTTCGCCAATATATTCATCATCACGTCACAGTTACCTCCGTTGATGTAGTCCAGCTCCCCCGTGCTCAACGCGTCGTCCTGCGGTGGGTACGCCGTCACCCTACACAGCAAATGAAGCAGCAGCCTTGTCATGATCATGCCATCCCATGGAGCAATGACGGATTAGGCTGGCGTCGCATATGCATATATACCCTGTCATCGGCGTGACGATGGCGTCGGCTGTCTCGAAGATCTTCTCGTGGAAGTACATCTGACGGCACCTACAAACGTTCGTTTTCGCAGCATCAGGATTTCAGATTTTCAGATTAATATACAAGGCATTGTTCAGATGATGCGTGGCGGCCTAATACCGGAGGCGCTGCGCGTTGAGGTAGTCTCTGCTGCTGAAGGATCCGTAGGCGCTGAGCGCGATCCTCACGTCCCACCCGATCTCAGACCTGTCCCTGCAATACAAAGTTCAGTTTCAGACTTTCAGTTCGGTTGCTGCATCAGGCATTCAGGAACGAGCTGACCTGGCCCGCCAACTGAGCTACTTACATGGTGTCGATATATTTTGCGAGGGAGGCTGTGCACTCTGAGCCCATGGTCACGTAGTGCGCCAGCCGCATCTCTTCGATCTCAGGGACAGTCACGTCCACAGTCTTTGCAGCTAGAAACGGAAACAGTTTCTTCTTTCAAAATGGACTGAAGAACTGGAGCCATATGATGATGCTGAACTGCACTGATGACTTACCTCCCAACCGTAGTGCGTGCGCAACATCTGCAGAGCCTTCCCGCACAGACTCCTGATGTCCTCTGAACTATCGTTGAACCACTGTTTTTTTAAAATTTGTCGCAAATTATAAGCACTGTTCAGGCATAAATTTCAGAGACATTAGGGACCAAAGTTGAAAGACCGATCGGCCGACTGACCTTTGCATATTTGGCGAGCCTGATGTTCGGCATGGACCTCGCGCATGTCAGTAACGGCAGGTTCAGTTCAGGCTGCTGCAGAGCAGATCGTCAACAAGTGGTTCAGTCAATCTCTACTGAACACTGAGATACATAGTAGTCGCTGAAATGTGTGGAAGCAGAAGATGAAGCTAAATGAAATGGGGATCCTGCTTTCTGTCACCTGCAAAGGGCTTGGTTTTGACTGATCAGAAATGGCCGCATAACTGAAACAAAGTAGGAAAACAAAGACATCATTTGTCTGTCCATGGATGAATATATACATGTACAACCAAATACATGTGGATCAGATTTGGAAATGAGAAACTGGGCGGCACCGACGCGATCGTCGTGTCCTCCACCGTTGCTGCTAGGATCCCCGGCATGCCCACCGTCCAGTTCAGAGAAAGTAGCTTGAAACATTAATCGTGTCAGTCGACATTGTCCATGACCATTAGCATAACGAGGATTGTGTCCTGTGTTCATTTATCTACTAAGGTGGGCGCACCCGGAGTCGGAGAGGCGTCCGGCGGTGGGCTTGAACCCGACGACGCCGTAGAGCGCGGCCGGCATGCGCACGGAACCTCCCCCGTCGGCGCCGAGGGCGACGGGGCAGAGCCCCGCGCAGACGGCGGCGGCAGACCCGCCGGAGACCCTGCCGACGCTGTAGGGGTTGCGCGTGGCGCCATGGTGCGGGTTGATGCCGCTGGTGCCCGCGCCGAGCTCGTGCATGTTGGCCTTCCCCGCCATCACGGCGCCGCACGCCCGCAGCTGCGCCATGCAGGCCGCGTCCGCCGCGCACCGCGCCGACCCCAGCCACCGCGTGCCGCCTGTCATTGCAGTGCACGTATTATTTGCCGTACGTACGTACCGGTAAAAACTTGTACTGTATGGCCGACCGGTCAAAAACTTGGTACAAGTTACAAAGGTGGTGGAAGTTACAGTGTTTTGCAGATTCTGACACGACACAACGTGTTCAGTAGGCTAGCCGAGATCTGACCAAATTTTGAAAAAGAAAATCATACAACATCTGGAGTGCTAAGTTTGTTTGAAGAAATCGATAATGATATTTAGTTTTGTAGCATATTTGTTTAATGTTAAAAATAGCCTTAAATTTTGTACCGATCAGGTGAAATTTGGAGCTGTTTGAAATGGCACAAACTAAAACATGGCACCTATATCCTGATGACACCTGACTAATAATGTAGTCTTTATATCTTGACAAAATTATATGAACCTGAGCTAATAACCGTGTTCTAGTAGATTGTTAGCTAGCATACCGGTGGTCAGGTACGGCAGGCAGTCGATCTCGTCCTTGACGGCGACCAGCACTCCGTCCATGGCGGACAGCGGCGCCCCTGCAGTATTCACCAGAAACCGTTGCATTATCCGAAGATCCAATCATCATCATACATCGTGCAAGCAAGCAATAAAAATCTGCATACGAACGATACAGTAACATTGAGCGCGCAGCAAATCAAAATGGAGGTGACGGCGATGCGATCTCTCCTCCACTGTCCCCTTCCCCGGATCCATCAATTGCTACAGGTCAGCAGGCATGCAATGCAATACTACGGCCACATGCTGCTGCTGATGCTGCAGCAATGATGAATCGGACAGGCAGACCAGGACCTTACTACGTACAACGTACATCAATCATGCAGACATCCGTCCACCGTTTTTAGACGATCAAATCTAGCGCAAGCTAGTAATTCATTTCAGCACTTTTTATTTTTTTTTCCTTCAAAGACATTCAATGCAGACAGCAGACTCCTCCGGAGACGATGGATCGATGCCCCTTCCTCTGAAAGGGGCTGAGACGCTTCGTTCGTCAGACATCATCAGAGTCTTCTATACTCCTATAGTCCTATGTAACTATGTTGCACTGTCTGACTGCCATTCATCTCTGCAGCGTGAAGCCGTAACCTAACACCCCGTGTGTGTTCCTTTACTCCCTTGTCTGTTGTCTCAGCTTAGCAAGAGGTTGGAGCTGAGGGAGCGGCCCGGCCGGCCGGCCTCTGGGGGCAGGATCTGGCGGCCACGGCAGTGCCGACCTGTAAAGCAGCTGCAGCCACTGTTCATCGAGCTGGTGGTACACAACAGGCCACACTGCTAGTTGCCTAGTTCCATCTCCTAGCCGTGCAGATGCCCGGCAGGACCTAGCATGCCTCGTGGGTCAGCAGTGCCGGCTCTGGCTACTAACTGTTCGCGCATGTACCCGGGGTGGACTGTACATGAAGCTCTGATGCGTTGCAGTAGAAATGGTGCTGGTTTCTAGTTACGGTGACAGGCTGACAGCTTCTAGAAGTAAAGCCTGCAGCTAAGCTGAATGTGAGTGGCGATCACGGCGAGACACTGAGGCACGCAGGAGTACTCAACTACTGACTACTGAGAACACTGCAGAGTAGAGTACTACTGAAACTGAAACGTGGACGCCATTGTCAGTTGCTTCTATTCTAGGCGATCCATTGATTCCGCCCTGGCTGTTCTGTTCAGTGTCCACAGTTTAACAGCGCGGAGTGCGATGAGCGCAGGACGATCGGCGGCAACTTTGTTCGGGTACGTACTACTAGTCTACTACGACGCACCTTGTTGGTATCTGCAGGTGGATTCCTCGGCCTGCCGCAGCACGTCGCCGGGGTCGCAGCTGATGAAGAAAACCCATGTTCAGGTCCGGGCCTGAAGACTCCTCCACTGCTGCCAGGAATCTCCGTGCCACCTGCACGTAGCACGAATGCACCCACCTAGCTCATGGCTCCATCTTAATACAATGATGCGCAAAAGAACAAAGAACAATACAGTTATGATGATATGATGGATGGTGCCTGAAATCTACATACAATTGTTTCATTTCAGTAATTTGGCACGCTTAGCGCTAATGCTAATGGGAGGATTGGATCGATTGGCTCAGGTCCAGCGAATGGGATTGTTGGAGGCCACCTAAACTCGATCGCTGCATTCAACACTCTGTTTGTAAGGAGGAAATGGGGGGTCTATTATTGCCTCCCAAACTTGGTGCAAAATTAATCTGATACAGAAGAGCGAATCTAAATAAACGTGAAACTGTAACGTTGTTTTACTTTACCACACGTGTCTCGCCCCGGGGTAAATAAAATTTAAAGAAAACCAGTGCACTCTTTACCGTGACAGGGGTAGTCCTTCCTGAGGTGTAGGCCCCGTGGAAGTCCAGCACCGTCCATCGGCTGAACGACGACGACGGGAAATTAGCGAGCGCCGCCGGGTCAGCTGGGATGCAGGCGACGGCCGCCTGGACTCGCTCCGCCGGCGACGAGCTGGGCTCCGTCACGCGCACGCTCTGCTCGTGGATCGCTGCTGCATTGCATCCATCGGTTGTCAGCAAACGCAGCTAGCGGTTCCATTATTGAGTCAACGAAGAGCGATGGAATTTTCAGCTTCAAAATTTCCATTTTTCGGTAAGGTAAGTAACCACCTTGCCATGTGTGGGTGGCCGTGAACAGTGGCGGCTCCGGGATCTCGGCGTCCGAGACGAGCTGCAGTGACGACAATGACGATGACGATGATGAGTAACCCGGCAACGCGGGGAGCTGCAGGAGAAACGCAATTAGACAATGCATCAGCTGAAACATTCAGATCACCATCACCTCCGAGCTCACTGTGTTCCGGATGCAGAGGACTCTCTAGTCTGAACTGAATCATGCATGCATGTTCCGATTGCAACTTGCAACTGAAGAACCTTTGACGTTGGGGCTGATGTAGTGCTCGCCGCTGTCCGGGCCGAGGTCGACCTCCGTCGCCGGCTTGTACACCTTGGCCGGTGAGCTGAAGAGACCCATTGATTTGGTTGGTTGGTTGGATGAGTGTAGTGAAGCAGAGATGAAAGTGGAATGGAAGATTGTGTCGTGTGAAAAGCTTTGCGTATGTGCCAAGATTGTGAGATGCTTATAATCAGGGAGGGAGCAGGGACCTGCACTGCCGGAATGGTTTCAGAAACAGAGAGGGCTGCCGTGCCTGCAGTTTTGGCGGGGTAAAACTTCCCCCTCTGGCCTACCATCTCACACATGGGGATACAAATCGTCCTGGATGTAGAAAGGGATCCCAGGTCCGAGTCGAGGTATGCCACCAACCCCCCATGACCCACAATCTTTAACCCAAATCCATACCCAAATCTCGAATTAGGGCTGAACCGATTAACGAAGTCTAGTTCCCAGCGAGGCAGTAGTGGCTGTGGATCCCAATCTCCGTCTGTGTCCGTGGTCCTGTGCCTTCTGTTCCGGCCGTATGTGCTTCTGCAACTCGGAGCTTTGCCGCTGGTGTTGCTGTTCCTGTCAGTACTCCTCCAGTCAGTGCTTCTCCCTTTGGTGGATGGTGGCCAACGTCATCTCCTAGCGAAGGGTAAGTCGTCAGAGCTATGGTTCTATGATTACAGATTTGTTTTTGTGAATGTCGTAATTATAGAATTTAGTCACAACTTCTTTCTTAACTAGATGAATTGCGTAGATGCCACCTATGAACAGATGCGCAGAATATATATATGCATAAATGACATGTCGTGGTATTGCTAGGCATGCCAATTTGCTAGTGATTCTATTTGCACTTTTGATTTAAAATACATGCTTATTAAGCCCTGACAAGTTGGGATTTTGTGTTTTAACTAAACCATTGAGATTTTATTAATTCAACCACCTGTATAATTTTTCTATTTTACTAATCCATTCTCATTTTTTAACAGGTTTGCTTGGAGGATGATGGACATGGAGTTCTGTGTGGAGGATGATGATGGGTGGCTTAATATTATCTAAATACTTTTTTCTCGAATACGCATATCATTGCATTAAGAGATGAAAAAACGGACCCATACAAGAAGCCTCACCCCACTCCGGCCCGAGCTGTGGGGGTGCTAGATCACTAAAACACAAATACGTATCTAGATATTATTATTATCCATTTACTTTTCAATTCGTATCTAAGTTTGTACTGCTATATATATTGTATGGATGACTCAAGGCTATCTAAACTTTCATCGATGTTCTGTGGAGTATGTTTGCCGGTTCAATGATATAATATATGCGAATGTTTGCCGGTTCAGTGGTTCTGGTGATATATGTCAAATATATGGTCTGGTCATATCACAGTATCCTATATCCTGTATGCCTCGGTGATACACGTCATATTGCTGTGTAGAGTGGATCAAATGGCAATATGCCACAGCTGATCAGCTTTCTTTGTGTTGCATCTATAGAAACTAGTATTACAAACTTTTTATTGGGAAGGATGGAGTCTTGTGATGGAGTCTTCGAGATATAGACTCTATTGGTAGAGTCTGTACTATGAGTGCCCTTAATGATTTTTTTCCCAAAAGCATCCGACTTTTAGTAGTGTTTGGTTCCAAGGTAGCTTTGTTGAAGCCATAACTTGCTTGAAGAATATTTTCTTCAATGTTGGATATGCTCACGTAGCAAAAAAAAAAATAGTAATACAATGTTTTCTTAGATGTGAAACAAGCAAAAAAAAAAAAGAACGACACTCACCTATTGTTTATCCATTGTTCAGGCTAATTGTGCCTAATTGTCCAATTAAAATGAACAAAATAGCTGTTTAGACAGGATAAATGACCACTTAAACCGATGCATTTAAATAGTGTTTAACTAGGCAAAACCACCATTTAAACGAACAATGTGCACAAATGCAAGCAACCATTTGGAAAAAGCTAATAATATCCAAGGATACAATGAACAAAGTTCCTCTTTCTTAGGTTTGCTGAAGTGCCTACTATAGTTGCATGTCAAATGCAAGATGCTTAGACACGAGTGCTAAATAGTAGAAAGGATGACACCATGAAACAATCGTAAGTCGGTCTCTCTATTGCAAACTACTGTGTAAATAGGCTCAAGTACCTTGTTATTAGCAAAGAGCTCATGTATCATTTAAGATAATATACAACGATGTAGTGCCACATTAGCAAAAATCACATCAAAACCACTCAAGGCTCCTTTGGACAGCACAACCCTAGAGCCAGGATCACAGTCAAATCTGCGAGTGGAGAAAAGCCTGTGATTCTACTTACCCATCTTAGCCCTAGACCCGAGTACACATTTGGATTTGTCACGGAGAACAGAGCCAAAGCTTAGAGTTTGGTTAGACTATTACTATGCGTTTTTTTTCATTCCTCTGTTTTGTATTGCTTCAAACAGCCCCTTGTATTTTTGGAACATTGACAAGCAATTGCAGATGACAAATGTCCACTGTTTTCATTGTTTTGTTTTTTATAAATTAAATACAACTATATGTCTATATTTATAAGGGTTTCATTAAAAATTTAGAAAGTTCATTTATTTGAATAAAAATTGGAGGTGTTTGCTCCCCTACTGAAAGTTTGTTCGAAGGAAAACAAATAGATACACTTACAAGTACAGGAGCTTATGAAACCAAAAAACAAACAAAAAATGGGAGACAAATGAGATTACAAAAAATTCAGGATCCTTAATAAGTCAAAAATATTGGTGTCTTTGCTCCTTGCTCTCACTGTCAGCAGGTTAAGCTCCCTTGAGAACACATCTTTAACACCATTTACTAAACCTGGGATATTTTGAAATAAAATCTTTCCTGGCTGTCCAAATGGCCCAACACAAAAGGATGACTAAGTTAATGAAGAATTTTCTGTGGACCTGAGATTTGATGTGGGTAAAGCTTCAGGAAAACTTGAGTCCTGAATAAGTACTATGTTGAACAGATTCAGCAGTCCAGCAAAGGGGCATTCCAATAAAAGTTGAGACATTGTTTCCTCCACATTAAATTGGCAAAGGACACGGTTATAGGAGTCACAAAGAACACTCTTTCTTCTAAGAATGTTCTTTGTTTTTAGTCTGTCGTTTAGAAGAAGCCAAAAAAAGATTGTGTTTTGCTGACAGAAGCATTTTCAAAGCCAAAGCAATCCCATATGAATTTGTCTATGGCCCATCAGGTTCATGACTGAACTGAATATATTTGGCGGAAAGCCTCTGCTAATAAAGGCAGGTTAAAGGCATCTGCTGAATCTTCATGGTCTAAGAATTTGCAAACTGAGATGTTTACTTCTTAAGTGTAGGAAAAGATTTCTGGAAACTCGTCTTTGAGTGGCTGCTGTTTCCAGGAATCTTTCCAGAAGTGACATGTCTCGCCATTTTGAATTTCAGCCACAGCCACAGATTTGAAACTGGGCAAAACTTTAGCTTCTCCCTTCACCAAAAAGCGGCCCATGGATGGATGGTTGGCTGGTTGGATAAGTGCAGTGAAGGAGAGCAGGAATTGGAAGGGAAGACCGTGTTGTGTGAAAAGCTCTGTCTTTGCTCCTCTCACTGTGCCTGCCTACTACAATACAAATGCCAAGATTGTGAGCTGCTTATAACCAGGGAGGGAGCAGGGAATTCCCTTGCAGGAATGGTTTCAGAGGAACTGTGAGGCTGCTGGCTGGAGCCCTCTACAGTTTTGGAGGGGGAATGAGGTGTGCTTCCGATGGGGTTGGAGAACCTTTAGCCACGTGGGCAGCAGTGTTTTACATGAATGCTATTTATTTACTGGTAATTCATTCTCCCGGTCCATCTTCTTTGGGACGAGTGACCCGCCTAAAGTCACCTCATTTTATTTTTTCATCCACCACCCTGTATGTCAAGGGAGACGAGTCCCAAGGTAGCCGGCCCTCGACTATGGAGCTCGTAGTCTCGATCCGTCGTCTAGGGCGAGGACTTGCCCCTCTGCAGCCTAGGCTTGTTTGGAGAGAAGATAGGGAAATAAGATTGATAATATGTTGCTTGCTTTCTATTGTGCCTCATGGGCTGATTATAAAGGGTACATAAGACTAACACTTCTTGTGGCTAAACAATACGGTACTATTTGTAATTACTCTAACATAGATAAATAACTAAGATAATTTGGGCCTATCATTACCCACTAATGGGTCTAATTCTAGAATTGTCTATCTAGCCACTCGTCGACGGCGCAACTACTGCGTGCTCTGCGGCCTAGCATACGTCGTGGGCGTGACGTATCCTTGTGTAAGAGCGGCCCCACATGACATCTCTCCCCACCACAACTAGCAGCTCATCCTCGATCTAGAAGGATGAAAACTTGTTGCAGAAGGAGTCCAAGTCTTCCCATGTAGCCGACAACGGAGACTGGCCCTTCCATTGGATGAGAACCTGACGCACCCCACGTGCCAGCCGAATGCGCACCACGTGTTCTGGCTCAGGCTCGACGGCGCCATTGTGGATGGTCGGCAGAGGTGGCGGAGCAGCTAGAGGATCCCCAATCCACTTTTTGAGGAGGCCGACATGGAAGACATCATGTAGCTTCAGACGTGGAGGCAACACGAGGTGAACATCGACATCGTTGATGAGTTCGATGACGCGGTAGGGCCCCAAAAACCTGGGCTACAGCTTCCCTTTGGGTGCCTGAGATAGAGATGCGACTGAGCGGTGACGGAGCCTGAGCAAAACCCAGTTGCCCACAGCGTAGGAGACGTGCCAGTGGTGCTTGTCGTAGTGAAGCTTCTGGACGGCCTGGGCTTGTTGAAGCCGGTAGCAGATGTCCTCCAGGAACTCCTCACGTTCGGCCATGGACTTGGTGACGGCCGTGACGTGGGTGTCACCGAGCTCATAAGACCAGATGGTGGGCAGGTCACGACCATAGACCACCCTAAATGGTGTGTCGCGGAGGGATGACTAGTAGGCCGTGTTGTAGGTGTACTCGGCCCATGGCAGCTAGCGAAGCCATTGGCGTGGACGGTCGCCGTTGAAGCAGCGGAGGTACATAGTGATGACGCGATTGGCCGCCTCCGTCTATCCATCTGATTGCGGATGGAAGGCCGTTGTCATATGCAGCTTGGTGCCCATGAGGCTCATTAACTCCTGTTAGGAATATGCTCTAGAGGTAATCATAGAGATGATGATATTGTGATTGTGTCCATGATACATTATGTGTTCATGAATATCCATTAAAGACAACTTGTATCGATTGACAAGTATATGAATTATTTGTGAAACTCTTTTACTTCTATGGTTATTCTAATGTTATCTCTAATCGGAATTCATGTGAGGACATACATGAATATTAGATTAGCACATGTATTAGTTGATCACTATGTTTTATAAGTTGTTGACACAAAATCGTGACTTCTTGCGCCAACAGCACTAGCAAGCCAGGTAGACCGGAGTGAGAGCTTTTCTCTGATCCCTACAACTTCACAGCTTCCCGGGTCGATTAAACTCGAGGCGTGCTAGTCAATTTGACCCTGCAATTGACAAGGAGAAGAAATAGTCAAATTATGGAACTTGCGGTTTGGTGCTAGACAGTTCTACAATGTATGGCTAAAGAGCTGATTCAATCGGGTCATTGACTAGAAAATCAACACCCAGCATGCTTAAGGATAAATTGTTAAGTAAATGCATGAATAGCTAAATAAAGAAGTCGATCATGGCATGACATAATAACCAGGACAAGAACAAGTACAGATGATCCAAGATACGAGCTTATAACATTAAAGGATTATACCATGCAATTTACCGATTGCCAAACATATCCGTATGATTGACATTTAACACGACACTACTCGCAACAAAATAGCTCTATCAACCGACGGCGTCTGAATCCAGATGAAATCTAGTGAGATCGGAACCTTAATCCGCTACAGCCACAAAGACGCTCCAGAAGAGATTAACATATCTATGTTGTACTATCAACATCACATTAAAGCAACACGCACGTGTGAGTAAAGAAATCGGTAAATGCATAGTGTATTTATCAAGGCACAGAGAGATCGGCTAAATAGCCGATTCTGACATGAGAACAAAATAGGTGTATAAACAGCTCTATGAGCAAAGCCCACTAACCGACGGCGTCTGAATCCAGATAATCTAATCGTGAGATCGGCAACTTAATCCGCTATAGCCATAAAAAGACCCCTAGAAGAGATTAACAAGCTTTACCATAAAAACCATCTACGCCCTAGAACGCGCCACATGTTACGAACAAGATTGAGAGAATCTAGCTAATGCAAGCACGGAACCAACGATCAGATCATGGGAATAAACATGACAAACATTAATGATGACTTAATTCAAGAAGATATAAGCCAAATCTATCAATCTTGATCAGGTAATGATATTGTTATAAATAAATAAATAATATAAAATAAACAACATCGGTAACTTAATGAATCTACCAGGTTGCCAAGCCTAATAGAGCCGATAACTAGCCGTGTCAACGCATGACAAGAAGTCGGACGACCCAATGCAGCCTTATCAAACAAAAACACAAGTCATGATGATACTTACCGCAAACCAGAGGTCGGTCGATGCTGATGTAGCCTAGTCGTGAAGAACTCGTCGAGATCTATGTTACTCCTACTCCTAAGGGTTTAGCCGGAGGTCGGAAAGGTTTGTCCATTGATTGTGTGATTATTTATGATCTGCCGTACCCTTTCTTATATAGACAAAAGGATGTACGGTCTTTGACAAATAGAGACTCTGGTACAAAAGATTACATAACTATCATATTAATCTGGCCTCACGTGTATTTTATTGAGCCCGGTCGCACTTTCCCGATAACCACGCCGATCCGTTCATGCCATACTTGGATCCGCCATGTGGCGATGTAATAAATTATGTAAACCCTTCTATCGTATTCTTTTAGTCGATGTATGGCTTTGTAATCAACTGATATTGGATAAGTTGATGCTTGGATCTCCTGGGCTATCATTATATCTATTATTCTATGTATTTTCCCTTCGTGGAAAATTGAGGATGTTTCAATATAAGCCAAATTTATCAATCTTGATCGGGCAATGATGTTGTTATAAATAAATAAACAATATAAAATAAATAACATCGATAACTTATTGAATCTACCAGGTTGTCAAGCCTAATAGAGCCGATATCTAGCCGTGTCAACGCATAACAAGAGGTCGGACGACCTGATGCAGCCTTATCAAATAAAAACACAAACCATGACGGTACTTACAGCAAATCAGAGGTCGGTCGATGCCGATACAGCCTAGTCATGAAGAACTCGCCGGGATCTACGTTACTCCTACTCTAAGGGTTTAGCCGAAGGCCGAAATGATTTATTGATTGATTGTGTGATTATTTACAATCTGCCGTACCCTTTCTTATATAGGCAAAAGGATGTACGGTCTTTGATAAATAGAAAAGATTACATAACTATCACATTAATCTAGCCTCACGTGTATTTTATTGAGCCCGGTCGCACCTTCCCGATGACCACGCCGACCCGTTCATGCCATATTTGCCATACACGAACCGGAGTCCAAGGCCCATCAACCGTCATTATCCGGCAACAATCCCAGGCCATATAGGATATACACATCTTGTTCGGCCAAATAATCCAAGGACTTCCTGTAATGTGACAGGACTCTAGCTTGCATGTGTATATCCGTATATCTCCCATGTATATTACGGCCTCCTTAACTTTGCTTGTGACAAATCACGCATCAATTGGGTTCTGATGGTACGTGGCGCACACTGCTGGTTCTCAATCTAGAGGACAAGCCTTTGAGATCCCGCCGATCCTTGCATATATATGACTTTAACCGATTCCAGTGCAGGGCCGGCTAACATAGATCAAGCTTGCTCCTTCCTTCACATACGGACTCTAGCACTTGGCATATATCACGTGTATACATGCCTGAACACCTAAGTCCCTGGCGTGTGCAGCCACATTGCTTTCCTTCTAGCTCTTGAGGATCTCTGGTCTTCCAAATATCTCTAGTAAAACATCTCATGTCACTTTTTGCCAATAATATTTTCAGCTGACCAAATTTCGGTGTCAACACAGGCCCCCTAGTTCGGAGTATGAATTTTCCAGTATGAGAAACAAAGGCTTTGCTGACTGCCCCGATCTTTGCCGACGGCCAAAGCATAGGCAGTCGGCAAAGGAGCCCTTTACCGACTGCCAGACAGGGCAGTCGGCAAAGCTTTCGCTTGGCAGTCGGCGAAGATCGGCAGTCGGCAAAGCCTTCTTTGCCGACTGCCCCAGAAGAGCCCAACGCTCCGCAAAGAGGGGCAGTCGGCAAATTTTGGCGGGCTCAAACGGCGTTCGTCGCTGTGCACTTTGCCGACTGCCTTGATATCTGGCAGTCGGCAAAGATAGCTGCTTTGCCGACTGCCACGCCACGCACTCGGCAAAGTGACACATGGCCTGGACTTGGCCCGGGCCTGCCTTCTTTGCCGACTGCCAAGCTAGGCAGTCAGCAAAGAAAGCTTCTTTATCGACTGCCAAGCTGGGCAGTCGGCAAAGCCAGATTCTTTGCCAACTTCCTGTGACGTCGCAGTTGGCAAAGAGACTCTTTGCCGAGTGCCTGCGTTGGCACTCGGCAAAGTTTTAATTTTTTTTAGAATTTTGAGTTCAAACTTTTTCTGTAGCCCAAGCATATTGTTTAAAAGACATGTTCAAATTTAAGACCTTTTTACAATATTTTGCTATATTTTATTTTATTTACTTGAATTTTTCTGCATAATCCAAATTTGAACTGCAGGTGCCTGAAATAATGAAATGTATCCATTTGAAAAATGATATTCATGTTGGAGAGTGTATTTTGAGGTCGTGTCCATAAACTCACCCAAAAGTTTGAATGGCTTGTCTACAAAACATGACCATCAGGTGCAATACAAGTGTTTTTTAATTATATAAAATCCAAACGACGTTCAAAAATCATGAAACTTGTCCAGGTGTCATGTTATCGCATGTAGAGGCTACGATAAAAGTTTGAGAATGTTTGGAGCAAGTTACGACGTCAGATGTCCAAAACCCAGACATCTCCACATATGATCATAGTAGTACCGCACCTAGATGGTCATGTTTCGTGGACAAGCCGTTCAAACTTTTGGGTGAGTTTATGGATACGGCCTCAAAATACACTCTTCAACATGAATATTATTTTTCGACTGGCTACGTTTTATTATTTCATGCACCTGTGGTTCAAATTTGAATTATGTAAAAAATTTCAAGTAAATGAAATAAATAAATGAAATATAGCAAAATATTGTAAAATGGTCCCAAATTCAAACATGTGCTTGTAAACAATATACTTGGGCTGAAGAAAAAGTTTAGATTTAAAATTAAAAAAATTAAAACTTTACCGAGTGCCAGGGACGCCACTCGGCAAAGAGGCTCTTTGACGACCGCCAGCCAGGAAAGTCGGCAAAGAGGGCCTTTGCCGATTGCCCTTCTAGGCACTCGGCAAACGTGCGTTATGTAAGGGCCCGTGGCCGGCCTATCCCCGCATGCACCCCCAACTGTAACCTAAATCCCCCGCGCCCACCGCCGCCATCGCCGCCGCCACCGTCGCTCGCCTGCCTGCGCTCATCCACCGCTGCTGCCGCCGCTCCCCGCGCCTGCGCGCGCCGCCACTACCGCCGCCGCTCCTCGCGCCTGTGCTCCGCCGCCCGCCGCCATCGCGGCCACGCGTGCCGCCGCCCGTCACCACCGCGGCCGCCCGCGTTGCCCGCCCAAGCAGAAGCGCTATCGGCCGCCGCCACCGCGTCGCCCCTAGTTGGAGAAAGAGGAGGGAGGAAAAAGGAAGAAGAAGAAGGGGAGGAAGGAAGAAGAAGAAGAAGAAAGAGAAGGAGGAAGAAGAAGGAGGAGGGAGGGAGGAGGAGGAAGAAAAAGAAGGGGAGGAAGAAGAAGGAGGAGGAAGAAGAAAGAGAAAGAAAAGGAGGAGGAAGAAGAAGGAGAAGGAGGAAGAAGAAGGAGGATAAGGGAGGAGGAGAAGAGGAGGGAGAAGGAAGGAGAAGGACCTTGATCCGATGACCGTCCATGCCATTCGTTGATGACGTTCATCCACGCTGTCCTTCCCGCCCATCGCCGAAGAAGAAGGTAAAGCTCCAGGTTGTCGGCCATTGTGCCGTATGTGTCGTTGACGGCCTTCGTGCTGAGTTTGTGGATGTGTGGCTTTCATGCCATAAATGTATTGTTGGCCATCAAGTCGGCTTCTTTCTTGTAGGTTTTGGATACACACTCTCCCTGCGGGGACATGTATCGGTAGAACAGTGGGAAGGTGCTGCCAAAATTCTGACTCCGACGAGGGCAGAACATGGAAGCTAACCCATCTATCCATCCATGGGTGGAATTAGGACCTATCCTTCACCTATAAGATTGTAGGAATGCCGTGTAGATGCAATTGCTGGTTTTATTACTTGCTTACACATGTGTATGGAAGAGGATGGATAACCATGAGTGGATGTACACGGGCTTCACAGCTAAGACGAAGAGCGATGAATGGGTTAGGGGCACGCTTAATTTCTTGGAGCAAGCATTTGACCCGGCTACTAAAGGGTTGATTCGGATGCCGTGTCCCTGCTGCCAGTGTAAGAACTCAAAAAGAAAAGTAAAGAATGATGTTTTAAAAGATCTGTTCTGGAGCGGATTTGTGGCCAACTATAAGAGGTGGTTCTTCCATGGTGAAGACGGTTGTACTAGAGAGGAGGAGGTGAGAGCACGCCTCGAGGAGTATGATAGAGATGCTGGGATTGCCGACATGGTGGTAGACTATAACGAGACACGTGGCAATGAAGTATTACTGACTTGGACGAAGGAGGATCCAGAGGAAACTGCAAAGGCATTCTACGAAATGATGTCTTTGGCACAGAAGCCCCTTCACGAGAAGACAACAATGTCGCAATTTGATGCCATTGGATGCCTAATAGTGTTGAAGTCACAGTTGGGCCTGAGTCGAGACAGTTTTGATCACATGTTGGCAGTTTTGGGGGAAATGCTTCCGAAGGGTCACATGCTGCCAAAGAACACGTATGAGTCACAGAAGCTCCTTCATGCACTTAAGATGCCATATGCGTCGATCCATGCTTGTCATAAAGGGTGCGTCCTATTTAGGGAAGACCTTGAGGAAGCAACGCACTATCCAAAGTGCAAAGTGATGTGAACTAGGGTTCCTGATCTTTCAAAAGGTTCTAATAACTCTCGATTTGGTGGAATCGCGACACAATTCGATCCGGCTTCCGAACAACTCGGCTCTGAACCCGGCAATCATAGCACCACGTCTCCTCTGGTTATTGACCATTGAAGCACAGTCGACCTTGCCAAGAAGGCTGAGTCCTTTGCCTGCTAATCGAAGAACACAAGCAAGAACACGAAAGAATGCAACCAATTGCAGATGAATGATTAATCTCACGAGTTGGGGTCTCACAAACCGATGGCGCGGTGAAACTGTTGTGAACAGAATAATCTAAGCAAAACCCAAAACCTAACGAGAGAGGTGGCAGCTGGTTATAGAGGTCTAAGGATCATTGCCACCTCTGGACGCGCCCCCTAATGGGCTCAACAACGATACACGGCCCAACGGACCAAAAATGGTGATGCAGCACCGGAACAGATTCTTGATGCTAAATTGTTTTGATGTTTCCCGATGACTCCAAAGGAATTTTGACCTCAAACCAATGCCATTGGCTTCCTTATGAAATTATCTTTCCATCCATAGGTGGATCATCAAAAACAGAGTCCGGATGCATCCTGGGCGTCCGCTTTACTCCGCACTAGTCTTGGACTCCGAAACAGGCTCGAAGTCGACTCGGTTTGGGCCTCCACCTTGACTTGGGCACCCTTGCTGGTACTCCACACCTCCAAGCCATCCCTTATGCATCCCTTGGTCCTCTTCATGATTTCTAAGTATAATATAATCATTAGGTAGCAATCTATTCTCAAAATCATAAAAAGACTTCCTTAAGAACGAGCTCACCTGTAAATTTAATTGTCGTACGCGAGCTCTTGTGATTGGACCTTGAATGTCCAGTGGAGGATCATCTTGTGCATCCAATGGAGTGATGTCCTCATCATCCTCCCCCTCTTGAATTGGAGTCGTCCTTGACTCAAGGTCATCTTCTTCTCCCAAATACGGCTTCAAATCTGAAATGTTGAAAGAAGGACTAACCCCAAACTCGGGTGGCAACTCAAGTTTGTATGTATTATCATTTATTTTCTCAATAATTTTATAAGGACCAGCAGCTCTTGGCATTAATTTTGACTTATGCAGCTCTGGAAATCTGGCTTTTCTCAAATGTAACCATACTAAATCACCTGGTACAAGTTTAAGTTCTTTTCTACCTTACGAATAAATTCAGTACGTGCACTAGCATCACTATGTGTTCTTTCATGGGTAGGTAAAGGCAAAAGATCAATTGGAGTACGAGGGTTAAAACCATACACTACCTGAAAAGGACTTACCTTGGTGGAAGAATGTGTCACCCGATTGTAAGCAAACTCCACATGAGGCAAACATTCTTCCCACATCTTTAAATTTTTCTTCAAAATAGCTCTCAGCATGGTGCCCAAAGTGTGGTTCACTACCTTTGTTTGTCCATCTGTTTGTGGGCGACAAGTTGTTGAAAACAACAATTTTGTGCCCAACTTATTCCATAGAGTTCGCCATAAGTGACTCAAAAATTTGGCGTCGCGATCTGAAACAATAGTAGACGGCATACCATGCAAACGAACAATATCTTGGAAAAATAGGTCAGCAATATGAGTTGCATCATCACTTTTATGACATGGTATAAAATGTGCCATCTTAGAAAATCGATCCACAACCACAAAAATACTATCCCTTCCCCTCTTGGTCCTAGGCAATCCTAAAACAAAGTCCATTGAAATATCTGTCCAAGGAATAGAAGGAACAGGAAGAGGCATATACAACCCATGTGGATTCAAGTGAGACTTAGCTTTTTGACATGTGGTGCAGCATGCCACAAAACGCTCAACATCTCTCTTCATTTGTGGCTAAAAGAAATGTGTGGCCAAAATAGCTACCGTCTTTTTAGCACCAAAATAGCCCATCAATCCTCCTCCATGCGCTTCCTATAGTAACAAAAGATGAACAGAACCAACTGGAATGCATAGATGGTTAGCTCTAAATACAAATCCATCATTTATCACATACTTGTTCCACATACGTCCCTCTTTATAATTCAGCAACACATCTTTAAAATCAGGATCAAGCGCATATTGTTCTTTTATTGTTTCAAGCCCAAAAATCTTACAATCAAGTTGGGACAACATAGTATATCGTCTAGATAAAGCATCAGGAATTATATTATCCTTCCCTTTCTTGTGTTTGATAACATAAGGAAAGGATTCAATAAATTCAACCCACTTAGCATGTCGACGATTCAGATTAGTTTGAGAACGAAGATACTTAAGTGATTCATGATCTGAATGTATAATAAATTCCTTAGGCCACAAATAATGACGCCACGTCTCTAAAGAACGTACAAGAGCATACACTTTCTTATCATACGTAGAGTAATTTAAAAGAGGACCATGCAATTTTTCACTAAAGTATGCCACAGGTTTACCATCTTGCATCAAAACACCTCCAATGCCAACTCCACTAGCATCACATTCTAACTCAAAAGTCTTACCAAAGTTTGGAAGTTGCAGCAATGGTGCATGTGTAAGCTTACCTTTTAATGTCTCAAATGACTCCTCTTGTGCCTTACCCCATTGGAACACGACGGCCTTCTTTGTCAACTCATGTAATGGGGCAGCAAAGGTGCTGAAATCCTTGACAAAGCGACGGTAGAAACCTGCAAGACCAAGAAAACTCCGCACCTGTGTGATGGATTGGGGTACTGGCCAGCTCCTAATGGCTTCAATTTTTGTCTCATCCACCTCAATTCCCTGTGGAGTAACAACATATTCAAGAAAAGAGACTCGATCCGTGCAAAAGATGCACTTCTCAAGGTTACCAAATAAGCGTGCATTGCGTAAAGCATTAAAAACAGCACGCAAGTGATCCATATGTTCATCCAAAGACTTGCTATAAATCAAGATATCATCAAAGTAAACTACCACAAATCGCCCAATAAAAGCCCTTAAAACTTCATTCATCAATCTCATAAAAGTACTAGGTGCATTAGTTAAACCAAAAGGCATTACTAACCACTCATATAATCTGAATTTAGTTTTGAAAGCTGTTTTCCATTCATCTCTAAGTTTCATTCTAATTTGGTGGTAGCCACTACACAAGTCAATTTTAGTGAAAATTATAGAGCCACATAACTCATCAAGCATGTCATGAAGCCTAGGAATAGGATGACGATATCGAATAGTAATATTATTAATGGCTCTACAATCAACACACATGCGCCAAGAACCATCTTCCTTAGGAACCAAAATCACAGGAACAGCACAAGGACTAAGGCTTTCTCATACATACCCACGGTCCAAAAGCTCTTGGACTTGTCACTGAATCTCAGTCTCTTCAGGGTTGGTTCGATAAGCAGCACGGTTTGGCAATGTCGCTCCCGGAATCAAATCAATTTGATGCTCTATTCCTCTCATAGGTGGCAGCCCCGGGGGTATCTCAGCTGGAAAAATGTCCTCATACTCCTGCAAAAGGTTAGTGACAGCAGGAGGTCTCGAACTAATAACATCATTAAGAGAAAACAAAGCTCGTTTGTAAACCAAAGTATAGCAAATATCATCATCAGAAATTTCAGCAAGGTCACATTTTCTTGCAAGCATGACACCACCCTTCAATTTAATTTCCTCGACCATAGAATTAGGTGTCAACTTATCCTTTTTAGGTGGGTAAACAGAATTTGCAACTTGCTGATTTTTAGATTTAACATCATGCAAACTAGCAGCTCGTTCTTTATCAGCTTGTACAATTTCAGCTGGGGTCATTGGCACCAAAGTAATTTTCTTTCCTTTATGAACAAAAGTGTATGTATTACTTCTACCATGATGAACAGCATCATTATCAAATTCCCAAGGGCGACCCAATAAAAGTGAACAAGCTTCCATAGGTACTACATCACAATCAATGGAATCAACATAGGTACCAATGGAAAAAGAAACTCTGCAAGTTTTTGTTACCTTAGCCTTACCGGAATCATTCAACCACTGAATATGGTATGGATGGGGATGTGGGTGTGTAGACAAGTCAAGCTTCTTGACCAAATCTGAACTCACCAAATTATTGCAGCTACCCCCATCAATGATGACACATGCTCGCCGGTTGTTGATGACAAAGAAAATTTGGAACAAATTGTGGCGTTGCAGCTTCTCAGGTTGTTGTACTTGTGCGCTAAGCACTCACTGCACAATGACACTCATGTAGGCTGATGTGTCCTTGCTACCAAAGACCTCACCTTCTTCTTGAACATCTTGTTCTTCATCATCATCTTCCACGTCAGAGGTGCTGATGTACCCATCCTCTGTAGCAATGTATGCCCGCTGACTTGGACAGTCCTTTTGCACATGTCCGTAACCATGGCACCGATGACACTGAATGCTAGGAGTGCGTCCCGTTGAGGCAACAGAAGATGCACTCTTCGATGGTTCCAAGCAAGGGAGGATGATGAGCCCAACATTAATTCTCTCGAAGAGATTGATGACGGATCAAAGCCGAGGATGGCTTTGTTTCAAGGAAGGGAGGATGATGAGCCCATGGCCCCTCAAGATTTTTATGTAGACAAATCTAGTATTATATCAAATATGATAATTAGTCTCAAATTTGGAGCTATTAGTTTTGATGAGAAAAATAGCAAGAATATAGACCAGTTCACTATGGCTGGCCTGTCGTCCAAGCTCAGTTTCAAAGCTGCAAGAAATCTCAACAAAGATATTAATTATGGAGATCATGCATATAGGGCTGCTGTGCCGATTCAGATCAGCAAGGAATTTCTAACTTAATTTTGTGCAAGCTGCAGCATTAGTAAAGGTGCCGGATTAATTAATTAAATTATATATTATATAGCAGGTTTGTTTGAGTCCTAGGTAATTACGATTATGATTTGGTTTGGGTTAGGTAACTGGTCACGTTGGTTTTGTTCAAGTAGAGTCAGACCTTGAGTCTGGTACATGTGTGCGTGTACGGATGTGAGTTCAACTCCGACCTAGACTCAAGTTTGGTTCGGTCCTTTCGCTGGCCTGCGTGCCATATAGCCTTGGCGTTGCCCATGTATGAGGGGGAGATTGGATTTTTATTCTATAGAGTTATATCTCTCGTCGAGCCGCCGCCGCTGCCGCCACCGCCGCTCAAAGAACCCTAGTTGGGTGATTGATCCAGATCCCTTGGTGGATTTGTGTTGGTGTGTGATCAGGCGTTCTTGTCTGGGCACATACTGGAATTTTTGGAGTTCCTCCCCATCTCCTGTTCGTGGTCATTGAGGCTGCGGGTGAAAGAAGTTATCTAGGGTTTTGTTTACATAACTCTGTAAACTAATCCCTCCTATCATTGTTAGTACTGCTTGTGCTCGATTTACTGGTGGAATTATTTGATCCTTGTGGTTTATACCGTGCCCTATATTGTTTGGATCAAGGGTTGTTGCCGTGAATTTTATATTAGAATATTCAGAGTTGGCCGTGAGTTGCTTGTGGCTTTTGGGATCATCTCTGGATGAATTAGTGCAGTGATCCATTAATTTACTAGTGGATAACAGTTCTATACTTTTGAGCCAAGACAATATCGTTCAGTTCAGAGTTGTTGCTTGTTCCTGTACAAGAACTGAAGGTTGTGTCTATTGATTTATATAAATTTAGAGAAGTTGTATTCTAAATATTTATACATGAAAGATTGGGCAAAATATTTTGGACAGCGTAGCCGTGTCCTTATCACAAAGCCTCTAGGTATGTAGAGGTAGACAGTAGTGATGGCAAGAAGAAATAGTCTAAGATCCCATCATACTGAGGCTCCAACAGATGTACATGACAGAGGAGTCCGCGAAATAGATGAGATGGCATAAGGATGGCAAAAGATACAGTGACAACATGGTACACCCATCGAATGGTGACACATGGAAGTACTTCGATGACCAGCATCCTCACAAAGCAGAGGACGCTCGGAATGTATGTGTAGCATTGGCAACTGATGGGTTCAACCTGTATGGAATGATGGCAGCCCCATCCACTTGTTGGCCCGTGTTTGTGATACCCCTCAATCTTCCCCCGACGTTATGTTTGAACCCAAGAACGTGTTCTTGTCGCTGATAATACCTGAACACCCGGGCAACAATATGGGTGTGTTCATACAGCCACTGTGGGATGAATTGCAACATGCTTGGGAAAAGGGGTGCTGACGTATGACCGAGCTATGAAGAAAAACTTCACAATGCATGTGTGGCACCAGTATTCAATGCATGACTTCCTGGTGTATGGCATATTCAATGGGTGGTGTGTTCATGGGAAGTTGCCTTGCCTAGTATGCAAGGCATCTGTGATGTTCACCTAGCCAAAGAAGGGTGGCAAGTTCTCTTTGTTTGACAAACATCATCAATTCCTAGATGATGACCATGAGTTCAGATGAGACATCAAGCACTTCATGAAAGGTGTTCAAGTCATCGACCCCATTCCTGAGATTATGAGCAGTGCCCAGGTCCTTGCCTAGTTAGCAGCTCTCGAAATAGATAAGGACAATGGTGGTTTTAAAAAATATGGTCAGGAACACATATAGACCCATATATCAGGCTTGACTAGGATCCCCTACTTCAAGGACCTTCTTCTTCCACACAACATCGATGTAAAGCACACAGAAAAGAATGTCGCCGAGGCACTCTAGGGTACACTCATGGACATAAAGGAGAAGTCAAAGGACAACATTAAGGCTAGACTGGATGTGGAGGAGATCTGCGATAGACCAAAGCTAGTGATGAAGACCCCTATGCTCGGAAAGAGTTGGAAAAGGGGCCCGGCCGATTACATCCTGAAAAGGGGCGATAGGAAGGAAGTGCTTGAGTGGATCAAGATGTTAATGTTCCATGATGGGTATGTGATGAATCTGAGTAGGGGAGTGAACCCTAAGACTATGAAACTCTTAGGGATGAAGAGTCATGGCTTCCACATATGGATTGATCGGCTCCTTCCTATGATGACCCGTGGATACCTCCCTGAGCCAGTGCGACGCGTTTTGGTAGAGTTGAGCTATTTCTTCCACCAACTTTGTGCCAGGGAGTTATCTCAGGAAGTGATTTGTGACCTAGAGCATGTTGCACCTCTGTTGATCTGCAAGTTGGAGATGATCTTTCCACCCGGCTTCTTCCTGCCGATGCGGCATTTGATTTTGCACCTACCCTGTGAGGCATGACTGGGGGGTCCCGTGCAGGCCCGTTGGTGCTATCCAATCAAGAGGTGTCTAAAGATTCTTTGTAAAAAGTGTAGAAATAAAGTCAAAATTGAGGCTTCCATGGTAGAGTCATTCAGAGTGGAGGAGGTGTCCAACTTCAGTACGGCGTACTATACTGAGAACCTTTCTAGCATGAACCCACCCCCTCGTTACAACGATGACTGGAGTTCATCGACCTTGAGCCTTTTCAAAGGGCAACTCAGAAGGGGAAGCGCAGCTACCCCCAAGACATTGCAACAACATGAGTTTCGCACTATCATGTTGTACGTGTTGTTGAACCATGAAGAAGTGGTTCCTTATCGAATGTTAGTTCCCAATGAGCTAGTTACATACGCAGTCAATATCCTCCACCTATCGTTCTGACCCCCCTTGTCTATTGTTTTTTAGGGAGTTCATTAACGAACTCTAGACAGGGGATATTGCTCCTACCGACGATGAAGAAGACTATAATTTCAAAAATGGCATGCCCAATTTTATTTCCTGGTTCTGTACAAAGGTACCATCCAACTTACCTCTTTTCAACTTTGAGATTCCACTTTGCTCCTAGGAGTGAGTAATGTAACGATCTACCTGGCCTCATCTTGCAAGCATGCACAGATAGGGAAATGAGTGGTGAATGGAACATGTTGCATGGGGCTTCAACACTAGGGCTGATGACATTAGGCAAGTCGAAATTCGACAGGATTTTGTCTATACCGAAGAAGATATCTATATTATGACTCAACAGGCCACACAAGTTTACTATCTCCCATGGGCATGCCAATAAGACGAGAGGCTTAAGGGTTGGTACCTTGTGCACTTGGTATCGCTGCGCGGTAAAGCACCTATCCCAAACGATGATGATTGCAACTTTGACCCAAAGGCAGATAGCGGAGAGTTCGATCAACTTGAGGGGCTAAAAGGGTTTTGTCGATAGACATTCTTTCGCTGATGGGCATGGAAGTAGACAACGACATCGATGAGGATGAGGGTGAAGTGGTGCAAGATCCTAAGGACATAATGATGCTTGAGCGATGGAGGGCACGGCGCGATAGAGTTGTTGAGGACGATGGAGGTGGCGAGGACAGTGGAGATGATGAGGACTTAGATTTCGACAATATTGATAGTGATGATGACAATAGTGATAGCGATGACGAGGAGCCAACCACTGTCGTTCATGGAGATAAATTTTAATTCATGTAATACTATATTGTTGTTATTATTACTTTGCAATTATGCTTCATTCATTTTGCATCTCTTTACAAGTACTTATCGATTATTTGTGCTAATTGGTCTAATCTTTGTCTTTGTCATTGTAGGCATAGGACAAAATGCCGGGCGAAAGTAGACGACCGTGACAAAAGGCAAGGTTGGTCTACATGATGTGTGGCATCGAGGAGGAGGCGTTGGAGGAGCCGCCATTGGAGGAGGTGAGGACTCGCTCACGTCACTCAGCGATGAGGCAGCTGTTTCCCTCGGACGACGTGCAGGACGATGTGCAGGACGAGGAGGACGGGAGCGACTAGGATGGGGGCGACTAGCACTGGGGCGACCCAAACGGGGGTGACTAGGACTGGGGTGGCCAGGGCGGGGGCGAGGCGACACAACGGGAGTCGGCTTCCTCAGGTTCGAGCAAGGCCTACCGGCACAGGATCACGTGCCTCCCTTTAGCGTCGATCGCGGAAGACCACCATCTGGTGATTCGACCCGACGGTGACAAGAAAGTAACCATTTATGTTTTCATGACTTATTCATATGACATGTTTAAAACTAATCTTCGGACTAACAATTCTTTTTAATGACTCATGCAGAAGCTGGAAGCTTGTGCAAGGGGTAGCTGGACACCATCCTAATAGCATGCTGGGCCTCGTGATTAAGAAGCACTACCCTGGCCTTGTCATCTATGACGACGGGACCAAGGAGGTGCCCTGGCATTGGCCGGACTTCTTCAAAGTCAGGGATGAATATGAGGTCCCTATTGTGACCAAGATCAAGAGGGAGTTCTGGGTGAGTCTTCATTGCACCGCTTTATCAATACTACGCATTTGTTGGACGTTCTTGAAATAATGAAATGATACGTGATATCCGTATGCAGGAGTGGTTCACATGCAGGCTGGGACGCGAGGTCCAGGCGTCGGTGGTGCAAGACAAGGTCGCCAAGGACCGACTCAAGGACATGTACCACGAGGTGCACATCCAGGTCCTCATCACCTACTACGCCGACGTGATTCGCCAGTCGCTGCCAAAGCCGGAAGCCAAGAAGATGATCCTCTACCCCGAGACCGACATTTCTAGGGAGTTCTACATCCAGATAAGTAGAAAACATTAATTTTGATTCCTTCCATGAAAAATAAGTAGAAAACATTAATTCTGATTCATCTTCTGACATGTCAAGCAGTTTCCTACTGATTGGTGCAAAATACACATGGACTGCTGGGAGGCCATTGTGGTCGACTGGAGAAAGCCGGAGTCATACGTGGAGCGTCGCCGTAAAAGTACATATGCCAAGGCGAGGATAGGGCCGGCACACCACTAAGGGAGCCACTCCCTTGGAGGGTTCATGGACGCATGGGTGCGCTTCTGTCGATTTATTTATTTACTTATTTATTTATTCAATCTCATTACGTGTAATCATCCTTGTGTTTTCCTCACAGTCCCAGGCGCATGATGGGCAGGTGATCAACGAGTACGAGGGCTACGCCCTGTCTCACAAGGGCAAAGCGATAGATCTGTACAACGTCTACAGCTTGGCGGATGGGCCCGAGGCGTACATCAACCCGAACGCCTACGAGAAGATGGTCCAGTACATCGAGGCGGCTCGCATGCGCCATGGTCTGACCCTTCGATCCTGCCACCCAGCCCCTGGATACAGACGTCTTGATGAGGAAGGGAGGAGGGAAACAGCACGGCTGGTACTTTATTGCCCACAGCTCAATCGACCCGGCCACCGTTCCCACCCTTCGTCATGTTCGTCGATCCGATAGCACGACCTCCTCCGACGTCCCGATACGACCTTGACAGCTGAGCCACATGTAGGCTGCTCGCCTTTCAATTTCAGTTGTTATCTGATGGAAGTAAGGAGCAGGAGTCCTAGTTGCTTTCTGATTTACCAGCCTGGCATTTGTATCTGAGTGATCATTGTTTCAGTTGTGGCCTGGTGTCACCCATGCTCAAATCATCCCCTTTCTTCTAATTATTCCTGTCATGGAGTTAACCGGACTGGATACTAGTCACAATGCACGAGTCTCCCTGCTCGCCCTTCAATTTCTTGGTTAGCACATTCAGAGGCAATGCTTGGATTCTGGACTTGGTTGCTTGCACAGAAAACCATGTATATATCTGATCGACTAGTGACTCACGGTTAAATAGCCGATTCAACTTTAGAATAGCCGATTCAGCTTTAGAATAGCCGATTCAGCTTTAGAATTCTCGATCTCCAATTTCAGTATCCTTCCCAGAATTATGTCGTCCTCTGGAGGCCATGCTTTGGGAAGATAAAGAAGTAAAATTTATTCCTGCGTGCCTTCTGGATATAAACTCCTCTCTAACTTGATCGGCTGACCACTGCTCCGATCCACAGTAACTTTGTCATGGCTATCTTTTTTTTTTTATTTTTTATAGGGACCGATGGCAAAGTTTCCATAACTTTTCTGCCAACAGCTAAACTGCGGCCTACTGAGTGCATTGACTTGAACTTCCGTATTAGCCGATCAGGAATGACATCTTGAAATAATAATGGTAATCAACTATCGGCTAGATACGGGAACAGTCGATCCCATCTTCTGATTAGCCGATCTATGTGAACACTGGCTTGCTTTTGATTACCAATCATGTCCTTTCTTTTCTTTTTGCTTTAACAAAAAATTTAGCCGATCGGTTTTACATGTCCAAGCCCTCCTTGTTGCATACACAATCGGCTATTGTTGAGGTGTCTTTACTAGTGGCAACTCTATCTGAGCCAGTTATATGGCCTTGTTCAGCTGAAGTGGAAATTGAGTTGGCACCGGCCCTTTAACTATATCTCTGTCTATCTGTCCTCGAGCTGATGGAGGTGATCCGCTAACTCAGTTTATCGTGACACACCTGGATCTTTTGATTCTGAAGGCCGTCTGTTGTACCTCCTTCATTCTGATCCTCCCTTATATCTTTGTGTAATCCGGCCAAACAATATTAAAAATATTTCCTTCCTCAAATGTTCAAGCCAGACTTTCTTATTCTCTTTTCGAGAGGGGCTCTCAGCTAAATAGCCGATTGACCTACTCCCTTCGTCCTGTATTATAGCGTATTCTGGCTTTTGAAATTTTTGTAAAATATAGTGTATCCGGAGAATAAAAAGATAATGTTTACTTAAATAAAAGTACATGATTATTTTCTATATAGAAAGTAATTCATTACCTTGCCTATTTTGGATAAGAAGTCTGAGAGTTTATCCTTTAATTATACAAATCGAATCAAATTTCAATACATTAGGAAGATAAGCGAGAGATACATGCGTCTATTATTCTCTATTATTTTATTTTGAAATAGCAAGAATGCACTATTTATTAGGACGGAGGGAGTATACTGATGCTTCCACTGCCAACTAGTCCGTATCAAAACTGGGTCTCAAACATTTTAGTGCACGTCTTCCTGATGCATGTATCTTCCAATACCTGACCAGTACCGCAAGCATTTATCTGGTTGGGCCCATCTATGTGCATTGGGAACTTGGATGTACACAAATAGTCGATGTTAATAGCCGATGTACGTGACTGAGCCAGTAGCTGATTTTGAAATCTGTCACTGAAATGACCACATCTTGAACCGATTTCTTCGACGACTTCAAATCAATTATCTTGTGTATATGTATGTCTTCTGGAATCACGAGACGTCGCTTGCATGCCTAAACAGTAACCTTCCATCTTATGCTCCCTAATAAATACGGCATGCATGCTGTCCCTTGTCTAGCCGATGCCATGTTCCTTTAAGCGGTGGAGTACAGAGCACCAGCTTTTAGTCTTCTTGAGTTTATCACCTTGTGCTAACGTGTTGACACCAGCAGCCGTACGCGAATGACACGTACAACAAGATTGGCTTCCAAGCCTCATGCGGTGGTAATCCCAGCAGTATAGACGATGTGAATTTGACGTGCAGCTTCTAGATTTAACTCATCCTTGATGATTTTCGGCCATCAAACTGAATTACTGAAAAATTAATCTTCATCTATGTTGCTTCTTTCGGCCGAACCTCATTGATGAAGTAAAAATTAAATGGCATCTCCGTCATGATCTGGAAGGTGATAGATATTTGAAGAGGATCTGACTTCCGATCAAATGATTGTGGTCCCACCGGACGTGCCAAAAAGTGTGTTGATACAAAATCGTGACTTCTTGCGCCAGCAGCACTCGCAAGCCAGATAGACCGGAGCGAGAGCTTTTCTCCGATCCTTACGAATTCATAGCTTCCCAGGTCGATTAAACTCGAGGCGTGCCAGTCAATTTGACCCTGCAATTAACAAGGAGAAGAAATAGTCAAATTATGTAACCTGTGGGTTTGGTGCCATAGTTCCGCGGTGTATAGCTAAATAGCCCATTCAATCGGGTCATTCACTAGAAAATCAACACCCAGCATGCTTAAGGATAAATTATAAAGTAAATACATGAATAGCTAAATAAAGAAGTCGATCATGGCATGATATAATAACTAGGACAAGAACAAGTGCAGATCATCCAAGATACGAGCTTATAATATTAAAGGATTATACCATGCAATTTACCGATTGCCAAACATATCCGTACGATTGACATTTAACACGACACTACTTGCAACAAAATAGCTCTATTAACCGATAGCGTCTGAATCCAGATGAAATCTAGTGAGATCTGTAACTTAATCCGCTACAGCCACAAAGACGCTCCAGAAGAGATTAACATATCTATGTTGTACTATCAACATCACATTAAAGCAACACGCACCTGAGTAAACAAATCGGTAAATGCATAGTGTATTTATCGAGGCACAGAGAGATCAGCTAAATAACCGATTCTGACATGAGAACAAAATAGGTGTATAAACAGCTCTATGAGCAAAGCCCACTAACCGACGGCGTCTGAATCCAGATATCTAATCGTGAGATCGGCAACTTAATCCGCTACAGCCATAAAAAGACCCCTAGAAGAGATTAACAAGCTTTACCATAAAAACCATCTACACCCTAGAACGCGCCACATGTTACGAACAAGATTGATAGAATCTAGCTAATGCAAGCACGGAATCAACCATCAGATCATGGGAATAAACATGACAAGCATTGATGATGACTGAATTCAAGAAGATATATGTAACATCACTAAAAATCCAGACACCAAAAATCACAACCAACAAAATTTTTTCTAAAGTATACCAATGTTTGGTGAGTGTCATATAGGAAACCATCCCATAGTTGCACAAGTAGCACCAATGTTAGTTGAGCATTTTCATTTTAATTACAAGAGTATGGTTTGCCTCTTATTGATTTTATGTATTGCTAATAAGATCAACAACACTTTATATCAACATGTGCATATATGCATACCAACTTACGTATACTAACCATGGACATGGACCCCACACCACCATGAGACTCTATGGGACCCATCAAGCCCTTGCACCATGACACTAACTCATTAGCACTAACCCTTTTGCTAACTAATCATGGCATGGCTTGGAAACAAATAGAAAAGAAATAGAAGAGGGATAAGAAAAATGGGGAGAAAATAGAAAGAGCAAAGCTGCCCAGCCAGCTGCTATGACCCAGCTCGGGCTGCTGGCCTCGCCGCGTGCGCTGCCCCCACGGCCCAGCAATGGCCCAGGCCGCCTGCCGCTACCCCACGCCTGCCGGCCTATCCCGCGCAGCCGGCCCACGGCCGAACTGGCCTAGCAAGAGGCCGCCAGCGCCTGCTCGCCCACGCGTCGATGCGGCCCAGTTGGCCGAGTCAGCCCAACAAGGGCCTGCCTCTGCCACTCACCCGCTCCATCTCGCTGAGGCGTGGGACCGTGCTGTCAGCTCCTTCCTCATCCCTTTTCTGTCCACCCGACGGTCACCTCCACCACACAATCTTTGGTATGGCCAACCTCCGCCGTCTGCCCACGCCCGTACCACACACGATGCCATCCATCACCGCCTGCCTGCGCCATGGCAACCCTAACCCTAGCCCTAACTCAGGACCGCCCACGAACGCTCGATGCGCCTCGTCGCATCCTCGCTGTCCATTGCCGCCATGACCGCCATGGCGGCTATAAGAGGGTGCTCACCTTGGCCGTTAGGGTTTACCGGGCCCTCAGCCGCCTTTGCCGGTTGCCTCGCTCACCCGTTTGCTGTCCAAGGAGAAGAAGTGGGGGAGAGGGAGAAGGAGCAGGTGTCACACCCCAAAATTTTCTCTTTTGTGTTGTGCTTAGAAAACACTAAATAAAATGTGTTTTTCTATATCCTAGAAAATAATAAATGGGTTTTGTTAGTATGATGCTTGCGTGTTGCTTGTGCTTTATGTTTTTAGTGTGCTAAGTTATCGAAAATATATTTAGACATCGATCGATCCTTCCCGGGAATTTTCAGGACTTGTCCAGAATATTTTCCCATTTTCTCGAGAGCTTTTCTAACTTTTAGATGCTCCAAAATATCTTCTTATGAGCTCTAAATACTTTATTTAGGTTGCTCATATTCCAAAATATCTCTGAGAATTTTTCCCAAATTTTTGGAGCCTTCGGAGTATTTTTCGTGGCTTAAAAGTCAATTCTAGACTTTTCTAGAATTATTTTATCCATAAAATTAATCAATTCCGAAAATAATAAAGTCTCCCAATTTTCCCAACATGTAAAGGCCCATGTCTTTATTTACTAATGGGCTTTAATAATTAATTAAGCCTATTAGTAAAGATGGAGGGTGCAATATCAATTAGTACTACATTGCTAGTTAATGTTAACGTGGGGAGTTTTCCACCCTATATATTTGTACCAACCCTTTGGCCAAAGTACATCATAATTACCATGAGGGGAGTCCCTAGTTGAAAATCCCTGTGGTAGCAAATTCTATTTTTTCTCCTTTCTCTGCGTCATGGTCTCCAACCTCTTGCCGGGGTCGCCGTGCTATGCATGCGCGTGCAGGCAGGCTGCTCGGTGCCGGTCTGGCTAGCCACCGATGGCCGAACACGTCTTGATCGAGCGCCCCTCTCCCTCCTTCGCAAGCAGCACAACAACCATGGCTGCCAGACTCACGACGTTCGTGAGGTTGAAGATGACACAAGGTACGAGATGGTAGTAATTAAGAAACTGCCACTGATCTTTAATCCTTCACATTTTGTTCAATTTAACTCCGAATCAAGTTGTTCTAGTTGCGTTAGTTTCGTATCGTCACAATTTACGCAGTAGTTTTAGTGGTTTTCATGTCATTTTGTTGTGAATTTATTTATTGATTTAAATGTTAATTGGATTAATAATTATTTAATAATTTTATAAATAAAAGTAAACTAGGGTTTCTATTTTTCGATCTCATTGTGCTACGAATATGTCAACCTTACGCTTTTTGTGAAATATGATCTTCACCATATCGCATCTTTGTGCATTTAATCTTGTTAATTTGATTAGGTTTATTAATACTTTAATAATGCTTTATTTAAATAAAAGCAACTTTGTTGTATGTAAATAAATGTTAATAGGCTTAATATCTATTTACCTTTAAAATTTGACTTGTTTAGGTCTACCTTGAGAATGTACAATATTTCTTTAGTTGTTCTCACATGTTCTAAATTTTATAATTTATGAACGTTTAAGTAGTTTGGATAATATAATTGCTAACTTAAATATGCTTTTATTTATGCTTAGTACAGATGCATGTTGCACATCATTAGA
>CM041633.1:12412558-12467478 GCA_023333625.1 Bothriochloa decipiens
CAGATGCATGTTGCACATCATTAGATGCTTTCATATATGTGTTTTTTAGAAGATAATGTTAACTTTCTTAATAAATAAAGTGATAATATTGATAAACTAAAATATGATTAGATGCAACTTGATGTGTTATGTGTTTTGCAAAGCAAAGTTTAAATGTCTTAATAATGTGAGATATGTTTATAAATAAAACATAATTAGTTTAATTTGGTTTTTAAAATAAATTATGGTTTTATGTAATCTGAGTTCATAACTTGTTCATGATTTTCTTTAAATAAAGTATATAAAGCTTATAGTTGTTTCTCTATAATGTAAAGCTTTTCGGTAGGTGTTTCTTGTGATCAGAGCTATAGCTTTCTTTTCGGTAGGCGTTTTACCTTGTGTGGTGTACTATTCTTAGTTGCTTTTCCTTATCGCTTGTATGTTCCCTGTGCGTGGTGCATGTTATGAGTAGAACAATAACCGTTGTGAGCATTGGAGATCAGAAGCTATAGAATGAAAGATAAAGATGATGTTTCTCAAGCACATTGCTTTGGGTGTAAAGCAAGTCTTAAGGAAAGTATAACTTGGGTTTTATTTCTATGGCTATGATCTATGTGGCTTATTTAATGTTTAAGCAAATGAACGATAAAAATGATATTTTAATAACTTAAAGATTTATCTGTAAATGATTTATCATGGATTTACCGTACAACTGTGAGGGCTACATGGCTCCGGTTTTAGCTCAGTATGAGGACCTTTTCTAGTTAGTTAGGGTGCCTAGTTGGTATAGGACAGCCTCTGTCCTTATGGGTATAGCCGGGAAGGAATGTGCCATATTGGAAGGGGGGTTCCTATATTTGACAATCTGGCAGTCTAATTGGTTGGACGAACCTTTGAAAGGCTTCATAGTGTACCCTGCCTGCTCTCCTTGGAAGAGTTTTGGGAGTTGCAAACCCGGGCATATGGGCGACACGACTCATTGTGAAAGTGTACACCTCTGCGCAGAGTTTAAATTGATATATCGTCCGTGCCCACGGACAGGGCGGCCCTGACACATTTACATTAAGATAATGACTTATTTGTTAAAATGCTAATATTTACTGTTTATGCTTTACATTATTTATGTTACATTGATTATGAGGTTATGGTTTACACTGCCTTATGCTATACTTGTTGAGTTCAACATGGATTCACTCTTGCTATTCCACTACACCTCAGGAGAAGTTTTAGGCTTGTGATCAACCAGTCAGTTGGATCTAGTGGAGTGAAATCTATACCCGGAGTTTGAAGTCATCTTTCCACTGATTGTTCATTAGGTGATCTTTTATATATTATGAACGCTATATTTAAAACATTGTAATTGATACTATTTATAGCTATATGTGATATTTGTCCTTTAAGACTCACATATAGGGTATATCTGGTTTTGTCCTTAGAACCAGGTGTGACAGCAGGAGGTGGGGAAGGAGAACCCCAGCACCGGAGCAAAGGAGCCATGGCCGTTCCTCGCCATCGCCGTTCACGCACAGGAAGAAGAGGGACCACACAAAGATGCTCCACTTCCTCGCACTGAGTTGCTGCTCTGCCTCCTTGACATCGAGGGCCCGCAAGCGCCACACCGAGGTGAGCACCGAGCTCCATGGCCACCGCCAGAGTGACCTCTACGTTCCCATCTCTTTGTCCACCGCTCGCTTCTTTAGCTCCATGAATAGGTTCGCCATCATCTAGAACATGCTTTTGACAACATCTCGGGAGCAGGCACGTACCATAGTGAGGGCACGCCACTTTGCTGCCCTCGGTCTCCTTGAACTCCGGCCGTCGGAGTGCCGCCGTGGCATCCTTCGATGCGTGTGCTCCCCGTGCCATGTTTAGCTGCATTAGCTAGCTAATGGAGCTCCCAGCTACTCCAATCAGAAGAAGGTGAAGAAAATGGTGCCCAAGGAGGAGCCTTGGCGGGTGTTCCGCCGTCGCCGTCGAGCCACCGCTGTCGCCGCCGGTGCCGGTCGTCTAGGTGACCTCGGTTCGATTAGGGGCACATATGCGCTTGCCTAGACCTTGCGAAGCCCGTGCACACGCTAGCCGCCCCTCCGCCTCACTGCCGCATCCCGCAGCCGCGCTACCGCCACGTCACGCGCACCGGCCAGGCCGAGCCCCGCGGGCTCACTTGGACTCCATCCCCTCGTTCGCCTTGGCCTCACGGTGCCATAGCACGCGCTAAAGCCACCCCAAAGCTCTGTAGCAGCCTGCCATCGCGCCTCCGCCGTCCGCCATCACTGCGACATGCACGCCGGCGAGCTCATGAGCTGTGAACCCACTGCGACCCCGCAGCTGCTCTCGCCATGCCCTAGCGCCACCTTGGCCCCTGCTTCGTCTAGCCTCAGCCCGCCGTAGCCGCAGCGCCGTCTACCGTCGGCGAGTGCCACCATGCACGGTCATTGGCACAAGGAAGAGAAGGGGAAACTTCCCCCTGTGCCCGTGTGGACCACGTCCATAGAGTGGCCACGCTAGACCAATCACAGACCGCCAACTAGCCCTGCTATCATTGGCTCACCATGCACCATGTCCATGGACCAGCAGCCGTAGACCAGGCCCACTAGGTATCCAGACAGGCCACGTGGCATGACCGGTATGCCGACATGTGTCCGGGTAGTTGGCCCAACCCGGCCCAAATTCGGCCCCACCCAGGTTCGTCCAGGCCTAGTCCAGGCCCGCTTCGCGTTGACCGTTGACCGGTCAATGTTGGCCATTGACCATGGGGCCCACATGTCAACCGCTAACCTGGTCCACCTGTTAGTGCTGAAGTCATCATGACGTTAGTGTGACATCACCCTTGCCTTCCAGTCACCGGACCCATGCGTCAGTGCTAACATTAGCATGACGTCAGCATGACGTCATCCCCTGCGTCCTTGTTGTTGACCGCCACGCCATGTGTCAGCCTTTGGTTAATCCAGTCCCTTTTTCTTTTTTAGAAAATGATTTAAACTTTAGAAATTCATAACTAATTCATACGAACTCTAAAAAATATGAGCCAAGTGTCTAAATTTACATAAAAATGAGCTCTACGTCATAGGCTTATGTATGATTGCATTTGGAGTTATTGGATTTTATTTGGTTCTTTGTGTTAACCTATAGGGGTCGCTCCCGTGACCATTATGTCTCAATTTCAGATTCCGCAAAGAAGTTACCCGAGGAGGACTAGGAGCATGCCAAGGACTTGAGGGAGGACTCGAGTGATAGCTATTCAGGTGCCATACCCCACCCAACATTGTAGAATCCTACTACGCATTATATCTAGTTTGCTAGTGCTTATTTATGAATATCACTTGATGATAGGTTGCTTGGTAGAATTGCTTGATGAGCCTTTACCTTGTCGCAACCTTACCCCTGCACACCCACTGATAGGCTAGACGCATGCTTATTTACTTATGATGCTTTACTTCTACTACGCTTATATCTGTGATATGATGCGTGGTGGAGAGTATGGTATGGTATATGGCTAAGGCACGCGGTGCCACTTTACTCGAGGAGAGTGCTGCATGTGTCTTGGGTGTGTGGTGAGGGTTGAGTCAATCGGACAGGATTCTATGATGAGCTTTTGGAGCAAGTCTTGCTGGGGGATGTGATCTAGGCATCCCCGTATGAGGTGCTTATGGTGGGCACATTGTGAGGTATAAGGTGATCCCGGGGGTGAGAGCCTTCGTGGAGCGAAGCCCCGGGTAGGTGCTGTTGTAGCACAGACTGTTGTAGTCCCTATGAGAAGATAATCATGTTCGATCCCCCTAGGACCTGATATCTCTTGAGAACTGAAACCTTGGGACCTACGTGGTCACCGCTCGCCCTTGTATGGGCAGGGGACGGATGTCTGACTAACTGGGACGGTGCCACTACTACTAGGTTGTTAGCAGATAGTGTCGGGAGGTATAGGCATTGGGTCCCACACCCTCCTTAAAGCCGCAAAGTTACCTTGGTGGCCTGGGTAACTACACCTCACAGTCTCAGTGTGCCAGTGTACCTATCGATGTTCCGGTGGTATTTCGGGGTGTCCCAGTACTGAGTGGTAGGGTGGCATCACACAAGTTATAAAGCAGCCAGAATCTGCCCAGGAGGAGCACACCGCAGACGATGGTGATCTTGTGGTTATGGGAGTACACAATCTGTAGAGTTTTGAATCTATATATAGTCTGCGGCCTCGGTATGGCCTTTCCCTCGACCTACGCTTCTCGGGGGTAGTGAGATGAGTCCTTATATTCTCCCCCTGGTGTTACCCTTCCGACTGTGAGCCACTGAGACAGGCTCCGAGAGGGAATTGGATCTGTTGACTGAGTGCGAGAGTTTGAGATGTGTGTGAGGGTGTTGGGATGGGTTGGATATGTGGATGAGATGGGTTAAAACTTGATGAAGTTTATTATGTAATTTTGGTCACTGCTTGCATAGGAAACTGTAGCCATATATTAGGCCTCTTTGATTATATCCGTTGCATCCCCCCAAATACTTCATAGCAAAAGCAAAACATAGGGTAGGAGAGGTGGCCAATACAAAATGTACTAAAAATTTGGATCCAGGTTTGGATCATGGCTTGCCGATGCCCACGAAGGACAAAATGATTAGATGGTCTCGTGGCTACGCTCAAGATGGTGAACGATGATGCTTCCCCAATATCCCCCTACTTCCATAGCTATTCTGGATGCTAGATACTCTGATGATTCTGCCATGTGGCGATGTAATAAATTATGTAAACCCTTCTATTGTATTCTTTTAATTGATGTATGGCTTTGTAATCAACTGATATTGGATAAGTTGATGCTTGGACCTCCTGGGCTATCATTATATCCTTCATTTTGTGTATTTTCCCTTCGTGGAAAATTGAGGATGTTTCAGTTGATATCAGAGCCATGCTTGGCTCTAGGACGAGACCCATAGGATTGGATGATAGATTAGGAGATCTTGAACCACTTTTGGTTATATACCGACCTTGCATAACGCTTTTATGCTTGGCTCATCTCCTCTCTTACTTACCTTCTAACTTCTTTCCTAGCTCTGTATGTAGATGGAGAGCTTTGTGGAGATCCCCTTCTATGAGAAGTACCAGCAAGACTACACCAAGGTCCTGCGTGAGACGCTCCAGCACCTTGGTGTCCCCAAGTAAAATTGTCACTGGATCTGCCACCGCAAGATGGGACCCAATGGACTAGAGGATTGCTTCATGGTGTCGATCCAGATCATTGAGTGCGATGAGGTACCTGCACTGAAGCCTTTCATCATCTGTGAGATGGACAGGACTATCACCAACGCCGCACAGCTTGCTACATGCGCCGCCCTCTGGATCGTGATGAGAGATACCTATGAACTCCTTAAGACAGGATCGTTTCGCCTGCTACCCCAAGCCCTTGATCTCTCCAGAGGTGACATAGATCATTGGGCTGAGGCTGAGAGCATCTGGGTTAGAGAGCATGATTGCACGCTCAGAATCGCAGGGGAACACATGGTTGCCCAGGACAAGTTCATCCTAGTGCTGGAAGGTGACAAGCGATACTACAAGCATCAAGTCACACAGTTGGAAGCAAAGGTGAAGGCCCAAGAGGAAGAGTTGGCCAAGCTAAAGAAGTGGAGCTGGTCTAACACGGCACACCTTGCTAGGTACATGAAAGGTTGTGTGTATCTACATGATTTCATGAGGGCAACACTAGAGAAGTGGAAGCAGTCTGATGCCCATCATATCCAGCAGTATCAGTAGGTACAGATGCAGCTACCTGCCCACTATTGCAAGGTGCCTCTCGCTGAGAAGTTCAAAGTAGGGTCCACCAGCCACAACATGGATGCCTGCCCCGTGCCCGAGTCAGAACCTACTCCAGAGTGGGAAGAAGCCCACAAGTATGTGCACAGGATGTTCAAGACCGACACACAGCTCTAGGAGATGGCTACTAGTACCTTCCCCCTCGTGCCACTAGGTTCGACTCCCCAGCAGTGATCTATAGCTGACATAGAGTAACCCAGCTAAAGACAGCCACACAATGGCTAAGAAGACATGACTCACTTATGAAGTAGAGTGGATTGTCCCCTTTTGAAGCCTGCCTACTCGTAGTGCAGAAATTCCCATGAGTCTCTTAGGGTAGTCGCTAGAGACATCGCCGTGTAACCAACTTGATGTAATGGATGCTCGAATTTTAATCACATCTTATGGATTTTCATTGCTTCTTTGATTGAGTGTTGGATAGATAAAAATGTTTCAAATTAATTAAATCAGTTTAAATTACTTAGCTAAGATGATAATAACTCATATCACTTGCACCTGTTCCTAAGTCTGGTGATCTTGAAATAGGATGTCTGCCCATCGTTCAGCACATCTGAGCCACCACGCACCACTCCTAGAGCCCGTCATGGGCCATGGATGCGGTGGTAGTCATAGAAACATGGGACATAGGACCCCCATTGGATTCGACCCAGAGAAGGAAGAACATTAGATCGTCACTCCGCCACCCATCAGGACCCATGTTGAGGAGCGTTCTCCACCACCCCACCACCTTTGGCTAGGGTGTTGGCTCAGCGGCTCGCCTTCTAGGAACCTTGGGTGAGGAGTCCCAGCACAAGTTGGCTAGTGCACTCCTGTTGGAGCTTCCTACCTTCGATGGCATCGACGGTGACCCTATCACCACCATGGATTGGCTTTATGACATGAGTGAGTGGCTCAATTCAACCAACTACACCAAGAAGGATTGGGTCAACATCATAGCCCACCACTTTGAGGGTAACTCTCAAGCATGGTGGAACAGATTTAGCACAGCACACCAAGACTCTGCCAACATCTCATGGGAAGAGTTCACTAAGGCCTTTTACGGGCGCCATGTGATAGTAGAAGCAGAACAGACTCTGGCAGAAGAGTTCCGTTGCAACAAGTAGGGAATAGGCACAATTCACGACTATGCTACCCGCTTGTTTCGCCTGACCCAGAGAAGGAAGAACATTAGATCGTCACTTCGCCACCCGTCAGGACCCATGTTGAGGAGCATTCTCCACCACCCCCACCACCTTTTGGCTAGGGTGTTGGCTCAGTGGCTCACCTTCTAGGAACCTTGGGTGAGGAGTCCCAGCACAAGTTGGCTAGTGCACTCCTGTTGGAGCTTCCTACCTTCGATGGCATCGATGGTGACCCTATCACCGCCATGGATTGGCTTTATGACATGAGTGAGTGGCTCAATTCAACCAACTACACCAAGAAGGATTGGGTCAACATCATAGCCCACCACTTCGAGGGTAACTCTCAAGCGTGGTGGAACGGATTCAGCACAGCTCACCAATACTCCGCCAACATCTCATGGGAAGAGTTCACTAAGGCCTTTTACGGGCGCCATGTGACAGCAGAAGCAGAAGAGACTCTGGCAGAAGAGTTCCATAGCAACAAGCAGGGAATAGTCACAATTCACGACTATGCTACCCGCTTGTTTCACCTGATGCGGTATGTGCACCCAGAGAGTGTGGCCACCAAGAAGGATAAGGTGTATTACTTCACTTGGGGGCTGGGAGTTCCCCATAGCCTGGCAATCACAAGAAGGGCTTGCCACACCCTTGAAGAGGCCATCAATGAGGCACTAAGATCAGAAAGGACCCACCAGAAGATAGGCATGCTCATCCCTATGAAGCGTCACCTTGAGGAACCATATCAGCAGCCAGTCCAGCAACGACCGCATATGCATGATCTCCCTGCGAGCAGCTCCTTCCAGAGCCGCCCCCTTCAGCATTCCAACACATGGGAGGATTCTACAAGCATTCCTACAATAAAGATGCCCTTCTTCTATTATGGATGTGGCCATCCCGGTCACAAGATCCAGGTCTGTCCAAGAGATAGAGCTACCACACCCACACCCACAGGTGGCGTTGCTCTCGTTTGCTTTGTATGCGGACAACCAGGCCCCAAGGTTATCTACTATGCCAGAGTTGACATTGCATCACTAGCTATGATTCCTTTCAAGAGGATCTAGGGTTCAGCAAAGAAGGTTCGCAATGATGTGCGAGCTGCCCGCTGGCAACTTACGCATAGTTCTGCGAAAGACGTCCCCAACAACGAAGATCAGGGTGCAAGGGGCACCACAACTCTCGATGGAGTAACCTGTTTTAGATGTTTCCAAAAGGGTCATAAGGCTGCATTTTTCCCTACTCCGAGTACTATGAACCATAGTGCGTGAAGAGCCACCCATTGGCATCTCGCCAAGCAAGCTGCTAAGGACATCCCCGGCATGGAACAAGGTATGTGCTTGTAATTGGAGCTAACACTACAATGATGTTTTAAATCTAGTTTTGCACCTTTTTATGCACTTCTTACCAAGTCGATATGAGATTTAAACCTGCACAACTGCCATATGAGGATCCCCTCAGTTGTAGTCCCTTTTGTGTCTCCACCCCTAGAGAGGTAGATTACAAGGATCGCTACTTTGGGATACCCTATTAGCTAAGCTCACCTTGCTACCCTAGAATGCATAAGCAGCACCTTAATGTTTGGAAAATGTCTTTGCAAGCAGATGCATGGATCAATGCAACCCGCTATGCCAAAAAGGAAACAAAGGAAATAAGATGTCGTGCCATCAAGGACAAGTACCCTGCAAAGGGTAGACGACCTACTAGATTGGCTGCACAATGTTAAGTACTTCCCAAGGTTGATCCTATGATCAGGCTACCATCAGATGAAGATCAGCAAAGAAGACGTACCTAAGATGGCCATTGTCACCAAGTGTGAGTAGTCTGAGTACATTGTTGTGACCTTTGGTCTTACGGACGCACCAGCTTATCTTATGAAAGAGGCTAGAAGAGTTTGTGGTGGTCTTCTTTGACGACATTATCATCTATCCCACCACTGTCGGAGAGCATGAGCAGCATCTGAGGGTAGGGTTGGGGAGTATGAAGCATTAGCTCTACACCAAGTTTAGTAAGTAAAAGCCTGCGTGAATAGGTCAATTCTCCTAGACCATGTGCTCAACACTATCAGAATAAGCTGTTGACCTGTCCAACATGAAGACAATGGAGAAGAGAGAACAACCGCAAGATGTGACCATGCGTGAGGTTTCTTGGAGTTGGCCGTTTAGTACCACTGACTCTTGAGAGCTTCTCCAGACAGCTCGCCCCATGACCAACCTCCTAAAGAAGACCAATGAGTTTGAATGGACACCCCAGTGTAAATAGAGTTTCCAGACCCTAAAAGAGAAGCTTACCACAATGCCTGTTCTTGCCTTGCCCAATAACCCCAAGACCTTGTGGTCTATTGTGATACATCTCGCCATGAGCTCGGTTGTGTTCTGATACAAAGATGGAAAGTCATTGCCTATGCTTCCCATCAGCTTAAGGAGCAGGAACGATGTTACCCTACCCATGATCTCGAGATTGCAGTTGTGATCCATGCATTGAAGATTTGGAGGCACTACCTGATTGGGAACAAGCGTGAAATCTACACCTATCACAAGAGCCTAAAATACTTTTCAACCAGGAAAAATCTGAACATGAGATAGCATTGTTGGCTTGACTTGATTAATGACTACGACGTGGAGATTCTCTATCACACTGGGAAGGCCAATGTGGTCGATGGTGCTCTTAGCCACGAAAGACATTGTCATGCTCTTTTTACCACCACCTTGCCCAAGGAGCCGCAAGAGGGCAATGATGAGTACAGATGGAGGTGATACCCCATGACCTATCGAATGAGCTTTATGTGCACTACACACCCATGGATAGGATCCGTGAAACCCAAAGCCATTGCCTAGGGATTTGGGAGGTACGTGAGCTTCTGACATAGAGCAAATGCCTAGGAGCCAGTAAGGACGAACAAAGCATTCTTGGGTACAAGAACTGCATCTGTGAGTCTTTCTGACTTCGCCACGTGCAATAAGACCCTATTCGAAGGGCATGAGCTCAATTCTTGCATTTTCCCTGAGAGCACCAGGAAGTATGCGATTTTGAGAAAGGAATCCTAGTGGAAGAGTATGAAGATAGATGAAGCAGGACATCCTACTGAGAGTGGCATATGCACACATGTCAAGCTAAGCACAAGAGACCTACAGGGCTGCCATGCCATTTGAGGTGTCTGGATGGAAACATGATGGCATGCCTATGGACTTCATCGTAGGTTAGCCTCGAATGCTGAAGGACGTGCTATACGAGTGATAATCGATCACCTAAACTAGAGTAGCTCACTCCTTAGCAGTCAAGAGTGACACCAGAGATGGACCGCTAGCATATCTATTTAATAGGAACGTTCTCAAGCTACATGGAGCCCCTAGAAGCATAATATCAGATCATGGACCTTAGTGTGCATCCAAGTTTTGGAAAAGCCCCGGATGATGCTATAGGGACTCAACCGGACTACCACATCGCTTATCGCCTTCAGATCATTGGTCATACAGAGAGGGTGAATCAGACCCTCAAGGACATGCTTCGGGCATGTGATCTCCAATATGGACAAATTGGATAAGAGTTGGTCCATGCTAGGTTTCCCCTTCAACAATAGATGCCAAGCAAGTCTTTAGACATGATCGTTTGAGGCCATGAAAGGAAGGTGGTGTAGACCCCACCCCTGGTGTGGGGATAGAAGAAGGAAGGAGATCAACATCCTTGGACCTACCACCATCAATGAGGCTAAAGAAGAAATCGCCCAAGCACAAAAAGTCCAAGGCCTTCCCGGGAACCATGCCTGCTTTAAGGTCTTCCCGCCTCGAGGAACTCCCCATTTCCATGCAAAGAGAGAGCTAGCACAAGGTACATGGGACCGTACCGCATCTGTACAAAGATTGACAAGCTTGCCTACAGGATAGAATTGCAGGGCAACTCGCAGAAGTACACCAGTGCTCTATATGTCACAGTAGCGCAAGCGTTTGGAGCTACTGGGACAACCAATATCCACAGATGAATGGAAGATCTAGGATGCCTTGGAATACCGAGGGCACCTAGCCCTTGTTTCTGGACAGAACCACCGAGGAGACCAGAAGCATCGTCATACCAATGCGCAAAGCTCAGCATGCAATCACTCCAAAATAGAAGCAGCGTTGGAAAAGTAAGTCAGAACTAAGGAAAGCCTTACCCCTACCGGTCAGAAGAGCGAGTTACACCTTTAATCTCGAGGACAAGATTCTCATAAGGGGGTAGGACTGTAACATCCCTAAAAATCCAAACACCAAAAATCACAACCAACAAAATTTTTTCTAAAGTATACCAATGTTTGGTGAGTGTCATGTAGGAAACTATCCCATAGTTGCACAAGTAGCACCAATGTTAGTTGAGCATTTGCATTTTAATTACAAGAGTATGGTTTGCCTCTTATTGATTTTATGTATTGCGAATAAAATCAAAAACAATTTATATCAACATGGGCATATATGCATACCAACTTACGTATACTAACCATGGACATAGATCCCACACCACCATGAGACTATGGGACCCATCAAGCCCTTGCTCCATGACACTAACTCATTAGCACTAACCCTTTTGCTAACTAATCATGGCATGGCTTGGAAACAAATAGAAAAGAAATAGAAGAGGGATAAGAAAAAGGGGGAGAAAATAGAAAGAGCAAAGCAGCCTAGCCAGCCACCACGGCCCAGCTCGGCCTGCTGGCCTCACCGTGCGCGCTGCCCCCGTGGCCCAGCAATGGCCCAGGCTGCCTGCGGCTGCCCCATGCCTGTCGGCCTGTCACGTGCGGCCGGCCAATGGCCAAACTGGCCCAGCAAGAGGCCACCAGGGCCTCTTGCCCACGCGTCGATGCGGCCCAGTTGGCCAAGTCGACCCAACATGGGCCTGCCTCTGCCGCTCGCCTGCTCCATCTCGCTGACGCATGGGCCCGTGCTATCAGCTCCTTCCTCATCCCTTTTCAGTCCACCCAACGGTCACCTCTGTCCCACCGTCTTTGGTATGGCCAACCTCCGCTGTCTGCCCACGCCCGTACCGAACGCGATGCCGTCCATCACCGCCTGCCTGCGCCTCGGCAACCCTAAACCTAACCCTAACTCAAGACCACCTGCAGCCGCTCGATGCGCCTCGCCGCATCCTCGCCATCCATTGCCGCCATGAACGCCATGGCGGCTATAAGAGGGAGCTCACCTCGGCCGTTAGGGTTTCCCGGGCCCTCAGCCGCCTTTGCCGATCACCTCGCTCACCCATTTGCTGCCCAAGGAGAAGAAGTGGGGGAGAGGGAGAAGGAGCAGGAGGTGAGGAAGGAGAACCCCAGCGCTGGAGCAGAGGAGCCGGGTCCATTCATCGCCGTTGCCGTTCGCGCACAGGAAGAAGAGGGACCCCACAATGCTGCTCCACTTCCCTGCACCGAGTTGCTGCTCTGCCTCTTCGACATTGAGCGGCCAGCAAGCGCAGCACTGAGGTGAGCACCGAGCTCCATGGCCGCCACCAGAGCGACCTCCGTGTTCCCGTCTCTCCATCCACTGCTCGCTTCTTTAGCTCCATGAATAGGTTTGCCATCGTCTAGAACACGCCTTTGACAATGTCTTAGGAGCCGGCACGAACCACAGTGAGGACGCGCCACTTTGCCGCCCTCGGTCTCCCCGAACTCCGGCCGCCGGAGCTCCGCCGTGGCATCATTCGCTGTGCGTGGTACCGGTGCCCCGTTTAGCCGCGTTAGCTAGCTCATGGAGCTCCCAGCTGCTCCAATCGGAAGAAGGTGAAGAAGATGGTGCCCAAGGAGTAGCCTTGGCTGGTGTTCCACCGTCGCCGTTGAGCCACCGCCGCCGCCATCGGTGCCGGTCGTCTAGGTGACCTCGGTTCGATTAGGGACAGATGCGAAGCCTGTGCGCATGCTAGCCACCCCTCTGCCTCACTACCGCGTCCCGTAGCAGTGCCACCGCCGCCTCGCGTCGCCCGACAACCGCCGCAGTGCGCGCGTCGGCCAGGCCGAGCCCCGCGGGCTCCCTTGGACTCCATCCCCTCGTTCACCTTGGCCTCGCGGTGCCGTAGCACGCGCTAAAGCCACCCCCAACGCTCTACAGCCACCTGCCGTCGCGCCTCCGCCGTCCGTCGCAGCTGCGACGCGTGCGCCGGTGAGCTTGTGAGCTACGAACCCACAGCGACCCCGCAGCTGCTCTCACCACGCTCTAGCACCGCCTTGGCCCCTGCTTCGCCTAGCCCTGGCCCGCCGTAGCCACAGCGCCGCCCACCGTCGGCGAGTGCCGCCGTGCACGGTCGCTGGCACAAGGAAGAGCAAGGGAAACTTCCCCCTGTGCCCGAGTGGACCATGTCCATAGAGTGGCCACCCTGGACCAATCACAGACCGCCAACTAGCCTTGCTGTCATTGGCTCACCATGCACCAGGTCCATGGACCAGCAGCCGTAGACCAGGCCCACTAGGTATCCAGACAGGCCACGTGGCATGACCGGTATGCCGACACGTGTCTGGGTATGGTCGGCCCAACTCGGCCCAAATCTGGCCCTACCCAGGCCCGTCCAGGACTAGTCCAGGCTCGGTCCGCGTTGAGCGTTGACCGGTCAACATCGACCGTTAACCGTGGGGCCCATATGTCAGCCGCTGACCTGGTGCACCTGTCAGTGCTGACATCATCATGACGTTAGCGTGACATCACCCTTGCCTTCCAGTCACCGGACCCACTTGTCAGTGCTGACGTCAGCATGACATCAGCATGACATCGTCCCCTGCGTCCTTGCTGTTGACCGTCGCGCCACGTGTCAGCCTCTGGTTAATCCAGTCCCTTTTTCTTTTTTAGAAAATGATTTAAACTTTGGAAATTCATAACTAATTCATATGAACTCCAGAAAATATAAACCAAGTGTCCAAATTTACATAAAAATGAGCTCTACGTCATAGGCTTATGTATGATTGCATTTGGAGTTAAAGGATTTTATTTAGTTCTTTGTGTTAACCTATAGGGTCGCTCCCGTGACCATTGTCTCGATTTCAGATTCTACGAAGGAGTTACCTGAGGAGGAGGACTAGGAGCATGCCAAGGACTTGAGGGAGGAGTCGAGTGACAGCTATTCAGGTGCCACACCTCACCCAACCTCGTAGAATCCTATTATGCATGGCATAATATCTAGTTTGCTAGTGCTTATATATGAATATCACGTGATGATAGGTTGCTTGGTAGAATTGCTTGATGAGCCTTTACCTTGTCACAACTTTACCCCTGCTTACCCGCTGATAGGCTAGACGCATGCTTATTTACTTATGATGCTTTACTTCTACTACGCTTATATCTGTGATGTGATGCACGGTGGAGAGTATGCTATGGTAAATGGCTAAGGCACGCGGTGCCACGTTACCCAGGGAGAGTGCTGTGTGTGTCTTGGGTGTGTGGTGAGGGTTGAGTCAATTGGACAAGATTCTATGATGAGCTTTTGGAGCAAGTCTTGCCGGGGGATGTGATCTGGGCATCCCCGTATGAGGTGCTTGTGGCGGGCACATTGTGAGGTATATGGTGATCCCAGGGGTGAGAGCCTTCATGGAGCGAAGCCCCGGGTAGGAGGTGCTGTTGTAGCACGGACTGTAGTAGTCCCTATGAGAAGATAATCCTGTCTGATCCCTCTAGGACCTGATATCTCTTGAGAACCGGAACCTTGGGACCCACGTGCTCACCGCTCGCCCCTGTATGGGCTGGGGACGGATGTGTAACTAACTAGGACGGTGCCACTACTACTAGGTTGTTAGCAGATAGTGTTGGGAGGTATGGGCATTCGGTCCCACACCCTCCTTAAAGCCGCAAACTTACCTTGGTGGCCCGGGTAACTATGCCTCACAGTCTCCGTATGCCGGTGTACCTATCGGTGTTCCGGCGGTATTTTGGGTTGTCCCAGTACTGAGTGGTAGGATGGCATCGCACCGGTTAGAAAGCAGCCGGAATCAGCCTAGGCGGAGCGCACCGCCAACGATGGTGATCTTGTAGTTATGGGAGTACACACTCTGCAGAGTTTTGAATCTACATATAGTCCACGGCCTCGATATGGCCTTTCTCTTGACCTACGTTTCTCGGGAGTAGTAAGATGAGTCCTTCTATTCTCCCCCTGGTGTTACCCTTCCGGCTGTGAGCCGCTGAGACAAGCTCCAAGAGGGAATTGGATCTGTCGACTGAGTGCGAGAGTGTGAGATGTGTGTGATAGTGTTGGGATGGATTGGATATGTGATGAGATGGGTTAAAACTTGATGAACTATATTATATAATTTTGACCACTGCTTGCATAGGAAACTACAGCCATATATTAGGCCTCTTTGGTTATATCCGTTGCATCCCACCAAATACTTCATAGCAAAAGAAAAATATAGGATGGGAGATGTGGCCAATACAAAACGTACTAAAAATTTGGAACCAGATTTGGATGATGGCTTGCCGACGCCCCCGAAGGACGAAAGGATTAGATGGTCTCACGCCTACGCTCAAGATGGTGAAAGACAATGCTTTCGCAATATCGCTCTACTTCCGCAGCCGTTCTGGATGATAGATAGTCTGATGATTCCGCCATGTGGCGATGTAATAAATTATGTAAACCCTTCTATTGTATTCTTTTAGTCGATGTATGACTTTGTAATCAACTGATATTGGATAAGTTGATGCTTGGATCTCCTAGGCTATCATTATATCCATTTTCTATGTATTTTCCCTTCGTGGAAAATTGAGGATGTTTCAATATAAGCCAAATTTATCAATCTTGATCGGGCAATGATGTTGTTATAAATAAATAAACAATGTAAAATAAATAACATCGATAACTTATTGAATCTACCAGGTTGCCAAGCCTAATAGAGCCGATATCTAGCCGTGTCAACGCATAACAAGAGGTCGGACGACCTGATGCAGCCTTATCAAACAAAAACACAAGCCATGACGGTACTTACAGCAAATCAGAGGTCGATCGATGCCGATACAGCCTAGTCATAAAGAACTCGCCGGGATCTACGTTACTCCTACTCTAAGGCTCTCCTACTCTAAGGGTTTAGCCGAAGGCCGAAATGATTTATTGATTGATTGTGTGATTATTTACGATCTGCCGTACCCTTTCTTATATAGGCAAAAGGATGAACGGTCTTTGATAAATAGAAAAGATTACATAACTATCACATTAATCTAGCCTCACGTGTATTTTATTGAGCCCGGTCGCACCTTCCCGATGACCACGCCGACCCGTTCATGCCATATTTGCCATACACGAACCGGAGTCCAAGGCCCATCAACCGTCATTATCCGGCAACAATCCCAGGCCATATAGGATATACACATCTTGTTCGGCCAAATAATCCAAGGACTTCCTGTAATGTGACAGGACTCTAGCTTGCATGTGTATATCCGTATATCTCCCATGTATATTACGGCCTCCTTTACTTTGCTCGTGACAAATCACGCATCAATTGGGTTCTGATGGTACGTGGCGCACACTGCTGCTTCTCAATCTAGATGACAAGCCTTTGAGATCCCGCCGATCCTTGCATATATATGACTTTAACCGATTCCAGTGCAGGACCGGCTAACATAGATCAAGCTTTCTCCTTCCTTCACATACGGACTCTAGCACTTGGCATATATCACGTGTATACATGTCTCCTAGCTTCCCTCGCTTCATGTGATGGCTCTCTGGCCGTACGTGCAGACAGCCTCAACACACAAGTCCCTGGCGTGTGCATCCACATTGCTTTCCTTCTAGCTCCTCAGGATCTCTGGTCTTCAAAATATCTCTAGGAAAGCATCTCGTGTCACTTTTTGCCAATAATATTTCTAGCTGACCAAATTTCGGTGTTAACACAAGTCATAGACATAGAGAAGTCAAACAAATAATATGGACACATATATGACATGGGATTGGACTGACCCAATGTGAGATGTTCTTATTATCTCTTTTACACATCATATATGTTATGTCCTTAAACCTGAGATTGTCATATATACTCAAAATATGAAATGGCCTACTTAGGGACTATCAAATACTACACCGTAACTGGATAGTTATAAAGGTGGTCGTTGGGTTTTTTGGGAAACATATGTGAGACACAGGCAATCAAGATAGAATTTGCCCCTCTCAATATGTGAGATATCACTGGATCCTTCTAATGATTAGATCAAGAAATACATGGCCGTGGTTGGGTTAACTGTTAACCCATGAGTTGGACTAAATATCATGTGACAAGGGAATAATATGTATGTGGTTGTGATGGTTCATCCGATATGATCATTGCGTGCGCATTAGAGTTGTCATGTCTTGGTAGAGGCCGCTATCAGCTATTGGATGAGTAGGAGTACTTCGGCCATGGCTATGTGTGCGTGAACCCATAGGTTCGCACACTTAAGTGGCTGGAAACCTAATTCAGATTGGACCCGAATTAGACAAGTCTTAGGGTTACTAATGGGTTTCCAACTCGAGAGTACATTAGGGATGCCTATATAAGCAAGGGGTGGAGGCGCGACTAGATTAATCCATGCCATTTGGCTTTCGCCGTCGCCCTCCGCATGCTCGCACCTTTGCTCCTCGCAGACCTAGCCGTCCGGAGGCTCATCGCTTCTTCTCTGTACGTGTGGGATACCTCGGAGGTGCTACATCTGGAGCACAAGGAAGAACCACACGAGAAGGATTGATGGACGGACGACCACACAACTACACTACACTGCTGCGATGCGTACAGCTACATCAAGTCGCTTTCGCTACACCTACGAGTCTAGTGGTAATCCCGTGATCTATAACTAGCAGTAGATCCTGGTCCATGAGGATAAAATTTTTATTTTCTGGCTAGCGTAGCATCCTCATAACCCTTCAGTGGTATCAGAGCCATAGCTGATTATTATAGGTTCGGATGTGCGCATATGGAGATATGGACAGTCATAGATGAGTCTCTGATCTTGATTCATCATCTTGCCATGTTGGTCTTATAATGATCTACTCATACCAGTCAGAATTCCGCCACCCAAGTTAAATGATACATGTAAATCCAATCATGGCGAGTTAGAGGTCAATTAGATTGATTGAATTGAACCCTAGGTCGAGTGCAGAGCGCATATGATGCGCGGCGGTGCTAGATGAGATCTATTGTCAGGCGCCGGATTGCTGAGAAAAGTGCTGTTCGGTAAAACAACCATAACTTTTGATCCGTAACTCGGATTGAGACGAACTCTGCACAAAAATCGTTGAGAAAAATTTTTACATCCGATGCTCAACCACAAAGTCATGGTTCGACAAAATTAGATTTGTGAGAAATGGCTTGGAAAATAGAGTTTTCGGCCCTGGAAGTTTAGACGTCGAAATTGGATAATTCTGTTTTGCAGGAATTTATGACTGGTATAACCCTTGTGTCTATGTGATGCATGTATGTAATTAATTCATGGATTGCATGTCATGAGGATGACAATATGGCTGGAGCCACTTAGATATTGTCACTTTGATACAATGTCCTGCGTGCCAATCTGTGATGATCCTATCCACAACTATGTAATTTTACTTCACTGCCTTGCGTTAGTGATAGCTAATCTTGATGGACTCATCACTGATGGATGGCACACATGGATCATGGAGATGGAGATCACCGTGATGAATAGATTGATGGAGATGGAGATCCCTAAAGGAACTTGAAGTGAGCATGTGATACGGATCTTGAAGTGAGTTGCCTCATGCTTGCTTGTATGGAACTAGATCTGCAGATACGGTTCAACAATAATCATACGGTGAACGATATGATCATGGCACTCGATGATATGTTCCAGACTCAAGCTAGGACTAAAAGGTTCAATGTCTTAAAGGCTCTTATAGAAACCAAGCTAGCAAAGGGCGCATCAGTTGGCCCACATGTGATCAAGATGGTTGGTTACACTCAGATATTGGAGAAGCTGGGCTTTCTAATTGGCCAAGAGTTGGCCACTGATTTCATTTTCCAATCTCTTTCACCCAGCTATGGAAACTTAATCTCGAACTACCATATGCATGGGGTGGAGAAGGTTTTGAATGAATTATATGGCATGCTAAAAATAGCAGAAGCTAACATCAAGAAAGGTGTAGGCAGTAGCCAAGTGTTGGTGGTCCAAAACAAGCCTAACTTTAAGGGAAAGAAGGGCAACACTTGGAAGAAGAAGAAGGCAATGCTAAAGATGAGATCTCTAAGCCAAACTCATCTACGCCCAATGATGGACCACCTACTGATGCTGAGTGCTTTCATTGTAAGGGGAAAAGTCACTTGAAGAGGAACTGCAAGTTGTACTTGGTGTCCTTAAAGAAGGATGATGGTAATTAAGGTACTACCTTGTTGTTTATATTATAGACTTTTTTCTCGCTAACTCTTATATTATTCTTAGGTATTTGATACTAGATTAGTTGCTCATATTTGCAATATGATGCAGGAAATGATAAGATGTAGAAGCGTGGAAAAAGAAGAAGTTGATTTCTATGTGGGCAACAATGCAAGAGTTGCTGCGTTGAACGTTAGGATGATGCAACTCCACCTACCATCAGGATTTATTTTGGAATTGAGTAATTGTTATTTTGTTCCTAGTTTAAGTCGAAACATTGTGTCACCTTCATGTTTGATGAAGGATGGTTATTCATTTGTGAGTAAAGATAAAGGTTGTGTGATCTCTAAGAATGACATGTTTGTGGCTTTTGCATCCATTGTGAATGGGTTATTTATTTTAAATCTTGATGATGCACCTATATGTAATATTAGTGCTAAAAGGCCTCGGCTTAATGAGTTAAGTCCTACCTATATGTTGCATTATCATTTAGGTCATTTAAATGAGAATTGCATGAAGAGTCTCCATGCTGATGGGCTTCTAACTTCGTTTGATTTTGAATCATACGAGACATGTGAGGCTTGTTTGCTAGGCAAGATGACAGTCGATGAAATATTGTTGGCAGTCTACCATAGGGCTACCTGAGGCTGTAGAAGATCAGCGAGGGTGTGCTAAGTCCTACGAGCTAGATGTGAGATGCAAGACAAACACAAAGATTTATCCAGGTTTGGGCCGCAAGGTGCGTAATACCCTACGTCCTGCGTCTCTGAGGATTGTATCCATGAGTATACACGTGAGTTTTGAAAGGGGTCCCTGCCCACCTTATGTAGTCGGGAAGCAGGGTTACAGATCTAGAGATCTATCTCTGGTCTGTTACAATGCTTTGTATCCTTGGAGTGTATGAAAAAATATTAACTAACTAGGCTTCTTTGCATGCCAAGTAGACTCTAGGCACCCTTGCGGGCCGCCGACCAGTCTGGAGACGTCCCACGGTCTTGATCTTGTGGTCTGGGACACCTGGTCCGAGTGGCCCAAGGCCTAGCCATGAGGGTATAGGGGTTTATACCCCCACAGCTAGTCCCCAAGCACCATATATCTTGAGGAAGATGCCGTCTTGACCTATTGTTGATCAGTGAAGACTGAAGCCTTTAGATTCCTACCAGTCAAACCATATGCCGAGTAGTTTGTCTTGTCAATTCTGACCACTGTGTCTAGTAGGAAGGTGGTCAATCAAAAGATAAATGTTGCTCTAAGAAAAAGATAAATCTTTTCATGTCCCTAAGATGTGGGCCCATGTTGACACATGACATGAAGTATCACTAAAATGCTAACGTGAACAATCCAAGAAACAACATAGGGGTCATGAATCCATGTATAGGCCCAGTCACCGTAAGGTGAGATGGGCCAACGTAGTCCCCAACTTGATGGAAGATGGAATATGTTGTATCGAGCTTTTCAGAAAAGCACTCCTAAAGATAACTGGTTCATCTTGGCTCAGTCCCCAACTTTGGAGCTGGATGAAGCACAGGGCTTTAGGGTCTAGGGACGCTTGAAAACCATTGGTCCATAGTCACCACAAGGTGGCAAGTCTTGACTCACTCCCCAGATTTGGAGTTGGATGAAGCACATCAAACCAATCATGAACAAAATCTTGCAAACTAACTGGTCCCCTTCATAGTTGCAAACTAGTCCCTAGTACTGATGGGGAGCTAGGTGTATGAAACAACCTAGCTGCAGTGAACTGGTCACGCTTGATGTTGCTAGTTAGAATTATCGACTAAGTGGAGGCCCAGTTCGCAGTTGTCACTGCCAAGTGCCTTCATTGTAAAAAATTGGCAACCGAAAAATACTCTCCTGCCATCGTGGGCCAGCACGTACAGACCCACAATGGTGGAAGAATGATACGTGGTTAATAAATAACCACCGCGGCCTAACTTGGTGAAATGGAATGTGGCCGGCCCATGAAAGGTAAAAAAGCCATGTCCACACTGAGTCAGCGGGTCAAACCTTAGAAGTCAAAGGGACATCAGCCGTAGCGTATAAATAAACTACTGCCGCCGGGTAGAGCAGTTCTGCTTCATTCATTTCACAACCACCGACTCATCATTTCCTCGTGCGCTCTGACTCACGCTCATTCTCCGCTGCTGCTACCGCCGCTGCCCACTCCTCACCGCGCTCCACCATACACGCACAGCCACCATCACCACACACTGCCACCACACGCAACCCACCCATCAGCTCTCTCACGGGGGAGATGGCCGGGAAGAAGGTTACGGGGATGGGAAAGGGTTTGAAGGCATTGAAGTTGGCCGGGTCCGCTAAGGTTAGGGCGCAACTAATTCGGGAGCAGTGGCCGCCATCACGGTTGATGCTGGCATCGCTATAGGCACCGTGGATGAGGGATTGCTCCCCTGATGGCTCTACAGGTCTACCATGTGCCGCCATCAAGTTAGACATTCCCGACCCCTTAGATGACGAAGTGGTCGTCTTTGAAGATTATGTCACGCGAGGGCTTGGCTTTCCAATCAACGGTCCCTCTGCGATTTGTGCATATTTTGGGGGATATCAATTTGCAATCTGGATCCAAAGTCCATCCTCACTATCTCAATCTTCATTGCATACTATGAGTGCTTCTTGGGGATCTCCCCATTTCAATCTATTTTGGTACTTCTACTGCTTGTGGAAGAAGGGTGTGGACACAGTGGGGTCCCAGATTGCTGGAGGATGCTACATCCGTCTGCGAGACAGGATGAAACCAGAGTGGTTAGACATCTAGCACGCATCTACGATGAAGAGCTGGTAGGCGAACCTGGGTAGGGTAGTGGCAGTCAGTAGGCCAAAAACAATGTAGTATGAAGGAAGAAACTATTTTAAGTTGTGTGGAGCACAAGGTGCTCAAAACTTTTTAAGTTAACCATGTATGATACAGTTTGGCGTCGCTAAGTTAAGATAAAAGGTTGACAATTGAGTGGAATCCTTGCCTTCAAAGCAAGCCAACTCCATAGGTGACTGGGGAGCGCTAGTGAACACTGCATTTGCCAGGATCACTAGGGACCTAGTACCGTTAGAGAGTGACTGCCGAATCTCCTTGTGTTGTATAGCGCAGAGGTGTAACACATGGTCAGAGGAGCAAGCGAGTTCCTTGTAAAGCTGTTCTAGTCGGGCAGAAAACACCGTTCAATTGTGACTTATGCAAGGATGCATGTTGACAGAAAAGTTTGGACAAAAAGCTGGAAGGGGAAAACGGCAGCAAAGGACTTTATTAATCTAAAAAAAGTACATAAGGAAAGTACATATCTTATTCTATGAAGCATATAAGGTGCTCGATATGCCAAGAGTTGGGCTCAACAATGTCCTTGAGTGTGCAAAGCCTATAGGATGTTGGGCGCGTGACGGCCTTTATCCTGAATGGCTCTTCGTACTTAGATGCCAGCTTGTGGATCCCATCTGTCTTCTATTTTCATCGCAGCACCAAGTCACCGACCACAAATAGCCTGTCTTTGACATTGCGGTTATAGTAATGATGCACAGAGGCTATATTTTTTGAGTTGCCTTACTGGAAAAATTTGCTTATAAGGCATAATTTGGATGTTATGCACATCTAGAAAATATCTGTGAGAGTATAATTGGGACATTGCTTGGCATAGATGGTAAGTGTAAGGATAGTTACAAGGCGCGGCTTGACATGCAACATCTTGGGATAAGGTCGGATCAGCATCCAGTTCTAGAGAATGGTCAGTATACTTTGCCACCATCACTGTACTCCTTAGGCAAGGACGAGAAGAAAATGCTATGTACATTCTTAGAAGGAGTGAGGATGCCTAATGGTTATGCGTCTAATATAAAGAGATGCGTGGATGTCAATGGATATAAGGTTTCTGGACTGAAATCACATGACTATCATGTTATTTTGCAGAAACTACTGCCCTTAGTTGCACGTCACATATTGCCCGAAGATGTTGCCAGGCCATTGATTAAGCTTAGCAGGTTTTTCAATGCTCTTTGTTCAAAGGAGTTGGTGCAAAATGACATTGAAAAACTAAGTTATTCAATTGCAGAGACTTTATATCGGCTTGAGATGATATTCCCACCAGCATTTTTTGACATTATGATGCACTTGCCGGTTCATTAGCTGAGGAGACTAAAATTGGAGGACCAGTGTGTTATCGTTGGATGTATCAAATCGAGAGGTATCTACGTACACTGAAAGGATATGTTAGGAACAAGGCACATCCAAAAGGTTCAATAGCAGAGGGATATATCTCAGAGGAGTGCATGACATTCTGCTCTCGCTTCCTAGAAGACATTGACACGAAGCTAGATCGCCCAATGCAGCATGAGAGGAGCGCAGTGAATGAGCCACCGGCTGGTAGCATATTAGGAAGCATCGACTACAGAAAGAAAGGCAGCAAAATTGAGCCTATTTCTAGATTTGACATGCTGCGGATGCGTCACTATATATTATTAAACTATGATGAGGAAATTCAATGCATTAAGTAAGCTATTACTACCACCTTTTTTGTCTTCTTGTATTTTTCATAGTAGATTAGTAAGAGCGAAACAGTACTCATAACTAATCTGTTGGATTATTATATATAGTGAGCATAAGGAGCTCCTGAGAAGAACTAGTGCGCACGGTGTCGATAAGCGACACAGGGAGAATTTTGTTGGGTGGTTTGAACATAAGGTGAGTAATGTTGTCATATACATGTAAAAAATATAGCAATTGCCTTATTTATTTATTTGAATCTGAACTGGGAACAGATGAAGGTAGCTTATGCAGAAAAGAAGATTAGTGAGGAGCTATATGCCCTTTCTCAGGGTCCTCATCACATGGCTCGTGTTTTTAGCAGATGCGTCATCCATGATTTCCTTTTTTGAACAGCTTCTATAGTGGTCAGCCTCAGCACACAAACTTCTGGAGTTTTGGTGAAGGGTGATGACAGTACAGGCAATATGGATTGGTACGGTGTCCTTAAAAATATAACCACACTAGATTTTCCTGGTGAAAAAGAAGTCGTATTGTTTGAGTGTGATTGGTATGATGTTCCTGCCCCCACTAAGAACAAAAGTAGAGGTTACAGCAAGGATCAATATGGGAATATAGATATCGATACAACTCGTCGTCGTTATGTAAATGACCCTTATGTTCTGGCGGCTCAAGTTGAGCAGGTTTTTTATGTCAAATGTGCAAATAAATCTAACTGGAGCAGTGTTGTTAGAATGAAGCCTAGGACTTTGTTCTCCATGCCAGAATCTGAAGAGAATGAACAACAAGGACAGGTTGATATTGACTCACTCGATGTCGGTGTGGAGACCATGACCATATCTAGCCAACATGAAGAGTTGACAAATTGGACAAGGAACGACCTCCAAGGAGTGACCGGAGATGCTAGCATCATTGAAAAAGCTATACCTATGCCAGAACCAAATGATGAAGACTTAGTTGATGAAGATGTTGATAATGATGACACCTACATTGACGATGGACATGTTGCACCTGTCAACTCTTTAGGCCAAGGACAGGATGATGAGTTTTTTTACATAAGTTTGATTCTATTCTATATGTATTGGTGTGATTTTTTTAGCAGAAGGCTTGGTTCAAGAGCTGCACAATGTTTTGTTTGATTTAAGTCTTGGTACATGAGCTGGGAAATATTGAACTAAAATATTGTTATGGGTACAGATATATAGTTATGTGCGTGTTGGCGTGATTTTCTTTGTTGATTTAAGGATTTTGGCTCATGAGCTGCGCAATATTGTTATGTACAGAGCTGCACCTCATGTGTACAGAGCTGCTCCTCATATGTTGGCATTGTTTTGCATTCACAGTAGATCATTTCTTGGATGCAATATAGATCTGATCTATCGCAACGTTTGTCAAAATTAACACAACGGACTTGCTTCACTGCCACATACACAACTACTTGCTACCAACTTTACATTGGTGGCAACAACACCTAGTTATCACAACACAAGAACAATATTATCGCAACTCAACACTAGCTGTGGCAATAGGCAACGGTACTCGCAACCACCTGTTCCACTGTGGCATTAACGCCTACTTCCTCTAACAAAGCTTATGAATAATGCAACGCAACATTTTGGTTGCCATAAGGCCCATATATTTCTACCAAATATGACATTGGTTGCCATAGAGCCAAATATTGCAACCAAATGTATAGCATTGCGAAAACTAGTGGTGCTATAAGGGTCAAATCCTAGTAGTGATTGCACTAGACGAACATCACCCACTCCACGTAATTCCCTTGATCCAGCATCGGCCAGACCAGGGAGCTTTCGCGCACGCCATGGACCGAGCTTGCCGACGACGTGCCGTTGTCGCTCATCCTAGCCTCCGACGATGATTGTCGAGGAATCACCCGCACCTTCTTCGCCAGTTCAAGTAGTGGGCTCACTGAACCACCGTAGAACATGCATCGGGCTCTGATGCCACGTGTTGGAATCAAGGCTCACGGCGAGCCCCGGCGGCGTATCACCGGCTGGTGGTGATCGCGCACACTAAAACCTTATCGGCGGCGAGGAGCACACACATACGAGAGAGAGAGAGAGAGAGTTGTTTTCGACTGGCAACCGCGCAGCCTCCACAGATGCATTCCACTTTGCTTATTCGGGGTCTGATCCGCATCTCCCGCCACGACGCGCTGCTGCACGGTGTGCCTTCATTTGCGGACGCCCGTGCGACAAGCACGGCACGCACGCTGTGGCGGAGTTCACCCCTCCTGACGCGGTTATGGTTCAGTGCGTGCAAGTCTCCGCACTGACCACGATTCTACGCGATAATACAAACATGTTTGTTACATCAAAATGAAAACAAACTAATGCACCTAAATGAGGATAACTATCTGTCACGATTACAGAGTGGCTTGATCAACACGGCGGTGGTGCACACGTTCCGGTTCTGGTTTGATGGCCGGCACAGGTGCAAACAGGGATCCATGGGGAGCCGTAGATACGGGACTGTCCTCGAACATGTTGCCGCAGATCACCATGACGCCGTACGACAGGTGCACCCAGCAGAGTAGCCGGTCGCCGACCGGGACGATGACGGTGTTCCATACTGAAGGGATCTGCTCCCACAGGGCGTCACCGGCGTTGGGGGTCAACGTCACTGTAGCTGATGGGAACACGCTTGACGCTCCACTTGCCGGAACGGAACAGGCAGAGCAAGGGGACCGGCCGCGGTGTTCTGAGCTCCGCCACCAAGAGCTCGTCCTCGCCACGTCGCAGGAGCCACGTCGCAGGAGGCCGAGGCCATGAGCACGCAGCAGTCGACGCAAACTCTTCTCCGGCTCGTCCTCGTCAGCCAGGTAGCAAGCCGGGAGAAGCGACAACGACAGCGGCCGTGTGGGGTCCGTAGCGGCGGCATCACCCGCGTTGTAGACTAAGTAGTCAGTCGTGTAGCCTTGTTGATACTGTTTTCCTTTAACACCGACACGGATGAGCAAAGAATCGCCGTGCGCTGCGACAACCGCATAATCATGTTCCTCTACTACTTCGACGCCGCTGTCGATGCGAACGATCGCAGTTGCCAGCGGTGCTTCGACGCGGAGGGAGACTTGGATCAAGTGGCCGGTGCTGGTGCGGCCGGTCGCCATAGTATTGGCATCGTGGTCAGCCGCCAGTCATCGAGGCTGCAATACTGCACGAGCATCACCCACCGTGGTTGGGCGGAGAAGGACGAACCAGAGCTGGGAGGTTGCACCGTTTGGGCTTCCATGGCCACCGCCGCCGCCGCTCAACGTTGGTTTGTTGAGTAAAATTCCGAAAGGCCTAGGGTGGACCGATTAATGGCTCATTGATGCCGTGGCCTCCACAGATTGGTTTATATACGAACGGCCGATCCGTTTTCCATGTATATGGCGTAAGGAAACTTTGGGACGAGTCACACTCCTGCACGCCGTCCCGGTCGCGGCGTCTGCAAGATCGAAGCCGGGTGAGGACACGTGCCGCATCTGCATGCATCTCTCGCGGGGTGACACAATCCTTTTGTTTTCCCATCAATGCCATCAGTTTTGTTTTTGCCCGTCGATCAATGGATAGCACATTCAATTCATAGCTTCTAACAGATTCTAGAAAAAAAAACGAGTGCAACTTTATCATCAAAATGTGTAGTAGTTTCTTATAGTATTTTCTACATAGACTGAAATTTAATGTGCATTTTTTATTGAGAATTACATAGCATACGTTCTTTTTTTTTTGAAAATGAGCACCTCTAGAGGACTGAGCCGGTAGGAATTACATAGTATAACATGGATGTCCAACCCCTATAAGCATATATGAAGGAATTACAAAGTTCAACATAGACATATCCTCTCTCTATGAGCACCTTTGAAAGATTGAGCTAGCAAAAATTACACAACACAATATAGATATCCTATCAATATGAGCGCCTCTAAAGAATTGAACTAGCAAATCATGAAATTCATGAAGCCACCACAACTACTAGATTCAAGCGAAGCCCTAAAAGCACTCAACAAAGGATTTGCTGAGTGCCACCCTTAGCATATGTCCCTTGCCAAAGATTTTGATGGCAAAGAAATCTGTGCCGAGTGTCTTTTATTGGGCACTCGGCAAAGGCTTCGTCGAGTGCTGTGTCGACCCTCGACAAAAAAAGTATATGTGACAGCGAGGGCAACGGTGATGGTGGCTTTGCCGAGTGCTGAAGTGAAGGCACTCGGCAAAGCAACGTCTTTGCTAGAGGTACTGCCAAGCCTGAAACCCTAGGCACTCGACAAAGCCTTAGACTTTGTCGAGTGTGACGGTAAATGCACTCGGCAAAGCCTGTTCCTAGATTTCCCATGTTTGGTCACTTTGTCGAGTGTTTTTATCATAGCACTCGGGAAAGGCCCTGTTTGCCAAGTACAACACTAGGCAAAGTGACCAAAAATAGCCTATTTTAATTGTTTATTGCATTCCAATCAATCAAACAATAGATATATATATCAAATGCATCACATATACCACAAATTTATATCACAAACATGACATGTATCACAAATTTATATTACAAACATCAATTGTAGCACAAATTAATTCACAAGTACCACCACTAGTCCATCATAAGCACAAGTGCATCACAGTTGTCCAAATAAAACCACAAGTGCATCACAACCAAGTATATCACAACTGCATCACAACCATAAGTAAATCACGGTGACTCTCAGGGGTGCGAGGCTGAACATGTGATCCCGGCAACCCTCCTATGTGAGGAGGCCCATCATTCGATGTCGTAGATGGATTCTACACAAAGGAGAATACATTGCATAAGTGAGACAAGATTGCTTGGATAGCTAATCTAGGAATTACTTGCCTATGTGAGATTGCATGTTTTTGTAGTGTGTTCTAACTTGTCCTCAACTTTAAAGAGTTTTGCAACTTAGAGACAATCCTATCAACTTGCCTATAACTAAAACATACAAACTAATACATTCATACTCACAGGAGTAGTTGCCGGAGGGTGTAGATGGAATAGCAACGGTGGCGGAGGTTGACCTATAGCGGCGCCAAGATTTCGCATGTACGATGCTTTAAGACAAAGCATCTCCAAAGAAGAATCATAGAGTTGAGAAGGATCTAGTAAGATTTGAAAGCATCATATATGACAACTTGTGCAAAACCTTCTCAATTTTTACCAACTCCTCCATGTATGATACCATGACATCTTGACAAATTTTATGATTTTCAGACTTTATTTCCTTTTTATAGAATTTAAAAACATTTTGCCCACAACTTCGTGGTCATGTTATGCAAACAAGATATTCGATATTCCCTATCGTTGCCCTGACTTTAACATTATTCGAATCTTAACAACAAGAATAACATTTTTCCATTCATTTGAATAACTTGTAGTTCAAATTTGACGTATCCAAAAAAAATTAAGTAAATAAAATAAATCAACTAAATATAGCAAATAGACCAATGTGCCAAATTTGAACATGGAGTTCCAAGTAAATTCTGGGACAACAGACAAAGTTTGGAGGCCAGAAGAAAAAAAAGTTGCCGAGTGTCAACCTAAGACACTTGTCAAACCTTGGTCTTTGTCGAGTGTCATTAGAGGACACTCGGCAAAGGACTAAAGGCGGATGACTACCGTTAGTCCTATGCCTGTTTGCCGAGTGTTCACGTTAGACACTTAACAACGAGGGTCTTTGCCGAGTCCTATATATTTGACACTCAGAAAAGAAGCTTTTTGCCGAGTGCATGTATTTTGCCGAGTGTATTTTACCTAGCACCTGTCAAACCGTCTCTTTGCTGAGTGTCCGATGGATTGCACTCGTCAAAGATCTAGGAACTCGGAAAAGAACCAGTTTCCAATAGTGAACAGACGTCATACATGCCATGGCGATTGCATGTGGCTGCCATCCTATCCTAGATGGAAAGCGTCACACAATCGGGCAAGAAAATGTTTGCGGAGCTAGCATGTGTAAAGAGCCGTAGAGGGGCAACCTACGAGCAGAGAAGCTGAGCGTTGACACAGAAACACCACGCAGACACCTTGCAGCCTTTTTCTCATAAATAAGTTGGAACAAAGGCAATCAAGAAACACTAAAAAAATTCCAGTCCAAACCAAGAAAGCAGTATTGTAATCAGCTCTCAGAAGCATTGTAACATCATTAAATTCAGTCACATACAGTACACTGAACAAGGAGGAAGAGAAATGATATGAGATTCACTTGAACTCTTCTTTAGATGTAGCAAGATTTCTCATAATGCAAGGTGAAGCTTTTCATGGGCATGATGAGTCCTCTAGTTCCTACAACAAGGGTTTTTATAGAGAGATGGTTGATTGGTATAAAGATAAAGTTGAGATTGTTAAGGATGCATACGACAAAGGTGCAAAGAACTATGCAATGATATCATATACAAAAGGACCTTACAAAAGCTTGTGCACGAGACGTTATGTCAGTGATTATGGATGAGATTGGAGATAAAAAGTTCTCTCTATTGATTGATGAGTCTCGAGATGTATCAATAAAAGAACATATGGCATTAATTTTGAGGTTAGTAGATGACAACTATATTGTTTTCCTAGACTTTTATTTGTACACTTGTACTAAGTTGAAATAAAATATGGTTTACAGTTTTGTGAATGATGAAGGGAAGGTGATGGAGAGGCTCCTTGGACTTCATCATATTAATAGTTGTACAGCTGCTGCATTGAAAGAAGTTCTAGTCAAAATTCTTAACAGTCATAACCTACCAATCTCTAGGCTTCGTGGGCAAGGTTATGATGGAGCTTCTAATATGAGAGGTAAATTTAATGGTGTGCAAAAATTGATTCGAGATGAAAATCCATATGCATTCTATGTGCATTGTTTTGCCCATCAATTGCAATTTGTGGTTGTTACTTTGCTACTTGTACTCCAGCCATTGCAGATTTCTTTAACTATGTTCCTCTAATAGTCTCCATTGGTGGTGCATCACGTATGAAAAAGGATGCCTTGCTTGCAAAGCATCATGAGTTGTTGTTAGAAAAGTTGGAGAGTGGGGAGGTTATCACTGGAAAGGTTTTGAACCAAGAATGTAGCCTAGCAAGGCCTGGAGATACTAGATGGTGTTCACATCTCAAAACTTTACTTCAAATTTTGGTGATGTGGGAACACTCATAGACATTCTTGAGATAGTGAAGAAAGACTCTGTTAAGCCAATAAGCAATGGTGCAGGATTTGGTTTAATAGGTAAAATGGAGAGCTTTGATTTTGTGTTTATTATGCATTTGATGATAGAATTGTTGAGCATCACAGACTGTCTATCACGTGCTTTGCAAAGGAAGGATCAAGACATTGTTGAGGCAATATATTTGATCATAGATGTGAAAGAGCAGTTGCTGGATATCAGGGACAATGGATGGGATCCCTTGTTGACAAGAGTGAAAACATTCTGTATTAAGAATGAGATCGAAGTGTCAGATATGGACAATGAAACAAATGCTAGAGGGACATCTACACGTAGAAAGAAAAAGGTAACAAATAAGCACTTCTACCTTGTTGAGGTTTTCCTTGCTACCATAGATGCCATATTGTGTGACATGAATCATCAATTTGGTTAAGTAAGTTCAGAATTATTAGTCTGCATGGCATGTCTTAACCCAAGGAACTCCTCTAATTTTGATGTGGATAAGCTTGTTAGACTTGCTGAAATTTATGCTGCGGATTTTGATGTTGGTGACCTTGCTCGTTCGCCTGCTCAACTTAGAGGATTTGTCAATCATGCTAGAAGAACTCCAAACTTTCTTGGATGTACAGAGCTTAGAAAGGTTGCTGGAATTATAGTAAAGAATAATATGAAAACATCTTATGGATTGGTTTATTGGCTCGTTGAATTAACCATAATTCTTTCAGTGGCAACAGCTTCAGTTGAAAGGATATTTTCTACTATGTCAGTTATAAAGACAGATTTGTGTAACAGAATGGGTGATGAATGGCTCAATGACCAAATGATATGCTACACTGAGATGGAGATATTTCAAAACATCAAGAATGAGAAAATCATAAAAAGATTTGAAGACATGAAAACACGGCGTGTGTTAGTGCCTCGGAACAATTTAGTGGTATGATATATGATTGCTTCAAATGACTCATGAAGAATGCTGCAGCGGAACGTTGATCCTATGTTGGTTAGTTATAAAAAATGTATCTTTTACTTTTTCTTATGCGTTTTATAATGTACTTTTGATTATTTATCATAGTTATCGTGTAAAAGGTTTCAAACTGCTATATCTTACTTTGTATGGGATATAATTTGTTGAATTGTTCTAGCTCTCTTTGGCCCAGCCTCCCCTAAATATTACTTCTAGATCCGCCACTGCACTACAGAGCGTACTTCTAGATGATTTTAAGACAAGAAGTATGCTAGCATGTACTTCACAGAACACACAGGTTGTCAGACCATGGGAAGCTTTCTTGAGACGAGCGAGCCTGCAGTGCACAAAGAGCTGATGGGTGAATAAGCTTGGCTAGTTTTAATCTCCATTAGCAACCAATCCTTCCTCAGATTCTTTGGTAACCTTACAAGTGACCTGAATCGGCAGCCATTTTTCTTTGCTAAGAATTCTATACACTTTCAGCTCGTCACCATCCAAATATGAAACTTGTATGGAAACTCATCTATGTGGCGCGAGACTGATTGTATCATCTTGCTTCTCTACCGACCTCTAGCAGCCATAGCATGTCGTCCTCTCGCACAACTGGAAGTTGAAGGCATGGGGTTTGTCCATGCTCACGAATCACGACAGCACGGTCAAGGGGGATGCATGGGAGGTCCTTGTATGCATCGAGCGCCCAGATGACAGTGGCGTCGATGATGACATCCTTCACTCACTCCATGGCGTCATGGTCTATCTGGCGCACCCAGGTGTGGATGGTGTAGGCGTTGCGAGAACGTTCGCAGCAGGAGGCACCGGCGCCACCACAACAGCAGCGGGGGAAGATGTCAACGAACTTGAGCGCGCACCGCCGGTGGCAGTGCGCACACGTTCATGTCTTGCCCAAACAGGGACCATGGGGAGCCGTAGATACTCCAGCCTTGGACTGTCGTCGAACACGTCGCAGATCACAGGACGTCGCGCGATAAGTGCACCCAGCAGAGTTGCCGGTCGCTGACAGGGACGAGTGGACGACAGTGTTTCCAAAGACCTAGAGCGAACCCCAGCTCCACCCATATACAACGTATGGCACCTGCATCCTAGTGAGATAGGACAGCCACATAGCTGTACTTTAATGTAGGACAGGCGAGGCGATCTTTTTATCCTCAAACCTGAAATTCGTCCCACTAAGTTATCAAAACTCAAGATCTGAGAGGTGACGCCTAGACCATCTAACCAGTTAGGCTAGTCATCCCAAACCGAAGGAAGTTCCCTGACTTTAGCTGATCGGCGGACACTTGATGCTCCACGCGCCAGAACCGAACAGGTAGAGCTCGACCGCATTCGTGTCATCATCCACCAAGGGCTCCGCCACCACGAGGTCGTCCTTGCCACGGCGCAGAAGGCCGGTACCATTTCCACCCAGCCGTCGACACACAGGCGAGAGCAGTGACAACGACGACGGCCGTGGGGTGGGGGTCCTAGCGGCATCAACTGCTCGCGTTGTAGATGAAGTGATCAGTTGTGTTCGTGTAGCCATGTGGCCCATATTGATACTGCTGTTCTTCGACATGGATAAGGAAACAATCTCCGTGCGCCGCGACAACCTCACTGTTGTTATTATCATAATAATATTATATTCCTCTACGTTGGCGCCATCAGGAACCTTGATGCATACGCGAGAAGCTGCCTAGTAGGTCATCTGCGAGGCGGACGGAGAGACTTGAATCATGTGGCCGGTGCTGGTACGCGCAGTCGCCCGATTCTTGGCATAGTCGATCGTGGAGCAAGAGGAGTCGTCAATGATGCAACACTGCCTAAGCATCACCCGCTGTGGGTAGGCGACGGATGAGACGGATGGAGGAGGTTGCGCCGTTTGGGCTTCCATGGCTGCCGTCGCTCAATGTTGGCTTGGCACGTGTTGCCAGTAGGGGCTAGGGAGGGTCGATGGCTCTTATGAACAGTCGATCCGTTTTCCACGTGCTGCCGCCACGGTGCGTGCCCCCCCCCCCCTGGGGTCGCGGCGTTTGCAACTTGCAAGCCTGGCGAGAACACGTGCTGCGCTGGGAACTCATTCATGCATCTCTCGCTGGGCGCCAGATAATCCTTTTGTTTTCAGATGAATGCCTTCGGTTCTTTTTTTCTTGAATACACAAAAGATTTGTGCATCTTTTTAATTAAAGTAGAATAGCTTCATAAACGACACACTTTTGGTGAGAGTCTTAGGAGGTCTATAAGAATACAGTTTGTGCCACATCATCCTAGCACAAAGTTTTAGAATTTGAACATAAATACTCTACTGAAGTGGTATTGCACTTCTGCTGCTATCTTTGGGGTCGAACTACGATGTTCAGGAAGAGCGCAGCAAGAGCTTTGGGCTTTGGCATTGAAATCACGGGGCCCAGCCTTAAGGAGGTTCTTGTAGGCCTTATTTCTAGAAGCACTTGGCGTGGATAAACCCAAGGCTAAACCAACCGTTGCATGATTTGTGGTTGTTTTCCACTCATCAGTCTTAAAATTTGAAACTTACCATGTGTTATTTAATGTGTGTGTGTATATATATACACACTCCAAATCACATTGCAAATTGTAGAGTTGTTATTGAATTGCCAAATGGTTTTAAATTTGTTAGCGACATATCTTTAGATAAAACCCTGGATCCGTCACTGGCGTTGAATAGTTAATTATTGCGCTGGGTGGTGAATATTGGAGTTTTATATAATAATAATATTAATAATAATAATAAACAACAACTACTACTACTACTACATTGAAGGTGGCCAATTACATTGGGTTGATACTTGATACTAACAGCTGATGAACCACACGTCATTGGGACGAATGCATGCCGAGATGAATCTAGGAACTCTCTTGTATTGACGTCACGTATTTTGCTAGAAGCGCAGCAACTGTGAGGAGTTCGCCGCCGCCGCTGAGCTGCTTGACATGAGAGTGTGCACTGCATCCATGGCCCACGTAGCACAGCATGTCCGCCCATACCAGGCAGATCATCTCTAGCGTGTCACCACCAACCGCAGCAAGCCTGCATCCTAGGCGCAACGTCTTGTTGACGCGAAGCGCTTCACAAGGGAACTCGGGCTCATCATCAGATCCGGAGTTACTATTGCTACCAGCACTACCCTTCAGTGCTTCCGCGTAGCGTCCTAGCAAGGTGAGCATTTCTTCAGCTGAGCTGCACTCGAGACCAGTGAGATAATAGCATGCGTACACATAGGGATCGCGGCTGGCATCCGGAGGCAGCATGTGCGGCCGCGCGGCAAGCAGGAAAACCATGTAGTTGGACAGCGCCCGGGCAGCCTCTACAAGCCCAAGGTGGTCGGCGTCTTCACCTCCACGGTGCTTCTTCGCCTTGTCCTGCTTGCGCCACCACAGGTAGACGTCAGTGGCGATGTGCCATATGAGAACGCTCTCCTCCACCTTGTACTGGACACTCCAGGCGAGGGTGTCTTCCAATCCCCTCCGCAATCGCATGATCGCACCAATGCCCCAAGGCCTCGCCTGTAGATCCACGCCGGCATTCTCCCCTGCAATGATATGCTCGTGGATCTCCTCTATGCTGTCATCACGCAGCTGATCGATGCTCTTCAGAAGCTGCTGCTTGACCCGCTGCGAGGAGGGGATGGACCCCGAGTAAGCACTCGTGTTCCACGGGTCCTCCACTCCCATCCATCTCGCCATCCTGCTGCTTCGGCTGGACCTGCCGCGCGTGCACAGCTGAATCAGGTTCTGTTGCCCCATGGAGCTTGACCAGCAGCACCTCCTTCTCCATTCCGCCGCATGGACCATCCGGCGAAGGTACACAAGCACACAGGCAAGAAAAGTACATACAGCATGCCCTAGCCCGCGGAAACAAGTAATCTCGTCCGGCTCGCTGTACCTATCCCTACGCCATTCCATCAGGAGAGCACATGTCCAGGTCGAGTACATGGCCCTGAAAAGCGACGTGCAATCCAGGACGATAGCCCCAACGAAGAGGACATAGGTGACAACCACATCTACTTTGCTGTAACCGCCATTCATGAGCTTTCGATAATCATTGCTCAAGAGTAGCATATTGAACAGCAAGATTGCGACGGCGGTGGCAACAACGTGAGTATACGGATGCAGAAGCCATACCAAGTGTGCATAACCTCCACCTTGGTGTACAAAAGATCATGGATCAGGGACACCTGCATCTCGACCACCTTGTACACTTCTTCCTGCTCCTGTCTATCCAAATTGGATGCAGGAGTCGTGTACAAAACTAGATCAGATAAAGGCCCCCATCTGAAGAAACCCTTGGCGAAATCAATCAGTAGATGAGCTTTCAGTAGGAAGGCTTCCGAATCCGATCGATCTGTGAAAGCTGGGCTTTCTAAAAACTCTAGAGAGTCTGCTGATGGACCCACGTAGTTGGGATCGTCGCCATAGTCTTCGGTTGGCCTACAACTGTCGTACCTGAGCGCCCACACTCTTTCCCCGTACTTGACCACACCGGCCAAAGACATGAGCATGGTGGCAGGCAGGAGTAATGAAAGGCCGTCGCTGATGATGGTGGAGAAACCGTAGATGACATATGCTGCTGCGGCCAACTGCACAACGAGCGTCTGCAGGTGGCGCAGCCAAAGCTTCTTATCCTCCATGGCATAGGCTGTGATGTTGTACTGCCCACCAAGGTGTAGCAGCAGGAACGGCGCCCAGAGCGCCATGAGGTCGTGGTCTGGCGAGCTGCTGGTCACGGACAGGTGGCCAAGGACATAGATGGCCGTCGCGAGCGTAGGCCAGCATGTACGCCGACCACACCAAGGCCCTTAGCACGGCGGAGTCAATGTGCCGACGCAACTGAGCCAAGATGAGGAGCATCACCTGGAGTGTTAAGCTTAGCAGCACCAGCACATGGAGACTCCATTCCTTCCATGCATTCGTGACGAGCTCTGCTCCTGCCATCGATTTATGTACCAGCTTAACTGCTTCTGAAATGGATTCACCAATCAGTTGAGTTGACACAAGCAAAGAAAAGAAGGAAACAAATAAAAACAATTGACAACTAGATATATGATCCCTGCATTAGAGGACTCAATATTCAACCTTTAGCTCTAGATTCTTTCAGTAGGGAAAGAACCAAACAACTATAGAGAGGGTTTTGAGAATGAGTACTGCTCATTCGCTATAGAACGCGTGCATAATAAGGAATTTCATGTTTAATTAATTTGCTATAGAACCTTTTGATGTTAACTTAGTTGTCGCTATTATTTTGTTTTCATTTGCTTCATTCTTACCATAGCCCAAGATTGTTGCAAATCTGACATTTTCATATTGTATTGTGGACATATACACTGATAAGTGGTATTAGAGCAAAGGCAAGGTCAATCTCACGGTCTGGTTTATGAAGTGGTCAGCGAATAATCAGGTGTCACAAAGTAAAGGACAATCTCAGATAATGTGACAGAGCAAAAAAACTTGATGTTTTATCCTTCGTATTTAAACATGACTACATTTTTTATATTTTCCAAATTAACATATACATCATGATAAAAATCTATAGAAGAGGAGATGGATTATTCTAAAAAAAGGTAATATTGCCCTTGAATATAATTATATATCTCCTGCACAGCAATGTAAATAATAAAGCAACTTACATGGAGTGGTTGATGAATCGAGGAGCGAAGAAGTGATGAATGATATGTATTTCTAGCTGAATTGTTACATGTGGGTGTGAATTATTAGTCAGGTGCTTTATATATTTGGGGGACAAAGAATGCAGTTCATAGATAGATAGTCAAGTGGCACATATATATAGCAGGCATAAAGGGATGCTGAACCTAGTGCCATGCCTCCCATGAGGTTAAGGCATTAGGAAAACCAAGGCTCAAGTCGATCATCCGATACCTGCACAGCAAACAAGCAAAAGATGAAAAGTATAGGATTCACTCAAACAAGCAAAAGAGGAAAAGTATAGGATTCACTTTCCACCCAAAGAATAAAGCAATGTATAAGCATCCGTTCCTTGTTAGATACTACGAGCGCACAAGTATAGAGCTAGATCACACTGTGGATCAAACTCCATGTGTGTTGTCTGATTTCGAGTTTGGATCTGCGAGAGTTATAGCAATATGAAGAAGCCACACTGTTCAAAAAGGGTGATCCGATTTTCAAATTAATTGTAGATATAGTTCTGGTCGCTTTCTAGGACAATGTAGGCATGATTTGACGTTCCATGTGGCAATCACTACTACAAAAGTTTGATTGGAGGCAGTCACTTTGGATTAACGGAGGCGGGCAACCCCAACCGTCTCCAATGGAAGGCGTTGTTTAATGGGTAGACCATGCACTATGCCACAAATGAACTACCGCAGCGTTGACCAAACAGGACCGGCAGCGGGCACCCCGGCTGCCCGCTGTGGTAGTTCGGTGGCCGGCCAAGGCTGGCCGGACACCGAGGCGCCCGCTGCGGTAAACATATTTACCATAGCGGGCAGCCTAAAGCGCCTCGTGGGAGGGAAGGTTTTGCCCTAATTTTTGACCACACCATTAAATTAAGTTTTGGAGCTTTGATTTGGGGGAGGAGGACACAACAAGAGGTAAATAAACGCTCTCCCACCCCTCTTTTCCCCTTTTCCCATATTTTTTAGTGCATCTTTTTCTAGTTCTACCTCTAGATCTTGATCCATGGAGTAGAGAGAGATAAAGCTTCTTTTTGATCTAGATTCACCATGGATGCATAAAAGCTCTCTCCCACCCCTTTTTTCTCTATTTTCTCACTTTTTAGTGCCTTTTGTCTAGTTCTAGATCTAGATCCATGGTGTAGAGAGATGAAACTTATGATTTTTCAATCTAGATTCACCATGGATGCATAAAAGTTCTCTCCCACACTTCTTTTTCTCTTTTTTCTCACTTTTTAGTGCCTTTTGGTCAATGCTCTCTCTTTTTCCTGATTTTGGAGGTAGATTTTTCTAATTCTTCTCTATTTTGCTGCTTGTGTCATGTACAGCTACGATGGACAGGCCCGAATGGATGCACTAGATCGATAGAGTGCTTGATCCTCGGTACCTCGCTGAATTGAGGAAAGCTCACCGTGAGAGTCGGAAGCGGACGACAACCATATGCCCATGTACGAAGTGCAAGAACCTAAGAGGCTACCTAGATGGTGTCGTGCAATCTCATTTGATTGTGCACGGTTTCATGGAGGATTACACGGTCTGGACATCCCATGGCGAAAGGCTCGATGCGAGTGGCGGTGCATCTAGAGTGAACTCTTCGACGACGATGGTGAACCAAGATCTTGTTCAACCACACATGCCACCTTTGGTGGCACTTGTGCTAGCCGACGCCGACGATGCTCGTGATTACATCATGGTGGACGAACTACTCGAAGGCATGCAAGATGGCGCCGATGGCGGTGACGATAGTCATGAGGCTACTTTGAGGAAACCAGAGGATGTGTAGCTATTTGAGGACTTCGTGAACCACATCAACGAGGATGACATCGTGTTTGGCAGCCCAAAGTGGTTGGAGAATTTCAGAGAGATGAAGAAGGCGTCAATTGATCCTCTGTACTGGGATGGCGGGAAATGTCCGGATGGGTGCATGGTGCTCCGTTTCGACCTCCAGCTGCTGATGCTAAAGGCCCGGCATGGTTGGTCGGAAAATAGCTTCAATGAGCCATTAAGTTACATAGCTACCACGTACCCAACTGGCGGAAACAAGGTGCAAGCCAGTACCTATCGAGCAAAGAAGCTGATTCGACCAATGGCGATGAAAGTTAGAATGTTTGATGCCTGCCCTATCCACTGAATCATGTATCGGGGTGAGGAGTATGAGAAGTTGACCAGCTGTCCACATTGTGGCGCTAGTCGATACAAGAGGAATGCGGGTTGTCGCATGGATGATGACGATGAAGCTATGCAGGGTACCGGTAGTCTGCAGAAGAAGAAGGTGGCTAAGAAGGGGGCCAAGCAGATCTCCGCTCAGCAGGACGAGGAAGAAGAGGGTTACACATAGAGGAGGAAAAGCACTGCACTGTCGGTGTGGTACTTGCCCGTGGTCGATCACCTGCGTGCACTGATATGGAACCCAGAGGATGGGATGCTCATGTCTTGGCATGCATCACCTGACCAGCTCAAGGATGATGGCAAACTATGGTAGCCCTACAATGGCCAGCAGTGGAAGGATTTCGATGAAGCCTACCCCGCATTTCGCAATGAGCCCAGGCACATCCGGTTCACGTTGAGTACCGACGGGATGAACCCGTTTGGTGAGCTTAGCAGCTCTCACAGTACTTGGCCGGTCGTCCTCACCATATACAACCTACCTTCCCATCTGTGTTAGAAGCACAGGTACCTCCTGCTCACCATGCTCATCTCAGGGCTGAGGCAGCCCGACAACGATATAGATGTGCTCCTAGAGCCGGTCATGGAGGAGATGCAGATGCTATTCAATGTTGGGGTCCAGATTGTGGATGCGTCCCGAAAGGAGAATTTCACCCTAAAAGTCATCATCTTTGTCACCATCAGCAATTACCCCAGTCTCTTCTCACTATCAGGGCAAATCAAAGGAAAGACCAGCTGCGTGATGTGCATTGACAGGACCTACTATGCTTACCTCAAGGGATGCATCAAGACGGTGTACACGAGGCACAGGCGGTTCCTTGGGGTGAAGCACAGGTATAGAAAAAATACCATGAACCAGTACTTCAACAACCAGGATGAGCCACAGCATCAACTATCGGAGCAAACTAAGTGGGGGCCAAAGGTGTATGAGATGGTGAAGGATATGGATCAGATCGAGTTCGGAAAGAAGAAGAAGCCACTAGAGGAGGGGACAAAGCAGACCAGGAAGGAAAAGCGGGACATGACAGAGAAAGCACTGCCTATGGTCCCTTCCATCCCTTTCAAGAAGAAGTCCATTTTCTTCAAGTACCTGCCATACTAGAAAACACTCCAATCACCCCATGCCATCGACTACATGCACCTCAAGAAGAATGTGTTTGAGAGCACGATCGGTACCCTACTGAACATCCCGGGAAAGACAAAGGATGGTCTCAGGGCACAGACGGATCTTATCAACATGGACAATAGGCACAACCTTCACCCGAGCAAGCCTGAGAATCAAATGCATGTGGCTTATACGCCTGCTAGTACCTCCTGGATCAAATGCATGTGGCTTATACGCCTGCTAGTACCTAAGAGAGTGGAAGGAGTACACCTAAAGTTGGAAGAGGCTCAAGGTAGGAATCAAACATTGGAGGGCCGAAACACTGAACAACCCTAAGAAATACTTCAAGCAAGTCAAGGCGGACATCTGCAAGTTCATCATGGAAAAATGCAAGCTCAAGGGCCAACCATTCTTCGATGACAACGCTCCCTTGGCGCACGAACCCAAGTATGAGAGGCTCAGGCATTAGGACACCGACCTGCGTCCGACAGATTCCAAGTGGCCCGTAGACTTTGATTAGTTGGACTTTGATTTGTAACTCAAACGAACTCATCGGTTTGATGTATGGAGAACAAGCCTTGTGTTGTGTATGGATGATGCTTTGTCTATATAAGGTTCTATTTTATCATACTTGAAATCTGTTTCGTATTTGAATTCTGTTTCATATCTAAAATCTGTAAATGATTCTAAAAATGATTCTTTCAATTTTTTATATCCAAAATTATTAACCGCAGCGGGCAACGTAAAAAGCCCACTGCTGTTAACAGACTTAACCGCAGCGGGCGACTTAAAACGCCCCCTGCGGTAAAGCCATTTACCATAGCGGTTAACCGTAGCAGACGCCTTATGTTGCCCGCTGCAGTAAATGGCTTTACCACAGCGGGCGCCGGCGCTCACTGCGGTGCCGCCCAGATTTACTGTGACGTGGCACCACAAGCGGACGCCGATGCCCACCACGATAAACCAAAATGGCCTACTGCGGATGTTGTGATGGAGGCAGGCATTAATCAGTTAACAAAAAATAAAAAAACATAAAATGCCCATAGCCCAGACCTAACGGGCCTAGACCCGAGCCTCTCACCACTACTGTCATAGATTCGCCACCGCGGCCGCGGTGGAGAGGAAAACCCTAGCGCCACCGCTAGGGTTTCAAGGTGGACCTGCACTGCCGTTGGGAGGCCGGATCTAGCCACCATGGCACGTTGCCACTGGAGTTGAAGATGGAGGGGAAGCCATCACCACCTAGATCTATGACATGGAGGACCTGTGCCGCCGTTGCGAGGCCGGATCCGGCCTCCATGCCACCATGTATGCCACCAATGGAGTTGAAGGGGGAGGTGAAGCCACCCCCACCTAGATCCGCGACATGAAGGACCCATGCTGCCATGGGGAGGCTGGACCCTGCCTCTACGCCACCGCCTGATTCGAAGGGGGAGGGAAAGCCACCGAGAGAGGAGAAGGGAAGGGTTGGCCCATGGAGCTAGGGTTGCCGCATGGAGGTGTGCCACTAAGGAAAGAGGAGGAGACGGGACCACTAGGAAGGGACGAGTGGGGGGAGGGAGGGGGCGTCGAGCGAGAGAGGTGTGTCGGGTGGAGGGGAGAATGCGGGTGAGTGAGGAGGGATGAGTGAACCATAAGTCTCATATATACACTTGGAGCGGTTTATTGGGCTAGGACAGGTCCAGATGGGCTATCTAGGCTCCAAGATGGGCTGCCTATTTTAGGAGGTGGGCCTTATAATATGCCTGCCTCTGTTAATCTGATTATGGAGGCGAGCAATTTATTAATACGGTTGCCTCTAAAAATAAGTCATTTTTGGAGGTGGTCGCCTTAAAATGCCCGCCTCCGTAAATCAATTTTTGGAGGTGGGCATTTCTATCTGCCTCCATAAGTAAAAAATGACCACCTCCGTTAATCGTCAATATTAACGGAGGCGGTTGGATTCTGTGACCACCTCGGTTAAGTTTTGGAGGTGTCACAGAAAATCAATCCTGTAGTAGTGCATACCTCCCCACCAACGGAAAGGGCCATGGCCAATTAAAACACACCAAATTAAACTAAATCTACTAACCAAATTTATAATTTTACTTCTAAACACTAATATCTCTTCCAAACCCACAATGCTATCCATTTACCGATTTCCACAGCCATAGACAGCGTTTACTTTCACTAGTATAGAAATGATTTTCACAGATGGCATCCATATCTAATAACCATTTGTAACATGCACTGTATCTACCAACCATTGTTAGAAATCAATTTTTAGAACCAGTTCCGTTAAGAAAACCACCCCTAGGAACGTATCCTTTTATATGTGCAGTCCCATAAGGAAACCACCCTTGAAAATAGGATTTTTGGGGATGACTTTACAGAGCCATGTCTAGAAGAGATAGAGTTTCAGGGATGGTTCGGTTAAGAGAACCACATTTGAAAACTGATATCAGGGGAGGTTCTCTTAGTCAACCATCCCTAAGAGTAACCCTCCAACAAGTACCTTCTTTGTCCTCGCAATTGTGCTAGTCGTGCTTGGATGTAGTTGTTCATGCCATTGTTCAGCTCACTTGGAGGCAACAAATAGCAAAAAAAAAGAGGGAGTGGTTTTGCCATTTGAACCATTGAAAGAGTTGAGTTTGAGATGTGAATTTGTGCCATGCCTAAAGCATTTTAAAATTTTACCTATTCATTTGTTTCACTAAGTTTGTTATCATTCAGATCTAGAGGAGACATCATGTTTGATATATATTTTCTTAAAAAGAAATTGCTGGCAATTTGAATAATTTTTTTCCCAACTCAACAACTCTAGTTAATTGTATATTTACTTAGACATTTTTGGTTCATAGATTTCTAAATTATTTTTAAGCTTTATGTCTACAGTAAATATGATATGTATACAAAAAGATTAGACAATTCCTTTACTCCTTATATAACAATAATATCTTGACGCAAATATACCTTTTCTCTATGAAGACCACATATGGATAGGTCCTGGATGTACATGAAACGGAGACATGAAGCTTCCTACATAAAAGATGTGAACGATTTTATTGAAGCCGCTAAACAGACATGCTTTGATTAAGCAGACAATTCAGACTGTTGGAACCATAGAGTATGCCATCACGCACATACAATAAGATCACACTTAGTAAGAAGAGGTTTCATAAAGAACTACACGATTTTGGGATCATCATGGTGAGAGACATACATAAGCATGCAAAGGAAAAGGATTGCACGAGAGGTTTCTCTACATATCCATGGGTATGATCATTTTCTAACCCAAATAGCAAGCTTGTTGATTATTGAACAATGTGTTTCACTGTATTTTTGTTTGCTTGTCACCAACTTCCAGTGCATGAGCCAGCCTCTGGAAAGCATGCTTTCTGCCTACTTTGTATGTCTATGGCTTACAACTTATGGGCGGTACTACAATAACCCTAATGACGAAGTCAATCTGTCGAACCATATCATATGCATATGTTCAATAATATGAATCTAGCTAATTTTGCCCTCTTCTGTTTCGTGCAACATCGTGTGTTTTTGCCTTCCAATATAATTAACCAAAAGGATATTCAAGAAATTCTTGATGTGTGAGGTTCTCTGCGAGAGGGGTTACTTCAATCATCTTTACTAAAAGTGTGCCACATATCCCAAGTTTGAGTTTCTTCATGCTGCACTAAACAACCCTTCATTTCATACAATATTAATTTCTAGTTTGTAATGCAAATAAAGTATGCTACAGATAATTTGTAAATCAAATTTACATTAGTTAAACTAGTTCACTAGTATATACGAAGTTAATTCAAAACAATTACAATAGGCTCTTAAATTTGGTCAGAAATGGTGGATTTGAAATATGGCAGGAAATTCCAAAGTTTAAAGCTGATTTTCAGGGGCAGTTTAGATTGAGCATGACAATACCTTGTCGATACGGGACCTACAGGGTTCTGTATCAGGTCAACTTCTTTACATGGGCCTAGCCTAGGCCCACAGTCAAGAACGAAGGACACCAACTAAGGTGGCATGGACTTCAAGCTGTAAAGACCGACCTAGTTGGAATGTTAGCAAAGCTAGACACTATAATAGGTCTAGAAATCCTCAGTGTACCTAGCTAGGACCAGAACTGCACCTAGGCTTTCTCTCCCTATATAAAGAGGCTAGGGACACCCCTTGTACACACAATCATATTCATCAATCCAACGCAAAGGCTAACACCAACTAGATGTAAAGGCTTTTACTCGATCACAAGGGCTCAAACCATTATAAAATCATTTGTCTCTTGTATTCTCATCAAGTTCCTAGTTCACATGCCCCATGAAAAATCATTCCAGGTGACCCCGTGATGAGTTGTCGGTCATCAAACATTGCAGCTAGCGCGCCATGTAGGAGCTTTCGGAGGACTCATGTTCGAGAGCTCAGCAAACTTTGACAACATGATGTTCCTGGCAGGTTCAACCTTCATCTTCGGTTCCTGGGATTTGCGAGCCTGACAATGGTAGCAAGCTTTGAAGCTGGCTCATCAAGTTTCTAGTGCCTTTGGAAGCTCTTGTCGCTCCTACAATCAAATTGGATCAACTTGCCGAGAAGTTCTATCAGCTTTTGATTTTTGATTCAACTCAGATCTTGAAGGTCCCCAAGAAGATCGACTCCATTTTTAGTCGACTAAGGTGATCAACCCAGAGTCCCATCTAGGTTCTACAACCAAAGTGTCGAGTCCTTATCCGATAGGCTCCGCAATGCAGCTCACATACATCAATATGTGCTTCAAATCAACATAGTGTAGGAGATCCCATAGAGGGGCCTTGTGTTGTCCATCACTCTTCAAGGCTTCGTCGTTCACTGGCATGGGTTCAAACCAGATGACTATTACCCGGACTCATCCCGGGTAATAGCCATGGCAGAAATTTTACCCTTTCAAGATGGAGACGCACTCCTCAGAGACAACCAGGGCTCTACAGAGATTCTTAGGAGCTCTAGGATAGTTGAATCCAGTCCATACTAGGTATCTTCACATGCTCTAGAAGTGTTTATGGCACCCGAACCAAACCAGGCACCTCTCTACGCTCCAGCTCCACCTGATATCAACTTAGAGGATGAAAGTCTCTCTAATATTTCTCTTGATGCACTCAGACCCCTAAATGAGACCGATGTCAAGATGGCCACCAGAGAAAAGAAGAATAAGTTGAAGGGCGGCATCTGGGTCATACAGGGTCTAGAAGACTAGGTTTATTATCAACATCGTATGGAGGAGTAAAATTGCTGATGCTTGGAATCAAAAACCAAAGAAGAACAACATCGCAAAGATGATAGACACGCTCATGAGTGCCTCGAGCATGGTCAATGCATAGCTGGTTCATCTTGTAATATGGAATCAGAATTCGCTCCATGGTGTAGACCTGTTGGCCCCTAATTTTTAGGGTCCACTGTGCATCATATATCACTCCTAGGATCAGTAGGTGATACGCATAATTGAGACAAGATTGATATCAAAAACCATACTTTAATTAATCTAGGAAAAATATGTTACAAGGTTCTTATGCCTTTACACAGCTTGGGCCATTGGCCTTACAACATACATCAGAGTTTCTACTACAGCGGTTCTATGATGTCGTGGTTCCATTCCTACAGATAACATGGAGTGTGGACGCAACCCTAGCCTTAAGCGTATTTCTGTGTCTTAGTCATGGTAGTCCTCGAGTAACTCCTTCATGTAGCGACACCGCTCCATCATCAGGTATGCTTCAGGTATCACCTATCCTTGCGTATTCTTCCGTAGCTTTGTCCTTGAGTGCTCATATGTAGCTTCACTCCTAAAAATATAGAATAAAGGGGATTGAGTACATAAAGTACTCAGCAAGCCCTAACTTTGGGTGGAGAGAGGTGGATAGAAAGGCTATGTGGTGGTAAAGGTAATATGGTGAAGTAGTTATAATTATAGGTTGGGCCCTGGTAGGGTATTACCATCCTCACCATTTCCCGAGTTAATTATAGGTTACCTTAACATAAAACAATCTTACCTGATCATCATAGTTGTCGAAGCCTAATCATTTGTGACCTCATCCCATCAGTTGCCCATTACCAAGGACGTGGCTATTCGAATAGGATTAGTAAACTCTGCAGTGGTGTACAAATTTTCCCACATGATAGACGTAGTCGAAACCTAGGCCACAGGCTCGACAGGCCTAACGAGACCTCATACCCGAGAGGGCGCTACCTTAGATTTCCATATAATTCCACCACGGACTACTCAAGGATCGGAACCCACAAGCATCAGGATGATCACACAGCATCCTAGATTGTCGAGTGGTTGGATGATCACACAGCATCCGGTGGATGATCACATAGCATCCAAATTAAGTAAAAAGGGTGCTCGCACATGGCACAACAATAAATTTTACATGGAAGACCACATAGCAACCATGCCGGTCAGACCACGGTATATCACACAGTAGCCGTGTCTTCTCCTGTTAGCCCATTGCCACTCCGGCCTCCTAGTGAAAATTATACTTCTATCCAACGGGGTGTGAGATCAAGTCTACCCATATAGACATGTGGCTCTACGAAAATTCTGCCTAGGCGAGATGGCAAATGAACTAGTCATTATGTGACTGAGGCAAGTATCTCCCACAGGATCCCAAACAGGCAATCCTACCAAGGTAACTCATACCACATGAATTACCCCCACTCGCCCTTGTCGGGTTTCATCCAATTTTACCAATTTAAGTTCCATAGTTATTGTCGTCAAATATATCATTCTCATATCTCATCAAGGTAACCAATACATTCTCATAAAGCATATTATTATAAGAAAACTCATAATTCATCATAGTTCAATATGAATTCATGAATGTGAATATAGGGAGTATATATATAATGATTGGTAAGGTATGATAGGTTTATGGTGGAGGCTACCAAATATAGAGGTAGTAGAAAGGGAGTAATTAAAAGAATGGTAATGAAGGAAAGGCGGGAATTAGGACTTGCCACTATTCGATGACGAGCACTCCGAGGTTTTAATTCCGATGTTTCTGGCTTCTTCATCCTTGTATAGTAGTGCTTCTGTGGTCCTTCAGGTTCTCCATGTCTTCTAGCCTATGCTTGTCTATCGCTGATAAGCAAGAATGCACAAGCAAGAAAAGAAAACTAGAATTTAAATAACACTAAATAATGAAACAAATGGTATGAATAGTTAGAGCTTGAATTTAGAAGAATTTTGGTGGAAGATCAAATGATTTGGAATTAGATGGAGAAGATATGAATTATCAAGAATTTAAGAGGAAAGCGAACATATGGAATATAACTTGGGAATTATTTCTGAAAGTTGGAATGAATAAGATGAGAGGTTAGGATCAGGAGTATAACTAGTTTATTTAAGAATTTTCTGAGATTCTTATAGAATAAAAAATTATTTTCTACTCACCACAGTTGCCAACGTGCACCTTCTTCGAGTGGGACATGAGCTTGACACGGCACTATTCTGTGAACCTGCTGGTTTATTTGTGCGACGGACTGTTCGTGCATGGTTCACGTATATCCTAGGTTCACGGTAAGTGAGTAGAGCAGCTCTATCTCTTACAGCAAGGTCCCACTTGGATAATGTGTCATGCTGTCATTGGCCCTCATGACGTGGCCAGAGACGACGACATTGGTCACCACGGCCTGTGGGTCCTCATCCGCTCAAGCTGACTAGGAACAGAGAGAGAGAGAGGGAGGGAGTGAGTGAACGGCCGGATGAAGAGCACGGATGCATGGCGGACGGCAGGCTGAGCTGGAGCTCCGTTGTGTGACCTCGGCGAGCGCGGCTTCAGGCCTGTGAGGGCGGCTAAGCAGGATACGAGAAGCAAAGCACAGTGGTGGCAATGTCTGTCGCGAGGTGGAGCAGCCGGGCCAAGGGTGTTGACGCTCGAGTCAGCTCTGGACGAGCATGACATCGGCGTCAGCGCGCTCGGTTGCGGTGGCGCGGACAGTGGCCAGCAAACTTGGCAAAGACGGTCTCGTCGGCTCTGTACTCAGCTCCGGCGCGGAGCTAGTCAGGTGGGTAGTAGCCAGGCGGGCACGACGGTTAGACGGTGGCAACATTGTCTCTGATGGCTCTGGCTTCCGCAGTGGTGTTCGGCTTCGACGACAGAACAAGGCGGCAGCGGCTTCGAGGACAGAACGAGCGCAACTGCCAAGGCGGCGGTCATCTACTCCGGTATGACCACCAGAGCGAACACAGCTTTCGACGGCGGTAGTTCGCGGCGTGGTCCGACGTGGCGCCGAGTGTGACAGTAGCTCCTACAGCGTTGCTTCGGAGCAGTGCTGGAGTGCTCGGCGGCGTTCTCGCAGACCACGGCGGCGACAAAGGCGTCGATGGTGCTCGGCTCCGTAGTCCGTAGTCGTCCTTGCGCGCGACTGAGCACGAACGGCGTCATCCTTTGGTTGCTGAGCGGCGGCAGTGCCAGCTATGGCTCCAGCGTGGTGGCCTTAGGTGGCTGGGCGGCGGCAGTGCCGGCTATGGCTCTAGCAGCAGCTTCCACTGTGGCAGCCTCAGCGACTCCGGCTCCGGCAGCTAGGCGAGAGGACCACGGGCCCGAGCGCCCGACGGCGGTGGCGTCAGTCTTTAGTGTCCCCAACTACACGTGGAGCAGAGGGAAACAGGGGAGCAGAGAACGGGGAGAGCAGATCGTCGCGCTTGGTTCTGCACGGCGGAGGCAGAGGCGCCATGCCTCTCTGCAGGCCTCAGCGTCGTCGGTTCCAAGCTCAAGATTGAGAAGGCCTGGCTTCGCGGCAGATATGGCGAGCTACTTACAGCTAGCGCGAGCTGCAGTAAGGCGGTGCCAGCAACGGCGATATTTTCCGGCCATGGAGATTTTTACCGGCAACGACACAGGTCTGCAGTGTCTACGCGGAACAAGGAACATATCGCGTGCGTGAGCTACCAACGGGATCGCGGAGAGGGCGCCAGGAAGACGATGCAGCGTCACGTTGCTTCCATCCTACAGTAAGGTGGTGGTGGTGACCCTTACGTGTTTCACGTGCTCGGATGTTGTGGCAGCGGTGCTCTGTGGTGTAGCGGTGGCCGCAGCGTACACGGCTTCTGCGCGGTGTGTGGTGTCGCTGCTACCTGACCAAGCTGCAGCCGTGCTTGCTGGTCTTGCACATGAGTGGAGAAAAGAGATGGCCGTGCATTGCAGCTCATTCGGGAAGTGAGGAGCTGGCCTCAAAAAGGAAGATGAGAAATATACATACGCATACATATACACATATACATATGTGTACCTTTGTATCCATGTACTCTTCATCTCCCGTAAAATAAGAGAAGGGGATTTTATATTCCTAGATTTCTCAGACTATAAACAAGCACACATGAGTGGATTCGAATTGAATTTGAGAGGGATTGAATATGTGATGGACATGGTAATTAAGGAAATGTTCAAGGATGATATTTGGTGGAGGATAGCAATGGAAATATTATCTGGTGCCAATATAAATTTCAGGGCAAACAAACATGCAAGCAAGCAGCCAACCAATCACACGTGCAACAACCTAAATTCTATACGGTGGATTTTAATGCAAGGTTTTGGATAACATTTTATTTGTAAAAAGTTGATTTTGCGGAAAATAAACTAATTAAGTTTTAATTTCTTAAAAAAATTTAAAAAATTCAAATTTTTAGTGAATTTTTATAATGATGCAAAGCACAGGGTGTTACAAGACCAAAGCTCCAACTTTAATTCTTGGTCCCACAGTTCCCAGAACACCACATTCATGGTCCCGTATGCGAATGTCTATAGCCTAGCCAAAGAGTATGAAGCTATCCAAAATTTGAGCCCTGAACAACGTCGCTTGACGGCTATATTGAAGTCCACCGCTCTCTAGTTGCACAGAAAAATCCTGTCTGCGGGCTAGCGTCCATCTCAGACAGGAAGTCAGGGACAGAGTCAATGAGTCTCCATCCATGATAGGATTGATCCAAACCCTATGCAAACTAAAGGCAATCAGGACAACTGTGATAACCGAGACGTACAGCGAGGTGGAGACGCCTACGGAAGGCCACCAGATCATCCAACTCCTCGCAACACATTGCGACAGTACGATAGGACCGAAGGCGGAGCAGAGTCCGAGTACAGGGAAGCTAGAATTCTTGATATATTCCCCTGCTTTTCGAGCCACCTTCTTTCTACCCAGCTACCCTACAAGTTCAAGCCTTCCAACATTCTAAGTATGACGGCAAGACAGAGCCAAATCAATGGCTTTGCATCTATTCCAGTCGATTGAGCTAGTCGGAGGAGATGACGATATCAAGGCTCTGTTCTTTCCCATGGTGCTCAAGACAGTACCCCTTGCTTGGTTCGGCGAGTTGGCACCCAGGTCGATCGGGGGATAGGAAGATTTGTAGAAAGTTTTCCACAGTAACTTTGCACGAATTCTTACCCGCCCGGCAACCTAGGTAGAACTAAGGGCGTGTGCCTAGAAAAAGGATGAAAGCTTCTGAGAATATTATCGATGATTCGGCGAGTTACGCGCCCAAGTTAATGATGTTACTGGTCATGAGGTCATCAATGATTTCTCCATGGGGATCAGGGACAAGTGGCAGTTTAAAGACTTCTGCAGAGATAACCCGCAAACCCATGGAGAGTTCATGGCTACAGTCCAGAAAATGATCGCAGAAAAGGAGAGAACCTAGGAGAGGTTTGCAGATGGTCGAAACAACCAGGATAATTAAGACATCAAGGGCCGTCAGGGTGGCCAAAATTGGAAGTGCAGACCTGACAATATGGTGGCCTCTGCTGATAAAGCAAAGAAATCCAATAAACCCAAGCGATTCTAGGACTTGAAGAATCTACCCTGCCCATGGCATCCGAATTGAAATCACATAGTGGGTGACTGCTGCAACTTCAAAAATTATACTCGGAAGAATGATGCATCCAAGGGTAAGGGTAATGATACCAAGTTTGTCTTCATCTAAGTTCATATGAAAAAGTTATGATTTTTTGTTGCAATCATTAACCGAGACAAACATTTTAAGACGGCTAGCTCCGTACATTGATTAATGGAGATGGATGTCTTAAGTTGCATGCCTCAGTTAATGGATTAATGGAGGTGGATGCTTAATGCTGCCCGCCTCCGTTAAGCATTAACTATGGCGGGCGCTTGGCTGGCGGCCCTTCCACCGATTGGTCCAGGTGGCTGCCCAACCCTTCAGCCTCAGATAATAAAATGACGCTGCCTCGCAAAATCATTTATGTAGTAGTGAAATGAAAGTTATAGATCTCTAAAAGCGATAGAACTTTATAGTTGATGACTTTTTTATTTAAAATCATCTATCCTTGCAAAACTATGTTTAAAATTCTCATGTTTGAAATTCAAAATTCTCAAAATACCTCGGATGGTGAAATGACCGTAACCAAAGTTGTAGATCTAATAAAGTTATAGAACTTTAGTCGATAGCTTCTTTATTGGAAATCATCTATTTATGCAAAACTACATTTGAAGTTCTCAAATTTGAAATTTAAAATTTTATAATGATCTAAACGTCTAAAACTAAAGTTGTAGATCTCGAACAGTTATACCACTTTGTAGTTGAGAATTTTCTCATTTGAAACCATCTATCAGAGAAAAATTGTGCTTGAAGTCGTCTCATTTGTTCAAATTTTTTAAACAACCTCAAATGGAGAAACTACTAGAACAAAAGTTGTGCATTTCAAAAAGTTGTGTTGCTTTGTAGTTAATAACTTTTCATTTAGGTTTGTTTAGGATTCTGAACATTCTTTTCTAAACAGAATTAGTATAATATCAGGGGAAAGAATATCTCATTTGGACACAAATGTGTGTGGGATGGAGTGGCTAGAGAAATAACCTGAGAGGCAACGGGTCCTTGGTTTCATCCCTGGTGGCGGCAAAGCGTAATTTTTCAAGCTTGTGCCTTGATGATTCGTAAGGGCGACTCATTTCCAACCGCATCTACAAATCAATTTCTAGGGATGCATGGTTGGCTAACCGCCCCTAGAAATACTTGATTTCTAGAGACAGATGGGTAGGTGCAGCTGAGCCAGCCACCTCTACTAACCGTCCCCAGCCGCCCCTAGAAAGCCTCTTGGGCGTGGCGCTCCTAGCTAGCAGTAGCTAGCTGGCCATCAACACAGGGTTGGATGCAAGCGGCCGGTCTTGGCTGCGAACTCGCACAAGTTCAATTTTGTGGGTTGCCGGGCTTGCATCCCTGTCCAACAGCCAGGGATTGACCGGATTGGTGGGAGGGCGAACGGGTGACCTAGAGGAGTTGATCCAATCCCTGGAGGTGCTTTATAACGAACGAATAGTTTACTTTATTCTTTTCCAGGCAATTGCCTTTTCTTTTCCACGAGTTGCGTGCTGGGTGTGCAGGGTATCAGATGATCAACTTGAGCCTAGGTCTTTTCCTGGTGCCTTAACCTCTTGGACAGGCATCGCACGCTGGTCCTGCATGCATGCCTTTGTGTCCTGCATGCTATGTGTATATATATATATATAACAAGATGACCAATCGGCGATCGTAGATAACTTTATTCTCGGCTCACGTCAGCAACTGAATTATTGCGGTCACTTCTCCGGTTTCACTATATGTAAGTTGCTCTGTATCTAAATAGCTAGATCTCATATAATGCGTGTACGTGTTTCTGCATGAGATAATTTGGCCAATTTACATTACCCTTTTCTTGCTAGAAAAAAATGCATGTCCTTCCATCAATTCTATCATGATCTATACACCTCTAAACTACATGTGAGCAACATGTGAAGATGTCTGGGTTTTAGGCATCCAACGTCGTAAGTTGTTCAAAATTGTCTCAATCTTTTTTCATAGCCTCCACATGCAATGACATGACACATCAAGAAGTTTCGTCATTTTCGGACTTCGTATGGATTTTTCATAATTAAAAAATACTTTTTCCTCACGTAACTCGCCATGCTACGACACCAACATGGTCCTAACTTCATGCGAGCTCCTGGATACGGCCTCAACATACTCCAAGAAACATGAATAATATTTTTGGAATGGCCAAGTCCTATTATTTCATGTACCTGCAGTTCAAATGAGGAGTCGCCAGAAAAATTCAAAGAAACAAAAATAACTAGGAAAATATAGCAAAAAAACTCAAAACTTTCCCCAATTTCAAAATTAACATGTATTTGTTGTACCAAGGTTCTAGAAAAATTTGGGATGAAAAAACAAAAAAAAATTGGCACTTTGCCGAGTGCCATGGTTGACACTCGGCAAAGAGGCCTTTGCCGAGTGCCTGCCGACGCGGCACTCGGCAAAAATTTTTGGAAAAAAATAATTAAAAAAATATTTGCCGAGTGCCTAACGGCCCACACTCGGCAAAGCCGACGGCCACGGACGCCGTTCGGCCTGGGCTAGCTTTGCCGAGTGGCGTACTTTGCCGAGCGCCGGGCACTCGGCAAATAGGCCCTTTGTCGAGTGCCCCGAGTTGCCGAGTGCCTGACACTCGGCAAATAGGTCTTTGCCGAGTGTTCCATCTGGCTCTCGGCGAAGCCTCCCTTTGCCGAGTGCCCGATATTTGGCTCTCGGCAAATGTTTTAACACTCGGCAAAGCGCCGGATTCCTGTAGTGATAGGAAAGAATAATGGTGGGTGTAGTGCGTGGTTGCATCGATGCTGGTTTATTTCCATGAAGCTTCCTGCTCCTCACGTACTTACTGGCTAAGCAAAGGCTCATCCTTCCATTCTAGGCAAGAGTTCCTCCCGTCCACTCGCTCCTCACTCAACTCATCATTCCATTCCTTTTTTTTTGAATTTTCTTCATTCCATTCCTGGGCAAGAGTTCCCCGTCCCCTCGTATGAATTATGATCCACGAGTTCGATTCCCGGCAGACGATATCTGAACCCATTATTCGCCAGCACTAGGGCGAATAGTGAGCGAGATGTAGCTTTGGGCCTGTTTGATGGATTTTTGTCGAAATAAAATCCATGTGTACCATACCACATATACGTTTGTTATGTACATGCAAGGGGCAGAAGGCTAGCAGGCCTACTCATACCACCAACGTACTACAGGCCGTATGTATGTGTCTGTGTGTGTGTATATATATACACACACACACATATACATACACGCCTCGAGGAGCAAGCTGGGAGAAGCTAGCGAGCTTAGCGAGCTTCTTCACGTCATAAGAGGAAGAGCGTATACGCGTATATGTGCTTCAACATACATGCAAATAAGCTAAGCTAAG
>CM041633.1:12467878-12654898 GCA_023333625.1 Bothriochloa decipiens
CTCCACCACCGCCGGCGCCCCTCCGCCACCTGGCCGCGCCGGCGCCCCAGCGCTCGCCGCGCCACCGGGCCCGCGCCTAGCCCCGGCGGCCCCGCCCCTCGCCGGCGCCCCGGTCGACCGGTCCTTTGCCCCGGTGGCCCCACCCTCGGCCGCGCCCCGTTTCGCCGCTGCCCCTCGCAGCGTCCCTTGGCCCGCCTCCGAAGTGCCTGCAGAGAGGAGGAAGAGGAACCAGGGGAGAAGAAAGGAGAAGGGAGAAGGAGGAGGGGGGAAGGAAGAAGGGAAGGGAGGAGAAGGAGGAGGGGGAAGGAAGAAGGAGAAGGGAGAAGGGAGGAAGGAGAAGGGAGAAGCAGGAGGCTGGTCGCCCTCACCGTTCGCCCCCGTAGTCGTACCCGTGCGTCTCCGGAGAAGAAGGTTGCCGCAGCACCGCGTCACTCGACTCCACCGCCACCTAAGGTATAAAACTTCCCCTCGGTTGTCAGCCTTCGTGCCATGTATGTCATTGAAGGTGTTCGTGCCGTATGGGTCGTTGACGGCCTTTGTGCCATGTATATCATTGGTGTGTGGGCCATCGTGCCGGAAATGTGGACGTCGGTCTTTGTGCCGACTTTTCTTGCAGGTTTTGGAAACCTCCCCGTACAGGGGAGGTTCTGCCGAATTTTTCAACTAATAGTGATGTTTTTCTTCTTTTGTAGAGCAGGACGTGTTGGAGGGGACTTGGAGCTGCATCGACTCGCCACTGCACCGACTCGCCACTGCGCCGCCACCTTAGGTATAATTGAGCTCTCTCTCTCTTACCGTTGTCGTCGTAACCAAGTTAGGCGTCTCCCGTCCAAAAGAGATACGGTCATTGGTATGTGTGCATATCTGCGACGGTATCTCTTTTGGATTGTCCACGTTTTTTGGACAGCCCGTGGATGCGTAGATGGGTTAGCTTCCATGTTCTGCTCCCGTTGGAGTCGGAGTTTCGGCAGTACCTCCCCGTTGTTCTCCGGATACACACTCTCCCCACCAGGACGTGTATCGGGAGAACAGCGGTGAGGTGCTGCCGAAATTCCATCTCGGACGGGAGCGGAGCATGGAAGCTAACCTTATCTACGCATCCTCGGGTGGGATTAGGACCTATCCTTCACCTATTAGATGGTAGGGACGCCTTGTATATGCAGGAGAGGGTTTTATTGCTCGCTTATATTGGCACATGACAGAGGATGGATGACCGTGAGTGGATGTACACGGGCTTCGAAAGTAAGAGCCGTGAATGGGTTAGGGGGACCAATGCTTTCCTGGAGCATGCATTTGGCCCAGTTGCTAAGGGGTCGAGTCGGATGCCGTGTCCCTGCAGCAAATGCAAGAACAAGAAAAAGAAACGAAAGAGGGAGATGTACAGAGATATTTACAAGAATGGATTCGTTCCAAACTATACTTGCTGGAACCACCATGGTGAACGTGCTCGTATGAGGGAGGAGGCGGTGAGATCCCTCCTCGAAGAGTATGATGTAGATGCCGGGATGGCTGACATGATGGTCGACTTTAACGAAGCAATGGAGGTGGAGGATGATCCAGAGGAAAGCGCAAAGGCGTTCTACACCATGATGGAGGCGGCACAGAAGCCCCTTCACGAGAAGACAACGGTTTCGCAACTGGATGCAATTTCGCGCCTAATAGCGTTGAAGTCGCAATTGGGCATTAGTCGAGACGGCTTCGATCTCGTGTTGACAGTTTTTGGCAAACTGCTTCCGGATCATCATATCCTGCCAAAGAACACATACGAGTCACAGAGACTCCTTTGTGCACTTAAGATGCCTTATGAGGGGATCCAAGCTTGTATGAATGGGTGCGTCCTATTTAGGAGAGAGCACGCGAAAGCAACACACTGTCCAAAGTGCAAAGTCTCTAGGTTTGTGGAGGTAGAAGGTAGTGATGGTAAAACGAAACAGTCTAAGATCCCCGAGATGGTCGTACGACATCTTCCTTTCCTACCGAGGTTGCAACGGCTATACATGACAGAGGAGTCCACGAAACAGATGACTTGGCACAAGAATGGAAAAAGATACAGTAATGACAAGATGGTACACCCATCAGATGGTGACGCATGGAAGCACTTCGATAACATGAATCCTGTCAAGGCTATGGAGGCGAGGAATGTACGCGTAGCGCTGGCAACAGATGGGTTCAACCCATTTGTAATGATGGCGGCCCCGTACACTTGTTGTCCTGTGTTCGTGATCCCCCTCAATCTCCCACCCGGCATCATGTTCGAACCCAGGAATGTGTTCTTGACACTGATGATACCTGGACACCCAGGAAACAACATGGGTGTGTTCATGGAGCTAGTGTGGGATGAATTGCAGAAGGCTTGGGAAGAGGGGGTACTGACTTACGACCGAGCTACAAAGAGGAACTTCATAATGCATGTGTGGTACCAGTATTCCATGCATGACTTCCTGGCGTATGGCTTATTCTACGCGTGGGGTGTTCACGGAAAGTTCCCTTGCCCAATATGCAAGTAAGCTGTGCTGTTCACCTGGCTGAACAAGGGTGGCAAGTATTCTTCCTTCGACAAACATCGTCAATTCCTGCTGAGGACCATGAATTGAGACGAGATAAAAAGCACTTTACGAAAGGTGTTCAAGTCAGCGACCCCATTCCTCAGATCAAGAGCCCTGCCGAGGTCCTTGCCGAGATAGAGGCTCTCCAAGTTGATGAGAACAACGGTGGTTTTAAGGGATATGGTGTTGACCACATGTGGACTCATATATCGGGCTTGACTAGGCTTCCGTACTTCAAGGACCTTCTTCTTCCACACAACATCGATGTAATGCACACAGAAAAGAATGTCGCCGAGGCACTATTTGCAACACTCTTGGACATGAAAAAGTCAAAGGACAACGTTAAGGCTAGACTAGACGTGGAGACAATTTGCGATAGACCAAAGCTAGTGATGAAGACCCCTGCGCCAGGCAAGAGATGGAAAAGGGGCCCGGCCGATTACATCTTGAAAAGGGAAGATAGGAACGAAGTACTGCAGTGGATGAAGACGATATTGTTCCCGGATGGGTATGCAGCGAATCTGAGTAGGGGAGTGAACTTGCAGACTATGAAAGTCTTAGGGATGAAGAGTCATGACTTCCACGTGTGGATTGAGCGGATCCTTCCCGCCATGACCCGGGGATACCTCCCCGAGCCAGTATGGCGTGTCCTGGCGGAGTTGAGCTTTTTCTTCCGCCAGCTTTGTGCCAAGGAGTTATCTCGGGACGTGCTTGTAGACCTTGAGAAGGCTGCACCTTTGTTGCTCTACAAGTTGGAGATGATATTTCCACCCGGCTTCTTCCTGTCGATGCAACATCTGATTTTGCACCTACCGTGAGAGGCACGGTTGGGTGGCCCCGTACAGTTCCGTTGGTGCTATCCAATCGAGAGGTGTCTAAAGCTTCTTTGAAAAATGTGTCGGAATAAAGCCAAAATTGAGGCTTCTGTGGCAGAGGCATTCATTCTGCAGGAGGTGTCGACATTCACACAGGCGTACTATACTGAGAAACTTCCCAGCCGCGTGCATAATCCAACCCCTCGTTACATCGCTGACGAGAATTCATCGAAACTCAGCCTTTTTCCAAGGGGAGATGGGAAGTCCAAGCGCAGGTACCACAAAGAAGTTGTCCCATGAACAGTGGCATGATATCATGCTCTACTTGTTGTTGAACCTGGATGAAGTGATTCCTTATCAGAAGTAAGTTCTCAATGAGCTTGCATCACTATCCTACACCTATCAATCTGACCCCTTTGTTTTTTTAGGGAATTTATTAATGAACACTGGCGAGGCAATAGGGCTCCTATCGAGCAAGAAGAAGACCATCTGTTTAGACATGGTGTGCCCGATTTCATTTCCTGGTTCTGTACAAAGGTACCATCCAAGTAACCTCGTTCTGACTTTGAGATTCCACTTTTGCTCCTAGGAGCTAGTAATGTAACGATCTACCGGTCCTGACCTTGCAGGCCAGCACGGCTGCGGAAATGAGTGATGAATTGAAACAGGTGGGCAGTGGCTTCTCCCGTAGGGTCCAGTCATTCAATGTTTATGATGTCAATGGCTATCGCTTTCGCCCGAGAAGCTATGAGGCGAGTCGGGCCAACCTAAAAACCACGTGCACCGGAGTTCGTACGCCCGGCATGGATGATAAGGACTATTATGGTATAGTCGAAGAAATATACGAGCTCAACTTTGCGGGTGCCAAAGCTTTTGCGCCAGTGGTATTCAAATGCCACTGGTTCGATCCTGATGTCACTTGAAAATACCTAAAGATTGGGCAAATCAAAATTCGACAGGATTCCGTCTATAAAGGAGATGATGTCTATATTGTGGCTAACCGACACGCCACGCAAGTTTATTACCTCCCATGGGCGTGCCAAAAAGACGAGAACCTGGCGGGATGGTCCCTTGTGCAGTTGGTGTCGCCGCACGGTAAAGCGGCTGTCCCAAACGATGATGATTACTACTTTGACCCAAACATAGATAACGGCGAGTTCTATCAACCCGAGGGGCTAGAAGGGAGTTCCGAGATAGACATTCTTTCTCTCATGGGCATGGAAGTAGATAACGACATCGATGAGGACGAGGGTGTTGAAGTGCAGGATGCTAAGGACTTGCAAATCCTTGAGCGATGGAGGAAGGAGCGCGATGATAGAGTTGTTGAGGTTGATGACGATGATCCTGACGATACAGATGATGAGGATGATCTCAGGCACTTAATTGAGCTCGACAATATCGATAGTGCTGACGACAACAGTGATGATGAGTACACGCCAGCCATATTGCCCTTCGTGGGCATGGTTTCTAATTCATGTAATACTACATTGTTGTTATTATTATTATTATTATTATTATCTTGCAAATTATGTTTCTTTTACAAGTACTTGTCATTTATTTGTGCTAATTGTTTCCTTTTTTGTCATTGCAGGCACTCGACAAAATGCCAGGTGAACGGCGGCAGCGGCAGCGGCCGCTTCGACAGGTCCAGTCGCTGTACCAGCGACGGGACGAGGAGGAGACGACCGCCGACGAGGACCTGTCGGCGAGTAGGCGGGGGAGGCCCCCGTCTACGAGGAGGCTGGAGTTCCAGGACTCCCAGCAGGGGGCGGCGACGACGATGACGGCGACAACGACGACGACGACGGGGGCGAGGAGGACGACGACGACGACGATGACCGGTGACGGCGGCGAGGAGGACGACGGCGACGACGGGGGCGAGGCGACACCAGGCTCGTCATCGGGTACGAGCAAGGTCTACCAGCGCGGGCCCTCGTCCCTCCCTGACCGCCGGCCGCTCCCGGCCCAGCGCCCGGTCATTCGACCCGTGGGTGACAAGTAAGTAACCAATTCTGTTTTCACTACTTGTTCGTATACATGTTGAAAATCGAACTGCAGACTAAGAATTGTTCTTTATGACTTGTGCAGCACCTGGCTGGTTGTGAGCGGGAAAGCACGCCATGTCAATGGCATCTAGGGCCTGCTGATTCGGCACCACTACCCCGGCCAGGTCATCCACAATGGTGAACTGCAGCCTCCCATGACGTGGGAGCACTTCTCCAGCATCTCCCAGGAGGGCGAGACCGTAGCGGCGAAGATCAAGAGGGAGTTCTGGGTGAGTCTTTTCATCGCACAGCACTACTCGATACTACGTTCTTGAAACACTAAAATGATACATGATATCTGTGTGCAGGAGTTCTTCAAGTGCGAGGAAGGGCACGAGGCCCATGCGGCGCGAGTGCAGGAGAGGGTCTGCAGAGAGCGTCTCAAGGACCTGTACCACGAGTACCACCTCCAGTGCATCATCACCTACAACGCCGACGTGCTTGGCCGGGTGGTGAAGAAGCTACAAGCGAGGGAGATGCTGCTGAGTAGGGAGACCGACCTCACCAGGGACCAGTACCTCCAGGTAAGTAGGAAAGTTCAGTTCTGATTCCTTCTTTTGAAACATTCAATTCATTTTCTTGCAGTTAACTTGCTTGATGTCATGCAGATGTGTCCGGAATGGTGCGACAGGCACAGGGACTGCTGGGTAGCCATTGTGGACAGGTGGACCAGCGATGAGGCCTACGAGACACGCAGAGCCCACCGGGAATGCCGCCTGCAGATGCGAGGGGCACCACACCACCAAGGCAACCAGTCCCTCCCAGTGTACATGGAACGATGGGTATGCTTCAGTTGATTTATTTATTTCAGCGCGCAATTGTCCTTACTTGTGATCATCTTTGTATTTTTCCTCGCAGGCCCAGTCCCATCCAGGGCAGCAGGTCAACGAGTTCACGGGGTATGCCCTAGCTCACAAGGGCAAAGCGACAACGGTGGACAACGTCTACAACCCGCAGGATGGGCCCGACGCGTACACCAACGAGAGCGCCTACTCCAAGCTCGCCGAGTACACCACCGTGGCTCGCCAGTGCCATGGGGAGGAGTTCGACCCCACCACCGAGCCCCTGGACACAGACCTCCTGATGAGGTTGGGAGGAGGGAAGCAGCACGGCCGGTACTGGATGGCCAACAGTGCTATCAAGTCGTCCTCAGTTCCCACGCTGAGCGAGGTTCGAGCCAGGTCCACGAGCTCCTCCGACATCCCCATAGCGCCTCGGCAGCCGAGCAACACGCAGGTCAACGCGCAGGTCTTGGCACTGTTGCAGGCCCAACAGGTAAGTACACAGTTTCATTCGTCGTTCACTTGTTTTACACATGTACATTGCCTTTAAACATGTATCTTGCGGGGTAATATTACAGGCCCAGTTGGCAGCGTTGCAGGCCCAGCAGGCGGCCCAGGAGGAGACCTATACGCGATCGCTGCAGGCTTTCCGGGAGCAGTCGGCGCGTCAACTGGAGGTTGTCCAGCAGCACTCGGCCCGTCAGATGGCGGACGTGGCGAGCTACTTCCAGGCCCTTCAGATCCCGGGAATGACCCTGCCTCCGTTGCCTGCCTCGCTGTTCGCTCCACCCCCTCCTCCTAGTCCGGATCCTACGTCGCCTCAGGTTTACTCTTGTTAGCCTTGGTGTTACTTTACTCTTGTCACTTTTGTTAGCCAATTTGTTATTATGTTCTTGGGCAAAGCCAATGATGTAGACATGTGTTTAAATGTTAGGTGGCTGCCAAGATGTTTTATATCTCATGTTAGTCATCAAACCATGCGACACATCCATACCCAGCAACACTTGGGCCTGGTTTCATGTGATGGCTGGGATGGATGTGTCCCGTGGTTCCATGGCTGCCATGAACTTATCTTGTGGCGTTTATATGGCAACCACCAATGATACATTTTCCAATTGATACAGAAACACATGTCACAAACTGAGGCTGCTGGTTGCTAGACTTACTCTACTACTACTACTTACTCGAAAATGGCCATTTTTATTGTACTAATTAGATTGCTTCTCATTTGTGCAGCCACAGTCGGCGGGTTCGAACCCGACTCCTACAAGTGGACCTTCTCCACAGTACCTTGGCCCGCCTCCACAGTACCCGCCTCCAGGTGCCGTTCCTCCACAGCAGGGGTACTCCGGGTGGATAGGCGGCCCTCAGCTTCCGCCGCCGGGGTGGACGTTCCAGGGTGCCCCTCCATAGCCAGGGTGGAGCTCGTGGCCAGGGCAGCAGGGGCCTGGGAGCTCTTCACACTCAGAGGGCCCTGGGGGCGACGCCACATCTTAGGTATGGATTTATGTATGGACTTGGGCAGCATGGATGTGTATGGACTTGCATGGATGACTTTATGTTGTGGATGGACTTGCGGCTTCGACCGTTATGTTGGATCATGCTTGGATGTGTGGATGGACTTGTATATGCATATTTGTGATAATGGCTTCGACCATTATGTTGGATCATGCTTGAAATGTGAGATATTTGTGCCTTTATGTGAGATTATGTGATATTGGATACATATTTGTGATAATGGATGCATATATGTGATGTTTGTTGAATATATGTGATATTGGATGAATGAAATGAGAGAAAACAGCAGAAAACATGAAAAAAAATCTGTTTCCCAGCTTTGCCGGGTGCTAGCACTCGGCAAAGCTGGGAATCATGACCCAGGTCAGCAGCTTTGCCGAGTGCCAGCCTGGCACTCGGCAAAGTGACCATAACTTTGCCGAGAGCCGGCACTCGGCAAAGATCTTTTTCGAATAAAAATAAAAAAATAATTAAGCTCTTTGCCGAGTGCTTGCCACCTCAGCACTCGGCAAAGAATTTTTGGGAAAAAAATAAATAATCTTTGCCGAGTTCCCTCCTTGTCAGCACTCGACAAAAAAATTTTTAAAAAAAATAAAAAAGTCTTCGCCGAGTGCCTGCCACGTCAGCACTCGGCAAAGATGGCCTGGGGTTGACGGCGGCCGTTAGGTTTGCCGAGCGCTGACATGGCACTCGGCAAAGGCTTTGCGGAGTGCACGACACCTGGCACTCGGCAAAGAACCCTTTGCCGACGTATTCTTTGCCGAGTGCCTTTTGCCGAGTGCGGCACTCGGCAAAGCCTTTGCCGAGTGTAAAACGGCCTTTGCCGAGTGCTTCGAGCACTCGGCAAAGACCCTGATTCCTGTAGTGACTCCTTCCTACTCAGCCACGATGTGCCATAATAGCGCAGGTTGGGCCTGGTCTTCCTGGCGTTCCTGGGCCAAGGCTCGGTGGGCCCGCCTTCTTCTTCATCTTGACTTGCAGCAGAAGGATCAGCTCCTTGGTTAGCAGGATTGCTAACAATTGCCCTCCCTTGAGAGCCGGCATGACCCCGTGCTGCTCCAAGGTCTCCTAGGTCGCTAGCGAAGGTGGCATGTCACATCCGGTTCTAAGGACAAAACCAGATATACAGTATGTATGAGTCTTAAAGGACAAATCCCACATATAGCTACAAATAGTATCAATTGCAATGCTTTAAATATGACGTACACAATATATAAAAGATCACCTAATGAACAATCAGCGGAAGGACGACTTCAAACTCCGGGTGTAGACTTCACTCCACTGGATCCAAACTAACTGGTTGACAACAAGCCTAACACTCCTCCTGAGGTGTGGGGGGGAATAGCAAGAGTGAGTCCATGTCGAACTCAACAAGTACAGCATAAGGCAGTATAGCCCGTAAACTCATGATCATTGTAACATAAATAATGTATAAAACATAAATGGTAAATAAATGAGCATCTTAACATAACCAGAATCATCATCTAATATAAATGTCTCCAAGGCCGCTCGTGTCCTTGAGCAAGGCTAGTATGCTAGTTTATTAAACTCTGCGCAGAAGTGTACACTTTCACTGTGAGCCGTGAATTGCCCTTTCGCCCGAGGCCCATCGACCTCTTAGCTCACTACCAAGGAAATCCGGCAGGGTTCACTATGAAGCCTTTCAAAGGTTTGTCTAACAAGTTAGGGCCACTAGGTTTCCCCATCAATAAGCATGAACCCTCCCCCAAGAGGTGACTAACAAAAGATAAGAACCACACCTTCTTGGCAGGCCGTGGGATCATACAGATCGGAGCCCCTTTTGCGCCCTTTCGGGTAACCACTAACAAGCTAGAAAAGGACCTCATACTGAGCTAAAACCAGAGCCATGTAACCCTCACAGCTGTACTGTAAATCCCGGATGATCACGTACAGATAAGATCTTAATTTTGTTAAAAAGTCATCTTTTAACGTTTAATGCTTAAACATTAATTAAATCACAAGGTCATAGTTACAGAAATAAAACCCAAGCTATACTTGCCTTAAACTCAGATCCTTCTTGAAGTCCAAATCCTCAAATAACTCCTTGATCTCTAGCTTCGTCTGGATTTCCAACGCAAAACTCACCGACTGGACAGGATCATAGAACACCACAAAAGCATCCGAACAAACATGCATAGGAAACATAATGGATTAGAACAATACACCAATCAATGAAAAGGTTTGAAAACTAATCTAGGCATTTCTAGGGTCACGCAAACGCCAAAGGCTCTAATCATAGCTATGGTGCAAAGGAAACGAGTACCAGAAGATTTGTTTTGAAAAGAAAACTATATACTTTACTAGTGGCAAAAGCATAGTCAAGGATATATTATTATATATATAGCAAGGAAATATGAATATCGATGAGCTCTGAAGATATATATACAATGAATTGATACATAGCAGAAATTATTTTGGTTTGATCTAGAAGTGACCGATTAGAATTTTGAATAAAGGAATAGCTTATGCATGATAAATATAGATGAGGCATGTAGACGTTTATATATCTCACATGCACAATTAGCATGCAGGAGCAGTAGAGAGGATGGAGAACATGAAGATGCTCACCCACGTACAGCTACGAACGGCCAGCATTAAAGGTCCTGCATGGCTGGTCGTACGTGAAGAAGGCAGCCTAGGGTGTGCTCCAGGCGACGGACTTGACAACATGCAAATCGATGGCAGCCTGAGACGGTCAAGGTCCACGATGTATATGAGACATATAGTTTCTTGATTGAGGAATAAATAGAGAATGATGATTTATGATGCATGGATGACAAACACATGACATCATCATAATCTTTAACCAGTAAAATAATACACACCTTTAATCAAGCATGCATATATATACACGGGTGCGATGGACGAAGTAGCTACTGCTGGACGAACTGGGTGGCCACGAGTTGCATCTACTGAACAGGCCGGAAGCATCACGGTCCATATAATCTTACATGGTGCAACGCTACATTCTGGATTTTGAGAAGATGGTGCTTCACGTAGGACTGAGAACGTGCACTTCAGCAGCAGGTCGACGACATCAACAGCTGCGGAGGCCGGGTGCAGATCCGAACTCGACGAGGCCCAAAACTGTGGTGCTAGGGCACGGTGGCTACTGGCTAGCTTTAGGTCTTCTAGATATGAAGAGCAGGAAAAGGTTCTCCACGACGGTGGGGCAGCCAACGGCAGCTGCGGCGGCGGGCATGTTCTCGGCGAGATCCGAACGGTGGTGCTATGACTTGAGCTAGGGTGGCTGGCTTGCTTTAGGGTTGGAGAAAGGGCAACATGATAACCGGGATCGAGATTTATAGGGAGCCTCTCGATCGATCGGCTGCTTCCAAAGAGAGAGAGATAGATTTCAGGAAGTCCACGACATGCAACAAAGAGTTGGGTTCGGTATCGAGCCCTGGCTCGTGGTCGACTCGAAGAAGAAGAGCAGGCGGGCAAGCAGGCTGGCTGCTTTGGGCCAAAGTGAAGAAGAGAGAGCAGGTCGTGTAGGCCAAATGCCATGAAAATAGATAGGGAGAGTTTTGGCCTGTTCTTTTTATTTTTAGAATATTTCAATGGCATTTTCAAATAGGTTTTCAAATAGATTTTGAAGTCATTTTGATCTTTGGTAAAAATCACACATCACAAAAATAAATAAACAGCAGCATGTATGCACAAACATGTTACTAACTCTTAAGATAATTTTTAATTTAACAAAAACTTTTATTTTCCTAGGTTTTCATGAGCACAAAAATACATAAATAAATCATTTTTACTATATTTTTAAAAATACAAATTTTGGGGTGTTACATGGCATCTGGGACCAACGCACCAGAACCTGCTCAACTGGATGTTGTCCTGGAGTCCAGCGATGCTGTAGAATTTCTTGTGGAACCTGAAACTCAGTAGCAGAGTTAGGCAGTGCAGTAGTCACCAGTTCTGTCCCATGTGAAGCTTTCAACTGGGACACATGGAAGACAGGATGTATGGCTGCAGATTCTGGGAGAGCCAAGCGGTAGGCAACTGCACCAACACGAGCAGTAATCTGGTAAGGGCAGAAGAATATGAACGCGAGCTTTTGATTAGAGCGAACAGCCATAGATGATTGAACATAGGGTTGCAGTTTGAGGAACACCCAGTCCCCAACATGGAACTGACGCTCCGTCCGAGATTTATCAGATTGCCTTTTCATTCTTTGCTGAGTTCGAGCCAGGTGTTGTTGAACCAGTTGCTGCATCAATTGTCTTTGTCAGCCAATCAGACAAAGACTGAACTGGAGTGTCTACAGAATCCAAAGACAGACCAAAATGCTTGGGATCGTAACCGTACAGAACTTGGAACGGAATACGACCCAATGCAGAGTGGAAACTGGTATTATACCAGTACTCTGTCAAAGGAAGCCACTGATTCCACTTTGATGGGCATGCATTGACAAAGCACCTCAGATACATTTCAAGACATTAGTTCAACCTCTCGGTTTGGCCATCCGTCTGAGGGTGATACGATGTACTCATCCTTAGATCGGCACCAGCAAGCTTAAATAGATTTTGCCAGAACAGACTCATAAAAATATGATCTCTGTCAGATACAATTGCTTGAGGCAGCCCATGCAAACGATAGACAGTGTCTAAGAATATCTTGGCAACCGAAGCAGCAGTAAATGGATGCTTGAGAGAAATAAAGTGCCCATATTTTGAAAACTTGTCTATAACAACCAAGATGGCATTATATGTACCTGACTGAGGCAAGCCTTCGACAAAGTCCATTGAGATGACTGCCCAGGCTGTAGAGGGTATTGGCTATGGTTGAAGAAGGCCAGGATATTTGGCTCGGTCAGGTTTGGATTGTTGGCACACTCTACAATACTGCACCATGACAGGACATCTGTTTTCATCTGTGGCTAGTAGAAAAGCCGTTTCATATGGTATATATTGCTGGAGCGCCGGAATGACCACCCAATGGACTAGAGTGTAAGGCAGAGAAGACTCTCAATTGTAACTGCTTATTGGAGACAAGCCAAATTTTTTCATTGTACCTTATGAGCCCACCACAAGGTTGTAATGTGGATCTTTAACACCAGCAACTGATAGCTTAGACAGCAAGGCCAATGCTGAATTATCTGTCTGATACCCGGTAAGAAAGTCCTGTAACCACTGAGGAGTAACAACAGACATGGCTAACAGCTGATCAGACATGGGCTCAGTGAGTTGCTTTCTTGACAATGCATCTGCTGCATTATTGTAAATTCCTCTTTTATATATGATTTTATAATTCAAGCCCAACAGCTTAGTGAATACTTTTTTGCTTCCATACAGTATGCAAACTTTGTTCATTGAGGTGAATGAGGCTTTGCTGGTCTGTGTGAATCACAAGCTGCCCTTGCAAGAAATATGGTCTCCATTGATCAACAGCAAAAAGGATTGCGAAGTACTCCTTCTCATAAGTAGATAAGCACTGAATTTTAATGCCCACAGCCTTGCAAATAAATGCAATTGGATGGGCATTCTGAGTAAGGATTGCTCCTATACCCATTGCACAAGCATCAGTTTCCACATGAAAAGGCATGTTAAAATCCGGGAGAGCAAGACAAGGTGCAGTAGACCAGGCTTGCTTTAACTCCTAGAATGCAACTGAATGAAGCTCAGTCCACTTGAAGGGAACAACCTGACAGAGCAGCTGAGTTAAGGATATAGCAATTATGCCAAAGTGCCTGACATATTTCCTATAATATCCAACCAAGCCTAAGAACCCTCTGACCTCTTTCGCTGATGTTGGAGTGGGCCAATCTTTAACAGCTTGAACTTTACTTAGGTCTGTAGCAACTCTAGATGCACTGACCACATGGCCAAGGTAAGCTATGGACTGCTGAGGAAACTTACATTTGCTAAACTTGAGATGCCAGTTGTCCTATTTTAGCCACTCAAACACCTGCTGTAGATGAGAAAGGTGTTCATCATAAGATCTGGTATACACCAGAATATCATCAAAGAATACCAGCACAAATTTCCTTAACCCAGGTGCTAAAGTACAATTCATTGCGCCTTAGAAGGTTCTAGGGGCACCAGTTAAGCCAAGGGCCATTACTCTAAACTCATATTGGCCCAAATGAGTTTGAAAAGCTGTTTTATGTTCTTCTCCAGACTCCAAAAGAATTTGATGGAATCCTCCTCGCAGATCCAATGAGGAGAACCATTGTGCATGGGCTAGCTCATCCATCAACTGGTCAAAAATAGGCACTGGGAACTTAGACTTCAATGTGATTGAATTTAGTTGCCTATAGTCGACACAAAAATGATAACCACCATCTTTCACGGGAACCAACAACACTGGAGATGAAAATGCACTAGCACTAGGTTGAATGACTCCTTGTTCAAGCATCTCAGCAACCTGTTTTTCCAATTCATCTTTAAGCTTAGGTGGGTACCTATATGGCCTTACAGCAATAGGAGTAGCACCAGACAGAAAAGGAATTGTATGGTTACAAGCTCTAGGTGGTGGCAAACTAATTGGTGGATCAAACAGCTGCTGGTAATGCTTGATTAACACTTGCAAGTCAGGAGGCAAGCCAGATACATCAGTAGAAGCACTGTCCAAAGTGGCGAGACAGATCTATAACAGCAAGGACTCAGAGGAAGTAGGCAATAGACCTTGTAACTATACTTGAGAGTCACCATACAAGAACTGAATCCACTTCATTTTCCGGTGAATTTGCATTAGACTATACTACTCTAACCAGTCAATGCCCAAAATCATATCAAAATGTGTAAGTGGTAAAATCTTCAGATTGGCAGAGAAGGAGCAATCATCAATGAACCGTATAGCATTTTGCAAAGTACCAGAACTATCCAGCATACCACCACCAGCTACACTGACTTTAGAGCTATGAGGAATGACCACTGGAGTTTTTAACTGCCTGACTACAGAAGAACTAATAAATGAGGAAGCACTCCCAGAGTCATGCAAAATAGTGAGTGGCAAACCTTGAACAGTGCCCAAGAACTGAATGGTCTTAGGTGCAGGGGTACTAGTGGTTGCAGACTTTGAAATGGCCAAGCACACCTGGTCTTCAGTAACTTGTGGTTCTATCATATTAGCTTCAGAACACTCTGACTGATTAGAAACACAATCCCAGAGGTCTTGGACAGCATGTAACACCTCTGGTGGGCACTTGTGGTCCTTGCTCCACTTGGCACCACACTTGTAACAAAGACCAAGAGCACGCCTATACTGCTTGAGCGCTGGCATCTTGGACACAGCATCTGATGAAGTAACAGTAGCAGTAGGCACTTGGGGCACTGGAATAGCAACTTGCTTGTCCATTTTTGGTGGTGGAGGAGGTAGTGGTAGAGCATGCTTCATAGCTTGTGATTGCTTGCGATAAGAATAAGAAGAATGCTTCATGGATTCTTGTTGACCAACAGCTTCCTCCTGTAACAAAGCAAGAGTATAAGCAGTATCCAAGGTTTTTGGACGCTGAACAAGGAGAACTGCTTTGATCTCTAACTTAAGGCCATCTATGAAACAAGTAACAAAAAAGAGAGGGTCGACCACTTGATTGGTTTGGTTGTTGTAGGATTTAAGTTGGTCAGCAAGGGTAGTAAAGGCTGAAACATACTGAAGGACTATAAAGGTTTGTTTGATGGTGAAAAGTTTGTGGAGCTGGAATTCATGCTGATCTCTATCAAAACGCTCAGCAACCATAGCACAAAACTGATTCCAGCTCACAGACTCAAGAGTATTCTGAATAGATTGAAACCAACAAGAAGCTGGACCCTCAAAATACATCTCAGCCACACTGATCCACATCTCAGGTTCAGTGCCATACATGCGGAAATATTTCTCACAAAGCTTACGCCAACGCTGTGGATTTTCGCCATCAAAGGTAGGGAAGGGAAGTTTGGGTAAACAGCTGAGATTTGGTTGGTAGCCTGAGTTGGGTTGAGGAACAGGTTGAGCAATAAGATTTGGAGGAGGGGCTGGCTGTGGTCGAGGAGGGGGTATACGGATCATAGGTAGGGGTTGAGAAGGTGGGAAACACGTACCATTGGCCAGGACATGAGCATGGACAGTGAATGTCCCTTGCCCAGTATCTTGTGGAGTTGATGAAACACTGGGCCCCTTGGGCAAATTACCAGTGAAACTCACCATGGAGGGCAAATTACCGATGGTGACACCGAGTGGGAAGGAGGCGCCAGTGTCGATGGTGAGGCCGAGTATGCTGCGGGCATGGAGAAGGTCCCGAATGGTAGCACGGCCGACGAACCATGGTCTGCAGTGCTCGCCATCAGCGATGGGGACGACGCAAATGCCGCCGGGAACATCGAAGGAGTGGACGACACGAAGGCTGCAAAGGCCAATGGTGATGCCAAGACACTCTAGTTTGTTGCGGCAAACCGTCGAACACCGCGCGGTCGTAGAACTTAGACACCTTCTGGACGTGGAGTTTGAGGTCATCGATGACGGCTTGTACGCCTATAGCGCTAGCCTCCAGAGCAGCAACCCGGGTCTCATAGCCTTCGTTGGAGATGATGATGCAGTTAGACTCATTGGCCTCAATCCGCTTGGTGATGACCGTGCCATTGTCCGCTATGGAAGCCTCCAAGGACGAGATACGCTGTGCAAGGTTGGGGTCGACGGGCCCTGTGTCATGGGACCCCAACTCGGTGAGGTGATGGTCGATGAACTCGTCATGCGCAGTGAGGTTGCACTCGAGCCCAGAGAAACGACATTCCCACTAGTGAGAGCGTTGAGCTTGTCGATGACGATCTTCATGCTGGGGTCCATGATGCCTCTCACGTGTTGCCACCTAGTGAGTGGGGGCGGTCGGGTATGACAAACTCCAAAGCAACTCATGATGGCGAGCTAGGTGGACGGTGAACTCCAAATCAGAGATCGGCATGGAGATGTGGATGGAGAACTCCGAGCGGAGAATGGCATGGATCGATGAGTCTGATACCAAATTGTTAGCAGAATCTAGGGTAGGAAGCAAGGAATTGGGGAGGTAGAACCAACACTGGCATATATTGAAAGTTAACAGAGTTTGAAATTCTGGTTTACAATTTTCGTAATCCCCTTTCTCCCCTTGCGTCTAGCTTAAGTACTTCTCCTTCCAACTCAGCCACAATGGGCCACAATAGCGTGGGTTTGGCTGTCTTCCTGGCATTCCTGGTCCGAGGCTCGGTGGGCCCACCTTCTTCTTCATCTTGACTTGCAGTAGAAGGATCAGCTCCTTGGTTAGCAGGATTGCTAACACCATCCTCTTCACCAGTATGTTTTACTAGTGACTTGCTCGGTCATCAAGTACGATGTCATTTGCCGCACTAATGCCCTATTCTTTGGGGATAGACAAATGTTTCATAAGCTAAACAACGTCTTCATCATGCTACTGCCCAAGAAGCCAAATACCTCGTCACCAGCTGTCGATGAAATATCTTTAGCAGTCTACCACGGAGCTCTCCGAGGTAGTAGAAGATTGTCACACCCTGGTTTTGAAGGATTAAAACCAAGGCAAAAGCTCATGTGCATCCAAATCAAATTACACACATGAATGATAAATAACATGGTCCAATAAGCACAGTGTTCGAATAAAACAATAATATAATGTTTACATCGTACCATTAATACATAACTGTCATCAGAGTAAAGCAGAATATAAATAACATTGTCTAGAGCGAAAGGCAACTAAATGACATAGACGTAGAGACTTCATCTCGCCACAGGAAGGTCGACGGCAGCACCACGACGACTAACATCCCGGATAGTTCTCAAGGAAGTCATCATCCGAGTCATCACTTGAGCATCCTTTATTTGGGAGTTAGCAAGGGTGAGTTCCATGTCAAAACTCAGCAAGTACAGGCAGAAAGTAATGACATGCAAGGCTAAAACAAGGTACAACTAAAAGGTAGACTGTGGTAGCACTTTTAATGTAGCAATTAAGATTTAACTTTACAACCTATTCTCTAATCAACTTGGTTGAAGCACCCCAACCCTTTATTATGGTTCAAGTAGTATTTAATGTATCATTTAACATCACAAATATAAGCATATATCATTAAATATGAGATAGCCATCCCAAGGGGAACACAGGATAGCCATCCTGATAAAAACCCGAGGTAGCAACTGTGGGGGTATAGACCCCGTATACCCTCGCAGCCAGACTTTGGGCTGCTCGGTCTAGACGGCCCAGACCAGAAGACGAAGGCTGGTCCATCATCATCCTGATCGGTGGGCTGAATGACAAGACATAGCCCGTGGTCTGCTACCACCCAGGTCGGTGGGCCGCACGGGTGCTAAAGGCTGCTTGGCATGCAAGGAGTCTTAGTCGGTTAGATCCGTTCATGTACTCCAAGAATACAGCACAATGTAATCGACCATAGGGAAACCCTAGATATGTAACCTTGTCCCCTGGCTACATAAGGTGGACAAGGACCCCCTAGAACGCATCTAACTTTCCTAGATCAGAACTCATCTCATTGTATTTTGGTACTCATCAATACAGCAGCAGAGACGCAGGACGTAGGGTATTATGCTTCCGAGCAGCCTGAACCTGGATAAACCCTGGTTGTCCTGGTTGTTTGTCTTGCATCTCACCACAATCTACTACCTCAGGGTATCCTGTGGTAGACAGCTGAGGAGGTTTCATAGACAATGGTGTGCCAGGTAGAGGGTGCGTGATCTGATCTTTAGGTGATCTAGATGGTTTCATTCCCGGCCTCCATGGACTTCGAGGTAGGCGTCTCCCTCACCATTGGTTCATTCACGTGGACCACCGGTGTGGCGACGTCCCTCACATTCGCGGGCACAGCGCAGCCGGTCCCAACTTCGGCTATGATGCAGTCGGCCCCATCACCGACCGCACCAACCACGTCTCCAGCAACCTAGATCTCGGGGCCACCCCCTAGGGTCATTCCAGATGCCCATGACGAGGGCGGAGTCGATGGCCACGCCGGTGACGAACCGACGGCTTCCTTGCTACCAGAGGAGGCACTTTGACAATTTTGATCTGATCAACATGATCGATCGACACGGGAAGGGTTTGGCTAAGCTCCTCGAGTAGCCCGCGTCCAACTAGGGGCACTATAAGTAGCGCTCTGTATGCAATCTTGTTCGTCACCCATGCCGACCAGATCCAACTCTATCTGCCGCCCGGGCTCAGCCTCCAGCTAGGCTGAACGAGTTCGTTGACGTGCATCGGCGCCAGTGCACGCCTAGCGACGCTGCTCGCCAGGCCCGAGCAGATCAGAGGCAACTATGCCAGGAGCAACAGATGCAACCTGCACTAGGGCCGGTAGATCAAAACGCCCCTGGCCTAAATCATGGCCCCATCTTCCCACACGGGTTGAGCAACGCAACCGCGTCCTATGAGAGAGACTTGCAGAATGCTCCTCAGCAACATGATGACCACCTCCAGGACCAAAATCCTGATCTAATCTTGGTCCTGGAAGATCCAAGGCCCATGGTAGGCATGGTGGCTTTGCAGCAAATTCCTTTCGGGTCATACGCTATGATCCCCGAGGACGACGCCTTGTCAGATCTGCTCTCTGGACTCGATGGGACACCCTCCATCTCCTTTGACCTTACTGAGTACCTCCTCTCTGACAAAGAGAGTCCTGAGGTCTGGAGTCAGAAGAATGTTGAGGAGGAAAGCCCAAACATGCCAGACCACCAGAGGCACCAGGCACTCCCAAGATTCCACCTAGCTTCAATAGCTCGGTATTCGCGGTCAGCGTGGATGAGCCTCCTATTCCGAATGAAGCCGAGCAGGAAAGGCAAGCAAGGGACAAATGCAACACCAATCAAGAGCATCGACGCACCCTGGAGGCTCAAGAAGCCAACGCCACCAACAACAGAGGCAACGGTGATAACGGTGCGGGCCCTCAGTCGTGCCGTCTCCAACACAACCTCAATGGCGAGTTCAATGTGGTGGGGGATCAGATCGTCCACGAGACTCTCACGGTCAACATTGCTGTGGCCATGGATCAGCTTAACAACTTTCCCCCAAACAGACCCAAGATTGAAGTAATCCGCTACTTTTTGATTGCAGCCGAGGCGCAGGTGGTTCAGCTCTGCTCCGCCAGTTCCCTGACCATGTCGCATCGGTCACGATGATCCCGGCGCAGTTGTCATCGCCAACCCACAGAACATGGCACCGACAACGAGTTCAATCAAGAAGGACCTCCGCCCGAGCAGCCTTGGCAGGCCAACGCCGACAACGCCCCATGAGAGGTGTCGCGTGATGATCAGCGCCAACACGGTAATCACCAGCGTACCAACAGGAAATAGGCCAATCGCCGCGCCGAGTGCAACTAAGAAGTCAAGCAACCCCAAGATCATGATCTTCGTGGCCACCTTGATGAGCGTTACCGTGCTAGGTGTCACAAGAATGGACCAGCCCAGTTCTCAGAGGAACTCAAGGCCGTCCTTTGCCTAAAGAACTTCCGGATCAGGGATGTCAAGATGTACAATGGGTAAGATGATCCTGAGAACTGGATTATGCTGTACGAAGTGGCAATCTGAGCAGTGGGTGATGACCAGTTCGTAATGCAAACTACCTCACGGTAGTCTTGAGCAACATCGCTACCTCCAGGTTGCTCCGTCAGCGCGCCGGTAGCATCCACAGTTGGCCCCAGCTCAGGCAGATGTTCATCGACAACTTCAAGCCCACCTGTGTGTAGCCAAACACCAAATACACTTTGGCACAGGTGCGACATCATCCAAGGGTGTCGCTGTGATAGTACATTCAGCGATTCTCCGACGCATGGAATCATGTGATCGATGTCGCTCCGGCAGAAGGGATCGACCTCTTCAATGCTGGCCTAGTCCAATCACGTGGTCTAGACCTCAAGAAAAATTATCTCCTCGAGTGACTGAGAACCATGGAAGAGCTCCTCTCTACCACCCACATATTCGCTCATCTTGACGATGGACTAAATGAGGGGGACTCCCTTCCCCCAACCGCATCTACCATCACGACGACGACCGCAACCGCGACGACAACCAAGACCGCTGGCTAGATCGGTGAGACGACCGCCGCAACCGTCATAATAATCGCGACCCCGACCACCATGATGATGATCCTTATTGATGAGGACATCACTCCATTGGATGTACAAGATGATCCTCCACTGGACATTCAAGGTCCAATCACAAGAGCTCGCGCACGACAATTAAATTTACAGGTGAGCTCGTTCTTAAGGAAGTCTTTTTATGATTTTGAGAATAGATTGCTATCTAATGATTATATTGTACTTAGGAATCATGGAGAGGACCAAGGGATGCATAAGGGATGGCTTGGAGGTGTGGAGGACCAGCAAGGGCGCCCAATTCAAGGTGGAGACCCAAATCGAGTCGACTTCGAGCCTGTTTCGGAGTCCAAGACTATTGTGGAGTAAAACGGACGCCCAGGATGCATCCGGACTCCGTTTTTGATGATCCACCTATGGATGGAAAGATAATTTCATAAGGAAGCCAATGGCATTGGTTTGAGGTCAAATTCCTTCGAAATCATTGGGAAACATCAAAACAAGTTAGCATCCAGAATCTATTCTGGTGCTGCGTCACCGTTTTTGGTTCGTTGGGCCGTGTATCGTTGTTGAGCCCATTAGGGGGCGCATCCAGGGGTGGCGACGACCCTTAGACCTCAATAACCAGTCGCTACCTCTCTTGTTAGGTTTTGGGTTTTTCTTAGATTATTCTATTCACAACAGTTTCACCGCGCCGTCGGTTTGTGAGACCCTAACTCGTGAGATTAATCATTCATCTGCAATTGGTTGCATTCTTTTGTGTTCTTGCTTGTGTTCTTCGATTAGCAGGCAAAGGACTCAGCCTTCTTGGCGAGGTCGACTGTGCTTTGATGGTCGATAACCAGAGGAGACGTGGTGCTGCGATTGCGGGTTTCAGAGCCGAGTTGTTCGGAAGCCGGATCGAATTGTGTCGCGAATCCACCAAATCGAGAGTTATTAGAACCTTTCGGAAGATCGGGAACCCTAGTTCACATCAAGTGGTATTAGGGCTTTGGGTACACTGTCAGGTTCACCCTTACCCTAGTTTAGTTTATTTTCACCTTCGTCCTATAATCCAAAAAAAGCCAAAAACAGTTTAGTCTAGGTTTTCCCTTATCCTAGAACCATGTTTGGCCTTTGCATAGTTCTTGTCAGATTCCGTAGTGTTGAATTTGTGTCCTGGTCAGGGTCTTGTTGCTGGTTAGGTTGTGTTAGAGTCCAGTCATGTGTTTTTCCCCATCGTTTCCATTCAACCCTGTCCCCTTCCACCGTCCCAAACAACAAGTCGAATCTACCATATTACTCGACTTGCCCCGCTAGCCGCCTTGTGTCAATTCTCGCCGCCGCGCAAACCCTAGATAGGTCGCCAGCTGCTCATTGTTGCTTGCATCGCAGCCCTCCTTGCATCATCAGCTGAATACCTACTGCTGTGATCGGTGTTGGAGTTTAGGGACGCTTCGCCCTAACTACCGCCGCCGTGTTGTGCCTTTCGAGAAATATAACTTGAGATACCTTCGGTAAAACAGGCATAACTTTTGGCTCGTTTATTAGAAAAATTTGAAATTTTTACAGCAGCTTCTTGACTCTATTTCGAGCTGACCCAATCTAGCCTTTAGCCTGTTTGGTCCAGTTAGAATTGCCAAAAAAATTCGGCAATATAAAGAAAAAATAACAATGTTCTTGCACGCTTTTCAGAGAACGTGCTGACTTTCTATAGACCACATTCCACCTCTGTTGTAGGTGAAAATTTTTGTGGTTGCATCTTTTGTCATACTTGTTCAGAGAAAAATTTTAAAAAAATGGTGTAAAAAAAGTTTGTTCAGAGAAAAAAAAGGAAAAACAAAAAGGAGTTGCTTGTTCTATGATTGCGTGTGCTATATTGTGCTTTGTGCTTCATTCATACTTATCTCTCCATCATACTTGTGCTTCCATTGTCTTTGTTCACACATATTTGGTACTTGGAACACGTTAGGCCAGCAACGAGAACAAGTAATTGGGACTATAATTTAATATTACTTTCTGTCTTTGAATTGTGTACCACTCACATATTTTTTGGCCAGCCTTCCTAAGACCCACATATACTTCTGGACAGCAAAAGTTTTGACACCCGTAATCTCAGCGCTACGTCTTTCAGGTATCCGTGCCTTGCTAGTAAGAATCGGTCAGAACTTGTTAAGGTGTTGCCTTTTTCTCTAAATTTGAGAGGCACCACTCCACCTTTGTAGAGGATTATTAGGGATAACTTTCATGGTTTGCTGCTTGTGTTTTGTGTCTACAATGGCAGGTGATAAGGGAGAGAATTCACCCAAAGAGTTTTCAGAGTGTGTCAGCCAAGAGCAACTACAATCTGTTATAAACAATGCTCAGAAGGACTTGAACGAGACAGTTACCAAGGCTGTAACTGCTGCACTCATTGATCTCAAGATTGGCAACACCCTTGAGAGATTGGATAAATGATTGTCCATGCTGACCGATAGGGTAACTGCTTTAGAAGAACCACCACCACCTGAAGAAAATAATGATGGCAGCAATGCTGGTGATGAGGTATATGATGCTAATGGTAATGTTGATAGAGCAGCGACAAGAGAAAATAGATTACATCATCGTCTTCGCACAAATACCACAGGTATGGGTGGCGCTCAACATTTCAACGGCCACCGAGGTAATCGTACTCATGCTCCCGATGATCCTTATGCTAAGGTTAAATTTACCATACCTTCTTTTTGGGGACATTATGATGCCGAGGAATACCTTGATTGGGAGATGACAGTAGAGCAAAAGTTTTGTGCCCATCTTGTGCCTGAGCAACATCGCATTAGACAAGTCACTAGTGAATTTAAAGATTTTGCTATCATTTGGTGGACTGGTTTAGTTGCAGATAATTACCAACCTCATACGTGGGAAGAACTTAAGTTTGCTATGCGTGATAGATTTGTGCCACCATCGTATCATAGAGACCTAGGTAAAAGACTAATGCATTTAGAACAGAGACATAAATCTATGTAGGATTATTATGGTGAACTTCAGAAAGGTTTGATGCGTTGTGGCATAGTGGAGGGAACTGAGGATTCTATTGTTCGTTTTTATGCGGGTTTGAGGGAGGAAATTCAGGACATAGTTGATTATAAGGAATTTAACACTGTCAACCAGTTGTTTCAATTTGCTATGCTTGCAGAGAAGGAATTGCAGGGGAGAGATAAGCAGGCCAAGAGCAAGGCTGGCACCTCATACACACCACGTAGGGGAGCATCATCGGGGTTTCCCAAGGCATCCTCCTTCCGCGCGCCTCTACCAGCGAACAAGAGGACGTCTTCTGCGCAACCTTCTGGTTCAGGTAAAAATTTAGGATAGGAACCATCGAAGAGTGCATCTTCTGTTGCCTCAACAGGATGCACTCCTAGCCGCATTCAGTGTCATCGGTGCCATGGTTACAGACATGTGCAAAAGGACTGTCCAAGTCAGCGGGCATACATTGCTACGGAGGATGGGTACATCAGCACCTTTGACGTGGAAGATGATGATGAAGAACAAGATGTTCAAGAAGAAGGTGAGGTCTTTGGTAGCAAGGACACATCAGCCTACATGAGTGTCATTGTGCAGCGAGTGCTTAGTGCACAAGTACAACAACCTGAGAAGCTGCAACGCCATAATTTCTTCCAAATTTTCTTTGTCATCAACAACCAACGAGCATGTGTCATCATTGATGGGGGTAGCTGCAATAATTTGGTGAGTTTAGATATGGTCAAGAAGCTTGACTTGTCTACAAGCCCACATCCCCATCCGTACCATATTCAGTGGTTGAATGATTCCGGTAAGGCTAAGGTAACAAAAACTTGCAGAGTTTCTTTTTCCATTGGTACCTATGTTGATTCCGTTGATTGTGATGTAGTACCTATGGAAGCTTGTTCACTTTTATTGGGTCGCCCTTGGGAATTTGATAATGATGCTGTTCATCATGGTAGAAGTAATACATACACTTTTGTTCATAAAGGAAAGAAAATTACTTTGGTGCCGATGACCCCAGCTGAAATTGTACAAGCTGATGAAGAACGAGCTGCTAGTTTGCATGATGTTAAATCTGAAAATCAACAAGTTGCAAATTCTGTTTACCCACCTAAAAAGGATAAGTTGACACCTAATTCTATGGTCGAGGAAATTAAATTAAAGGGTGGTGTTATGCTTGCAAGAAAATGTGACCTTGCTGAAATTTCTGATGATGATATTTGCTATACTTTGGTTTGCAAACGAGCTTTGTTTTCTCTTGATGGTGTTGTTAGTTTGAGACCTCCTGCTGTCACTAACCTTTTGCAGGAGTATGAGGACATTTTTCCAGCTGAGATACCCCCGGGGCTGCTACCTATGAGAGGAATAGAGCATCAAATTGATTTGATTCCGGGAGCGACATTGCCAAACCATGCTGCTTATCGAACCAACCCTAATGAGACTAAGGAGATTCAGTGACAAGTCAAGCCAGGCGTATATACACTAATGAAAGAAGCCGGTGTTGAATATGCCCGTACCTAGAACGCTGACAATCTTCGGCGTTTTTACCCATGAAATCACTTTCGCCCAGAACGGGTTGTAATTTTTGCTTTCTTTTAATTCCTATAAGACATTTAAGCATATTCGGGGGTCTGCGCTCTTTTTCCTCACAGGGGAAGCCTTTTCAAAGGCGTGAGGTTTTTTAATGAGGCAACCCTTTGTACCCCTTTCAAACTAAGTTATATTCGGTTCCCACAAAAGAATTTTGCACTCAGAACCGCCAAACACCGAAAAACAGCAGCGCTGGACGCCAGCTCTAATATTCGGTAGCACAAAATCAGGTTGCGAGCAACCATGTGGGCACCGAATATGGTCACCATAAAATGTTCACTAGAAATTGCAAACAAACAAATCCAGCAAAAACACCAAAGCAGCGTGCTGATGAGCACCTAAGCAGGCACCAAACATGGTTGCCACAAAGCGCAAGCCAAACATGGTAAACGAATGAATCCCGCAAATTCAGATGACAAACGCAAACAGTCGAATCTAACGAATACTGAATCCCAGCCGTCTTGTTGCATCCACTACACGTAGAAGTTAAACTAGCGTAACCAATAATTACGCCAACTACTAAACAGTAGCACCTATAGCAATACCTCATGACTGAAAAGTTGTGGGAGTATTAATTAAGACGCAAGGACCAGGCAATCAAGCCTGCAACCTAACACAGCAGTAAGGAACCGCCTCTCAAACCAAGCAGTAAAGGAACCGCCTCTCAAACCAATCAAGCCTGCAACCTAACGCTAGCTAGGAGGGACTTATAAAAGAAGACCACTAGGTGGTCCCTCAGACAAAATTGGCGAGTATCAAGGCTCTCAAGGCCGTAAAAAAAAGTGCTTCGCATACCACACACGCCTAAAGAAAATAGTATTAGGATTGGGAGGATTCGGGATTATGAAAGATTTGGAGATGTCATTTCGGGCCACCATTGTACCTTGGTTCAGAGATCTATGCCATAAAAGAGTAGCAAAGGGTTTGACCGAAGCAATCGCAAAGCCAGTCATGGCAGGAAGATATTACTCAAGGCCAATAAGCTCCGAATCCATTTCCTGTGCCTTAGGAATGGCTTGTGCAATAGTGGCAATGAGATTCACCACCACTGCACCATCTTCAGCCTGAAGCAACCCAAGTCGCTAGGCCCCACAAAATCCTCGCGGGTAGCCAAAGCCTCATGCGAGCAAACCAGCCTCGGGTGTCCGGCATCGAAAGGCTCGTTGCGCCCTCAGGGGCCACTGCACCCTAAGTTCCAGACAACAATGTGGTGGCATTGGGTCAAGAACATATTCCAGCTAGCCATATTGTGGCATGGGGTAGGGGACAAAACAATGTAAGCAGCTGCAAGCTGGCCAATGATATATAATAAAAAGAAAATATGTACAATCATGAAGCTCGAAGGGCTCCCAGCTCGCTTTTCAACCCCTTCGACCAAAATGTTGGGGGGACAGCGTTTCACAAGCCTACAATAAACAATTTGCCAAGATACTCAAAGCTGAAGAGCTCCCAGCGCACTTTTCAACCCCTTCAACTGAAAAGTTGGGGGGACGGCGTTCCACAAGCCGACAATAACTTATTTGGTAAATAACACGAAGCTAAAGGGCCTTTAATTCGCTCTTCGGACCCTTCATCTAAAAAGTTGGGGGGACGGCGTCATACAATCCAATAACAAACTTTTGAGCTTGATAACCAAACAACCCATTGTGGTTCATTTGACAACAAGAAAACTAGATACTACTTCGGCAGTGCCAAATCAAACAAAAGTTAATAATCGGGTATTCCTTAAATAGCATAGGAAAATACCATTCGCCTAACGCTTGCATCATCGAAGGTTAAAGTATTAAATATTACAATAGTACTTCAGTCTCAAGAACCCACAATAGGGAGGTACCACAAAAGGTTTCAAACATAATTGTTCAAACATGCTTCAGCCTAAGTTAAACTGCCAGCTCAGCTGGAATGTCTTCAGCAGCACTGGTGCCAGGGCTAGGAGGGGCGCCGCTGGCAGCTCCAGAGATTGACGTCTGGTCATTTGCGCCGCCTGCTTCGGGTCGAGCGGAGGATTAGGAAGTTTCATGATGGGCGTGAGTGATGGTATCCTCTTGAGAGATCATCACAGCGTCGGAGCCAAGCCCGCGGTCATCACAATCGAAGATGTAGGCTTGGATCCTCCTCTTGATGGCTTCACGCTCCACAGGATCCTAGAAAGCAAACAATATTAGACCTTGGTTTCCAATAGACACTGGCATCATCTGCCACCCGAAGCCCATCCATATGATTCCAACCTGCATCCTTTAGGCTTTTGCATAAGGCATGGCAAGCCTCCAGAGCTACATACTTGCGCCCGACGTCCAGTGCACCCTCGAGAAGGCCCAGCCCATTTGATAGGAATGGCAGGTAATCATATTCAGAGATCTCCTCGCCATCCACCGGCTTTGGGATTTCAGCTTTGTCTCCCACGCTCCTAAGTAGGCGGAGATATTTTTCTAAAATCTCGTGCAAACCATTCCAAAGTTACCTTTGCTGAGACTGCGCGACTTCATTTCTGGGGTTTATGCGTGTCTGCAGTTTCTCGGCCAGGTCCTCGGCTTGGCGGCGTGCTTCGCTCTCCTCCTGAAGCATGGTGTGGTCTCCAGCTAGCTCCTCTTCGAAGGACTTGAGTTGGGCTTTGGCTTTTCGAAGCTCAGACTACGCCAGGCTGAGGGTGTTGGGTTATGAGGGTGCTACACTAGCTAGAAAACAAAACTTTTCTACCTCATAAACTAGGATCTACTGCTAGTTACAGGTTATGGGTTAAACCAGGCTAGTCGCAGGTGCAACGGAAGACGACTCAATGTAGTCGTACGCATCGCAGCAGGCAGTGTAGTTGCATGGTTGTCCGTCACATCAACCCCCTCGCGCGGTTCATCCCAGTGCTCCAGATGTAGCACCTCCAAGGAATCCCACATGTGCAGGAAAGAAGCGATGCGCCTCCAGACTGCTAGGTCCGCGAGGAGCAGAAGGCGCAAGCGTGGGGAGGGCGACGGCGGCTGTTAAAGGCGTGTAACCTCTGACTGTGCCCCTACCCCTTTCTTTATATAGGCGTCCCTAATGATCTCACAAGTTGGAGGCCCATTAGTAACCCTAATCCTTGTCTAATTGGGGTCCAACCTGAATTAGGCTTCTAGCCCCTTAAGCGTGCGACCCTATGGGTTCACGCACACATTGACATGGGTCAAGTACTCCTACTCGCCCAATAGTTGATAGCGGCCTCTAGCAAGATGTGACAACTCCTATGTGCACGCAAAGATCATATCAGACGAACCACTACGACCACATACTAGTTATTCCCTTTGCCACTCGATATATGGTTCAACTCGTGGGTTAACACTTAACCCAAGAACGGCCATGCATTTGTTGATCCAATCACTTGAGTGATCTCATGATATCTCTCTCGTGTAGAGAGGGGCAAATTCCATCTTGATTGTCTATGTCTCAGAGCATGCTTCCCGACTACCCGAAGACCACCTTTATAACTACCCAGTTATGGAGCAGTGTTCGATAGTCCTAAGTAGGCCATTTCACATCTTGAGTACATACCACAATCTCAGGTCTAAGGACATAATGTATATGACATGAATAGAGACTTTCTCATGTCGGGTCAGTCCAGCCTACATGTCTCACATGTGCCCACATTATTAGTTTGACATCTCCATGTCCATGACTTGTGAAACATAGCCATCAACTAATACATGTGCTGGTCTAATATTCAAGTGTGTTCTCATAAGAACGCCGACTAGGGACAACTTTAGAATAACCGTTCAAGTAATTGAGTTCCACAAATAATTCACATAATTGCCAATCAACACAAGTTGTCTATAATGGATAATGAACACTTAATGCATGTCATAGATACAACTGGAATATCATCATCTCTATGATTACCTCTAGGGCATATTCCCAACAGTCTCCCACTTGCACTAGATTTAATCTCTAAGATGTCTAATCTCCATAGACCTCATGTGCGCCTCATGCTTAGGCTGTGGAAGAGCCTTTGTTAAAGGATCTGCTACATTCAAATTTGTATGTATTTTGCATAATTTGATCTCTTCTCATTTCAGAAACTCGAATGAGATGAAACTTCTAGAGTACATGTTTGTTCTTCTGGTAATCCCTAGGCTGCTTAGCCTGTACAATCGCCCCATTGTTATCACAATGTAAATTCAATGGGCCCGACGCATTCAGAAACACACCAAGCTCAATGAGGAACCTCCTCATCCAAACACCTTCCTTTGCAGCGCCAGAAGCTACAATGTACTTGGCTTCTGCTATAGAATCAGACACTGTCTCTTGCTTGGAACTTTTCTAGCTAACTGCACCACCATTTATTGTGAACACAAAACTTGATTGAGATAGTGAATTATCCCCGTCGGTTTGGAAGCTAGCATCAGTGTAACTATTTACAACGAGCTCCTCCTCACCTCCATAGATTAGGAACACATCCTTAGTCCTTTGTAAGTACTTAAGAATGTTTTTAACCAACGTCCAGTGACTCTCACCAGGATTGACTTGATACCTGCTTGCAACACTTAGAGCATAGGCTACATCTGGATGAGTACATATCATGGCGTACATGATGGAACCAACTGCCGAAGTGTATGAAACCTTACTCATGCGTTTACGCTCAGCATTAGTGGAAGGACACTGCTTATCACTGAAGCACACACCATGTGACACAGGCAAGAACCCTTTCTTGGACTGTTCCATGTTGAACCTCTTCAACATCTTGTCAATGTAAGTATCCTGGCTTAATCCTATTAGCCTTCTCGACCTATCTCTATAGATCTTAATGCCCAAAATGTATGTTGCTTCTCCTAAATCCTTCATAGAAAAACTATTATTCAGTGAAGTCTTTACAGATTTCAACATAGGAATATCATTCCCAATCAATAGTATGTCATCCACATACAAGATCAGAAATACAACAGCGCTCCGACTTTCCTTCTTGTAAACACAAGGTTCTTCTTCATTTTGACGGAAGCCAAACCCTTTGATGACCTCATCAAAATGAAGATTCCAACTCCAAGATGCTTGCTTTAACCCATAAATAGATTTCTTAAGCTTGCATATCTTTCCAGCATTATTAGGATCAATAAAACCTTCGGGCTGTATCATATACACGTCCTCTTCTAAATACCCATTTAGAAAGGCTATTTTAATATCCATCTACCATATCTCATAATCGAAATATGCAGCAATTGCTAGAATGATCTGGATAGATTTAAGCATTGCTACTGGCGAGAATGTCTCATCATAGTCAACCCCTTGAACTTGCCAAAAACCCTTTGCGACAAGCCGAGCTTTATAGACGTGAACATTTCTATCCATATCCTTCTTCTTCTTGAAGATCCATATGCACTCAATGGGTCTAACACCATCAGGTAGGTCAACCAAGTTCCAAACTTGATTGTCTCCCATGGAATCTATCTCGGATCTCATTGCACTTTGCCATTTATCGGAATCTGGATCCATCATAGCTTCCGCATAATCCGCAGGTTCGTCATCGTCTAACAATAATAAATCCCCACGCAATGCGTGAAGTCTCACTGATCTTCGTGGTTGTGGTGGTGTGTCCACTGCCATGGGTGTCTCAACTTGCTCTGCTACATTAGCATCACTCATAGAGTCAGTCCCTACTGGCTCATCTTGAACTTCTTCAAGATACACCTTTTGTCCATTCTTTTCTCTTTTGAGAAACTCTTTCTCTAAGAAAACACCATTTTGAGTAACAAACACTTTGCCCTCTAACCGGTTATAGACATAATACCCAAAAGTTTCCTTCGGATATCCCATGAAAAAGCACTTGTCTGATTTGGGTGTTAGTTTATCTGATATAAGTCGTTTAACATAAACTTCACAACCTCAAATTTTTAGAAAAGACAAACTGGGACTCTTACCAGTCCATATCTCATATGGTGTCTTAACTACAGACTTAGATGGAACCCTATTCAATGTGAAAGCGGCTGTTTCTAGAGCGTATCCCCAAATGATAAAGGTAGGTCCGACTGGCTCATCATAGACCGAACCATGTCCAACAAGGTCTGATTACGTCGCTCAGACACACCGATTCTCTGAGGCATTTCGGGTGGCATAAACTGTGGAACAATTCCACAATTCTTAAGATGATTGCTAAACTCGTGACTTAGATATTCACCTCCATGATTAGATCGCAAGGCCTTGATCTTCTTGCTATGTTGATTCTCTACTTCATTCTAAATTCTTTGAACTTTTCAAATGTTTTAGACTTATGCTTCATTAGGTAGACATATCCATATCTACTAAAGTCATCAGTAAAAGTTATGATGTATTGAAATCCTCCTCTGGCTATCGTGCTCATTGGTCCACATACATCAGTATGTACAAGTTCCAACAAGTCAGACGCCCTCTCAGGAAATCCTTTGAATGGCGCCTTGGTCATCTTGCCTAGCAGGCAAGCCTCACATGTCTTGTTTGATTCAAAATCAAACGAAGTTAGAAGACCATCATCATGGAGCCTCTTCATGTGATTCTCACTTATATGACCCAAGTGACAATGCCACATATAGGTACGACTTAACTCATTAAGCTGAGGCCGTTTTGCACTAACATTACAGACAGGTGCATCATCAAGATTTAAAATAAATAACCCATTCACAATGGATGCAAAAGCCACAAACATTTCATTCTTGGAGATCACACAACCATTGTCTTTACTCGCAAAAGAATAACCATCCTTCATCAAACATGAAGGTGATATAATGTTTTGACTTAAGCTAGGAACAAAATAACAATTATTCAATTCCATGAAAAATCCTAATGGCAGGTGAAGTTGCATCATCCCGACGTTCAACGCAGCAACTCTTGCATTGTTGCCCATGCGGAAGTTAACCTCTCCCTTTTCCACGCTTCTACTTCTTATCATTCCCTGCATCATATTGCAAATATGAGCAACCAATCCGGTATCAAAAAACTAAGAATTTATATAGGAGTTAGTGAGAAAAATGTCCGTAACATGGACAACAATGGTACAAGTAGCAGTAATACCTTTACCGCCACCATCCTTCTCTAAGGACGCCAAGTACTCCTTGCAATTCCTTTTCCAGTGACCTTTCCCCTTACAATAAAAGCAATCAAAATTTGTAGATGGTCCAGCCTTAGTAAAAGATGGGTTCAGCTTAGAGATCTCATCTTTAGCCTTGCCCTTCTTATTGCCCTTCCTCTTGAACCGAGGTCTATTCTGGACCACCAACACTTGGCTATTGCCGGCACCTTTCTTGATGTCGGCTTCTGCTATTTTCAGCATACCACACAGAAGCCTCTCTCCGCCCCATGCATATGGTAGTTCGAGATGAAGTTTCCATAGCTGGGCGAAAGAGACGAGAGGATAAAATCAGTAGCCAACTCTTGGCCGATTGGGAAGCCTAGCTTCTCCAACCTTTGAGTGTAACCAACCATCTTGATTACGTGTGGTCCTACTGCTGCGCCCTCTACAAGCTTGGTTTCCATAAGCGCCTTAGAGATATTGAACCTTTTAGTCCTGGCCTGCGTGCGAGACATCTCCTCAAGTGCTACGATCATATCATTCGCTGAGTGATTGTTATCGAACTGCATCTGTAGATCAGATTCCATGGAAGCAAGCATAAGGCAACTCACTTCAAGATCAGCATCGCATGCTTTCCTGTAAGCGGTTCTTTCAGCAGTAGGTGCATTTTCTTCAGGCTCATCTGGTAATGGGGTGTCTAGAATATCTTCCTTTTTCTTAGCCCTGAGAACAATTCTTAGGTTACGGACCCAATCCGCGTAATTTGTTCCATTCAACTTATCTTTCTCAAGAATTGTACACAAAGAAAATGGTTGATTGCGAGCGGCCATCTACAACAACAGTAATGCAAAATACTAAGACAACGTATCCATGAAGGAGTAAATTATATCAAGTAGAATATACTCTCACTAAAATCAATATCCCTCAATTGATATTTAGTGATTCAATACCCACAACTAACATCCTGACCAGTGAGCTTTAGCATCACCACTGGTCGGTATGGTAGATCGGTAAGCAACACCTTGCTAATCATATCTCATATGACTCTTGTTGTTGGGCTAGCATCCCTATGCCAAGCACTCAACTTTACCATGCTTCAAGATCCCTAACCATTAGGATGACCTTGTTCAAGTAACCAAACCTTCTTGCAGTAAGTATCCGATACGAACCTGCCTAGTCGAGGAAAACCAGTGGCACCCTAATTTCATAGAGCCACCACCGAATGTACAAGACTTATAACAGTGCAAGGTTTAGGGAAGCATTCAACTTAAACATTGCTGAGGGATCATTCTACTTCACTACCGCACTCATGTAGACAAAAACATAATAGCATGTGAAAGTAGAACATAGTAATGAGAATCACATTCACACATAGTGACATGGTATGGCCCTTTAATGAATGGTGATCTCCATCTCCATCATCTTTCCCATCCTGGTGATCTCCATCTCCACGATCCATGTGTGCCATCCTTCTTATGATAAGTCCTCCAAGAACTATCTTGCCGCAAGCTATACTAATTACATAGTCGAATAATCACAAGATGGCGCGCAGGCCAATACATCAAAATGGCAACACATATGGCTCCAGCCGTGTTGCTTACATGACACGCAGGCCATGAATGAATTGTATACATACACATGGGCCATATCAATCACATCATACCCTGCAAAAACAAGTTAGGCGTAGAATAATTCTATGCACTACGACAGGTAGCAACGGCGGTCTATGGAATCACATCTATGGAATCGCTATGAAAATCTCATCAGATTGATCTATCAGCCTAAATCCGAAAAATTCGGAGTCCCTCTATTTTCACTATATCAATCCCATTGATCTATGCCCAACATGTATGGTCTTACGTGTATCACTTAACTCAGGTGGCGGATTAAATTGACCGGTATGAGTACATCGTTACATGGCCACGCAACAAGAGCACAAAAACAGATTGAGTTTCCATCTACCACACCGTTTCACAAATAGATCTAATCAACATGTGCAATCAAAACCATGTAGATCGCATCTACTATTCCTGCATATCAACTATATGCCCATCACCGAACCTATAACAAGGCAGTAAGGGCTCTAATACCACTGTTGAGTTATGAGGGTGCTACACTAGCCAGAAAACAAAACTTTTCTACCTCATAAACCAAGATCTACTACTAGTTACAGGTTACGGGTTACCACTAGATGCGCAGGTGCAGCGGAAGATGACTCGATGTAGTCATACACGTCGCAGCAGGCAGTGCAGTTACGTGATCGTCCGTCATGTCAACCCCCTCGTGCGGTTCATCCCAGTGCTCCAGATGCAGCACCTCCGAGGAATCCCACACGTGCAGGAAAGAAGCGATGTGCCTCCGGACTGCTAGGACTGCGATGAGCAGAAGGCGCGAGCGTGGGGAGGGCGACGGCGGCTGTTAAAGGCGTGTAACCTCTGACTGTGCCCCTACCCCTTGCTTTATATAGGCGTCCCTAAAGAGCTCATGCGTTGGGGGCCCATTACTAACCCTAAGCATTGTGTAATTTAGGTCCAACCCAAATTAGGCTTCTACCCCCTCAAGCATACAACCCTATGGGTTCACGCACACATTGACATGGGCCGAGTACTCCTACTCACCCAGTAGTTGACAGCAGCCTCTAGCAAGACGTGACAACTCCTTTGTGCATGCAAAGATCATATCAGACGAACCACTACGACCACATACAAGTTATTCCCTTTGCCACTCGATATATGGTTCAACTCATGGGTTAACACTTAACCCAAGCATGGCCATGCATTTGTTGATCCAATCACTTAAGTGATCCAGTGATATCTCTCTCATGTAGAGAGGGCAAATTCCATCTTGATTGTCTATGTCTCAGAGCATGCTTCCCGACCACCCGAAGACCACCTTTATAACTACCCAGTTATGGAGCAGCGTTTGATAGTCCCTAAGTAGGCCGTTTCACATCTTGAGTACATACCACAATCTCAGGTCTAAGGACATAACATATATGACGTGAATAGACTTTCTCATGTCGGGTCAGTCCAGCCTACATGTCTCACATGTGCCCACATTATTAGTTTGACATCTCCATGTCCATGACTTATAAAACATAGCCATCAACTAATACATGCGCTGGTCTAATACTCAAGTGTGTTCTCACAAGAACACCAACCAGGGACAACTTTAGAATAACCATTCAAGTAATTGAGTTCCACAAACAATTCACGTAATTGCCAATCAACACAAGTTGTCTATAATGGATAATGAACACTTAATGCATGTCATAGATATAACTAGAATATCATCATCTCCATGATTACCTCTAGGGCATATTCCCAACAGAGGGCAGCTTGCTCCTATTTCTGCAGCACAGTGTTAAACACCGAAGCCTGCATCAAGCGAAACCACAGATTAGAAAATAAGCCAAAAATGCTTTCCCCGATCCACATGACCAAACACTCACCGCAATAGAATGGAATTCCATGGCCGAGTGAAGTTCGCCGCGGTCCACCAGCATCAGGTCCTTTTTCGTATGAGGAGTGGAAAAGGACATGCAGCATTCTTGTGCGAAAGCAACTCCGGGCGCCGAGGAAGAATCGTTGAAGCTCGGCAATCCACATTCACCACAAGTCGGGCATCGGAAGCGGCCCCTAAAGCACGAGCAATTTGGTAAGTCGGGCATCGGGAGAGGACTAGCCCGAATACACGCGCATCTCACCATATTTAGCGTGGATGTTGTCGAGTGGAAGCACGCCATGCCCAAAAAGGGTGCAGGACGCCATCTCGGGGGTCATCCCCGAATGCTTATAGAAAAATCGAGAGTTACCAAGCGGGCGAGCCGGATGAGGCTTGGCCACAATGTCCCTCCCTGACGGGGCCGCACTGGAAATTGAAGCAGGAGCTACAGCATCGGTGGGCACGAGCTTTGACAAGGTCACATCCGGCTTCGGGGCATCGCTGCTGCCACCATCCGAGGAGTGCTTGCCTTGCTTCCTTCGATCAAGCTGAAGTCCTTCACCGCTCAAAGCGGGCATGTCATCGACAGCGATGGAAAGGGAATCGGCCAGGTTGGCGGAGCGTTTCGGGGCCATGGATGAAGAGGATTCGGGCTCGTCAATAGCAAAGTCCTGCAAGACATTAAATATAAGTGTCAAAATCAAATCAAAAACGAAGAACAACCAAACACCATAAACAAAGGCATATCCGAGTAAGCCTAAATCCGGGAATCCCTAACCATGTAATCAACCATGGGGCCCGGAGGTGAATTATTAAGAGCGAACTTCAAACTCCTCTTACTTGGCTTTGACCCCAACAGACCTACCATCTCATGGCCAATCTAAACATCACGAGGCTCATTCGGCTCATGAAGCCAAAGTACCTCGAGTTTGTGGTGCTCAGCAAGCGTGGTCCGTCGAGTAGGTGGGGGAGCGCCGACAAAACCATGACCACGCCCGCTGCGAACGCGCCCACCACCCGAACCCTGACCATGACCCGACTCAAGATCTGCTGCAATTTCCACTATGACCATTTTTCTCTTGGGTTTCTCTAGAGGAATGGGCCGATCATGATAGATAACCCCCATGGCATCCAAGGCTCATTTGATTTGCGGGGTATGACCCATAGTGATTCGGGCACTGTATTCTTCTCGAGCATAAGCATCACATAGCCGATTCGCATGCTTCTTGACTCAGGCAACTATAGCCTCATCATTTGGATAACCATCAGGTTGATCAAGGTTCCAGACAGGCCCTTTGTACCTATCTCATTCTTCAAATGCCATGAAGTGAACGTCGTTACTCAGCGGCCATTTGCCCGAGGCAACCATCTCCTCAAACAAATCCCAACTGGTTTCATGGTTCGCGGTACGCTGGTAAGCTTCAAGGGCCGCGACATCGCCAGGAATCAGAGCTCGAGCCGGGGGGTGGCTAAGGCCCATCATCGGAACCATCATCGAAACCAGTGGGCTTGCCTTCAACAATCCATCCTAAGCAGTGTTCACCGCAGCTTCTTCGGTGCACACACGAACATAGAACCAATAGTCCTTCCACTCCTCCCACTTATTCTTGAAAGCTAGCACTATGCACGAACCCTTCTGGTTTTGAGCTGGTATAAAATTGTAAGAGCCATACTCCGCCCAAACATCAGCTACTCCTCCAAGCTTCCTGACCTTAGAATGATAATGAGCATTGTGAAAGCGTTCAAAAACATTAACATTCAATTTGCTACCCATCATTTTCATCGCCATAGCAAAGATGCTAAGGCGAGTGAATGCATTTGGTGTGAAATGGTGAATCTGAAGCTCATACCATTCTAGCACTTGTCCCAAAAAAGGGTCAACAGGAAATCGAAGCCCTGCCTTGAAATAGTCTCTAAATACGAGAGCTTCGTGGGGTCCTGGCTTCGGTATGGTTTCACCTTGTTTGGGGGCCCGGCATAAAGATCTCTTAAATGAGGTGAGCAGTCCGATGGACTCAAAGTTGTCCAGCTCATCTTCATCGATCAGAGAAGGGTTAAGACGGCATGTCCACGCTGCGTGTTTTAGTTTTTTCTTGGGTGGGCTAGACTCGGCATCACCAGTCAAATCCTCATCATCCGCAGCTTGGCTGCCGGCACCCTCAGTAAAAGACTCTATATCAATGTTAGTTTGGGCATCACCTCCAGCCGAACCTTGTAAGCTGTGAACGACCGGGTTAGATTCAATGTGTTCTCTAGCTGAAACAGCAGCATGCAACAACCTAACGTCACCCAGCACAGGAAGGTCTGCCGGGCTAGATTCGGTGAACCTTTCTGCCAAATCAGCACTAGTTATCATGTCATCGCCCCCGAGCATTGGCCGCAGCGCTAGGAGTAGCTAAAATGCTTTGGCTATTGTTATAACTCGAATATGACCCCAAATTCGGGCTTGACTCATCACCAGTGCCTAATTCGGTGCTACCGCTGACTTCACCAGTGTTAGAACGCCCCATAACACCGAATCAAATGCAAAATGCACACTTTTGAAACTAAATAAGAAAAGAAAAGAAATAAGGAAACAAAGCATCCGTTGCAGCAGAAGCTATAAACAACGAAAAGAACATAGGCTTTGAAATCAAAGGCACTCACCGAATCGAAAGAAGCAGGCAAAGCCGAAAGAAGCAGGCAAAGATGAGATCCCGAATCAGCTGTCAAACAAAGCAGCGAATGGTGACGGCTAGGGTTACACATGATGACTCATGGTTCGAGAGCATCCGGGTTGTCTGATCGACAAGCTATTTCAGTTAGCTATAACAAAATAAAATGTCAGGTGAATAATATGAAAAAGGGTTACAAGTCTTTGCAATTCAGTATTGCTACGTGGGACGGCGTCAATCGGGTGCCCGTGGTGCCAAGCCGAATCAAACATGGCTGCCCCATGACGAGATGCGTGTTTCATGAGCTCACAAATCTGGATCGTGAAGCAAAGGCCCGATTTTGTGATCCGACGACCGTGGCGCCAAAGACGCATTTGGAATCACGGTTTCAAAGCGCGCCGAAGGGCTACTGTTAGGGGTAGGAGGGAAAGTTGCCACCCTGTTCCAATGAATCACGTCATGATATCAGATCAACGAAACCAGATTCATGAAGCAGCTTTGAAATCATGACAGCGCGGCAGGCGTCGAAACTCCAAATGTGCGAAAGGGCCCCTTTTCCGAATGGGCTTTCAGCTGAGCAGGTTCCGGAGTAAAGATTCGGAGGCTAAATCAAAGGCTGCAGGCGCTGGACGATTTGTGATTCAAGTCAAGGAAGCATGCGACTTTAATCGGGTGGTTCGGTAGTTATGATTCGGGGGCCGAGCTAAAGGCTGCAGGCACTGCACGATTTGTGATTCGGGTCAAGGAAGTGTTAGACACAAATTGGGTGATACCTAGTTCAGTAATTGGTGCAGGTTTTAGGTGCGGCCACTGGAGCCTACGGTCTGATATCGTGATAGGTTGCCATGTGCGAGGCGAAGCCTGCCGTATGAGACCATAGCGGACAAGGATGCATTTGCCCTCAAGTGCTATAAAGTACAAAATGAGGGAACGATTTGTAAGGGCAAAATAGTCATGTAAATGCCTACGGGCTGCTATAAATAATGCTCCTTTTGGGGTTTTGGCGAGGGGTCGGCTCCTATGCATTTTAGCCAGGGGCTGGTTCATAATAGAGCCTTTCATCCTTTACATTCGTGTCTTTGCAACTAGCATTCGTGAGCTTGATTCGGGTCCCGAGGGCAACACCTCAGGGCCAGAATCAACAGCCGGTGCATACACCAACAGTTGGCGCCATCCAGGGTGATCAAACAAGACTAAAGCCATAGCCCCGAACGTCAGTGACAAGTCCCATGCAGTGGGAGCTCCGGTCAACCTGTCCCAAGCTGGAGATGTCGGCACCCTAACCACACCTCCAGCGATGGACCTGATGGTGGAAGAAGTGGAGGAACCAGTAGCCGAGACCCTCACCGATCAAAGAGGAGCCCGATAGTGAAGCTCAGTGGTCCAGAATACCATCAGGCAGCCCCACCCCCACACTTCTGACAGAGGTAGTGACGGGACCATCGCCGGCCACAGATGCAGAACCGAGCAGGCAGCAGCAGAGCTTCGCAAGGTCGAGCAAAGCATAGCAGCAGTGGAAACCGAAGCCAACGCCAGCGGTGGAGGTTTCCAACCTCCACCTCCGTCCCTACTAGTCCAACCTCCACCTGTCCAACAGCAGGAGAATCAACACCAAGATCCCCACCCACCACTCCCAGATTCGTACCTTTGTGCCAACATGTTGTATCCGGGCACAGGTCAAGTCCAACACGACCAACCTTGGGCCAACCATCGCCCACCAGTTTACGACTCCAAGTCCTCCCCTCTCATACAACCTCCAGACCACTGACTGGCCACCAGGGTTCAACTTGCAGCACTTGCCACGGTACGACGGACACACTGAGCCAACACAGTACCTCATGAGCTATGAAGTCATAGTTTCCATAGCCGATGGAGAAGAGGACACCATGGCTAAGGCTTTTGTCATTCTAGCCAGAGACATCGCTCAATCCTGGTACAGCCACCTTCGCCCAGGGTCCATCCACTACTAAGACGACCTTCGTGAGAGATTGTGCACAAACTTCAAGGGAGTCAGCAAATCCACCTCCAAAGCCATGGCACTGCTCAGCTCCAGACAAGGATTTGATGATCAACTGTAGGAATGGTGGTGGAGGTTCGTCTAGACTAAGAACTGCACCTCTGGCATCACAGATGAGATCATGATCATCACCACCATCAGCTGCATCTAGCCAGGGCCATGCTCAGCCAAGCTATCAAGGAGAGAGCTCAAGACCCTCGCAGAGCTGTATGACATCATGGAAAAGCAGATCCGAGCAGACAACGATGACCGCGTCAAGTCCTAGTCATACCGAGCTCCACGCCAACCACCACAGCGTCAGCAAAGAGATCGCAGCTACAACCATCGTAGCGATAATCCCCACACGGGGCCTAGCGATGTCACAGTAGGTGAGGCAGAACCCACGCCAGCCTAGGCTACCCGTGTCGCAAGCAGATTGTAGGCCACCCAACCCCAACCTTCAGAAGCAGCAGGGGCAGCAAGGGCACTACTGCCATTTCTACGACACCGAAAGTGACCATTACACCAAGCAATGCATCTACTTCTCCAAGGGGATCGAATACAGAGACAGTAAAGCCAACACCGCACACCATGTGGGCATAGTTAACCACACCAGAAGAGGACCACCCAACATTTGAAATTGGCATTAGGGCCACAATCACAACAACCAAGCTCCCCCAACGTATCACTAGCCATTCTATTACTCCCAGCCAACCTTCGCTCACCACCCATACAGACATGCTCAGCACGCTCAAGCCTACTACCCCTGCCAGGAGTAGCAACACTAAATAGTCGCCCACCCTACAGCACCCCCACAACCAGCTCCAGTCCAGGCTCTACCACCACCCCCTGCTACCTGCCCTTCTGGCCCCACAACTGGTCAAGGCCGAAGCCAAAGCCCAGGCAACCCTGACGGTAGTCAATGACCCGACTTCAACCTACGGTGTCATCCTGGCCATCTCCGGAGGTTCTAACGAAGACCATGGCAATAAGAGGCAGCGAAGAGAGCATTTCAGGTGGGTTCATCATGTAGCAACCATCACATTCAAAACCACACATTGGTCATCTCCGGAGGTTCTAACGAAGACCATGGTAATAAGACCGCACAGGAATGCACATTGGTCACAGATACCCATCACCTTCGACGGGTCTGACCTCAAGCTCAAAGAATACCCACACACCAATGCGATGGTAATCAAAACCAACATGGGTGGTTAGACTGTCATAAAGATCCTGGTCGATAATGGCAACTCTGCCGACATCTTCTTCATGTCAACCTTCGACGGCATGAAACTCAACAGAAACCAACTACAATCGATGGGGCACCCCCTTTTTGGGTTTGGAGGTCATCAAGTCAGAGCAATTGGCAAGATCAACCTGCCAGTCTCCTTTGGTGACAAGTGCATCTCTAGAGCCGATCACATAACCTTCGACGTGGTCGACATGCCCTACAACTACAATGCCACCTTCAGCAAGGGGGTTATCAACCATTTCAGCGTAGCCATTCACCCGGGTTACCTTTTTATGAAGTTACCCCCTCTCGGAGGTATCATCGCCATCTATGGAGATCAAACTGCCACCAGAATGGCGGAGGAAATGGCAACTCTGGGGTAGAAGAATGTACACTGCCCACAAGAGAAGGAGGAGAGACAAGCATAAGAAAAGGCTAGGAAGGAGCAATGCAAAGCCGAACCGAGAGTGGACACATCCTGGTTACCCTCGCGTGCCCAACCCGAGGAAGAAACAAAGAAAATCCAGTTGTTCCCCAATGACCCAGAGAAGAAGGTCATCATCTCCGCCCTCCTGGACAGCGAGACCGAGGCTCAGCTAATTTAGTTCCTCCACAACAACAGTGATACCTTCGCCTAGTCTGCCTCCGACCTCACGGGCATAGATAGAGGACTCATTGAGCACAACCTGCACATCAAAGAGAACTACACCCCAGTAAATTAGAAGCTCCACAAAATGTCTGAGGAAAGAAAGCAAGCCACCACGGCAGAGGTCAATCACTTGCTGGACGTGGGGGTGATTCGCCCAGTAAAGTACCCAACCTGGCTTTCCAACGTCATACTAATTCAGAAGAAAACCACAAATGGCGCATGTGCGTTGACTTCACCAGCCTAAACAAAGCATGCTCGAAGGGCGATTTCCCATTGCCAAGGATAAGTACCCTCGTTGACGCAGTAGTGGGATGCGAAGTCCTATCTTTGCTCTACTGCTTCTCCGGGTATCACCAGATTTGGATGAACAAAGAAGACGAGGAGAAAACAAGCTTCATCACGCCCTTTGACACATACTATTTTTGCAGAATGGCCGAAGGCCTTCACACGTATGATGGCAGAGGTGTTCAAGGATGACCCCTCAGTTTTAGCTTACATCAACGACATCATAGTACAGAGCAAGCTCAAATCAGGACCACATCGACGATCTGGCCAGAACCTTCGCCAACCTCAAAAGAGCAAAGCTTAAACTAAACCCAGAGAAATACGTGTTCGAAGTTAGCAAGGGAAAACTGCTAGGTTGCCTGGTGTCAGCTAGGGGCATTGAAGCCAACCTGACCAAGATCGACGCCATCTTGACCATGCAACATTCAACTTTGAGAAAAGCAGCCCAGCATCTCAGCGGTAGACTAGCTTCGCTTAGCAGGTTCATATCCTCGAAGGCCCCAAGAAACACTACCCTGAGCTGGAGAAGGTAGCATACGCAGTAGTCATGGTTGCCAAGAAACTGAAGCACTACTTCCAGTCTCACCCAATCACAGTATCCTCATTGTTCTGCCTTGATAACATATTCAAAAACTCCAAAGTAGTCCAAAGAATAGCTATGTGGGACACCTAACTGAGCGATTATGTCATCACCTTCATCGGCAGAAATGTGATCAAGTCCCAGGCACTCGCAGACTTCGTCGTAGATTGGACCCCCGACTGACACAACAAGGCAGACGATTTCAAACCCCCATGGACAGTGCACATCGACGGAGCTTGGGGAGCCACGGGTGCAAGCGTCGTGGCCATCCTAACCTCACCCTAAAGCATGAAGCTTAGATATGCAGCAAGGCTAGAGTTCTCGTGCACCAACAACTCTGCTGAATACGAGGTAGTTCTCCTTGCCCTCACCAAGCTTCGCAGCATGTCAGCGTGCCACACAGTCATCAGGACAGACTCCCAGGTCATAGCAGGCCACATTGAGAAATCATTCAAGGCAAAGGACCCAGAGCTCCTGAAGTACCTGCAACTCATTCGAAAAACCAAAACCTTCTTCCTAGGCATCACAACCAAGTCCATCCCCTGTAGCGAGAACAAAGAAGCTGATGAGCTAGCAAAGGCTGCAACACAAGCAACCCCATTACCTCCGGACGTCTTCTACGAGACCCTTGCCTTTCCTAGAACCGAAGGTCACATACCGTCGGCGAAGCAAATCAATGCTGTCCACAGCGAAGACTGGAGAGCTCCAATCATAGCTTACATCAAGGGTTACCTCGAGCTTGAATCCAAGGAAGAAGAAAAGAGAATGGCGCAGAGGGCGTGAGGGTACAAGATCATAGATCAACAGCTCTACAAAGCTTCGGTCACAGCACCATGGCTAAAGTGCATCAGCGCCAACGAAGGCATCCCGACACTCAAAGAGATACCTCAAGGCATATGCAGATCTCACAACAGCCCCTGAGCCCTGGTTGGCAAAGCCTTTAGGCAAGGTTTCTACTAGCCAACAGCTCTGGCAGACGCCACCTCACTCTTTCAACATTGCGAAGGTTGCCAGATGGCCGCTCATCACTCAAGCAGACCAGGAGCCCCGATGACAATAATCTGCCCGACATGGCCCCTTCAATGATGGGCTACGGATCTAGTCGGCCCACTGCCAACCGCCCCGGGAAACCTCCGCTACACGGTGGTCGCAGTGGAGTACTTCACAAAATGGATCAAGGCTAGGGCCCTCGCCACGATCACCTCCGCCATAGTTTAGAAGTTCTTCTGGCAACAAGTCATCTGCTGCTTTGGCATACCTAGAAACCTGACTGTCGATATTGGAACCCAATTTGACAGCTTCGCATTCAAAGAATTCTACTTCCAAATCGGCACCAAGATTTGCTTCGCGTCGGTCCGACACCCTCAGTCCAATGGCCTCGTCAAAAGAGCCAACGCCATCATTCTGGAAGGAATCATGAAGAAACTTGAAGACAAACCCCTCGGCAAATGGGCCGAGGAAGTCACTCCGATCGTCTGGTCCCACAACACCTCTAACTGCAGGGCTACTAGCATCACGCCTTTCAAGTTACTCTTCAGCGTGGAAGCCGTCCTCCCAGTAGAGCTCCGTCACAGATCACCAAGAATGACTTCCAAAGGTGCCACTCAAGACAAAGCTCTCGACAAAGATCTACTCGAAGAAACGAGATGCATCGCCATCAACAACCTTCATCGTGACATGCCAAAACCTAGAAGTGGAGGGACAAGAAGGTCGAACCTCATAACCTCCGCGAGGGTGACATGGTGCTGATCAGGAAGCCAAACGCGAAGATGGTGGGCAAGCTCTAGCACAAGTGGCTCTGCCCCTTCATCATCACCAAAGCCATCAGGTCAGGCTCATTCTATCTGCAAGATGCCGACGACAATGACCTACCCCATACAAGGAATGTTGATGACCTTCGTAAGTATTACCCATAGTACCATTCACAAGATGTAACTCAACATTTCGCAACTTTCCTCATGTTTGGGCGTGAGGTTTTAATGAGGCATGCGAAACATGTTTCATGTAATAATAAAGTTCAGTTTTCCCGTCTCACCTCCATTGTGTCTTTAACGCTGAAACAGGTGAAGCCCTCATCACCAGCTACTTCTAAAAGGCAAGGATTGCCCTGGGCTGACAACTGACACCAGTCGAGGGTCGCCTCGGCGCAAACTTCTACCCACCTCGATCCTCGGAATGGGTGAGGCGCGGAGGTCAATCAAATCGATGCACCCCCACCTACTTGGCCAGGGGCTGCCCACAAAAGCAAACCCCACCATGACCCTCAGAATGGGCAAGGCGTAGAGGTCAATCAACAAACGCACCCCTGCCTACTTGGCCAGGGGCTGCCCTCAAAAGCAAACCCCACCTAGACCCTCGGAACGGGTGAGGCACGGAGGTCAATCAACATGCGCACCCCCGCCTAGTCGGCCAGGGGTTGCCCCCAAAATCAAACCCCAACTCGACCCTCAGAATGGGCGAGGCGCGGAGGTCAATCAAATCGATGCACCCCCGCCTACTCGGCCAGGGGCTGCCCACAAAAGCAAACCCCACCTCGACCCTCGGAATGGGCAAGGTGCGAAGGTCAATCAATAAACGCACCCCTGCCTACTCGGCCAGGGGCTGCCCTCAAAAGCAAACCCCACCTCGACCATCGGAACGGCGAGGCGCGAAGGTCAATCAACAAGCGCACCCCCGCCTACTCGGCCAGGGGCTGCCCTCAAAAGCACACCCCACCTCGACCCTCGGAAGGGGCGAGGCGCGGAGGTCAACCAACAAGCGCACCCCCGCCTACTCGGCCGGGGGCTGTCCCCAAAAGCAAAATCCACCTCGACCTTCGGAATGGACGAGGCACAGAGGTCAATCAAACGACAGACCCCGCCAGTGGGGCCAGGGGCTGCCCCCAAAAGCAAACATCCCCTCAACCCTCTGAAAGGACGAGGCACGAAGACTCGAGCCCAGCTACCACCCTCACCGCACAACCACCTGCAAAGCCATAACTCATCCCACCAACCCCAACCACCATCGTACCTCCGTCGTACAACTCCAAATACTCGCATTTAACAACCGCCCCCAACCCTTAGCTATAAAGGTTAGTTGCCCCAAACCCCACTTCACCAAAAAGATCTAGACAGCACAACCCCAAAAACAACCATACCCAGCCTAAGCACTGCTAATCCCAAAATCAAATAAGCTTGCGAGGCATTAGGATAGTGTGCAAAAGAGAGCCCGGCAGCCGAAGTCACAAAATCACAAGCCCAGCCACCATGATCCGCAGGACCCCAACCGCCACCCATCCATGACCCGCAAAGTGTGTAGGGTCCGCAGCATTCAACCAAAACTGCTGCAACCTCCGCACCAACCGCCAGCGAGGGTCTATGCTAAGCAGCGCAAAACCTTCCTGTACCTCCGCCCACACACACCTACCACCTACCACCGCTCCCAAACAACCTCACAGCTTTATACAGTCACACGCAGAATCATATCTTGGTGGCTGCTGTATGGTAAATCTTCGACGGGAATCTAGGAAAACCAATGCTTGAACCAAAATTCAAGCACCAACAAGCGGCTCAGCATGCGCATGGTTCTAAATTCAGACCACTGACGGTTGCCGCGAGGCCACCAAGCTCCCCTGCACAACTATCGCTCAAGCACCTCTGACAACCAAGGTGCATCATCAGATAGAACTAGCACACCACGGGGCCGCAAGTAACCGAGCAGAGGGTCACGGCGAAGGGGAACCAGGCGTGACGCAAGTGCACTCGACTTCACCTCCGCCCAGCTTAGGCACAATCAACCTAGTAGCAGCTACCCAAAAAGTGGAACCCTGCACAAGGAAGGTGTTCGACACAAGTGTAAAATCAACATAAAAATCGCGAGCCTCGCTTAAGGAAAAGCCAGGCGTCGCTGCGCCCAACCTTCAAATAAAATCATGAGCCTCGTTCAAGGAGAAGTGGGGCGTCGCTGCACTCTACCTTTGACTAAAAATCGCGAGCCTCACTTAAGGAAAAGCGGGGTGTCACTATGATTCTACCTCCGAATAGAATCTCAAGCCTCGCTTAAGGAAAAGCGAGGCGTCGCTGCGCTTCTTCCTCTGAATAGAATCACAAGCCTCACTTAAGGAAAAGCGGGGCATCACTACGCTTCTACCTCCAAATAGAATGATGAGCCTCACTTAAGGAAAAGCTGGGCGTCGCGGCGCTTCTACCTCTGAATAGAATCGTGAGCCTCGTGTAAGGAAAAGCGGGGCATCACCACGCTTCTACCTCCGAATAGAATCACGAGCCTCGCTTAAGGAAAAGTGGGACATCGCGGCGCTTCTACCTCCGAATAGAATCACGAGCCTCCCTTAAGGAAAAGCAGGGCGTCGCTGCGTTTCTACCTCCGAATAGAATCACGAGCCTCGCTTAAAGAAAAGTGGGGCATCGCGGTGCTTCTACCTTCGAATAGAATCGCAAGCCTCGCTTAAGGAAAAGCGGGGCATCGCCACGCTTCTACCTTCAAATAGAACCACGAGCCTCGCTTAAGGAAAACCGAGGCATCGCTGTTCTTCTACCTTCGAATAGAATCGTGAGCCTTGCCTAAGGAAAAGTGGGGCATCGCTGTGCTTCTACCTTTGAATAGAATCATGAGCCTCGCTTAAGGAAAAGCGGCGTGTCGCTGTGCTTCTACCTCCGAAAAGAATCACGAGCCTTGCTTAAGGAAAAGCGGGGCGTTGCTGTGCTTCTACCTCCAAATACAATCGCGAGCCTCGCTTAAGGAATAGTTGGGCGTCACCTCGCTCTACCTCCATCAAAAATCGTGATCCTCGCTTAAGGAAAAATGGGGCGTCGCCACGCTCTACCTCCGTCTAAAATTGCGAGCCCCACTTAACAGAAAGCGGGGCATCGCTGCACGCTACTTACAACACATTCGCCAGCAAACACAAGCCACCAAAGTACACAACATTTCAAACAGCCCACTTGCAGGTACAACATCATTACACGACACAGACATCCGCATGTCTACCTAAGAGGTTTCATAAAACCTTTGCCAATCTTGCGATGTGAGCGTGGCCGAACGACATCAACCATGCAGGCCCATACTTTATCCTGAAGCAAAGCAGTCACCAACTCTTCGACCACCAAACCCACGAACTCTTCCACCTCCATCACCATAACCTCGCAGTGCCCAACAGTACCCTCCCAAACAACCTCCTCATCATCAATTACAACCAAAGGTCCCCAACAACTCCACCAGCTTTTAACCACCATAGGCAGATCACCTTCCAGCACCCTCGCCCGGTAGCTTTGTTGAAGATCCCGCTGCTCCAACTCCACTGGCTCCAATTTTAGAACTCTCAACACACCACCATCCTCCACCACTAATGTGCCTTTGCCAAAAAGGTAATCCAGCGTAGCTTCATTGTCAATATCACTGTCATCATGAACTTCGCCACTCGCGGATCCAAACATTCAATGCATACATTGCTTATCAGTCATATCCACTGTACGCCAAAAAGCTGCAGCCGCCTGGATGGACCGATCATACCTTCGCAACTTCTACCACCAAAAATTGTCAAAAACAACCTACGGGTGCTTGAGCATCGCACGCACCCAATTCTCCCCCGACACAAAGAAGTCTTGCTGATTCATCATCAGCGGAACAATATTAAGCACTTTGTGCGCAGGCTCCGAACCAACCTGCGTAGCGAAGGCATACAGTCAGACTCCGATAAAAAGAAACGCCCCGACCAAGCAACAACAACAAAAACGCCCGTGCCTCATAGCGTCATCAAGAAACCTTTAGTGCAACAATAGAAAAAGAGTGAGCACCACTAAAAGTTCAAACCACTTCAAACCATCACCACAGTTTAAAAGCATCTTACACCATTCCATAGCTTAACCTCTCCAAACCTTCAAAAGAGGAAATTTGTTCTGAGCCTCGCCATGCGAAGCGCCCAACACCACCAACTCATCATTCAAATCTCCATACTAGTAGCCCTGTCGTGCGTACAAACTATTCCTCAGTGTCTGCAGAGCCCTCGCTCACGCCACCAGCATCGACCGCAGCTGGAGCCTCAGTCGTGTCCCCCTCAATAGAGCCGGGAACCGACCCCCATCATCGTTCTTCGTCGTAGTGGTCATCGTTGCGTTCATCACATCATCCCTAGGCACGGGCTCCTCCTTCACAGCAGCACCCACGTGCAGCTGCGTGACACAACCAGAGTGAAACCACCATCAGTCTCCAGCGTACAAATCAGGTAAAACCCAAACTCAAGGGAAAACCCAAAGGTGACACCTCCGCGTAACCTACCCTTTTAGTCACAGCAGCCGCCTCCTCATAGGCCAACACTCTGCTACCTTCATACATAAACTTTGACAAGACACAAACAGCAGTGTTACCGCAGACCGCATCTTTCCTCAAAGCACGGACATCCTTGACAGAGGGATACGCAAAGTTGTCAGATGGAAGCTTTCTCAGATGTTTGCAATACAGCTTCTTCAGAGCACACGCAATCGCCAGACTCCTGCAATAAGCCTAATACTCAGTCAGGCCGTCGAAGACCTGGGGTAGCAAGCTGAGCTCCGCCTGCAGCCACCCCCGATAGCTGTCAACCGAAGGCTTCCCGGGCAGGTCACTAGTGGGGGTACTGCCGGTGTTCGCCAACATGTTATCAAGACCGGACTTCACCTCCGCCATCTGGCCCTCTAGCGAAGTAATCAAACCGGCCTCCTGGCCCTCAGCACCCTCCGCTCTTCTCCTCATCTCAGCTTGACGGCCCTCGACATCCTCCACTTTCTTCTTCTCCTCTTCCGCTTTCTTCTTGACCTCTTCAAGCACTGCCTTTTGATGCCTCAGCGACGTTGCCAAATTCAAGTTCCGATCCATCGTGTCCTACAAGTCATTGTTCGCCTCCTGGAAATTCTCCCTTAGCTTCGCGAGATTTGACTGATAACCAGAAGCATCTGCCTCGAGTTCATGATTCTTTCGAGATAAGGCCTGATTATGCGCCTCGAGCTCCACCAGCTTCTTACAGAATTCCTCTTTGGCGGATAACCAGAAGCATCCGCCTCGAGTCCTACAAGTCTTTGCGGAATTCCTGGGTCCCGCTTTGGCGGTGTGTAGTACGTGACAGCAGCAAGGCCTCCACTAGCTTTACCTCCATGTCAAGCATGGTGTCCTTCCTTGGCTGGTTGTCCAGGAGCACCTCCACCTTGGGCAGGCTGATCCGCACAAACACCGAAACCAGAAACCTCCACTCCTCTTTGGTGCCAATCAGGTGGCAGCTCCACAGATCGGGGCTCGTGTATAGGTGCGCCATCGGATCCTTAAGACTAGCGTGCTGAGCATAAAATGGCAGCGTGCCCGACGCTGCATCAACAAGTGGATGCTTCCCACACACATCCCTAGCGGTCGCAGGATCCGGCTGGACCTCCTCACCTTTGGCCCAAATGTGAAGCCCTACGTAGTCCAACGGCTCTGCCCTTTTGAGGGACGTCGGCTCCATCACCGGCACCTCCACCTGCAAGGTGAATGCAGAACTCACCGCCGCATGAGGCACCATGGCGGCATCCCGTGACGAAGCATCCGCTTGAGCCTCCGTCACCTCCCGACCAGCGGATGGGGACGAACTCCCAGACAAGCTCGTACCACTGCTCTCCCCCGACTTCCCTTCATCGTCGCTTAGGGGGACAGGCACCAGTGCCAGCTGCACTCCCCTCGCCATGCGGATTGGAGCCAAGCGACCCCCACCTGCGCCCCGACCTCCGCCGTGACCACCCCTCGCTGGCAGCGGAGGTCAATTCGCCACTGGAGCCTAAGCTGCAGACGCTCTCATTGGAGCTCGAGCCACAGGCACCGCCAAAAAAATTGTCGCAACAAGAGACGACACGGCAATAGCAGCCGTAGCACAAGGTCAGCATCGCTGCCACCTCCGCAAACAACATTACATTGCTTGGTCATCACCGTCTTCGAGCGACCACCCCGACCCCTGCGACCGCCATGGCTCGCCACATCACCAGCCGACATCTCCTCCGACACCACCTTCATCATCTTTCTCTTCCTCGTCCCGACTCCTTTATCCATAGCATGCACGCCATAACTAACCCCAAAAATGTCAAATACCCGGTTCACCCGGGTGACATCCGAAAGCTTCCCACGAATCTTGTCCAGCTCCTTATCATCCAGCTTTACCTACCAGCTTATTCACCTCCACAACCACAATAGCATAAACCCTCTTCAGTCCCTCAGCGTCAGTAGGTGCAGCATCCAGCACCTCTGCCTAGGCCGCGCGCACGTCAACATTCAGGGCCCTCAGCCCCTCATACCCCCAATCCTCATATGAGGTGTCCCCTTCCTTCACAAGCCCCTCCCAAGTCTAGCTAGTCAACAGAGGCACAAACTTCGCACAATGATACTCCTCGAACAATTCCCGGGCTACCACACACCAAGACAGGACACGCATCGCATCCTCGCACCGGTGGGACTCGGCATCCTCCACCACCTCCACGGTTACCTCCGACAGCGAAGCTAGCCTGCCCACCAAACCTTCGTCCTCCGCCAACCTGTAGTAGAACCACCGCTCATGCCAGCCACTTGCCCACTTGTTCTTCTGCGCCTACACAGGAACCATCGCAGAAGTCTAACGACAGAAGGTGTACAACCCCAAACTGACCCTCCTCGACCACGTCACCTGCATCTGTGGTCAGCGTCCTCATACGCTTCTGGGCGTGCAAACGATGCAGCTTGATGAAGCCTTCGACCATTGGCTCCACCCCTTGCGAGCGACAGCCCCAGACAAACGCGCTCAGCTTTAGAAAGCTGTTTGGCGTCAGCTAATGGAACTGGACGCCGAACCTCCGCAGCACCCCCACCACCAACGGAAGCAGGGGAAACTAAAGCCCCGTCTCAAAGAAACCATCGAACACCACCACCTCGTTGTCATGCGGAAGTGGCATTGCCTCACCCTCGCAAGACTGCGCCTCACTCCACTCCAGCCAGCCGTGGTTGGCGAAGATGTCAAGATCCTCGTCCTTGACACGGCTCACCCCAAATTTGTACATGGGGACAGAGGTCACTGCACCCATCGCCGCCTTAACCATCGCCGCTCGACCTCCGACCATTGAGTTTCGCCAAAGCTCTGCCTCCAACCTCCGCCAAACCTCACAACAACCTCCCGAAAACCTTCGCGCAAAAGAGAACCAGGGCAACAGCTCTCTCGGGGCAAGTGCGCAAAGTCCAGTAAAATGTTTCTTTCACCCACCCCTCCTATTTATAGGCCAAGGCCGTTCACCGCGTTAACAACTCGATCCACATCTCGAGGAAGTCCCGATCAACGGTGCTCCACAAACCGCGCAAAACTCTAGCGGTCACATAGCCAAACAGTGGAAAAGCCCACCTCAAGCCCAGCAAGCAGTTCCACAGTCGCCAAGGCCCAACTCTCATGGGCCGTGAGCAACACCAGGGCGTCACTGCCGGAGGTCGGCCTGGCGCAATGCGCCCAACGGTCGAGCCCCCTTCTTGTTTCAAAGCGTTGCTCCGACCCTGCCAGCCGGGCTGAACCATCGAGGGGCTGCTGTTGGGGGGAGCAACCTCCACCAAGAGCCCCCATGTAGCTCTGCGGCCCACCAAAGGGCCAAGACCCCCGATACGATGGTCCGCAGAAGTGGAGACCTCCGCCAATGGTGCCTCCCTGTGTTGAAGGGATGCCAAGATCTTCGACGAGCACCGACAGCGAAGGTATCGACCTCCGCTGAGGTCCCTCACCACGGCGAAGGTACGCGTCACCCCTAGTAGTGGATAGACGTGCTTGGACCCATGTTCTATAGATACCGGAGGTCCATCAAGAGTTTCAGACGACACGACGAAGCTGCGGGAGGCAGCTTTAACGTGGGCAGAGGGTGGGGCGACACGCGGTGCTTCGGGAGGTCGACGCGTGGCACCTCAAGGTGGCCGACGCGTGGGGTTGACGCATGGCACACCGAGAGGCCAGCACGTGGAGCCCGGACGAAAGCTACGAGGTAGTTAGGCAAGTTGGCCTGTGTACTAAAATAGCCCTGTCCAAGGCCCATTTGCAGTGTAATGTAAGGGGAAACCCTAGGGTAAAAAGGCCCTTGACCCTTGGTATACCCTATAAATATCAGGGGGCACCTTGTAAAGAGGGAGCACTGCGCCGTTTCCAATGCCATTTAATGCAAATTATTCTATGGGCCCACCCGTCAGTCTGATCGTCTTCCGTATCTCACTCACTCCTTCCCTGTGTGATAAGACCCTCGCCCTTCCTCTCCAGCTCATTCGGCGAAGGTAGGGAGGCAGGTGCATACACCAATACATAATATCCATTGCATCTCATAAAAAATACTAGACAAAAATTAAACAATGAAAAAAAATACCTAGGGCCTAGGCAATTTCAATTTGGACATGAACTAATTTAGAATCATATAAAGGAGAAAACAATAGCCAAGATCAGATGTCGTCGATCATCGTCCCCGTGGAGTTTGACTGCCTGCTGTCGCGAGATCTGCTAAAGTGCTGATCTCGTCTCATGTCGCAACGTCGTGTGGTGAATTTTAATCGACGATCGGCGCTGCCTCGTGCCCTCGTCTCGCAAAGAACTCACGGGAGCCGTCGGCCGGGAGACCAGTCGATGGCGGCGGCTGTTGTCTACTCGTCTTGTTGCTTCCTGGTAAAACAAAAGCCGTCATTCTCATTCTGCTGATGGCCATCTACTCAATTAGCTAAAAGGGCATGGGGTCATACATACTTGGCCTTGGGCCCCCATCCCGCTAGGGCCCTCGTCCGTCGCCCCTCCTGCCCCTCCCCTAGGGCTGGCACTGAGCCAGATCACCGTTAAATCCACGAGTGGAGAAAAGCCTGTGATTCTACTTACCCGTCTTAGCCCTAGGCCCTAGCACACATTTGGATTTGTCACGGAGGACAGAGCCAAAGCCGACTATTACTATGTTTTTTTCTCATTCCTTTGTTTTGTATTCCTGTGCTCCAAACAACTATTTGTATTTTTAGAACATTTGTAAGAAATTACAAATGACAATTGTCCACTTATTTCAATGTTATGGTTTTTATAAATTATAAATAAAACTACATGTCTATATTTATAAGGGTTTCATTAAAAATTTAGAAACTATAGTGTTTTTTTGATGAAAAACTGGAGGTGTCTGCTCCCCTACTGAAATTTTGTTAGAAGGAAAACAAATTGATACACTTACAAGTATAGGAGCTTATGAAAACCAAAAAAACAGACAGAAAATGGGAGACAAATGAAATTACAACAAATTCAGGATCCTTAATAAGCCAAAAATATTGGTATCTTTGCTCCTTGCTCTCACTGTCAGCAGGTTAACCTCCCTTGAGAACACATCTTTAACAGCATTTACTAAACCTGGGATATTTTGAAATAAGATCTTTCCTGGCTGTCCAAATGGCCCAACACAAAAGGTAATCAGGCAACACTTGAATTGAATGGAAACAGTCTAAACTGATGGTTCCAATAGAGTATTGTACTCACAAAAGTATTAAGCTTAAGCATTATACTAGCTCGTTCCATGAAACACGACACAACTTGCCTGATGACCATTTATAGGAAGCAATCTTGCAATGAGCCTGCGACACGCGCAAAGAACCGAAAGGTCAGTAAGCTTGGCTTGCTTTAATCTCCATCAGCAACCAATCCTTCCTCAGATTCTCAGGCAACCTCAAAAGAGATCGAAACCGGCGGCCATTGTCCTGGCTAAGAATTCTATATGCTTTCAGCTCATCACCACCCAAGCCGTACCTAGATATCTCCAGAAACGCCTCAGAAAATTCCGATGCTTACTCAGAAGGCTGTGCGAATGTCGATGATAGTTGTAGAGTTGGATTGCTGGCATCGTCCTCTCTTACTAGCTGCTCATCATCCTCGACGACGACCATCCGTTGCCTCTCGGTGCCCATCTGTCTTTGCCCCGTCAATGCACCATCACTAGCAGTATAGCAATTGAAGAAATGCAATACATTGCTGGGGATTAGATTATGCAGAACTTCGCGGCACGAGACCGCTTGTATCGTCTTGCTTCTCGTATCGACCTTTAGCAGCCATACCATGTCGTCGCCACCACGTTTGACATAGCGACTCGCGCACAGCTGGAAGTAAACGACATGGGGTTCGTGCTCGTCCATACTCACGACGGGGTGGTCAAGCGGGACGCGTGGGAGGCCCTTGTAGGCGTCGAGCGCCCAGAGCTCGGAGGCATCGACCATGTCGTCCTTCACCCACTCCATGGCGACCCCGTCGTCGTCCATCCTCAGCATCCAGGTGTGGATGGTATAGGCGTGGCGAGAGCGTTTGCAATCGGTGGCACCGGCGCCGCCACAGCAGCAGCGGGGGAGGATGTTGATGAACTTGAGTGTGCTGGCAGTGCTGCAAACATTCTGGTTCAAGCTTGACGGCACGTCGGAACATGGATTCTTAGGGAGCCGTAGATGCTGCAGCCTGGGGCTCTCCTCGAACACGTCGCAGATCACCAGGACGTCGTCCCATATCTCCAGCCAGCAGAGTTGCCGGTCACCGACGGGGCCGACGGTGTGCCAGACTCCACAGGTGTCGCCATAGCTGATGGGAAGATGCATGACGCTCCACTCCCTGGAACGGAACAGGCAGAGCTCGGCCACGTTCGCCTTCACCGTCGTGAGCTCCGCCACCATGAGTTCATCCTCGCCACAGCACTGGAAGCCAGTGGCATCAACATTCAGGTGACGAGGCATAGGCTCCTCCTCCTCGTCCACCTCAGTGGGATAGAAGGTGTGGAAAGGCGGGAGCAGAGAGCAACGGCGGCCGTGGGGGCTCCGCAGCGGCATCACCGGTGTTGTAGACGAAGTAGTCTTCTTCGACACGGATGAGCAGAGAATCGCTGTGCGCCGCGACCACCATGAGTTCATAATCCTCCACGTCAGCGCCATCGGGAGCCTGGATGCGTACGTGCAAAATTGCCAGTAGCGGCTTTGCCGAGTGCCGAGCCACGCACTCGGCAAAGAGCCACATGGCAGGTACTGGCCCAGGCCGGCCCCTCTTTGCCGAGTGTCAGGCTGGACACATGGCAAAGCATGCTTCTTTGCTGAGTGCCACGACACTGGCGCTCGGCAAAGACCCTATTTGCCAAGTGCCAATGGCACTCGGCAAAGATTTCTTTTTTTTATAAATTTTGAATTCAAACTTTTTTCGTAGCCCAAGTATATTGTATTCAAGAACATGTTCGAATTTGGGACCTTTTTATAATATTTTGCTATATTTCTTGAATTAATTTTATTTTCATTCATTTTTTTGAAAAAGTAAATTTGAACCACTGATGCATGAAAACCTGAGCATAAATCCAAGGAAGTAAACCAGGTTGCTCCATGTAGTTCCTCCAAAAGTTCCTGTATAATGGGTAGAGGGAACTTGTTTTTCACTGTGAGTGCATTCAACTTTCTATAGTCAACACAAAGTCTCTTTTTCTTAACCAACAGCACTGGAGAAGAATAGGGACTGTTACTGGGTTGGATCCATCCCATCTCTAACATTTCCTTGATCTGATGCTCAATTTCAGTTTTCTGTGCAGGTGTATATCTATATGGTCCGAGACAAAAAGGCTGAGCTCCTTCTAGCAGAGGAATAGTATGATCCCTAGCTCTTTCAGGTGGTAAGTCAGACGGTGGAGTAAATACTGCTTCAAACTCTATCAGCAGTTGTTGAAGATCAGGAGGTAATTTGTTCTGCTCATTAGCTTGCACTAGATTCTGAGAAAAAGGTTGCAGTTGCACCTTATAAAGAATGGAATCACTTTTATGAAGTGCTTGAAGTTGATGACAACTAATTGGTGGCCCAACTACAACTTGATGTTGAATCCCCTGAAGCCTAACTATTTTGTTGTTTCATGGTATCTGTAACCATTTTTTTGCCAGTCTACAGCCATTGGATTGTGAGCCTTTAACCAGTCCATGTCCAAAATGGCATCATAACGTTTCAAGGGAAGAATCTTGAAGTTTGATCTGAAAGTGTGACCTTGAATGCCCCAAATCTGTTGCTGCAACTGATGGGTGCATTGTAACAGTTCACCATTAGCAACCATGACAAGCACAGTGTGAGGTAAAGGAGTCCCGGTAGGAATAGACTTAGCTAAATCTTCATCGATAAAGCTGTGAGTGCTTCCAGAATCAATGAGCATGATCATTTTCTTCCCTGCTATGTCTCATAGTCTGAATGCCTTCCACACATTGCATAGTTTGGACTGACAGAGCCATGAAGTCATCTCCAGAATCAGAATCTTCTTGGGGAATCTGCTGAACAGGGACCTCATCTTCAAGCAACTCCAAATTTCTTCCATAGCATGGACAGAGATATGATCTGGTCATTTATGTTGATGACTCCACTTGTCACCACATTTAAAGCATAAGCCCTTGGCTCTTCTATAATTCTTCAAAGCTTGTAGAGAACCTTCTGGTTGTTTTGGCTTGATATTCTCAATAGGCTTCTTGTCTTCATGAAGCTTGATGTGATCATTGTTCCTGTTACCATCATGAGAAGTCTTTTTGGGAGTGTAACCCAATTCATGCCTTCGGACAGGATTGTCTTGAAGGGCTTCTTCCTGCAAAAATGCCAGAGAAACAGCAGTATCCAAGTCCGTGGGTTTATGCATCATTACAGCTGCTCTAATCTCCTTCTTAAGACCATCTACAAAGCGGCTAGCTATTGCAGTTGTAGAGAAATGGGGATCATGGGCAAGTAATTGATGCACTACATCACTGAACTGTTCCACAAAGTCGGTAACAGTAGTGAGTTGTTTCATGTGGAAAAATTGCCAAAGCAGGTGGTTATGTCCATCTTTATCGAAGTGATTGCAAACTGTCAGGACGAACTGGTCCCAAGGCATTGCATGAATGGACTCCTGTACTATTTGAAACTAAAGTGTAGCCAATCTAGTGAGTCTCAGAGTGGCGAACCTCACCCAGAGAGACTGATCAGTCTGTCATATATCAAAATAATTCTCACAGCGTTTGATCCATAAGCGTGGGTTATTTCCATCAAACTTGTGGAACTCGACATCAGCAAATGGCATGTACGACGAATGATGTGGGTATGGATATGGATAAATGGGATGAACAGGCATAGTATGCTGTGAAACAGTAGAGCGTTGAGGAAGCTGAGTTTCTACAACACCTGACAATGGCGGGTGGCTGGGGGCAGTGGTATACACCACCCCGTGGGCCTAAACGCGGCGGTCTAACGACCCAGACGCTGCCCCTACGGGGTGAAGCTCCAGATGGGCGGAGCTCGACGCCCTGACTCCCGTCGACGTAAAGTTGTTCTCCTTCACTACCGTTGTCAACGACTACGCCCCTTGTGGAACTTGGGCATTGTTGTCGTTGTTGTCGAGACTTGACTCAGCAGATGTCGATGGATCTGCGGGTTGCGGAGGATGTGACACCTTGCCTATGGCTTTGTCGATGCGCTCATCGAGATCGAGCACCGCGTGCTCCAGTGCGTCAATGCGGTTGTCGACGTTGGTCCTCTAGGTAAGGATCTCCATCCACACTGATTGCAAATCGGTCCTCATGGCGTTCATCCTCTTGTTCTCCTCTAGCATGGCCAGGATTTTGCCATACTGCTCCTCTGGACTCACTTTCGCCATCTGGTGTCGGGTTCCGTAGTAATGCACCACTAGAGTCAAGGATCTCGCCACAAACTGGCCCGCTTGCTTGAGAATTACAGAGAAATCTCCGGCCGTAGCAGCTCACTACGGATCAGAAATCTCCGGCCGTTGTAGTTCCGATCGATGGACTGTGAGATCGTGAGCTCTGAAGCACGGATGGGGAAAAATTTGTGGAAAAATTGGCGGACATTTGGTGGGATTATGATGAAAGAGCTAATACCAGTGTTACCCGACTACTACTAATTATCCATTAAGCAGGATAAAGTGGATACAAGGACTTGGCCGCCGGTGATCGCCGGACGTCCGCCGCCGCCGCCGTCATCCTCTGGGCGCGGTTCAGTATTATGTCCGAGTTCACCCCTCTCTCTCTCACGAGTTGGCCGTTACATAGAGGAGCCGGTTGCTGCCTCTCCTCTTGGGCCACGCAGGGCCGTATCTACTTCTTCCAGACCGGCCCAGTAACCTGCTTGTTGGGCTTCTTCTCTCGCATCAAAGTGCGGAGGCCTGCTGCTTTCTTCTCGCCGCGCTCCTCGGTATCGCCAGCTTTGAGAGGGGTGGGGCTTGGGCCGGTGACAGATCAGAATAACAAGAACAAAACAGTGCTGGGTATTGAAAAGAACCGCAACAAGCCTAGTCCCTACAGCAGCGAGCTGTGAAGTTTTGCTGGCAAATGGTTGGCGTAGTTGACATGTTCATATGGATAGGGTGGGCAGGGCACGACAGATACCAGTGTCTTCCTCTTCATGTCGACCTCGAGCGTCCATATCTTCCCTTCCCCACGGTCATTCTCGCACTCGTCCACGAGGAAGCAGACGATGTCGGGCTTCTCCGAGCTCACGATGGGACACGTCGGCCATGCGCAGACGACGTCGGGGTTCCGGAGGCCCTCAAAGCCAGCTAGCAGCGCCCAGAACTCCTCGCAGTCAAGCACGCCTTCCTTCACCCACGCCATCGGCTCGTCCCCCGTCGTCGTCCTCAGCGCCAGCGTCCACGTGGTCATCGTGAAGGCAGAGCCGGACTCGTCGATGCTCACGAACCGCACCACCACCGCCGCGTCGTCGGCGCCCGGCGGCGGCAGTGTGGCTCCGATGCTTCGGTAGTATCGCCAGGGGAGGTTGTCCTCATGCTCCTCGTCGTCGTCCCATTCGTTTTCTTTTGGCGGCATTGCCTTCACGGGCAGCGGTACGTACCGGAGCTTGGGGATCTCCTCCGCCGCCATCATGTCGCACACAAGCAAGGTGCTGTGGTCGTAGCTCACCCAGCACAGGAAGCGGTGGGCACCGCCTCCCCAGGTCGTGCCGTCCGCCGCCCTCGTGGTGGACGATGGGCACCGCCTCCTTGAACTGCTAGTCACGGCGGCTTAGCTGGAGCACGCAGAGCTCGGCCGTGTCGAACGGCGCTTTGTACGCGACCTGGAGCTGGGCCACCAGGAACTCCCCGCCGGCACCGCCGTCCTTGCCGTCGCCGCAGTGCAAGAGGCCGGTGTCCATCTGGTACAACTCGTGCTCTGTTCGGGACACCTCGCCGGAATCGGAATCGTAATAGTACAACTCTTCGCGTTCTGGATCCCATTCGTACATGGGGACGTGGCAGGTGGGGAGGAGGGACGGGGACGGCGGTTGGCCGGCGGCGACCTTGTACACGAAGTAGTCGCCGCCGAACCCGAGGAGGACTGAGTCGCCGTGAGACGCGATGACGGCGTGAGAGAAGCCATCGGCGTCGTCCGAGGTCCCGTGGCCGGCCCCCCAGTCGTAGCAGAGGAAGGAGACTGCCGGCGGCGCCGCGCGGCTCAGGGAGACACGCAACGGCCCGCCACGGGAGGTGTGGGTCTCCGCGACGGTCTTGGCGTCGGCATCGGCGACGACGTCGACGGCGGTGGAGTTAGTGGCGCAGCACCAGCGTGACAGAATCGTCCAGCGCGTGTCATCCGCTGCCGGAACCGGAGCCAGAGGTGGAGCCTGACCAGAGGTTTCCCTCTCCTTCCGTCAGGTGCAGGTTACGGTGGTTACCGTGCGGCGGTGACGTCGACTTGGAGTTGGGACAACATGGATGGAGGAGCGTCGGGTTTGCTGGAACCGAAGGCGTTCTCGGTTGACAAAGTTCATCCACCCGCCGGATCTTCCCGGACCACAACCAATCCTCGTCGGCAGCTTCATGCTTGGATCGATCGACGGAGCTCAGGGATGAGGGATGGCTGCTGCGCACGTTACTGTGGCTGCGGCGGTTGCCCTAGTAGACGACGATAGCGCGTGCGTGTTATACCTCCAGTCTCCGCATATAATATTTTGACAGTGTCCATCTATTTATTGGGCTGGGATCCTTATGTTCTGGGTTCGGAGTATCTCCATGGGTTTCCGAGGTTCACTTCCAATCTTGATTGTTTTGTTTTGGTAAGACTGAAAAAAACTGCTTTCAACTCCTAATCTCAACTTCCAATCTTTCTTTGGAAAAATTGACCAATTCGCGAGCGTATCCAACAGCCAATCTAGAGGTAAAAGGACACAGAGAAAAGTAAAGAGTAAGATAGGGTTCCAAATCCAAATGTAGAGGTAATAAAGAAAATATAAAAAAATGTTAAAGCAATTTAAAAATAATCTACAATTTCTAATACAAAATTGCATTACATATGTTTCAGGTGCGAGATTTTAATAACTTTAAAAATTGCGAGAATTTTTAATAACCTTAATTTGTATCATGGGCTGCAGCCCCATACATTTTTTTTTTGAGCAGAAGCCCCATACATGCTCGCTCCAGTGCTAAATTACACTGTTGTTTTTTTTAGCAGAAACCAATCTGATGTTTTGTTTTTTTTTTTGTATTACACTGTTGAACGGTTGCGTCTTTTTGTGTTTTTCGGCCCAGTTGTTAAGTCACTCGGCCCAAACACAATTGGATCCCTGAAGTGCCTCAAGACAATGCGGAATCACGTATACCTCCCATGGCTTTGAAAACTTCATACTTCTCTATTTGGCACTCTCTTCGAATTTAGATTCCAATATGACACTACCATGAGTTTTGAAGGCCAACATCTATAGTTTATATACAAAATGACTAAAATATCCGTGATTGTAAGAAAATGCACTTATGCCCGATATAACATTGTTTGGTGTATGCAAATATGCCTTATTTGGGCCCTATTTATGTGTTTAGTTGTGGCATTTTTTTGAGAACAATAAATATCTATTAAACTTCACGCACATTATATAAATTAATTTATGCTAATTGTGCTCGTCATTTGAACATCCTTTTATTAAATTGCATCCTGATTATAACATCAATGTATTCTTGCTGGCATCATTTAATCATATAAATTAAAACTCAATCACAAATAAGATGCTTGCTGATTTGCCTATTTGTCCTTTGGTTTTGATTGATTTTGATATGGATGAAATTTAATAAATCAGTGATTAAATAATGTATACTAACAAGCATAAATTGATTCATATCATGTGTATAAAATTTAATAATAAGATGCTTAAACAACGCATTCCAGGAACACAATGTAGGAAGCATTGGTGTATAATGTGAATGACCTTTAACAAAAATATGTCTAGTGACCCTTGTCATAAGCGTGTTAGAGGGAAAAAACATTTTAACAAAAATATGTCTCCTTAATCAATGACCAAAAGTCTTTGGGGCCAGTGACTTGTGACCATTCTCATTGTGACTAATGCGTCAAGCTTGATACAGAACTGAGATGGTTTATATGCACTACTCATCACCATCTTTTGCAAAGAGGATGATAGAATTTATGAATTTTGATCATCTCTTGCTTCGCTGTGCATTAGAATTAGAACAAATGCATCAAGCTAGTTTTCTGAAGTTGGAAAATAATGCTAGAACACAAATGTTCGATAAAGTTTGGAGAATATGATGGCGCATGGGCAACTGCACATGGATAAAATTTCACAAGAATGAGTGTTACGTATACACGACAAGAATGGTGCGGACAATCCCAAACCATTTTTCCGCTGATGGGAGTTCTCGACAAGACGACAATGGTGACATTCAGTTCTCTCCTACAAATCTGATGGTCACGATCACAATCAATCACCCTATAGACATAATTAGTCGCTCCTGAGTCCAAACTCCACGGCCACAACTTTGCTCGAGGGAGGATCGGAGCTACTGTTGTTTCGTGAGGAGGTCGTAGTGCACCTTGGGCTTCCGGGGATGCTCCTTGCCGCCGCACGCCTCCTGCATGGCGTAGGCGAGGTGCAGCAGTGTGGCCTCCGACCACAGGCGGCCGATGAACTGGAGCCCCACGGGGAGCCCTCCCCTGTCGTACTCTACCGGCACGGTGATCGCCGGGAGGCCCAGGAAGTTCCCCGCGATCGAGTATCTCACTAGCGCCGCTGCAAGTTTTCTTTCAGCTGTCAGAGTCGGAGATGCATATATATACATAATTACATATATATATATATATATATATATATATATATATATATATAGCGATTTCTGAATCATCTCTCATTCGCCAAATCGTTATTGCATCACAGATACCTCCGTTGATGTAGTCCAGCTCTCCCGTGCTCAAGGCGTCGTCCTGCAGTGGGTACGCCGTCACCCTGCGCGGCAAGGGAAGCAGCAGAGCAGGCATGTCATACTGTCATACCAATATGCCATGGAGCAAGGAATGGCGGTCGCTGGCTCAATTCGCATTTGTATGCAGTATCCGTACCCTGTCATTGGCGTGACGATGGCATCGGCCGCCTCGAAGATCTTCTCGTGGAAGTACATCTGACGGCATCTGCAGGCAATTTTTCAACACCCTGATTCAGATTTCCAGATTAATAATGGCATTGTTCATTTGATGCATGTGTTAGCATGTAGATGCGTGGCGGCGTACCAGAGGCGCTGCGAGTTGAGGTAATCTCTGCTGCTGAAGGACCCGTAGGCGCTGAGCGCGATCCTCACGTCCCACCCGATCTCAGACCTGTCCCTGCAATACAAAGTTCAGTTTCAGACTTTCAGTTGGGTAGCTGCATCAGGCATTCAGGGTCGGCCGGCCAACTGAGCTCAGCTTACATGGTGTCGATATACTTTGCGAGGGAGGCTGTGCACTCTGAGCCCATGGTCACGTAGTGCGCCAGCAACATCTCTTCGATCTCAGGGACAGTCATGTCCACAGTCTGTGCAGCCAAAAAAAGGGATAGAGTTTTCTTTTCAGAGTGGAATAACTGCAGCCATGTAATGTTCTGTAGATGCTGAACTGCACTGATGACTTACCTCCCAACCGTAGTGCGTGCGCAGTATCTGCAGAGCCTTCCCGCACAGGCTCCTGATGTCCTCTGAGCTATCGTCGAACCACTGTTTTTTCAATCTCTCGCAAATGTCAGGGCAATTTTCAGGCATAAATTTCAAACATTTGTGACTAAAGTTGAGAGACTGACCAATAGGCTGACCTTGGCGTATTTGGCGAGCCTGATGTTCAGCATGGACATCGTGCTTGTCAGCAACGGCAGGTTCAGCTCAGGCTGCTGCAGAGCAAGTCGTCAACAAGTCCATCGGTCAATCTTTAGTTCTTTACTGAACACAGCAGCTCAAATGTGTGCAAATAGAAAAATCTGAAAATGAAACAAAATAAAAATGGGCCGGGATCCTACTTTCAGTCACCTGCAAAGGGCTTGGTTTTGACTGGGCAGAAATGGCCGCATAACTGAAACAAAGTACGGAAACAAAGACATCAGTTGTGTTTGGTGTTTTCATTAGCCCATTGATGAATCCTGATGAATATATTCATGTATACAACGAAATACAAATGGATCAGAGTTGGTTTATGGAAGGAATGAGAGGCTGGGCGGGCAACACAGACGCGATCAGTGTTGCAGCTAGGATCCCCGGCATGCCGACCGTCCAGTTCAGAGGAAGCAGCCTGAAACATTAATCGTGTCAGTTGGAGGCCATTTACCATCAGACATTGCGTGTTCTGTGTTCATTTATATAGGCGGCTAGGTGGCGCACCCGGAGTTGCAGAGGCAGCCGGTGGTGGGCTTGAACCCGACGACGCCGCACAGCGCGGCCGGCATGCGCACGGACCCGCCACCGTCGGCGCCGAGCGCGACGGGGCAGAGCCCCGCGTAGACGGCGGCGGCGGACCCGCCCGAGGACCCGCCGGAGACCCTGCCAACGCCGTAGGGGTTGCGCGTGGACCCGTGGTGCGGGTTGATGCCGCTGGTGCCCGCGCCGAGCTCGTGCATGTTAGCCTTCCCCGCCATCACCTGCGCCGCACGCGCGCAGCTGCGCCACGCACGCCGCGTCTGCCGCGCACCGCCACGCCGACCCCAGCCACCGCGTGCCGCCTGCGTCAGTGCGTCGTCATTGCAGTGCATTATTCGCCGTAGGTATGGTACGTACCGGTACAAACTTGGTATGGCCGACCGGTCAAAACATGTTACAAGTCAGTGCTGAAAGCTACAGGGTTTGAAGATTCTGACACGACACAACGTGTTTAAGTAGGCTCTGACTGGACGACCTTTGAGCCGCGAATCTTATGTCAATTTTTGCCCATCCAAATCTGAGCAAATTTTGAAAAACATCTACAGTGCCAAATTTGTTTGAAGACATCGACAATGAGATTCATTTCTGTAGCATATTTGTTTGATGTTAAAACTAGCATATCTTCAGAAGTAGTATTTTTTTTTTTTTGACAAATTCAGAAGTAGTATATGAACCTGAGCTAACCATGTTCTTTACCGGTGGTCGGGTACGGGAGGCAGTCGATCTCGTCCTTGACGGCGACGAGCACTCCGTCCATGGCGGACAGCGGCGCCCCTGCAGTAGTGAGCAGAAACCGTTGCATTGCATTGCATCATCCGAAGATCCAATCATCATCATCATACATCAAACAAGCAATAAATCTGCACACGAATGATACAATGACATTGAGCTATAGCTAGCGCCCATGCAGCAAAAAGGAGATGCGATCTCTCCTCCCCTGTCCCCTTCCCTTCAATTGCCACCGGTTAGCAGGCATGCAATGCAATACTACGGCTACATGCTGTTGCTGATGCTGCAGCAATGAATGGATGAATGTAGCGGCAGACCAGGACCATAGTAGCTACAACGTACATCAATCATGCAGACATCCACGTACGTGCGTGTAAATGTGCAACAAACGATCAAATCTAGCGCAAGCTAGTACAATTCATTTCAGCACTGTCTTTTTTTTTTTCCCATTCAGTGCAGACTCCTCCGGAGACGATGGATCCATGCCCCCTTCCTCTGAAAGTGGCTGAAACGCTTCGCTAGTCAAACATCATCATATCAGAGTCTGCTATATTACTATGTTGCACTGTCTGACTGAAATCCTGCGTGCGTTCATCTCTGCAGCGTAATGCCGCAACCTAACACCTCATGTGCGTTCCTTTACTCCCTTGTCTGTTGTCTCAGCTCAGCTAGAGGTTTGGAGACGATTCCTCGAGGGAGGCGGCCCGGCCGGCCGGCCGGCCTCTGGGGGCAAGCTCTGGCGGCCACTGGCGGCAGTGCCGACCTGTAAAGCAGCTGCCGCCACTACTCATCGAGCTGGTGGTACACCACAGGCCACACACTGCTAGCTAGTTGCCTAGTTCCGTCTCCGGGCCCTCAAGAAGATGCCCGGCAGGACCTAGCATGCCTCGTGGCCGTGGGTCACTGATCTCAGCAGCGCCGGCTCTGGCTACTAACTGTTGGCGCATATACCAGCCGGCGGACTGTACATGAAGCTCGATCTGCCGCGGTGCAGTAAAAATGGTGCCGTGGTTTCGTCTAGTTATGGTGACAGGCTGACAGCTTGTAGAAGCAAAGCCTGCTGCTGAGACTGAGCTGAATGTCAGTGGCGATCACGGCCAGAAATGGAGGCACGCAGGAGTACTCAACTACTGATTTCGGCCTAGCAAGCTGCTCTGTTGACAGATGATTACGGCGCGGAATGCGATAAGCGCAGGACGAACGGCAGCAACTTGTTGGAGTAGCAAGTAACGCACCTTGTTGGTATCTGCGGGTGGAATCCTCGGGCCTGCCGCAGCACGTCCCCGGGGTCGCAGCTGATGAAGAAACCCATGTTGCGATCCGGGCCTGAACATTCCTCCACGGCTGCCAGGAATCTCCGCGCCACCTGCACGCACGTTCCCATGCAGCCGGCATAGATTACGATGCGCCCGCCTTACGGCTCGATCTTAATACAGCGGTGCGGAAAAGAAAAAAGAACAGTAAAGTTTGATGATGATACGATGGATAGTGCCTGAAGTCTACAGTTATTATATTTCAGTAATTTGGCACGCTCAACGTTAATGCTGACTGGAGGATTGGATCGATTGACTCAGGACCAGCGAATGGGAATGTTGGGGGCCACCTAAATTCGATCGCTGCATTCAACGCTCTGCTTGTGGATTCGGGAGGAGCTCGCTGGGGGTCTATTATTGCCTCCCAATCTTGATGCTGCAAAATTAATCTGATAGAGAAGAGCGAATCTAAATAAACGTGACAGCCTGACAGCGATGCAATGACGTACGAATGCAAACTTGTAGACGAGTTTGTCTCTCTTGAGGATGGAGAGCACCATCCAGCCAAGGACGGATTTCTCCAGCACCCACGCCGGCATCTTCACCAGGAACCGGGCGACGCCAGGAGCTGCATGCAGGGGAAAGACGATCGATGCATCAGGTTAAGCAGACGGTGATATCATCTCCGAGCGAGGGACCTTTGACGTTGGGGCTGATGTAGTGCTCGCCGCTGTCCGGGCCGAGGTCGACCTCCGCCGCCGGCTTGTACACCTTGCCCGGCGTGCTGAAGAGACCCATGGATGGTTAGATGGAAGGATGGAAGCAGAGCTGGAAGTGGAAGGGAAGACAGTGTTGTGTCAAAACTGACAAGCTTGGCTCCTAGGCCCCCTCTGCCTCTGACTGTGCCAGTCTACGTACAAGTGCCAAGATTGTGAGCTGCTTGTTATAACCAGGGAGGGATCAGGGGACAGAGAGGGCTGCCTGCCTGCAGTTTTGGCGGGGGAATGAGGTAACGGCTGTGCTTCCCATCCGATGGGGATGGAGCACCTTTAGCCACCTGCGCGCCAGTGTTTTATTTTAATGCTATTTATTTACTGGTAAGTAATTCTCCCGGCCGGTCCCTCTTCTTTAGGCTGAGTGACCCGCCTAAAGTTACCTCATTTTAATTTTTCATCCACCACCCCGTAGGCCGTAGCAAGTAGCATGGTGTGGTATCTTTAAGTTACAACGTGCCACACGTTGTGTCCTGTTCGTTTAATGGTGTTCCTATATGTTAAACAAGCAAAAAAAAAAAAAAAAACAACAACGACACTCGCCCACTGTTTATCCGTGTTCAGGCTTAATGTCCAATTAAAATGAACAGAGTAGCTACTTAAACAGGATAAATGACCAGTTAAACAGACGGCTTACCATCGTGTAGCATTTAAATAGTCAAAACGATGAGTTAAACGAACAATGGGCAAAAGTGCAAGTAACCATTTGGAAAAAGCTAACAAATATCCAAGGATTATCAACTAGTTTATGCACAATACAATGAACAGAGTTTGGCTTTCTTATGTCTGCTCAAGTACCTACTATAGTTGCATGTCAAAGCAATATGCCTAGACATGTGTGCTAAAAAGTTGAAAGGATGGCACCATCAAACAATCGTATGAGTCGATCTCTCCATTGCAAACTAGTGTGTAAATAGGTTCAAGCACCTTGTTATTGCCAAAGAGCTCATGTATCATCTAAGGAACATTCCTTTGTTTTGTATTCGTATGTTCTAAACAACCCCTTGGATTTAAGGAACATTCACAAGCAATCACACATGACAAATGTCCACATATGTCAATGTTTTGGTTTTATATAAATTCAATATAACTATATCTCTATATTTATAAGGGTGTTTGCTCCCCTACTGAAATTTTGTTAGAAGGAATACAAACAGAGATACACTTACCAGCACACAGGAGCTTAAGAAACAAAAAAAAAATGAGAGACAAATGAGATTACAACAAATTCAGGATCCCTTATAAGCCAAAAATATTTGTGTCTTTGCTCCTTGCTCTCACTGTCAGCAGGTTAAGCTCCCTTGAGAACACATCTTTAATAACATTTACTAAAGCCGGGATATTTTGAAGATTTGATGTGTGGTAAAGCTTCTGGAAAACTTGAGTCCTGATTGAGTACTATGTTGAACAGGATTCTAAATGAAGATTGAAGATTCTTTCTTCTAAAATGTTCCGTGTTTAGTCTGTCTTTTAGAAGAAGCCAGAAAAAATTTTGTGTTTTGGCTGACAGAAGCATTTCCAAAGCCAAAGGAATCCAACATGAATTTGTCTATGGCCCATCAGGAACGTGTAAGATTTTGATGCTGAGAAATGCTGCCCCCTTCTGTATTTCCATTTGTCTTCCAAATCAGACAAGTTAAGCTGTTGAATTCAGGAATGAACTGAAGATAGGTTGGTGGAAAACCCCTGCGTTGATAATGGCAGGTTAAAGGCATCTGCTAAATCTTCATGGTCTAAGTATTTGCAAACTGAGATGTTTACTACTCGTCTAATACTCGTGACCTATAGAATATAAATCATCTAATACTCGTGACAAGTTGTTTCTAGTATCCCATATTTTCGGTCTCTGAAGATGTTGGGTTATCGACTAATATTGTTGGCGAGTATCTCTACCGGCTCAAAACCTGACTGATGTGATGGGGCGATCGTCTATATGACCAGAAACCGTGGCTGGCGACAAAACCGTTTGTCATCACCCAATTTGACAGCAAAAAGGTAATCAGGCAACACTTGAATTGAATGGAAACAGATCCAAAATGATGGTTCCAATGGATTACTGTATTCAGAAAAGTATTAAGCTTAAGCATTATAGTAGCTGGTTCCACGACACACGACATAACTTGTCTGATGACCATTTATATGAAGCAATCTTGCGCGTTTTGAAGCGATGGAGTTGATAATCTGCCATAGGGTTGCTAGGAATTCATTCTTTCAGGGATGGAGGGAGTAGTAGTGGATGTTGAAATCACACATATTACCATCGACATTTATTTATTTGTTCATAAACATATAAGTAGAGCAACAATAACATGGGTCACTCTACTCCACACACAACTAAAAAGTCAACACGCCACACAGCAGTGCAGCACACACCAAACCAGAGTCCACAAACACACCAGACAAAGAGCACAGCAATTGGCAGTAGCACGCATGAGGGCATGTCTCATGCTACTGTTGCACAAGCTGAAGGGAATTCAGATGTTGGATCCAATGCTCAGTAGCTCTTATTTTATTTCACTACTGCTCCAGACAAAGCACATAGGCCGGCCCGTCTGCGTCTCACCATCTTTCCAACAAGAGCACATAGGCAGCAGTGATGGAGGGATGGATGGATCCAACGAGGTAGGCCGACCGAACAAACCAAAGCAAAGCAACCTGATGCAAACGAGACAAACAACAGGACGCAAGCAAAAGCATATGCATCTATGTTGTCATTACCGCACGCGCACACACACACAAACCAATCAAGCGGATGCAGAAGCACAACTGTGAGCAGGAGATCGATGGCGAGACACCAACTAGCAGGCCAGCTAGCGACTGTAATCCAACGAAGAGCCGGCCAGGTTACATCACCTGCAGGAGTTGGAGAGGAGAGCATCAGAGAGAAACAATAATATCCATCAATTCAGGTGAGCACATGAACAACGTGAAGTGTCTGACATGGCAATCACCCTTGGTGCACGTATATAAAAGGAATTTATAATTCATCACTAAGGACTAACCCATTGGTCAGGATCATAAATACTACTGTAGTTGTCATGTGCTATGACAAGCATATGTAAAAACTTTGGTGTTAGATGGCAGAGTTGGAGGGAATAGGGAGTTCAATTGGTTACTAAATAGACCAAGAAAGAATTCTAATGTATATCTTCTCCAGCTGCATGATGGAAAAGAGGGAGGAGGGACTGCTACCTGAGCACACTGCCCCTGAGTAGGGTCTTCTTGTAGTAACGCGAGTGGATGGGTCTGTAGTTGACCGTTTGCGAGCGATCATCCCATATGAGCCTATCCCACAATTCCTTCTCACAGTCACACTCCACTACCTTGTTGCTGCCAATCTCAGGAAGGCGCTTCAGGCTCCAACAGCCCCTGATCTTGATGGTCTCCAGATTTGGTGCAAACATTCTGACCCCACAAACGTGCTGTAGTGAAGGGAGCTCATGCAGGTGGATACTCTTCAACTTGGGGAAGTCCTTGAAACTTGGTTTGCCTCCTTTGAAAGGAAATATCTCCCTGAGATCACCGCACCATGCAATCTCAAGGGTCTCCAGGAGGCCCAAGCTGTTTTTATCACTGAAAGACCACTCGCTGATCCAAAGTACGTGTATAAGCCTGGGGCAAAAGTCTAGGTGCAAAAATGTCAGGTGTGGAAATGCCCGCAATCCATTTGAGGTTGAGATATAGCGTGACTTTAGGAGTTGGGATGCCCAGAATATTCTTAGCTGATAAGTAAAGCTATAGGCTTTAACAGTACTGAAGACAAAGTCCAATTTTGGGCACCTCTCGATTCTGCACCACTCCAGGTCAGGCCATTCTGAACCATATTCATGTGAAGTGGTACTGATGATGGACAGGCTATCGTGTACATGCAGGATCTTAGCACCCTTAGTTACAAACTTTGGGACAGTAATAGTACTAGTCTCTTCACCACCTTGAGGTAATTTTGTCTGTATCTGGTCTTGTATGTGCATGTAGCACCTCTTTTTTGGAAGATCAGGAACATCTGGGCAAGGCCACATCCACATGATTCCTAGAGTATCACCGCTGCCTTCAGTAGCTTGCTGTAGGTGGTCCACGGAGATATCTGCGTATAATGCAGGTGCAGGCTGCTGCTGTAGGTATACCACCAATTTCTGCTCATGACTACTTGCGCTCTTGAATATTCCTTCATCTTTGCTATCACCACCAAAAACGGTAGGATGATGAGGAGAGGAAATCTCCACATATGCATTGCGGGAATCAGAATAGACAGGCTTCAGGGATGCAAGGAGCCTTGCATCCCGTACAGAAATGTACCAATCAAATTCATTGCTTGTCCGACTACCATGTGGTGCGGCTGCAGGTGCTATTGATGTTCTTGTAGCAGCATTACTAGTTCCCCGCTTGGCCTTTTCTTCTCTAGATTGAGCGGTGGGTGCTGACCATGTGGTGTCAATGCACAGCTTACCCAAGCCTTCTTGTTTCATTTTGTCTTTTGGTGGCCACAGGATTGCACAAAGCTTCTTGCAGTCAAGTAGATAGAGCTCATCAAGGTACGAGATTTCTGTTGTGCTGAGATCTAGTGTTTTCATTGTCGTGCCTGACATGTCTAGGGTGTGGAGACTCCACATTTGTCCTCCCAAGTGCACATTCTTCAGTTGAGTACATCCGCGGAAGGAGATTTGTTCAACCCCTCGGCATCTATCAACAATGACGACAGTCTCAAGGCAACTAACATTGCTTTTTAACCCTGGCCCAAATAAGCTCGTCATGCTACAAGAATTTCCTGAAAAGTCAAGATGCTCCATCTTGTTCATCTCCGAGAATAGATCATTTTCTGGGCAACTGCACCTGACATAAGATTTTTTTACTCTGAGTTTGCGGATGTTAGGCAATCGTCCCTGTAGCTGGCCCATGTCCCATCCCCCCTTGGCTCCGATCACATTTAGCTCCCTGAGTTGGGTCATGAGAGCCAACATCTGCGCAGACAATATCTGATCACAGTCTGTGTATCGCACATCGAGCACCCACAGCCTCTCAAAGCATCGGCAGATGTCCTCCTTCCCTGCTACATCTGTGCTTGTCCTGGTGCCTTGGCAATGGTCAAGCCACAGAAACCTGAGGCTGTGGCAGCAGAGGAATGGAGGTGATTGAGAATCAAAGGCACAACCAAAGAGCTTGAGAACACTAAGCTTGTCAGCATAGTGTTGGAACATGCCTCCATTGGAAATAGCTCCGTCCGAGATCCGAGTAAAACCGCAAGTCGGTGAACTCCAGAATGGCTTGCTCTTGACAAACGTTGCTAAGTGAGGAGAGAGCAAATATTGATGGTAGTCCGCATCCAGTGGCATCTCAAAATGCAGAGCATCAGCAGCTCGCCACAACCCATCATCATCTCTCTGTCCCTGATGTAGCTGCTGATGTATGACGCCATCACATACCCAGTAGTTGGTGACGTGGGTGTCCAAATCATAGTCGATCGACTGGACGCCTCTGCAACACAGCTCCCACATGTACAGGAAGCACTCCGACACTTGCTCGGGCTGATTAATGATGCCGGGAGACCCAGCCGCAACTACTTCCGCAGCCTCTTGGAGTACCAGGTAGGGCCACTGCCCCTCTTTTATATCTTTGTGTATGGACTTTATACCAGGTAGGACCGAGATAAAAGCATCAGTTGTTCCCGCCGTCTTCATGGCCGTGTCAACCTTTGTCCGAGGTTTGAGCCGAAATCTTCCTTGGAATGTCCAGAGCACCTTGCTGGTTGAGTACCCGGACAGAGGGAAGCCACACAAACTGGCTAAATCAATCTCCTCACTGCTTCCATTGTGGAAAACCACCAAGAATCTGTGATCTAGTTTCTTTATGTGTTGGTACATCTCCCGGACGATTTCCTGTAGCTCAGCACGGGAGCTCTGGGCCACCCCATGGAAATCATCCTCCTCGTCCAGCCTGTCAAACAACTCCATCACTTCACTGGGGAGCCTCAGCTGCTCCGCGACCGCCCTCTGAAGCGCCCTCCTACTCTCCCACATCGAACAGTCGATGTGGATGACCTGATCAAACTCCTGTTCGGCCAGGGCTCTCCTCCCATCTGCTGAAGTTGTGGCGAGGCGTTGGGCGATGGCTCGGAGGACGGCGGATGCTCCCAGCCCGTCCCAGCCATCGACGTACAAGACATTGTCTCTGCTACTGGCGGTTCTGGTAGTATCAGCCTTTTCCGTTAGAGCGTGAAGAATTCCTCCAGCGGCCTCGTCTATCGTGTTGGCCTCAACAAACTGCATACATGCACATATGCGTCAGGTCTAATCATCACTCACAAAACCAGAGGAGAGATCTTGCCACGCTGAGTACGCATGATGGCCACGCTGGATTATTTGGGCCTTCGGTTTACCAGTACTATATATCTATTCAGCAATTAATAATGCTGCTGCAACCTCCCCTTAATTTTCGAAGGGAATGGTCCATGTGCTCCGATGCCAACGTCCAGCAGACCGATGCCATTTGGATTATAATACGGAATCTAACCCATCGATCATTCCATCCGCTGACCTGATCAACATACAACCACGAAACTACCCACTCAATCTAAAATATAAGAGATCTTCAGTTTTTCTATTTCAAACTGTCTTAAGTTTGATCAAGTCTGTAGAGTAAATCAAATATGTCCGAAAATACATTTCATAATGTGTCTAAGAAAGCTAATCTGATGTCATACATATTAGTTTTCCTTTTTTTTTTGGAAATTCCGTCAAACTTATCGTAATTTGACTCAGGACAACTAAAAAGACATTATATTTCAGTACAGAAGGGGCATTTAAGAACATATACATTATCCATGCTCATGGATCGTAATCTTGGTGCCATATAGGATATATCCAGTTCTCCAAATTAGTTAATTTCCATGATGAGCATGCTGCACGCAGCACAAACAATAATGAACTTGAACTTGAGATGGAAAGGATATTACATACCTCGGCTATATTGTATTGGCATGCAGTAGCGGGAGATACAAGCCAAACAGATAGAACCGACGGTTGAGCAAGTGCTGTGCTTGTGTGCGTGTGTGAAGGAGAGTCCGGAGAGAAGCAAATTAGCTGGTGGTTGTCCACAGAAACTTTGCTTTTTAGGCAAATGTTCAGATATATAAACTTTTCTTTTGTGTAAGAGATCATTCTTTGCTTATTGTGCGAGAGAAGAAAACAAAAGACGATTCTTTGCTTGAAACCAGCTAACCGGCCACTGCAGACTTTGCGAAAGATAAAGATTGATAAAAGCATGCTAGTAATAAGTATCAAGGGCTCCTCTGTTCCCCGTTATCTGCCTGAATCTGGTCCTACAGTAGAGTAGGCAATTGACTAAACTATCCTTTTTTTTTCATGCCTTGTGTGGGGCTCAAAGTGATCAAAGTCAGGGAATCCAATGTACTCCTTCCATCCGAAAAAACTTGGTATTCTAGAATTGAAAAATGTCTCAGAAAACTTAATGTCTTAACTTTTAGATAATAGATTAGGTCCATCAACTGGAGCTTGTGATCTGCATGTTTCCATATATTCCTTTTAATTTAAGGTTTTCTTTCATAATTAGCGTGGTTCAACTTCAATAAATAGGGATATATGAGTAATTTCTTTTGAGTATTAATCTATCCCAAAAATCCTAAAACATTATTATTTTTTTTGGACGAAGGGGGTACTAGCAAGATGTAGAATCCGAGCTGCTCCTGTTGACTTGTTGTTGCGTTTAACACTGGTCTATTACTAATCAAAGAATGTTTTGAAGGCTCTAAGCTAAATCTCACCAAATAACCGTGCCACACCACCAAGCATCATTTCCCAAGCTCTTGGCAGCTGGTCCACACTGAGTCATGGTCGGAACAAGAGTTTTAAGTTGTGCAGTGGCAATACAAGGGCAGATCGGTGGCCTAATGGTAAGGCAGATTATTGCATACGGTAATTTCTTCCTTCCATCATACTGTACGAAGGCTCGTGTGAGTAAAACACTGGAGGTGGAAGGCCAAAAATTTCCTGCTGTTTTATATGTTTTAGATGCTCTTGGGCCCATTTGTAGTGCAACGTATTTTTGTATTGTCCAAAATGCTCCTCTGTCTCCTCTCACAAACACATGGAGTCATGGACCCCATCACTCGTGTTCATTCTCCTTCCTTCCCCATCTTCTTTCTCATCTGCAGGTCGTGCATGACGAGACACTGCAGAGGATGCATGTGTTGTGGTCCAGAGGCAGCTCGAGTGTCATACCCAATTTTAAAGACAAAATTAGATATAAAACCATATGTGTGCCCAAGAAACAATCACAGACATATAGAGACTAATTATAAGAAAATACTAAGTACAATGCTTTATTACATAACGAGTAATAATTCATTACATAAATATCAAAGTCCTAGCAAAGCGGAAATAAAAGAGAACTCCATGGCACCTCCATAGCCACAGGGATGGTCAACTGGTTAATCACAAGTCTAGTAATCCTCAAGAAACTCAGCTTAACCATTATTACCATATGTTACCCATCCAGGACTTTCATCACTAGTACAGAAATTGACATCCATTTTTAGCAGAGGCGGCTCACATAGCACGTCGCCTCTACAGTCGTGAGGCAGCACTATAGCTTCGCAACCGCCCCTGAAGATTTATATTTAGATTCATTTCCATAAAAAAAATAGCCTCTAAAGATCACGTACTTTCAAAGGCGGTTTCATTAAGTCATCTGCTTCTAATGTTACAGTTTTAGAGGCGGTCATTGTAATAAAACCGTTTCTGAAGATATAGGTTTCTAGAGGCGGTTCTCTTAATGTAGCTGCCTCTGACAAATGGATCATCAAGGGCTTTGGACATTACAAAACCAACCCTAAAAGGAGAACCAATTTTAGAGGTGGTTTCCTTATGTAAACCGCCCCTAAAATTATCCCGCCAAATACATACCCCTTCTTCCTCCTCGAGTCAGCGCACAACTCCCGCCAAATATCCCTCTGGTTCCTTCAGCTGAGCACTTGGTGACCGCGAGGAGCAGCGAGGTTTTCCCTTTGAACCTTCGATTGTATTCAACAATTGAGAGGTGATATTTTCGCATCCCTAAACACTTTTTGAACTTTACATTATTATACGCTCTTCTTTCTTCACAACAAGCAGCTAGATCTAGAGACATGCATGCAAGGTGTTCGATTTTTTTGCCTACCAATATATACATCAATTAATTGCTGCTGTAGTTACGTGAGAACCCTGCCTTGATGCAAATATACCTTTTGTTTTTGAAGGGCAACTATATATATGAAAAAAAAGATTTGAACATCCTACTTAACAGATGTCAATTGTTTTATTGAAGCCACTAAAAGAGATGCTCTGATCAAGCAGACAAATGATATCTTTTGTCCTTGTTGTGACAGTCGGAACCTTGTAGTATGCCAGGATCCAAATAGAATAAGATCACACTTGGTTCGGTAGGGTTTCATGAAGAACTACGAGGTTTAGGACCATCATGGTGAGAGAGGTAGAGAGGCATGGAACACGGGAGGGTCAGACGCACCAGAAATGGCGCCCATCAGAACCCAATGCATGGCTACTTTAGCAGATGATGGAGTGGTGGAGAAGGCTATGGCAGGGAGGATGATCATTTTTTTGATGCAAGGGAGGATGATCATGGTCAAGACAATGACGTGGGCGAAGAAGAAGCAGAGGACTTCCTGGATGACATTTTGTGCCACATTAAACAAGAATTTCTTTTGAAAGGGCTAAGCAACTTGGAGACTGTTAAGAAAGCAAGGAAAGAATGTCTGTACCCAAAGGAAAAGGGATGTGAGAAAAGGTGGTCACTGCTACATTTTGTGCTAGACATACTGATTGAAGGCTAAGTATGGCTGGTCTGACAGAAGCTTCAACGACCTATTGACTTTGTTGGCTGATGTGCTTCCTAAACCAAACTTTGTGCCTACCAACACATATCAAGCGAGGATGCTTACTAGTCCACTGACAATGGGTGTGCAACGAATACATGCGTGTCCAAACCATTGTATCCTTTATCATGGGAAGTATTTCAAAGACCTTGATAAATGTCCCCGCTGTGGTGCTAGTCGATACAAAAAGAGCAACAACTATAGTAGTGATGCAGCCAGTGGTACTGTTAGTGGGAATAAGAGAAAGAAGGGTGGAAATAACATTGTACAAGAGAATAACATTGTGCAAGAGGATAACAACACATTAGCTTCTGATGGTAGTAACGAAAGAAAAATCCTTGCATTGGTTATGTGGTATCTATCACCGATTGATCGCTTGAGATGTTTATTCTCAAACCCAAGGGACTCACAGCTGATGCGATGGTGGGCATCGGCATATCGCAAGAAAAATGATGGAGTGCTACGTCACCCATCTGATGCACAATAGTGGAAGGACTTCAATGAAAAGTACAAAGATTTCCATGCAGATTCGAGAAACGTAAGGTATGCCTTGAGCACTGATGGAATGAATCCTTTCGATGACAGGGCCAGCACACACAGCACATGGCCAATTCTCCTGTCAATATTAAACCTCCCTCCATGGTTGTGTACGAAGAGAAAGTATTTGTTGCTGACAATTTTAATATCAGGGCCAACACAACCTGGCATCAACATAGATGTTTTTCTTGAGCCGCTCATGAAAGAAATGCAGAAACTGGGGATGGAAGGAATTACCATGTGGCATGCTCTTGTGAAGAGTACCTAGGATAGTTTTTTCTTTCAGGACAGATCAAAGGATTCACGGGATGCCCGGAATGCTTGGCTGACACTGCATCTCAGTTCCTGGATAACTCAAAGAAGGTAGTGTACATTCGTACCCGACGCTTCTTAGTGGAAGGGCACAAGTACTGCACCAAGAAGATGATGAGATACTACATTGGTGGTACCATTGAGATAGAATATGTGCCAGATAGGTGGGATGGGCACTACGTGTTTAAGATTGTGAAGAATGTCAAAGTCATTTATGGTAAAAAAGACAAAGGATGGCAAGCCAACAAGAGGGACAACCTCTGATTGACAACGTGCCATTCAAGAAGATGTCCATCTTCTACAAGTACCTGGATTACTGGCCAGATTTGACCGTGCGCCATTCCATTGACAGCATGCACATCAAAAAGAATGTGTTTGATACCTTGATGGGCATGCTAATGGATGTTAATTCGAAGAAGGATGGAGTGAAGCAATGGGAGGACCTAGTAAATTTGAATTAGAGCCAGAACTTCACCTAGAAGACAAGGGGCAAAATAAATTTCTCCTTCTTGCACCTAGCTACAACTTGAAAGCTGATGAGATACGAGGAATATGCACAAACCCAAAGAGCTTAAAATTCCTACAGGTTTCTCCTCCAACATTAGGAGAATTGTCTTGATGAAAGACTTGTCATTAAAAGATTACAATGCTCATTATTGCCATATGATGTTGACAGTGTTCCTTCCTATTGCTATTAGGGCTACAAAGCCTGTGTACGTGAAGATGGTCATCACCCGGATGTGCTACTTCTTGAACAAAATTGGGTAGAAGGAGATTTGTGAGGACGAACTACAAAACTTAAACGATTTCATGGTGGAGACTATGGGCCAAATGTAGCAGTGCTTCCCACCATGGTTTTTCAATATGATGCCGCACCTCATGTTGCACATTGTTAACCAGGTGCGAGCGCTCGGGCCTATGTACTTGCATGAGATGTGGCCATACGAGAGATTCATGTCAGTTCTGAACCGCTATGTACACAATCATGCTCACCCTGAGGGATCAATGATAGAAAGATATTGTGTTGGAGAATTCATTGAGGCTTGTCAACATTACTTGTGGGAAGAGGATAGAAAAGCACTTGATTTCCCTGTATTTCGTCATACGGGTAGGTTGGCAGAGAAAGGCAACAAGGGCAGAAAAACATTCATTGACAAGGAATACACTAATGTGGTAGAAACACACTCCTATGTGTTGCAATATGCAAATACTATGGAGTCACTAGTTGAGAAACACCTTGCACTCATAAGAGATGCAAATCCTGGGCGCTCGGAGAAATGGGTCATTCGGGAGCAGAAGCATCAAATTTGGAAATGGCTTCATGAATAAGACTTACCAGAAGACGAAACCATATGAGCGTTGGCAAATGGGACTTCATCCTAGGTCACATCTTAATAGGCATATGATGTAAATGGATACACATTTACACCAAAGCTAAGGATTGCCAGTCCATGTGTCAAAACAGGGGGGTTCGTGTTGAAAATGTCAATGCATTTGGGGAGGTTGAGACACACCATTGTTTCATAGAGGACATATGGGAATTGGACTATCAATCAGATATAGATATGGTCATGTTTCGGTGCCAATGGGTCAAACAGTCGGGAGGCATCGAGGTCGAGGATTTCGGTCTGACACGTGTCAACCTTGAAAATGTAGGTTACAAGGACCACACCTGGGTTCTTGCTGATCGCGTGTCATAGGTTCTCTATCATGTTGATCCTGCTAAACCAAAGATGCATGTGGCTATACCTGAGAAATAAAGGATCCTAGGAGTAGAAGGCATAGAGGATTTGGATGAGTGCAGTCACTGCTGTGAATGTAACTATTCACTGACCTACCAGACAAGATGAAGATTATAGAAGAGCAGTTGGAAAAGGCATGTGTCATCCCGTACCTGCGTACCGCTATGGAAGGAAGAATTGTGTAACACATCTTAATTTTTATTTTTTGATCTGGAACATTTGTAATAATTTTAAGACGACGTATCACCAATGTACCAATGAACTTATATATGTATTGTATTCCTAGTCCATTGTGCCGTAAAAATTGTTGTCTATCGTGACACCCTCAGTCCCAAAATAAAAAAGACACAGAATAAAAAATTTGGATCCCATGACAATCCGGCCACCGGGAAAAGAAACAGTGAATATTAAATACGGCAAACAAGCAAAATCAAAATTTTGGATCCCAGAAAGGTCTGGGGTAGGGAAAACAAACGAGCAGGGCTAAATACGGTGCATAGGGAAATCAAAACGGTTGTACACATGTGACTATTTCCAGGAGCGATTCTTGTTAAATAACCGGTCGACGCGCACTCGCACACGGGCATCTTCTATTCCTTTACCCTGGCACGGACACGCAGTCAATATATCTTCTTTACCACACCACAAACCGACAATGCGAGAGGCAGACACAACGGTCGGCGGCAAGGAGGCACAACATCGGAAACCGTTGGTACATGGATTCCCTATTTTTCGCTCCCTAATTTGGTGTGTGTATTAGTCTTGGATAAAAACGTGCACCCCAAGTGCGTTCCAAAAAAAATGACCTGTACAGATCCGATCTGTTAAATAGTGCAGGTGCGGCTATTTGTTTTCTGTGTTCTCTTCCTGATCTCATCTGGTGTGATCCAAAAAATGACACGTACAGATCTGATCTCTGTTAATTAGTCTATTGCTATTTGTTTTTTTCATGGTTCTCATGTTGATCTGGTGTGATCCAAAAATATGACACGTACAGATCTGATCTTGTTAAATAGTGCTCGTGAAATGATTACAAATCAAATTATCATTTTTGTCTAATATTAATTCAGGAGAAGACATAGCAGGACAGCTACATCCACCAGATGCCGTATATGTGCATGACTATGGATTCCGACCAACCCTTAAACATGCACAACACCCGTATCCAAGCATAGTAAGCAACATGTGTTGTCTGTATAAAAGTTCATATATTATTTTTCTAATCTATATATATCTGATTTCCAAATGTAATATATAAGCAATTGACCCGATCTACTGATTTGAAAAGACACTCTCACACATAGGAAGTCGAATTACTTTTTCTATTCAGCTAGGTTGCTGGGACAGACTGATTATGTTCTAGTACCAGTCATGGAGATTAGAAGGCCGATGCCCTACGAGATCATGGTGAATAAACTTGTTGTGCTAGCATGTCTATTGACACTTACCGATCTTGGGTATGAAATTCCTTCATTCTCCTCCATGATGCCACGAACTTTGAATGAGGACATTGATGATGTTGTGGGCCATTGTGCAAACATTGCAAGAAGGAACCAATATAATATGGTAAAGCTCGAAGTGAATCATATATACAAATATATAGATACATATATATAGATACATATATATATTTATATATATATATAGACACACATTCTATGTTTAGTTGTTCGTATATCTATTTTTTCCAACAACACTTTTCAGGTTCACCAGTATGACTTAACCTATGCGGCGTGTAGCTCTCAAGCCATTCTCAACCAGGTCATTCCTCGATTGGGTCCATTTGAATGGAAATATGATGGGCCAACACCGACAACAAGAGGATTCCAGGAACGTGTGCATGTGACAAGGACTTCATTCTCAGATCGAGATCCTTTTTCTCCACCACTGCTAACCATCATTAGTAGACCTTGCTTACGATCTTGCAATGCAAGGGAGAGTGCACTAGTCCACTGTTAAGATTTCTTAGCGTCACTACCAGGTTTGTTAGTCCCCTGCAATGGCGCCAGAAATGCTTGTTGGCAAATCTTAACGCAATTATCAAAAATAGTTAGTTCGTGGTAACGGCGCTAGAAATGCCTGTTGATAACTCTTAGTGTTACTACCAAAGATTGGCAGTAGCACTATAAAGGCCTGTGGGGTATGTCTTATATCTATGAGATTATTCTGCAAGCACACAGAATGTACCAATGTAGCACTTCACCGTGGATGAGTATTATAAGGTATCATTATTTATTTTATCCCAGGAGAAAGCAGTAGCTAGGAATGTTTAATAAAAGGGGAATGAGATCCTTAGGTCTACTACAATCTACTATCACTAGTGTAGAAAGGGGAGTAAATGAATAAAAGGGAAGGATAGGTAAAAGATAGCATAGATCCTAATCTAAAGATAACTGGTAGAGTGTTAGCTAGGTGGGAGGACAACGAGTGAGTGAAAGACTCCTATGTATCTAACTTTACTTCTATGCATTTAATCCTAACAAATAGATGACTCAACTAGACTGGCACCTTACTACTTGTATGGTGGGGATAGATGAGACAGTCAAAGATATAACCTCCACTAAAGCGACTATTTGGCTTATGGACACCCTACCTTTTAAGAACTAGTGCGAACATGGTGAGAAACCTTAATGCTGCCCAAGACCTATCACCTCTCGGGAGTGCGCTCATGAACTATCCGTGCAGACCAGCGACACTCAAAGGGAAGACTAAGTCTGAGCACATTGCTCACACTTACTCCTACAACTCTAGCTAACGCGCAGATAGCTAAAGCTCCTATGCAGAGATAGGACAATGATAGACACACAAGGAGTTGGTTACAGGAAACCAATCCAACTAAGGCAACTATACTACTAAGACAAGCACACAACAAGACTGTAAAGACTATAGACTTGCACTAAGTAAATACTAATTAAAGTAAAACAAGAATTATATATTGATATAAGGAAAGTCTTACAAAAGAGAAAAGGTACAAGAGCTATACCAGACTCTCTAGAAAACGACTCCGGAGACCTCGAGCTTCACTCGACTCGACTCTAACTCCCACTCTAGACTAACTACTACTACTCCTGCTTGATCTCCCTTGGAGGATTTGAAGTGGAATATCAATGAGAGATGCTTTTCAAGGGCTCCTTTATAAGGGAAGGAGAGTGGGTGCCATGTCAGTTATCCGTGTGCTCCTTCTCTCTACACCCTTGGATAAACTAACCTTGCAACCGCCTTAGATGGATGTCCACAATCAAGCCAGCTGCATGGAGGCATGCAGGAGGTCGGTGGGAGCCAACCGACCTAGTGGCCCTCAATGTGGGGGTTGGCCGACCCCCTCATTGGCAGGTGGGCCTGGCTAGATCTTCTAGAAGGTGTCCCCACCTGTCATCTAAAGTGGTTCAGTCTTTTGCCAAATATTTGTCATGTTGCTTGCTTCCTATGGGCCCATGAATCCATATGCAATGATCTTTGTCCGTTGGATGAGAACACAAGATAATCTGATTGCTGAATTGGACTCCTGGGACCTTGGCATGGATCATGCTCAAAGCTCAGCTCAAGGTGGGCTCATAGAGGGGTTGGCTGACCCCCTTATTCAGGTCCCACAGGGCTGCATTTTGTTCTTCCTAAAATCACAAGCTAAGAGTACAAGTAGAACTAGTTATTGATAAGATATGCTCATGTTATGCTATTCTTCCTTGGAACTAAGGCATGTTGATGGTGTTTTGAGTGTGGATTGTTAGGGTATATCCACTGTCAACATCCACATGCTGCTCCACATCATTAATTGTATAGACTATGCTATTAATGATTTGCACTTCGCCGAGAACATGGCAACCCATGCTGGTGTTGAAGATTAATATGTAATTTACTTATGTTTGTATGAACCTTGTTATTATGCACTTTGGATTGGTGTAGTGGATTTCATCAGTTATGGTTTGTACTATACTAAATTGTTATGGTTTGTACTATGGTATTTAATTTCTGTTGGTTTCATCTTTAAGTTTCATTTCATCATAGGTTTGACTAGAGTCCAGCGTACAAATGCCAGACACGAATGTTTAGTAGCCTTTTGGGCTATGGTACCAGTTTCACTTTTATCAAGTGCCCCAACAATCATGCCACTTTTGCTCCTTCCCCAACTACCCCGCCGTTGCGCTCGCCATTACCCCCGCGGCTGTTCAGCGTGCCACCCCGCGTGGCTGTCTCGCTCGCCATCCCACACGGCTATCCAGCTCGCCATCCCCAGTGGCTGTTCCACTCGCCATCCCCCATCGCCAACACCAAAGCCATTGTGCTCATCATGGCCTTGACCCACGAGCCATGGGTGGTCCGTGCGGTCGCATAAATTTGCATCGCCTCCCACTTGTAGCACCACTGACACCAGGCCCACGCCATCGGCATTTGCGTGCACGCCACCATCACGCGCATTCTCATGCCACGGTCATGGGCCAGCAAATTGACTGAGGAAAGGTGATGTCTTAGCTCCTATAGAACATGCATGCTACCTATTCGATGACAAGCTTGTATGCTATCTATGTTGTTTAATCTAATCTCATGGCTTCCCCACGTCAAACTCTTGTAGTTTCCATGAAATGGGAAGAAAAAAAATGTTGAAGAGCAGTCAAAGAAGAAGAGTAAGACAAAAAAGCATCGACCAAGAGAGGAAGATTCCAGGCATGGTGGAGTTCCTATTGGAGCAATGAGGAATCCAGATAGGGGGACAAGATCGTCTGCCCGTTAGCCAATAGGGGCAAAGAGACCCATGCGATTATTCCGGATCGAGCAGAGTCACCATAGTATACTGATGAGCAGATTGCCCAGATGGATGTTGGTATTTCTTAACGTATGCAGAGAATCTGCAAGCGTAAGGAAGTACTATTGTAGCTTTCACCCAGAAGTATTTAGGGTATCATATTTTTTACAGGAATCGAGGTGTTTCTCCTAGCTAGTTCGCCCAAGGAACAACACAAGGGTAGAGATAGAAAGGGGGTAGAGATGGATTCCTATAGCTTTAGGGTCCTAAGGATAGCATTGCAATACTCTGACCTGCTTACTTGGGGCACCGAGTGCACCTAGTCTGCCAGGCGATACTAGCATGTAGCTCTACGCTGCACCCAAACGTGGGGGATTACAAAGGAAAGATGGGACTAGGTCACCCCCGCCGCCTACCCCTCAACCGTGGGATGCGAGGCAAACGAAGGTAGCCTCTAGCCTAGACACCACATCTACGCTAGCAACTACTACTCTAGCATGAGCTAGAGACATCCATCTTTATCAGGAGCCCTCTACTAGAGCATCCGCCATGAGGACGGACAACAATCTTGTAAACAAGAGAAGGTCATGCTCAACCAAACAAAAGACCTTTAACAAAATATAGGAATCACAAATACTTACTTATCCAAGATCCCGTGAAGGAGCCAAGTAGAATATCCATAGAGGTAGAAGGTTGGGGAGGATCCAACAGGCCCAGTGACTCCTCGCTCACCCTCACATCTCAATCTCTAGCTCTAGATAGCTACTAGGGCATAGCCCTTTAGAGTGGTGCTCTTCCTCTAAGCTTGTGGTGGCTCTTTCTCCCTTGATGTGTTGATAATGAATGAGGAGGAATGACCCTCCTTTTATAGGTGTAGTGGAGGGGGTCCATGGAAATGTGCCATCCCCACATGGAAAGGGGCAAACCGACCTCCATAGGGTGGTTTCGTAGCTTCCATGTGTGGGTGCACACCTAAATTGCCTTTGGCACATCGGCATGGACCGACACACTGAAGATGGGCCGGTTTGGACACCATATAGGGGCACGCACCCCTCCCCTGGCGTGTGCCAGCATCCATGGGCCAAATGGGCTTAAATTTGGTGATGTGGTAGATATCGTTGTTAGCTTTCCATCGCCTAGTGGATCGCCCAAAATGGAGTTTGGATGAGTGAGTTATGGCCATTTTATCCAGGCATGTCCTTGCAGCCCAAGATAGAGTTGGGCAATGTTGGCCCGTGTAGTTGATTCATGGTACATAACCTTTTCTCTCCACTCGACCGGGCCCTGTATTATCTGGTACATGGGTCACCTTCTTTTTTCATGGTTTTCTTGTGTTTCTTGGCCCATTTGTGTGTATGTCTAGAGTTTCCTTCCTGCAAGTGACAATCATCAAAACTCATAGAATATGTTAGTGTAAAGCCCTATTTACTAAGTTTGGTGTGTCTTTTATATTCTTATTGGCGGTACAAAAAGTGAATTGAGGACCACCAACAATGGAGAACTATCACAGGACACACCAGACCACTGTGTTTGCACCAGAATATTATGAACCTTGTACAATCCAACGACAGGGCTTCCACAACCGAACTTGCAAGTCACTGCCGTAACTCAAGGACAACCTCTAGCTATGTTGCCATCTAGCCAGGGGATCGGTGGTTACCTGCCTGCACCCCCCCGACCTACCCTCAAATTACAAACATTCAGACAGGTCTGCTCTAACTACCAATTGCAGCAACTTGCACTACCAGTGTAGTATTGTTAAACTACTGTTGCTCCTGCAAGTCAGACTTCCCGCCAGGAGCACGATGCTGGAGCCATCAAGCACAATGATGGTGGCGATTATGTCTCCCATGAGGCTCATGATAGTAGCGAGGATAATGTCTCCCACAACCTCAGCCCAACTAGAACGGCAACAGGTGAAGAGCTATTGTTGCTCCTTTAGATCACAACAAGTGAAATATGTTACTCCCTGTCCCATTGAGTATGCAATTCTCGCTTCCCAAGGAGTCAAAGTTTTTAAAATGTCGGTAATTATGGCTTGCGAGGAGCACGGAGGGAGAAAGGGGAAGGAGGACCGGCGGGGGAGAAGTGGCGTGGCGGAGCATGGAGGAGGTGCAAGCACCCAGAGGGAAGGTGACAGGAACGGTGGAGGGGGCTGGCCCTGGCTTGGCTACGCTCTGGCTAACTGTGTACGGCTGGCCCAAGGTAACCAGGCCAGACCCCATGTCAGACAACCAAACAACTGATTTTTAGCCCCTAGGAAGTTAGGCCAGAGATAGCACAGCAACCAAACATGCCCCTAGTATCTAGTAGAAAGTTGCAAAACCGATCATGCTATGCTTCCGGGTGCTCAGCGCTCTAAAAAAAATCTTAAAAGTTAGTTTGTACTCCCTCCTTCCGGATATAATTGCACTTCTTTGATTTTTATTATTCGTGTTTAACCATTTTATCTTATTCAAAAACTTTTAATAAATATTATTTACTTTTTATGATTTTACTTATCACTAGAGATATTTTTATAATGATTTCTTTATTTTATTATTTGTATAAAAAATTCCAAAAAGATGAATAGTCAAATACGAATAGTGAAAGTTAAAGAAGTGTAATTATATCGGGACGGAGAGAGTAATTTGTCAGAAGACGTAAAAAGAAATAGACAGCTTGACGAGGAATAACTAAGTCAAGTCCACTGGTTCTCAGTACTCATCTTTATGCAGCTGGACCATATATGTCCCATTCTGCATCAATCGTCCTGGTACCGTGAAAATTGTCAGCTGGGAAACTGCTGTTGATTGGCTAGTTGACTAAAGACTAGGACTCGGAGAGCAGACCAGGGAAGCTGCTATCAAATACTATACACAGTTACCAACTGTGCTTTGAGTTAATTCCTGCGTAACGCAAACGGTCGCACAGGGTATAAATTAGCCGCGTGCAGAGAGCCCCATCTATGTTAATCGATGAGTGATTTACAGAGAAATCATCGTGGTACTATGTCGTCGTAGGTAGGCACTGGTCGATCGGTCATCGGCTCTGCCTGCACTACATCGCCGGCCGGCAGCCCGCTGTGGAGGTGCTTCCACGCCCAGCTCGCCACATTGGAGCGAGGCCAGCTAGCTGGTAAGCATCTCTTTCCTAATCTCCCGTTCGCCTCAGCCATCTGGCTTTCACAGTTTCGGGTGAAGAAGTGGTTGAGCAAACACCGCGCTTGGCTGAGTTAGCCGCCGCGATCGGGTTGTCCAGTTCGCCGGCGCCATGGGTTGGGTTTTGGTAGCTTCGGGGGTCGTAACGGCTGGAATTGGGACTGGCGTGTGACACAGCGTGTCCTGCCCCGCGTGATGGCGACCGTGTGTCCATTGGGCTGAGAAATTGGAAGGGCATGATGGGCCCTGAACATGGACTGGGCTGTGCTTGCTTTGGTGATGAGCGGCCTTTCATTCATATATATTATTATCTCATTTTCTTGGTTTAAAATATTTTTATGGGTGGTTTTGTACCATTTTAAGTTAGTAAAATTCGATAAATACTTGATGAGGTTTTCAAACAATAGAAATATCTCGAAGAAGCTTTTAAATTTTCCAAAAAGATTAAGAAACATATTAGGATATAATAATTCCAAATCTAATATTTGTATCACATAAAATCTAGATACTTCAAAAATATATTTAGCTCATGAGAAATGAAAAAAAAATCTAGAAAAATATTAAATATTCATAAAACATTATCATTGGTATGAAAATGTGTTTTGAAAGAGAAAATATAATATGCAAGCAGCATCCATTCAACATTGATGTTTTGGGATTACTTTTCTAGATTTTATGATATTGTTTTCATTTTTTAGAGTTAAATATATCTTTGAAGCACCTAGAGATATTTTCATGAGGTTTAAATAATCAATCTGGATTTTCAAATCCTAATATATTTCTAGAATTGTTTTCAAAAATTTTGAAAGCTTAGATATAATTTTTGTGTTTTATTGATTTTTAACTAAAAAAGATAACTAACTTTTTAAGACCACTCTAAACCAGGACATAGAGGTAATTTGACTGATTTTTGGAGTTTAGCCCGTGTTTGTGTTTGGAGAAGTGGCTACATAGCCGTGGGTGACCCGGCTGAAATGTGGGCTTACTCCCTCTGTCTGGTTAAGAATGCAAATGGAGGATTCAAAATTTGTCCGGTAAAGAATACAATCCTTGCGTGCGGGACCCAACTGTACAAAAGCCGTCGCACCTGACCTGTGCAAGCGGGCACTTCTCGTCCACAAGTTGCCGACCATAATTTGCGAAAAAAAAGAAAAACTAAAAATAGACACAACTGACTCCTATCGTCTTTTCCACTCGGTAGTTCCCCTCCTCATCGGAGGTCCTTCCTTTCTCCCTAGAATCTCGTGGAGGCATGGCGGCCAGCAACACGTGAGAGACGATATTGGTCCCTCGTCCAAAGCTCCGCCGCCGCTCCACCTTCTCCATTCGACGCTCCTCACCACGACCTCCCCAATCCAGAGCTCCTCTTTCGGTTTCTCGAGCCAGAATCCAGATGATGGAGCCATGGAGATGGGTGCCGGCGGCGCGTCGAGGCAACACGAGGGCGATAGAGAGGTGCGTGAATGGCGGCGGGGCGTGGAAGCTTGGGAACTCCGGTGTAACCTTCCAGAAGATTGTAGCGGATGAGATAGACGATTGAGTTTGGACTGATGGATATTTTTAGGGGTATTTTTGTAATTTGCCATGCTCCTTGGTATGCGTGTCTGGTCCTACGTTTGCATTCTTAAGCGGATGGAGGGAGTGTATACTTAGGTTCCTTAATGGCCACGGGTCTCGAACACGGCTCTCATTTTCAACTGGGGTGTTTGTGGTTGTGTGCTTGCTGGTGAGGTCTAGAAGACACGGGTGGCTGGCAGATCTGGTGTGTGTGTGAATTTGAAGTCTCTGTGCCCAGGGGATTCGAAAAAATGTGGAGGTGATGAGTGAAGACGGCGGTGATGTTGGAGGTGTCCACGGAGTTGGCTAGTGGATTTGCATTTCGGAATGGTCGCAATATTAGAATTAGAATAGGCGTGCGTAGCGTGAGGTGAGTCTCTCCCAAGTAGGCCGAGAAATACAGTCTTTTACGTATATACTATCATGAAAGTTGGGTCCAACCTCCATACCACTAAAAAGTTTGAGCGCACTTGTAAGGACAAATCCAACTTATTTTTCCCTCCACGTCATTTCGTCCCTACCTGCAGCTAACCATGTCAAACTGCCATAAAAAAGGTCCAAAATGCCCTCAGACCATGACACCAATGACATACGGGCCCTCACATTCATTCCATTCTGCACTTTTTTTTTATTTTTCTCTCTCCCTTATCCAATCGGCAGGACATGCGGCCGACGACCAATTCCACCAACACAGGTCCGCCCGCCCCCGTGCACCCTATGAGCTCCAGCCCCAGCCAACCATGGTCGTCAGCCATGAGACCACCAGAGCTGCCCGGCCTTGCAAGTCCAGCCCCCACAAGCTCCAACTGCCAAGGCTGCGCGCCCTGCCCTGCCCGGCTTGTGAGATCCAACCTCCAGTGCTACCGCACCGATGGCCGTGGGTGCACTGCTCGCCATGGTTGCACGACCGCGTGTGATGGTTGACGAGGAAGCGGACATGGAGGCCGTCCGCACCGCAGCCTCGGTTTTGCTCCTTGACCCTGACGGCCATAGCCACGAGGCGCTCTTGCATGCCCAGGCTGTCATCCTCGCACACTAGGGCCTGGAGGTCACGCACCGCCTCCAGGGTGAGCTCCACTGCGCTGTCGCTACCACGTCTAGAGTGTGCGCATCCGCGCTTACAGGATAGAGCCCTGGCGCACCCACGGTTGTCGGGGCGGAACACACCGCCTGTTGCTCCAAGCGGTGCTGCTACAAGAGGTTGAGTTCGCCGTGGCCACGTCCTCAAGCTTGATCCCGTGCAGTGCTTCGTTGTCCTCTCTTGCCTCGATTCATATCGATGGCGCAGGGCGGTTGGGGAGGAACGTGTTCTATGGCGTGGCACGTGGCCAGGGGCAGCTCAACAGTAGGGTAAGGGGCCAGGCACCGTTGTGCCGGCCTTGATGCTCTGCGCCACAATCTTATGATACAATGGCGGATGTGGCCACCAGAGCGCCTCCATGTCACTTCCTCTCCCACTTTTGCACCTCCCACCGGTCGTCGTCCCTGTGCCGTCAATGGGGCAGGCTGCACCCGTCACATGCTGGGCGGTAATGGTGAGCGACATGAGCAACGTAAGGAAGAATAAGGTGTTGGGTTAGTGACAACATGGCCCCACTATGTAGAGAGAAAGAAGCAAAGAGATAGAGTTGTGAGAGATGGGCAGGATGGACGTTCTCTGCTTGGGCCCACATGTAAGAGCTCCCAATGGCCAAAACCCAAATGGAGACAGAATGACGTAGATGGAAAAAACAAAGTTGGATTTGCCTTGTCCTTAGAGGTACGCTCAAACATTTTAGTGGCATGCAGGTTGGACCCAACTTTCATAATGGTATATAGGTATTTGACTCTAATAGGAGTGGATGATAAAAGTTGGGCCTCATACATTGTGGCAACAAGAAAGAACAGGACTGGGCTGGATTTCATGCGTCTCTCTTCTCTAGGGCAGCACTCCGCCCCTTGCACCACCCCCACGCCCTTCGTCCTTTGTCGTGTATTTTGTTAAGAGGGAAGAAATTCTCACCCCTTTGAGTTCCTTTCTAATTCACAGTAAAAATAAGATGGGTCTCTCTAATTTAACTAAATGTGCACTGAAAATACATAGAGGTGGTATACAGAAACCTATAGATATAGATGAAAAACATATTACTATTGGTTAGTTTGTTAAAATTGGATAAAAATTAAAGAGCATCTATATGAATATTAGGCATACAAATTAGTGCAAGTAATTTTCATTAGCTAGATGTATTATACAATATCATCTCATGCTTATGATTTCCAAAAATTCTATTCTATATGATAGCACCGTTTGGTGGACTAACACAAGTCCTCCAAAAAAAAATGTCCCCTTTTGAGAGTCTCTAACTATTGTGCACCTAAAAAAACTGCACATAAGAATTCGTCTCCACTAAAATCAAGTGCTCACAAAAGGCTACATCAGTTCTGATGGCTAGAAGAAGTTTGATACAAGGCTTCTCACCCATCTCAACCTCACCTATGCACAAGCAGCTTCAGACACTCCCCACGACACACACACACACACACCATCTTGAGTGTTGCAAGCAGGGTTCGAGCGCCTGAAGCGAACATGGGAATATTTTTTTTGACAAGTAAACCCAATATATTAATTAACAGCATGAAGCTGTTAGAACCATTACATCATTAATGGTTATATTTTGGAGTGCCCTAATAACAGGACACTCAAGAACACGGGTTGCATAAGCGCAAACACCATCAAAGGTAGGCTGACTGTCTTGTATAGCCCTAAGAGCTTGACGAGCAAGGGAATCAACCATTTGGTTAAGTCTTCTGTCAATCCTTCGAACTGATGTGGAGGAGTTGTGCACTGAGGAGGCAATCAGTTGTGTGTATGGTTTGATCCTCCAGTCCGGAGGATGAGCGAGATCTGGACAATTGAAGAAATGGACTAATTGTTGGTTGTCATTTAGGATTGTGCCCTGCTGAAGCTGTAGAGATTCCAGTATGGTTGCCGCTAGGGCCATGGCCGCCGCCTCGGCCATAAGCACTGAGGAGGCAGGCTTCATAGCCGCCTTGATAAAGATGCTTTGTGCAGGAGTAACCTGGAAGTTGACGATGAGGATGCCAAGTCCAGCATATCTGGATGCATGAGATTTATTATCTGGAGTTGAGTAAGCATCAGTGTAGCAGCGGACTCCTTCCAACATAGTTGGAAAAGGAACCAGCAGGTTGTCATTCAAGTCCGGAGAGTTGAGAGCATGCTGCTGTGTGTCGTCTTGGCTATCTGTAGACAAAAGAACCATACCTTGGTTGGGGGATCCATTTGGTTGTGATTCAGGGATGTGCACATTGCATCCAGGGTCACTCCACTTGCTAACCTTCCCCTTCCTATCGGCCACTCTAGCAGCGAACCCAGAATTCCACTACACCTCGCAATCCTGAGCCCCGCGCTGCCATTGATCCCACCAGGATTGTGGCCCTCTCGCCTGATCTGCCGCTGCGCTGGCCTCCCGGCCCCATTCTCTCATGTGTGGCTGCCGGCATGCATCTCGATGACCATGGCGCCAATGACATTGTACCATGTCAGATTGCGTCCTACTCAGTTGGCTACATCGCTGATCGTTGGGATGCCCTTAGTGGTGCTTGCCGGACTCCTGCATGGGTTTCGGCACTGACACGATTGCAAGGATTTATAATATAATAAACATATATATTCCATAAATAGTAAAGGATGTTTATAACCCATTGATAGGGTGTTGTCTGCATGTTCCTGAAACTCATAAAGGATGATTTAGCATATAATTCGTACAATGGATTGTCTAATCTGTCTACAAACCATTTAATGCTTGGTGTAAATTCATGATCAAACATGAAAAAGGTTTTTGGATGTCATTTTACTGCTTCTTTTTTGATATACAAATAGTGTATGGTAGGTGTTTCGACATATCTTGCATATGTAGATGTTTTAGTGGACATAGGAAAGTAAAATATCCCTGACAGTATTCACTGATGATACTAGTTTCGACGTCATAAAATCAATATTATCCTAATTATACTTGTTTTCGACGCCATAAATACTAATTATTTTGTATGGAACTGATCAAACTGATTTTTTTTTTTGACTTTTTGTTTTTGCCACACTCGGTTACAAAAGCTTCCTGTCATTATTTGAGCCCACCGTACGCATGATGCATCGATCCTGCCTATATGGGCCGGATAGGGCACCCGTTCAGGCATACGGATCAGAATAGCTGGGGCACACACGACGTTGATGATGGCGGCGGCGGCGGCGCCCATGGAAGAACAAACGGCGCAACCTCCCTCCGATTCGTCATGTGCCGCCAACCCACAGTGGGTCCTGCTCCGGAAGGACCTGGAGATCGAGGGCGAGGGCTCCTCTTGCTCCACATGGTGTGGCAAGACACTGGCGGCCGCCAGCACCAGCACCGGCCACCTGATCCAAGTCTCCCTCCGCCTCAGAGAGCCACCGGGGGTTTCGTGCGTCTGCCTTCAGATTCCAGACGGCCTTGAATCGAAGTATCCTAGAGTCGTCGCGGCGCACGGCGACTCGGTGCTCATCCAGGTTCCACATAGCCTCACGGTAGACCATTTCGTGTACAACGCAGGTGAAATGCCAGGAGAGCTTCAAAAGTGGTGGAACACCATCGTCCCAATCGGCGATGGGCTACTCTGCTGGCTCAACCTATGGCATCTCCGCGTCATACTGTGCGACGTGTACGAGGAGACACCTAGGGTGCAGTATCTACCGCTCCCTAGGGAAAACATATGTGAAGAGCCATCAAACCAGAACGTGTGTGCCACTGCTAAGGTGATGCGCTCAAGTTCATCAACATCTTCCCCTGCTGCTGTTGTGGAGGTGTCGGTGCCTCCAGCTGTGAACGTTCTTGTCATGCCTACACAATCGAAACATGGACCATGAGGACCGGCAACGGCGATATGGAGTGGGTGAAGGACGCCATCATCGACTCCTCTGAGCTGTGGGCACTCAACTCCTACAAGGGTCTTCGGTACTTCCCACTCAACCATCCCGTCGTGAGCTTGGACGAACCTAAGGTCATCTGCTTCTGGTTGCACGAACCCGCAGAGGACGGCTACTGGAGGTATAATGACAGAACAGTACATGTTCTAATGGTCGACACGAGAAGCAAAACAATACATTCTGTCTCACGCTACGAAGATGGGTTGTCACACAGGGTCGGTCTAATTTATAGCAAGGAATCATATTTCTTCAATTCTGATTTTGATAGTGGTAGTGATGCTACATTCACAGGACAAAGGCAGGAGGACATAGAGAGACCACTACCTGTCATCTTTGACGAGGACGATGGCAAGAATCCAATAACAAAACTTGCTTCGTTAGCTGAGCCTTCTGTTCAAGCAGCAGAGATCTTTGAGGCATTTCAGGAGATACCTAGGTATGGGTTGGATCATGATGAGCTAGAAGTGTATAGAATTCTTAGCCATGATAACTGCCGGCGGTTCAGATCTCTTTTAAGGTTACCAAAGAATCTGAGGAAGGATTGGTTGTTGATGGAGATTGTGAGGTATAAACCCCTATACCTTCATGACCTACCTTGGGCCTGGTCAGACAGGGCCCAGCAGACCACAAGATCAAGCCTGCTTGGGGCCAGACACTTGATCGGAGTCCCTGGCGGATAATCCAGAGGCTACTTGTCACTCAAGGGAGCTTAGTCGGTTAGGAATCCAATTGTATATCCTTGAGATACACTGCATGTAACCGACCTCACCTAAGATTTCCATATCTGTATCCTTGCCCCCCGACTATATAAGGCGGGCAAGGACCCCCTCAAAGACAGATCTCAACATACTCCAGCAATACAACAAGGAGCATGACGTAGGGTTTTACGCCACTGAGCGACCTGAACCGGGGTAAACTCGCGCGTCATGTCTCTCGATCTACATCTCGTTCGTAGTGTAGGCGTGCCTCCAACACCAACTACTACCGTAGGTATACCCTTGGTAGACTGTCGCCGATATTTCGTCAACAGAGATTAAGGCTAGCGAAGATTGATCGCTTAGCACTGTGTCTGTTAATTTATACCGAAAGATTGTTCCTATGGTCCGACAAGTTGTGTGTGAAGTGCATGGAGGTACTGCTTTTCACCTCAAAATCAACTAGAAACGTTCTGTTATGTGTGAATTTATTTTTGTGCTAGCATTCTTCATTGTGGTCATTAATTAGTTGAAGTGCTTGTCAAACACTGCGTATCATTTTAATATAGCATATGTATCATCGAACATACATCGTACTATTCAGTTGTAACACAATGCCTGTTACTTTTCCTTCCCACTTGACATATATCGACTAGACGACAATACATTCATTCTTGTTTTTTTGGAATGTTTTAGCTAATATGCTTGAAACTCAATATCTTTGGTCGGTTCTTCAATATTTAATATTGCTCCTGGCTTGCTCCATCTCGACATGTCACGGAACAATTTCACAGGGTTTGTACCGAGCTCCATTGGTAAACTTACCAACTCGTGGCATTGAATCTGGCTGAGGTTTGTGTGTTGTGGTGTGCCCGTGGTAACCGCGGTTACCATGGTTTGTTGTTTTCGGGGTTGGACTCTTCTCTGTTTAATGAAAAACACATCCAAGGAACGGGCGTGATCGTGAAAAAAAATCCAATAAACTCAAAACTGTCAACAACAAAGATTGGGAGTTTGTGTAAAGCTTAGCCAACTGCACTGAGCTACAGAGTTTGCCAATGGCTGCGAATGATCTGGAGGGCCATGTGCCAGACTCATTAGGTAACCTTTCGGTGCAGGTTCAAGAATTATTTTCTGGGAGTCAGTAACTTATCAGGGGGACTTCCTTCGGACATATCAAACCTCCCCAACCTGATTGGATTAGGACTCATGACAATCAATTTATAGGTGGTTTATTCCGGAGTCTCTTTCTAACCTGTCCCAGTTGAGCTTGAGCATTCTCTTTCTTGATTTTAACCAATTTTATGGTCATTTACATGCAAGGTTTGGGAACCTTAGGACGCTTGATACATTGAGCATTTCCGATGATCTCGTCAGCGGTATGATACCAAACACTGCCGGACACAGCTGATTTGCCGAGTGCAAAAATGTTTGCCGAGTGTTTTCTGTCGGGCACTCGGCAAAGAATTGCTGTCGGCAAATCCGCCTTTGCCGAGTGCCGGGCACTCGACAAATGTTAGCCGTCGACAAAAATCGGCCTGTGCTGAGGGCCGTGCACTCGGCAAACACTGGCCGTCGGCAAAATCTGGCTTTGCCGAGTGCCAGACACTCGGCAAACTTCGATCGTCGGCAAAGGTGGCCGGTTTGACGTCGGCCATCTGCCGTTAGCCTTTGTCGAGCGCCCCGTCGTTTGGCGCTCGGCAAAGAATTTTTTTTAAAAAAAGTTTTTTGTCGAGTGCCACCTGACCTGGCACTCGGCAAAGGCTTCTTTGTCGAGTGTCACGTGTGGCACTCAGCAAATTAATTTTCTTTCCCCATTTTTTTGTGTGGCATTACTACAGTAATTACATCTCTATTTCAAAATTTGAGACAATTTTGAGTTTTTTACTATATTACCTTAATTTTTTCGTTTCGTTGAATTTTTTGAATATTTCAAATTTGAACCGCAGGTACATAGAATAATGGAATTTGGTCATTCAAAAAATGATATTCATGATACTTAGCGTATGTTGAGGCCGTATCCAGGAACCCACAGGAAATTTTGAGCATCTTGTTGTCGTAACATGACGAGGTACTTGTGGGGAAAGTGTATTTAAATTATATAAAATCCAAACGGAGTTCGAAAATCATAAAACTTGACGAGGTGTCTTGTTATCGCATATGGAGGCTGTGGCAAAAAATTAAGAAAGTTTTGAGCAAGTTGTGCTAGGTCAGGGGGCACTCGGCAAAAAAATTAAAAAAATAAAAATCTTTGCGGAGTGCCCCTTTCGGGAGCACTCGCCAAAGGCCGAAGTAAAAATTGGCCCATCGGCCCATCCTTTCCCCAAACCCTATCCCCAACCCGCCCGCGCACCCGTCCGCCCTAGTTTAGCTCACCCGCCGCCGCCGCCACCGCTACGCCTGCGTCGCCGTAGCTCCGCCGTGCCGGCCCCGCCCGCGCCTGCCCCGCTCGCCCGCACCGCCCACCCGCGTGGTTCCCACGCGCAGCCTGACACCACCGGCGCGTGCCGTCGTCCGCCCGCGCCTGGGCACCCCCGTCCTTCCCCAGCCCGCGCCCCTCTCACACGCCCCCGCCCTTCTCCTGCCCGCGCCACCGAGCCCCCCTGACCCGTGCCACCAGGCCTTGCGGCCGCCTGCCTGGCTGCCCGGTCCAATGTCGCCCAGCCCCGCTCCCACACCTGTCTCACCGGCGGTCGTCACCAGCGCAGTGTAGGCCAGCAGTGCGGCTACCCAGCCCCGCCCTGTCACCTTCCCGACCGGTGGTTGGGGAGAAGTAGCAGGGGAGGAAGGGAGAAGAAGGGGGGATTGAAGGGGAAGGTAGGAGGAGGAGAGGAGAAGGGAGAAGGAAGGAGAAGGGAGAAGGGAGATGGAAAAAGAAAGGAGAAGGAAGGAGAAGGGAGAAGGGAGAAGGGAGAAGGGAGAAGGGAGGAGGAGAAGGGAGAAGGAAGGAGAAGGAAGAAGGAAGAAGAAGGAGGAGGAGGAGAGGAAGGAGAAGGAGGAGGTGCCTCGTCCATCTTCTCCATGTGCCCGTCCCGCCGATGCCCCCACCATCACGGAACTACCTGCGAGCGTGGGCAAGGTATATGAACACGGCCTTCGTGCCGTTGATTGTGATGTCGGCCTTCATGCCGCTGTGCTTATTGCCCTTCATGCCGTTTGTGATTGTCGACAATCGTGCCATTGTTTTTTGCAATTTTTGGAAACCTCCCCGTGCAGGGGAGGTGCTGCCGAATTTTTGAACTTATAGTCTCATGTTTCTTCGTTTGCAGAGCAGGACCTATTGAAGGGAACCGGAGGACCCCGATCGTCTTTGTCGGCATTGCAGGTCTGCCTACTCTGTGTCGCCTCGTCACTGCGTCGACTCGCCATTGCCCCGCTAGCCTGACTTCACCGACACCCTAGGTATGAATCACCTCTTTTTTGCTTGTCAGTCATCATAGATCGATGTAGCCCAGTTAGGCGTCTCCCATCTGAAAGAGATATGGTTGGGGGTATACAGATCTTTGCATATCTGCGACCGTATCTATTTCGGATTGTCCACGTTATTTGGACAACCAGCAGATGCGTAGATGGGTTAGTTTCCATGGTTCACTTTGGTCCGAGACGGTGTTTCAGCATCACCCCCTGTTGTTCTTCAGATACACACTCTCCCTTGTAGGACGTGTGTCGGGAGAACAACAGGGAGGTGCTGCCAAAATTCTGTCTCAGATAGGAGCGGAGCATAGAAACTAACCTCATCTATGCATCCACGGGTAAGATTAGGACCTATCCTCATCTATTAGAGATTAGGGACACCGCGTAGATGCAATTGATGGTCACCTGTGGAGATATTATATATGCTAGAGGACGGAGGACCGTCAGTGGATGTACACAGGCCGGACAAGTTAGGGTGATGCCAGCTATGAATGGATGACCAAGACCGAGCATTTCTTGAAGCGTGCATTTGGCAAGGCCACTAAATACCCGAAATGGCTTTGTGTCCCTACAGCACATATGGTAACTAGAGAATGCAAAACCAAGAAGTCATGGGTGTACATCTGCACAAGAATGGGTTTATGCCGAACTACACCCGGTGGGTCCACCATGGTGAAGCCGGTCGTATGAGAGAGGAGGTGGTGAGACCACGTATCAAGGCTTTCGATGCTGATCCCAGGGTAACAGACAAGGTAGATGACGTTCACCAAGCATAGTTTGTTGAAGGATGTGATGAGGCGGAGATGCAGGCAGCTGTAGATGCGTTCAAGTACATGATTGAGGCGGCACAGAAACCCCTTCACGCTCATTCTGAGGTCTCTTAGCTAGATCCCATTAGTCGCTTGATGGGGTTGAAGTCCGATTTAAACTGGAGTCAAGAAGGCTTTGATAAGGTGTTGGCCATGATTGGCACCCTGCTTCCAAAATACCACGTGTTGCCGAAGACCATGTACGAGGCACACAAGCTCCTTAAAGCACTAAAGATGTCGTATGAGCAGATACATGCTTGTCCGAACGGGTGTGTCCTATTTTGGGAAGAACACAAGGAGGCAAAGTACTGTCCAAAGTGTAAAGCCTCCAGGTTCCTGGAGGTAGAGTCTGGTGATGGTGGTGGCCAGAAGAGGCAGCTTAAGATACCCGCCCGAGTCTTACGGCACCTTCCCTTCATGTCGAGGCTTCAAAGGCTATTCATGACCGAGGAAACCATGAAACAGATGACGTGGCATAAGAATGGCAAACGGTACAATCCTGACAAGATGGTACATCCATCTGATTTTGAAGCATGGACCAGATTTGATGACAAACTTCGTGAGAAATCCGGTGAGGCTCGTAATGTATGTGTCATGCTGGCAACAGTTGGGTTCAATCCTTATGGCATGATGTCTGCCCCTTACACATGTTGGCCCGTGTTTGTTATCCCCCTCAATCTCTCCCCTGGTGTCGCCTTTCAACGACATAATGTGATCTTGATGTTGATAATTCCTAAACACTCGGGGAGTAATATGGGTGTGTTCATGGAGCCTGTGATTGATGAGTTGGTCAAAGCTTGCAATTAAGGGGTATGGACATACAACCAAGCTACAAAGCAAAGCTTCAAAATGTACGTCTGGTACTAGTACTCCATGCATGACTTCCAGGCATATGGGTTATTCAGTGCCTCGTGTGTTCAAGGGAAGTTCTTGTGCCCAATATGCCATGAAGCTATGAGGTTCATTTGGTTGAAGAAGGGTGGCAAGTATTCATCGTTCGATCAACATCATCAATTCCTAGATTTCAACCATCCATTCTGACAAGACACCAAGAACTTTAGGAAGGGTGTCACAGTCACGGACACTAGACCGCACTTGAAGGCTGGTGCCAAGGTTCATGCTCAGATAGATGCTCTCGTGCCCAATGAAGAAGGTGTTTTTGTGGGATATGGTGAGCAACACATGTGGACTCATAAGTCTGGCTTAACGAGGCTCCCCTATTATGATAACCTCCTACTGCCCCATAACATTGATGTAATGCATACTAAAAGGAATATCGCTGAGGCACTTTGGGCAACACTCATGGACACTGACAAGTCTAAGGGCAACCCTAAGGATAGAGTGGACCTGGTGACATTGTGTGATAGACCACAGCAAGAGATGCGGCCTCCTACAGGTGGCAAGTACTGGAAAAGGCCTAAGGCTAATTTTGTCTTGAAGCCTGAATAAAGGAGGGAAGTACTACAATGGATCAAGGTGTTAATGTTCCTTGATGGGTATGCAGTGAACCTGAGCAGGGGAGTGAACTTAGGCACTATGCGAGTCAATGGGATGAAGAGTCATGACTACCACGTATGGATTGAGCGGCTTCTTTCGGTGATGGTACGAGGCTATGTTCCTGAGCATGTCTAGCTAGTGCTGGCATAGTTGAGCTATTTCTTCTACTAGCTTTGTGCCAAGGAGCTATTTCGGACCATGGTTGAAAACTTGGAGCAAGTGGCACCTGAGTTGCTTTGAAAGTTGGAGAAGATCTTTCCACCCAGCTTCTTCTTATCGATGCAGCATTTGATTGTGCACCTCCCATATGAGGCACGTATGGGGGCATGCAAGCCCGTTGGTGCTATCCAATCGAGAGATGTTTGAAGGTTGTTCACAAAAAATGTAGAAATAAAGCCAAAATTAAGGCTTCCATTGCAGAGGCTTCCATTCTGGAGGAGGTGACAAACTTCACATAGCTATACTACACACAGAACCTTCCTAGCATTCATAATCCACTCCCTTGCTACAATGCTGAGGAGAATGAATCCACCCTCAGCCTTTTCCAAGGGCAACTCGGAAGCGCAAATGGATCGACCAATAAGAGGTTGGAAAATGAATAGTGGCACAGTATCATGCTATATGTTTTGCAAAACCTACACGAGGTGAAGCCGTTCATTGAGTAAGTTCTCACTGAAATTGTTTCAATATGCCGTCACTATTCTGCATCCAACTGACTCTTTCTCGTTTGCACAGGGAATTTATTCGTGAATCCTAGCATCAACCAAGGAGTCCTACCCCACGGCAAACCGATACCCTTCTTTCATAGGGTCCGAGAGCAGGGAGGCCTGATTTCATTTCTTGGTTCAAAATGAAGGTATTGTCCAATTTACCTCGTACCTAGTTCGAGATTCTGAGTTTCGTGTACTTAGTCTGGCAATCTTTCATTCTTGCACTTGCAGGACCAAACCGATGAAACTATGAGTGAGGAGTTGAGACATGCTGCAAATGGCTTCGAGAATAAGGTGAAAGCTTATTCAGGTTATGATGTGAATTAACATCGCTTTCACACAGCAAGCTACGAGCGAGCTCGGCCCCATCGAGAAACCACAAATAACGGAGTTTGTACTGCCGGCACTGATGGCCTCGAGTTTCATGGCATAATTGAAGAAATCTATGAACTTTCATTTTATGGTTCGAAACCTCTTCGTCTCATCATGTTCAAATGCCACTGGTTCAATCCTCGACAAACAAAACAGAGTCCTAATATTGGTCAAGTCAAGATTTGACAAGATTCCATCTATCAAGGGAATGATGTTTTTATTGTGGCTCAACAGGCCGTGCAGGTTTATTATTTGCCATACGCGTGCCAAGGCAACAAGGCTCTTAAGGGTTGGGCTATTGTGCACCAGGTATCGCCACATGGTAGACTAGCTGTCCCAAACGATGAAGATTACAACTTCAATCCAAACACATATGATGGAGAGTTCTATCAAGAAGATGGGCTACAAGGGAGGTTGTTGATAGACTTAATCGAGGCGATCGGAATGGAAGTAGACAATGAAAGGGTCGATGACGAGGAAGGAGATGAGGTGCAATATGCCAAGGACATAGAAATGCTTGAGCGATTAAATTTAGACGATGATGATGAAGGCAACATTGAACCTTCCAACAGTGTTGTTTATTTGGACAATTTTGATAGTGATGATGAGACATATGATCCAGATAATCCCAATAATGATGATTACTTCTAATAGATGTAATACTATATTATTTTGTAATCATGTTTTGTTTATTTATTGAGCATCTATTTCTAATACATGTAATAATATGTCTTGTTTATTTCTTTTTAATTATAGGTGATTGAACAAAGATGGCGGGCAGCAGTGGGCCAAGGAACGTGCACTCGAGGTACCAGAGGGCAAGTGAACAAAGGTCAGCAATGCAGATGTGGATGCAGGAGAGGGGTCATCGGACGGGAGGAGGCAGAGGGCCAGGAGCAGTGCCAGCGGCAGTAGGAGAGGCCGGCCACCACTAGTCAGGCCGCGTGACGTGCCGGAGGAGGAGCGCCATACCTTGGACTCCTCGGAGGATGAGTTGGTTTGGCAAACAGATGACGAGGGAGAGGAGGCACAGGAGTGCAGTGAGGCTGGAGGTAGTTCCACTACCTCTGCTGTGGCCAGGATCTACTTGCGTGGTCCCTTTAAACTCCCTAGGCCTCTGCTTCCTCCCCTACGCCCAGTGATCTAGCCCCTAGGGGACAGGTAACTAACTTTTGATTTTATCACAGATACTTCATATAACCTATTGAAAATTATTAGAGAAACTAATAATGTTTGTTGAAGACTTCTGCAGGCATTGGGAGGTTGTGTCACCTGGTGACTCACGCAAACCCAACCACATCCTAGGGCTTGTGCAGGCACTTTTACCCTAGCATTGTCATGCACAAGGGGAAAACAGAGCCGACCAAATCATGGGACCACTACAAAGATGCCCCCGACAGAGATTATGGAGACAAGCAGGAGCGGGTCAGGAGAGAGTTCTGCGTAAGTCTCGCTCGCCCAACTTTGATCAATACATGGCATTCATTTGACTTTTTTGACATAATGAATCAATACATTGTGTCGGTCTGTAGACTTTTTTTAGATTTGAAGAGGGACAGGAGGAGAAGGCGGAGAAGGTGATCGTGAAAAGTGCCAGAAAATGAATCACCGACATGCATTAAGAGGAGTGCCTACCTTGCATTGTGAAGTACTACACCAAGCAACTTGGTGAGAAGATCACCAAGATAGAGGCAAGACAGAGGATGCTGACCCGGGAAGAGTTCCATGAGGTAAATGAAGAAGAATAATACTGATTTGTTTTGAGATTAAGTAGATTTAATTTGGTCTTCTTACATCTCAAATTCCTTATGATATGTAGATGATTCCATGGTGGTGCGAGTCGTATGCCGACTACTGGGCGATGATCGTTGATAGGTTGTTCACGGAGGGTAATATCCAGGACCACAAGCCCACTGGGAGCGGCGTGTGGCAGCAATAGGCCCCACACACCATCAAGGTAGCTGCAGCCTTGGCGTGTACAAGCAAGCATAGGTACATGAATTCATTTTTAGTATTCTGACGCTCCATTCTGTATGTTTCTTATAATCATCTTATTATCTTTTTTGCAGTCAGAGTCGCATGGTGGCCAGTCTTTGTCCATGTTCATGGCATATGGACTGGCCTGCAAGGGTAAGACGACTTCCAATGTCACCTTCAACCCGGATGACCTGCCCGAGTAGTACAGCAACACAAGCATCCACACCCGCATTAGTTCCTATAAGTCAGAGGCAAGGTCGGTCCACGGGCCAAACTGGGATCCAAGCACTGACAACATTGATGGGGAGATGGCCATGAGGCTCGCACAAGGCAAGAAGCATGGGCGGTACTGGATTGGCGATGGCACCCTCGACTCTGATGAGATTCCCTCCCTCTCGTAGATCCGAGCATGGACCCCAGGCGGAGGCCCGGCCATACGCCAATGGTCGTCCCCTTCACAGCAGCGGGTCCATGCACTCCAGTTAGTCCTGTTTAACTCTTCGTACATTGATCTTTATGAAACTTAGTTACCTTTGCATTACTGAAACATTCGATTGAAATGTTGCAGGCCGACAACGAGACGATGGCTCAGTAGCTGCACGAGCTGGAGGTGAGGACGGCGGTCGAGAACGGGAGGTTGGCTCTCCAGCTGCAGTCTGAGCTGGCCGAGCGGGAAAGGCTTGCCAAGCAGATGGCGGATCTTCCAATGTTCCTACAAACCGTTGGGCAATCAATGGGTGTAGCTATGCCACCTACGTTGTTTCCTCCACCGCCACCAGTTCTAGCTAGTCCTGTGAGTATGAAACCAAATTGTTTCCACTAGTGCTTTCATTAGATGACCACTCTAACACATGCAATCTCTTGTCCTTTATGCAGCCTCCGTCGGCAGGTTCGAATAACCCATCTCAGGCGCAACCAGGCGACGACATTTTTCCTTCACCAGGCACTCAGTTTCCTCCCTACCTTTAGTTTGTATCTTTTTTCACCGCTTAATGGACATGTGATGCACTGTGATCGACTATTGACTTGTTTCGATGGATATTGGACTTATTATGTTTGTGATGTCGTGTATGTGAGATATTGTGTGATCGACATGTGATATATATGTGGTATTGTGTTTTGATGAGATGGATGTGATATATATGTGCTATATTGTGTTTGTGATGTCATAGACGTGATGTATATCTCTTATATGCTGTGTTTGTGAATATAGAATAAAAAAATAAAAAATGAATTTTAGCCTCTTTGCCGAGTGCCCTGGCCCTGGCACTCAGCAAATCTGGGGATTCTTGAACTGCAGAATCCCCAACTTTGCCGAGTGCCAGGGCTAGGGCATTCGGCAAATTTTTTTTCAAAAAAACAAAAAATTCTTTGCTGAGTGCCGCCCTGACAGGGCACCCGGCAAAGAATTTATGAAAAAAATAAAAAAATCTTTGCCGAGTGCCTCCACGGCAAGGCACTCGGCAAAGAAATTTTGAAAAAAAATAAAAAAATCTTTGCCGAGTGCCTTTGACATGGCACTCAGCAAAGCATGCGCTGACGGAGTTCGTGCCGTGACGGCCGCTTTTCTTTGCCGAGTGCCGAGTTTGCACTCGGCAAAGGATTTGCCGGGTGCCCAATAAAAGGCACTCGGCAAAGAATTCTTTGCCTGCGCATTTTTTGCCGGAGGCTCTTTGCCAAGTGCGCACTCGGCAAAGGCTTTGCCGAGTGCAAAATAGCCTTTGCCGAGTGCATTAGGTACTCGGTAAATTGCCTGAATCCAGTAGTGAAAGGAAAATTTTGGAATTCCAACAATAAGACAGATTTGGTTTATCTTCAAAGAGTCTAGAGGGGCAACTCCCTATAGAATTTGGCAAAGCCAAATAACTTGTAAATTTTCTACTGTCATCCAATAAACTATCTGGAGATATCCCAACCACTCTTGATGACTCTGAAAGTTTAGAAAATATTAAGCTGGATCGGAATAGTTTCAGTGGAAGCATTCCTATTTCCATAAGCAATATAAGTGGTCTACAAGTTCTTAACTTGTCTCACAATAGCTTGACCGGACCAATACCTGTGTCTCTTGGCATCCTACAACATCTTGAGCAACTCCCACTTGTCATACAACCACCTTATGGGTTAGGTCCCCACAAAAGGAATCTTCAGGAATGTAACTGCCATGAGGATTGATGGAAATCAGAAGCTGTGTGGTGTGGCATTAGAGTTACACCAACTTGCATGAACTGTCATGCCAGTAAAATCTAACAAGCAGCACAAGCATTCTTTCGTAACAAAAGTGGTGGTTCCATTATTAGCCTCCATTGTGTTACTTGTTGTAGTCGTATCTGTAGTGATGTTCTGCATGGGAAAACAAAAGGCAAACATTTTATCTTCACTCTCATTCGATAGCAAATTCGCCAAAGTTTCTTACATTGATCTTGCCAGAGCTACAGAGGGATTCTTAGAATCCAATTTGATTGGTAGAGGAAGATATTCTTCTGTATATCAAGGAAAATTATTTCGAGACAGAACCATGGTTGCTGTCAAAGTGTTCAGTCTAGAGACAAGTGGAGCACAAAAGAGCTTCATTGCAGAATGTAGTACTCTAAGAAACTTGCGGCATCGCAATCTAGTGCATATACTGACTGCATGCTCAAGTAGTGACCCAAAGGGAAATGATTTTTGACAGGGTATTAAACATTTATTTGCTGTGAACAAACCTATTTCGATGTCCACTGAATCCCAGTCCCAGGAACTAACCTGCTGGCTGTTGGGATCCTGCGCATTTTATCAAACACTTAGACGACAAGGAATCAACAGCTAGTGCCAAAACTACAAGAAAGTTTTTCTACGAGGATATAAAGGAGAATTAGGCCTTGTTCGTTTGTGCAGGATTAAAAACTGGCCGGATTGAGTGAATCCTTGTGGTTCACTCAAACCTGGCTTGTTTTCATTCCGGACCTATATGTTGGTCCATTTTCATTCCGGGTCTAGAAGACGAAACAAAGGTCTACGACTGTCCGTTTTCATTCCGGGCCATTTTAGTTCCGACGCAAACGAACACACATTTTAGTACTCATCCGGATTGAAAACAGACCACATCAATCCACTCGGATTGGACACCAGAATGAACCAATCTAGCCAAACGAACAAAGCCTTAGGTAGTTGCTACCTAATAAGCACGGGCCCCTCAGGAAGCGATGGCATATACAGCAGATCATCCATCACACCGGTGGCCAGATCCACGGGTGTGTTGAGTGGCATCGGTCACCCGGACACCCATGTCCTGTGTATTTCATGGAATCAATCGAAATGAAGACACCTGCCCAGTGTGCGGCATCCGTATCTGTTTCACTGAGGAGGATCACGAGCTCAAAACGCGGATGTAGAGGAAGGGGGAAAGGAAACAGAGCGGTCGGCGTCTCACCGGAGCAGAGCGTCGCTGGCAGTGATGATTCTCTGTTGTGGGGTGGGCAGGAGCCGAAAACAATGTGGAGGGGACTTCGAGTTGGAGCCGGGCGGCGGATTTGTATTTTGGAAGCTTCAGGCCTGCGGCAGCAACGGCTAGAATTGGAAGCGGCGTGTGCGTCTCTGTCCAGTGGGCCGAGAAATTCGAAGGGCCGAGAAACTCGGAATGGGCTGGGCTGGCTGTGGTGATGAGCGCCTTTCATCAGAACTAAAAACAGAAAGAAAATTAGATTGACGGACAGCACCCAAAAAACAATTCTTAGTTTGAAATAAGTCAAATTTTATTAAATTTAATCAAGTTTACAGAAAAAATTCTTCGAATACTTTCTATAGGAAATGGTATTCTGTAATATATATTTTATGTCATAATAAATATTATTATTTTTATAGATATATGTTCTAACGTGAAAGAAAATGGTATTCTGTAATATATATTTTATGTCATAATGAATATTATTATTATTTTATAGATATGTTCAAAGGTGAAAGAGAAAAAATCGTTAAAGGACATCGAAAGTGAAGTCGCATTTGACAGCAATAAAAGTTAATTTGGCTAGTGAAAACTCTTTGTTTGTGACAAATTTTGTGAAACATTAGGTTCACTAAAATATTCATTTATAGTTGGAGAGGAGAGATAAAATTGCAAAAATGATAACGAGTGCCTCTAAGGTCACGTGCGATGGGGACGAAGGCCCTCCGTGCAACATGAGAACGATGGTATTGTGCTGCGCCATGGTATATCGCGCCATCTGTAGATGATAAATCTTTTATTTGAAACCTTTGATAGTCCATCAACTCCATAAGTTCTTGTATGTTGAAGCTTTAAAATACAGAATGTTAGCTGCTAACTAGCAATCCTGCATTCTGCTCCCCCACATTCTCTAGCATCGTCAAATCTGCCTCTTCATTTTATTGTAACAGATTTCACCGCCATGCTTCAAGAACAAAATTTTCGCCATCTAAACAGTAAAATCCTCCCCTTGGATTGCGTTTCCCACACCCAAAGCAGCACAAGAAACTGTCATCATTTTAACTAAAATACTGCAGTGGTTAACCGTGGGGGTAAAAAAAAACAGAGAGAGATAATCTTTACGGAGGTGTGAGGAGGTGTGAGTACGGAGGCTCACCGGCTGCGATGGGCAGAAGTACACCCACTGGCCACCGGCCACACTGCTCGTCCCGCTCCACCACGCAACAGTCGCACCTGCAGACACAAAGTGGGCCTGCTCAATGTAATCCACGGTGTGGATGAAGTCGGTGTCCTCCTCCTCTGGGTCGCCGCTGGAGTTGGCGTTGGGGAAGTCGAACCGCCGCCTCAGTGGGCCATTGTGCATGACCGGCGCCGATGGTGCCGGATGAGGAGGGGAAGAAGGCGGGGTGGCAGGAGTTGACGCTCTCCAGGTAGGTGCCAGCGGTGATGATGCTCATTGCCACGTGGGTGGGCTGAACAAATTCGGCGTGGATGAAGTCGGCGTCCTCCTCCCCCTAATTTCATCCACATATCACCAACGGAGCCCCGAATTTGTTCAGCCCACCCATGGCCCACCCTCAACACTAGCTTCATATATAGGACCACGCTCACCTTCCCTGTCGCCGCTTTCATGGATGCCAACATGATAGTGCACATGTTGCCGTCCGCCACTACGGCTTTTGGGTGGGTGCATACCGGTGATGACACGGAGCTGTGGGGTGGGGGCGCCGAGCATGCCCATGGTGAGGAAGAACACACCACTGTCCTTGTCACCCGCGGACAGGAGGCGCCGGCGCTGCCCTAGGTCTGACTCCGACATGCAGAGCTACAGAGGCGAGTAAATCTGGGAGTGGTTTGGGCCAAAACCGGATTTTCCAGATTGGTTTCTTATTTGGGCCAACATAGTTTGGATGCGAATGGGTTGAAGTGTGAATTGGGCTCGTTCAATTTGGGCTAGTAACTACAGCGGGCTGGTTGGGTTTGGAATCAGTTTCACTTTTTGGAGATGAAAACGGTGTGAACGCCGTGGTTGGCCCCGATGTGAAGATTGTGGTTTGGAATCTCCCAACGCCCAACGCCTCTCTCGACTCGTCGTCTCCCTCGTGATGCCATCCCCAAGATTGCTTCTGGACAACACCATGGCGGAGGCTAGGGTTTCCTAGTCGTTGCACCTACCCACCGACCTAGGCGCCGCACCCGCGTTACCACTTACCCCGCCGAGCTCGAGATCCTACCCACCTCCGCTGCTCGGTCAGCCGCTCCTAAAACTCTGGTTTGAGTACTTGGGTTGGTTCGGAGTGAATGTGATGATCCATGTAGTTCGGGGTGGACTGGGTTTAGTGGAACAAGAAATGGGGTGGGCTGGAGTGTTAAGGGCGTGGTGATTTAGGGTAGCAGGCCCTCGACTACGGAGCTCGTAGTCTCGCGCCGTTGTCTTCTAGAGGTCGAGGTTTTGGCCCTCAGACTACTAGGCTTCGTTGGAGGAGAGAGATAGAGAGATTAGATGAATAATATCTTTCTTAATTCCCTGGTTCAGGATTACATGAATCATATATAGCCATACGACATGCAACAGAAAGGTAACTATAACTCCTAATTGAACCGGACTCATCTATAACTCCTAGCCTAACTGGACTCAGACTCTGGCTATGCCGCTTGCATGGTGGTCGAGCTCTGTGCGTTTGCTCACGGCCCGTTTGCAGCTTGGCGGATGTCTCTGGCCCGCCTGTTCTGTGAGTAAGTGCGGCGCCACATGACATCTCTCCGCCCTCGAGACGCATCTTGTCCGCGAGCTGGAATGTAGGATACTTGGCAGTGAACGCATCGTGATCTTCCCAGGTGGCTGATGTGGCGGACTCGCCCTTCCAGTGGACGAGGACTTGTTGGACACCATGAGCCAAGCAACCGCGCACCACACGTTCAGGCTCTAGAGTCGTTGCCCCATGGTGAACTGGCGGTAGAGGAGGCAGTGCTGAAGGAGGCGGCCTAGTGAACTTCTTGAGGAGGCCGATGTCGAAGACGTCATGCAGTCGAGTGCGCGGAGGAAGAGCCAATCGAACAGCGATGAGGGTGATCAGCTCAACGACACGGTACGGCCCATAGTACCTTGGCTTGAGTTTCCCAGAGACCTCTGATAGAAGAGATGCCACCGGACGTTGACGAAGGCGGAGCAGCGCCCAGTCTCCGACCTTGTACTCAATGTTCTAATGGAGCTTGTCGTAGTGAATTTTCTGTACCACTTGCTTGCTGAAGCTGATAGCAGATGTCAGCTAAGAACTCATCGCGCTCCTCCATGTTCTTGGCAACCGTAGCCACCCGAGTATCGTCGGGCTCATAAGAGCGTATGGTGGGTGGATCACAGCCGTAGACGATGCAAAAAGGAGTGTCACAGAGGGACGACTGGTATGCCGTATTGTAGACAAACTCTGCCACGGAAGCCAGCGAAGCCACTCGCGCGGTCTGTCTCCAACGAAGCAGCGTAGGTACATCACAATAACTCGATTAGCTACCTCTGACTGCCCATCAGACTAAGGATGAAACGCCGTTGACATGTGAAGCTTGGTGCCCAAAAGCGCATGAGTTCATGCCAGAATGTCAAGGTGAAAACTGGATCACGGTCGGACACCATGGACTGTGGAACGCCGTGCCGCCTGACAATTTCAGTGAAGAACACCTGGGCAGCAGACTCGACAGAATATGGATGCGCCAAGGGAATGAAGTGGCAATATTTGCTAAACCTGTCCACCACCGTGAGGAGCACAGACTTGCCACGGACCTTCGGCAACGCCTCCACGAAGTCAAGGGCGATGTCTGCCCAAATCATCGTTGGCATAGGTAGAGGAAGAAGAAGACCCACTGGATGAAGTTGTTCAGACTTGTATATCTGGCACATTGAACAGGCACAGACAAAATCTTGCACCAACCTGCGCATGTGTGGGAAGTGGAAATCCCTCTGTAAATGATGCAAAATACGTTGGACCCCTTCATGCCCATCTGAGTGAACAACCAACAATATCTCTTGGACAAGCGATGACGCCGGTAGAATATAGAGCCAGTTGTGAAACTAAAACATGTTATCAATGATCGACCACGGCGCCCCACGAGTCCCAGCGCGGACGTCATCGCTGATGGCGATGATAGCCGGATCGATGGCTTGAGCGTGGTGCAACCGATCGATGAAGTCGAACCTCGGTGCCGATATAGTGAGGATAGAACCTTCTTCAGAGTCACGGTAGCACAGGGCGTCGGCCACCATATTAGCCGCTTTTGGCTTGTACTCAACAGCAAACTCAAAGCCCAATAGCTTTCCAACCCAATAGTGTTGGGAAATTGTTGATAAACGCTGATCCAACAAATATTTGAGGTTGTAGTAGTCTGTGTTGATGATGAAACAATGACCCCAAAGATACGGCCTCCAGTGTTAGATGGCGTGGACGAGGCCGACGAGTTCCCACTCATAAGCATCGAGAGCACAATGTCGAGGAGCGATGGGGCGGCTGAAGAATGCAATCGGGTGTGCTTACTAGATCAGCACAGCGCCAAACTTGTGCGATGAACGTCGCACTCAATGATGAAGTCCTTTGCAAAGTCCGGCATTGCTAGGATGGGTGTCAAGGTAATGGCTGCCTTGAGCGCCACAAATACCAACGCCGCAGCCCTGTTCCAGGAGAAACCATCCTTCATCAGTAGGGTAGTGAGCGGCGCGGTGATGGAGCCGTAGTTGTGGATGAACTTGCGGTAATATCCCATGAGGCCGAGGAAAACACACACCACACATGCTGACCGAGGGACCAGCCAGTCACTGACGGCCTGCACCATGGCCGAATCCATATTGATGCCCGCCTCCGAGATGATGTGTCCAAGGTAGGAGACCGAGGTGACACAGAATGCACACTTGGAGCGCTTGACGAAGAGCTGGTGACAACAGAGCACTGAGAGAACCACTTGAAGGTGTCACAAATGATCCTCCCATGTTGTGTTGTAGATCAAAATATCATCAAAGAAAACAAGTACAAATTGATGAAGAAACGGGTGAAGCACATCATTCATGAGAGCCTGGAATGTCGCTGGAGCATTGCACAACCCAAACAGCATGACCAAGAATTTGTAGAGGCTGTCATGGGTGCGGAATGCCATTTTATGAATATCTTCTGATCGCATCCTGACTTGGTGGTACCCAGAGCGCAAGTCGAGCTTAGAGAAGAACCACGTGCCATGGAGTTCATCAATGAGTTCATCGATAATGGGGATGGGGAATGACGGGGATGAGTTCAAGGCACGGTAGTCAACACAGAAGCACCACGATCCATCCGCCTTCTTGAGAAGGAGTACCGGAGAAGAGAATGCTGAATCACTACGTCACACGATGCCTTGCTTGATCATGGCGGCACATTGCCGCTCCAACTCATCTTTGTGGGCTGCTAGATACCTATACGGTCGGACCGCCACCGGCGTGCACCCTCTTTGAGGATGATGTCATGGTCGTGGGTGCGTGCTTGAAAGTGCATCAAGCCCTTTAGTGGGTTTTCGTGGATTGATTGACAACAATGATTAAAGAACTAATGATGTTGCTAAGTGCTTTGATAGGAAATCGGTTATTTCTTAGGTATTTCTATAAAGTATGAAAAGCCAAAATGATGTATTGTTGTGTAAACAATCTAGTTCCAACACAAGACAACAATGCAAATGGAATTCATGTGAAAGGATTATCTAATGTGAGATTACAATGATCCATGTGAAATCAAGCATGTTGGATATTGGTCAATGAGATATAAGCAAATTGCATATTAAGTGATCTCCCATTCAAAGCTTGTCATATTGATATAAAGGATCAAAATTTTACTATAGTGATTGAGGTGACTTGGTACATTTGGAGTTATTTCTATTTGATGAATAGAATCAAGTCACATGGTCAAGATGGCTATGCTCAAGGTGATGAAATCTAGAATGATATGTTGGCACCCTCAATTGATGGAGTTCGAAAGAATCCATTTTCAATTAGAAGAAGACTTCTCAAGAGATTCCAAAATAGATTTTCATTTAATCTTGAGTTGATAGGAAAACCGTACTATTAAGAGGGATGCATCATGTTCATAGATTATATTCTTAAAGTGCCCAAGTTAACCCAAGTGAGATTTGAGAGTGAGCAACTAAAGTTTCTAACTGAGTGTGTGCTGGTCGTGCGTACCAGACATTTCTAGTATGAGACTGGACTTGTTCGGTATTGGCTCAGTGTGCCATGGCTGTCTATACTGGACTTGTCCGGTATGATACCAGACTTGTCCGATATTGCAACGGCTAGTTAACGGCTAATTTTTTCAAAAGGGCTGTAAATGGCCCCAAGCCCCCATCTCATGGGGCTGCTGATTCTGCTAGTTTCCAAACCTTCTCTTGAGCTTTGCTAACTCTCTCAACATCTCTCTTAGTGAGTGATTGATCCAAATCAAAAATTCCATATTGTGGGTTAAGAGAAGATCAATTTGTTAGCAAGACAATCCTTGAGCACTTGAGCATATTGTCTATTTTCATGAGCTGCATTTGTTACACTTGGACTCTTTGGTCCTAGATGGTTAGGCATCACTGGAGAGCACCCTAGAGCTTTGAATTGTTTGTAACGATTTGATTTCACCACCGAAAGGGAAGAAATCATATAGTGAAGGGGGAAAAGGAGTTGGAATACACTCCGGCTATAGTGACGACCTGCGTGATATCCTCTAGGGGGAACCCCAAAGAAAAGGAGTTGGAAAATACTCCTGCTAGAGTGACATGTGTTGTATCCTCTAGAACTAGAGTGACCTATGTTGGTATCCTCTAGGTAAGGTTCTTTGGGTCTCCCGCAGCTCCCTCAATGGAGAATAGGTTTCGACGGAAACCGTACTTCAGATAAACAAATATCATGTCTCCTCTCATGTGATCTTTGATTCATTTCAATTTTTGTGCAATATCTGTTGTTGGAGCTGCTCTACAGGTTGTGAGTTATATATATAGCACATTGTATCCCTGCAGGTTGAGGAAAAAAGTTGAGAGCAAAAGGAGCCCAAACTTCTCTGCCCGTGAATCTCGGACTTGTCCGAGAGGATACCGGACTTGTCCGGTATTGCTTATTTGTGTAGATCTCTGGAGTTGCTCTATCCTTCTTCATGTTGACTTGTAGGTCGTAAGTTGCTAGTTTATATATTATATAGTGTATCTGCAGGCTGACAAGGAAGCTGAAGAGCAAAAAAGGCTTAAACCTCTCAGAACGTGAATCTCGGACTTGTCCGGGTTGATACTGGACTTGTCCAACTTTGCTGCTGTCTGCAGCCTTTGTACATTGTTCTCATATTGCCTCTTGCATTGAATAAGATTTGTTGTTTATCTTATAAATTACCCACAGGTTGAGCAAGAAACTAGGAAGAAAAAGGAATCCATTTTTCACTACCCGTGGATCTCGGACAAGTTCGGGTTTCTACCGGACATGTCCGGTATTAGCGTGTAGTTCAGAAAGTTTCATCTTTGTGTCTCATTCTCATTGTGCAGGGGTTAGGTGACTAAGTGTTGTTCATATTTCATTCTTACTCTGATCTTATATATATCTTGTATTGATATCTCTTTGTGAGGAGTTTTCAAGTCTTTAGAAATCTATTCTAAATTGTTTCTGCTTCATAAGTTCTAAATTTTTAGAAATGCCTATTCACCCCCCTCTAAGCGCATCCTCAGTCCTTACAGTGTTGGAGGAAGACCAGTAGGTTTGGCGAAGACATCTTCAAAAGAGGCCAGGAGCTCATCTTGGAGGGAGTCACTGGCCGCTGTTGCGCGTAGACTAGCGTTGGCCATTGGCACGCCCTGCCAGCAGACTGTACGCCCCTGGGTTGTGAAGGACATGGAGCGAGTGGCAAAATCCCACACGATAGGCCCAAGGTTAGCCATCCAATGAGTACCCAGAACTAAGTCATAACCAGCAAGCAGCATCACAAAGAGATCAATGTGGAACTCGTCATTGCGGATGGAGATAGGAACACGCCTAAGAACACCTGGACATGTGACCTTCTCATTGTTTGCCACCATGGCTGTGAGACGAGGCTGAGGTTGAATTGGTAGTCCCGTGCGGAGAGCAGCTGCTTCAGCGATGAAATTATGAGTTGAGCCAGAGTCCAAAAGAGTGATGAAAGTGATGCCACCCAGAACGACCTTGACCTGCAAAGTGTCGCCCAGTGACCACATGCAAGGAGAATATAGGAGCATCCCCTTATTCCGCAGCACCATCTGCGCCCGCCTCATCATTAGTCTCCTCGTCTTCAATGCTATCGAGAATGAAGAGTCACTTGCAAACACGGTTATTGAAACATCCTTAATTTTCCACGAAGGGAAAATGCACAGAATGGCGGATAATATAATGGTTCGAAGCATCAAACCATCTCATCATCTCGCAGCAGTCGATACAGGATCCATACATCGAATAAAAGAGTACAATTAGGAGGAATTACATAAATAGTTTGCCGCCACACTGGCGGAATCATCAGAGTAGCAGCAGCCTCTGGAACGGCTGCGGAAGGCGGAAGTACAAAACATCTTCAAAAGAAGCCTGAGCATAGGAACGAGACGTCTACTCCTCCTCATCGTCATAGTTGTAGTTGGGCTCACCTGCCAAATAATTTTGTATGGTTTGTACTGGCCACATCTCCCACCCTATGCTTTGCTTTTGCTATGTAGTATTTGGTGGGATGCAAGGGGTATAATCAATCGACCTAATATATGACTGTGGTTTCCTATGCAAGTAGTGACCAACATTATATAATATAATTCATCAAGTTTTAACTCATCTCATCCACATATCCACCCCATTCCATCACCATCACACACATCTCACCCTCTCGCACTCAGTCGACAGGTCCAACTCCCTCTCGGAGCCTGTCTCAGTGGCTCGCAGCCGGAAGGGTAACACCAGGGGGAGAAATAGAAGGACTCATCTCACTACTCTCGAGAAGCATGGGTCTTAGGAAAAAGCCATACCAGTGGCTCGCGGACTATATATATAGATTCATAAACTCTGCAGAGCGTGTACTCCTGTAACCACAAGATCACTATCATCGGCGGTGCCCCGCCTAAGCTGATTTCGGCTGCTTTCTAACCGGTGCGATGCCACCCTACCACTCAGTACTGGGATATCCCGGATAGGTACCACCGGCACACTGAGACTGTGAGACATAGTACTGGGCCCCCCGTGGTCACTATGCTATCTAAGGAGGGTGTGGGTCTGCACGCTCGTACCTCCCGACACTATCTGCTAACAACCTAGTAGTAGTGGCACCGTCCTAGCTAGTCAGACATCCGTCTCTCACCCATACAAGAGCGAGTGGTGAGCATGTAAGTCCCAAGGTTCTGGTCCTCAAGAGATTTTAGGTCCTAGGGGGATCAGACAGGATTATCTTCCTTTAGGGACTACAACAGTCCATGCTACAATAGCACCTCCTACCCGGGGTCTTGCTCCACGAAGGCTCACGTCCCGGGATCACCATATACCTCACATTGTGCCCGCCACAAGCACCTCACACGGGAATGCCCAGAACACATTCCTCGGCAAGACTTGCCCTCATGGCTCGTCGTAGAATCCTGTCCGATCGACTCAACCCTCACCACACACACAAGATGCACGCAGCACTCTCCCCGAGTAAAGTGGCACCTCGTGCCTTAGCCATGTAACCATACTCTCCACCACGCATCATCATCACACAGATATAAGCATTGTAGAAGTAAATCATCATAAGTAAATAAGCAAGCGTCTAGCCTATCAGCAGGTGTGCAGGAGTAAGGTTGCGACAAGGTAAAGGATCATCAAGTAGTTCTACCATGCAACCTATCATCAGGTGATTATCCATAATTAGAGCACTAGCAAGCTAGATATTATGCCATGCGTAATAGGATCTATGAGGTTGGGTGGGGTGTGGCACCTGCGTAGTCATCACCGAGCTCCTCCTCGTACTCGTAGTCATCCTCCTCAAGCTGATCCTCCTCTAAAATGAGACATAATAGCCGCGTTAGCGGCTCCTATAGAGTCAACACAAAGAAGCAATAAAATTCAATAACTCCAAATGCACTCATACATAAGCCTATGACGTAGAGCTCATTTTTATGAAAATTTGGACACTTGGTTCATATTTTTCAGAGTTCGTATGAAGAAGTTATGAATTTCTGAAGTTTATTCTATTTTCTGAAAAAGAAAAAGGGCGGATTAACCAGAGGCTAACACGTGGCGGCTCCTAATTGGGCCACGTGGTGTGCGGGCACTGTGCTGATGTCATCCTGACATCAACACTGACGCGGGGTCTGGTGTCTGGATGACGTCATGCTGACGTCATGCTGACGTCATGCTGACGTCAGCACTATGGGGGACCCAGTCAGTGGCTGATAGGTGGGGCCCATGGATCTGGTCACTGATAGGTGGGGCCTGGTCAACGATCAACGTTGACCGGTCAACGATCAATGTCGACCGGGCCTCGATGGGCCTGGGCAGGGCTGGATCTAGGCCGGGTTGGGCCGGCCTGGCCCGGACACGTGTCGTCTCATTAACTGGGCCACGTGGCGGGTTGGATCCCCATCGGGCCGAGTCCACGGTGCAATCTGGCTGGGCTTGGTCCATGGTGCACCGCAGACTGGTGGTCTGCGTGGCCGTCCATGGTTGGTCCAGCGTGGCCCCACGTGGAGGGCGCGGTGCACCAGGGAAGATTTCCCCTTCTGCCTCGCACGCGCGGTGGCCGGCGCGGCACATCATCGGCGTCGTGCAGGCGAGCAGCGGCTGCAAGTGGTGTGGGCCAGGCGGGGCTGCGGCTAGGGTCGTGCAGAGGTCTGGCGGGGGCGGCTATGGGGCTCAAGCTGCCATGCGGGCCCATGGCATGTCGGCACACGCGCGTCGGCGACGGCCGGCGGTGAGGTCGCGGCGATAGGGTACTACGGCGTGCGGGACGCGGCTTGGGCTATCGCATCGGACTCACGGGACTGAACGAGCAGGGCTGGGTTCTCCAATTTGGGGAAACCGGCCCTCAGGCCGGTGACGGGCAGCAAGGCGCGGCGGCGGCATCCGGCGACGACGAGGGCTAATTCGTCGGCGAGACCTGGCATTGGCCTCCATCTTCCCCTTCATTCCTCGATTGGAGTAGCTAGGAGCTCCTAGACCTACCTACCATGGTGAGTGGAGGTGCGGCAGAGGCGCACACGGCGTGTTGGCCGTGGCGGCGCTCCGGCAGCCGGGGTCCGGGCGAACAAGAGCCGGCAAAGGTGCCAGGCTCCTCTGTGGTCCTTGCCGGCCCATGAAAGGTTGCTAAAACGGCGTCCTAGGCTAGCGCGGACACACTGGTCATGTTGATGAGAAGAGAGGGGAGCCGGGTGTGCAGAAAAATGACGGCGCTCTGGGCGGCGGCCATGGCAGGCCAGGGCGAGAGCAGGGAAGCTCACCTGCGTAGCGACAGTCGAGGCAGGCGATGAGGTGATGAGTCCAGTGAAGGAAAGTAGAGTCGGGGCGTCGAACCGGTCAGGCGGCGCTTCGAGGTCCTCCTCCAGCGCATGAACAGCGGTAGGGGTGGCGGATAGCGACGGTGCTCCAGGGCATGCGCTGGCTTCCATCCTCCCTTCCTCTTCCTCACTCTCTCTCTAGCATGGTCAGGGAAGGCGTGGAGCTTACTGGAGGCGGCGCAGAGTTCGAAAACCCTAGCGCACCGAGCTCTCTTCTTATAGACATGGCGGTCGGCTGCTGACGGCATGGATGGGAGATGCCCATCGGGCGGCTGTGCACGGCCACGGTTAGGGTTAGGGTTCAGGGAAGCGCGGTGTGGCCGGGCAGTTGGACGAATGGCGCGGATTGCGGCCGTACCCGGGTGGACGGCGGAGGCGCGCGAGGACAGAAATGGTGCGGCAGACAGCGATGTGCGGTCGACCAAAAAGGGAAGGGAAGGAGCTGATAGGCGGGGCCCACGTGTCAGCGAGAGGAGGGGACGACAGTGTCCTTGCTGGGCCGCCTTGTTGGGCCAGTGGTCGACGAGCGGGCGGGCGTGGCGCACGCGAGCGAGCGGCGGGCCGCCTTGCTGGGCCGGGCGAGCGGCAGGCCGACGTGCAGGACAGGCCGTACGGCCGCGAGCGGGCAGGCGTGGCCGGCGCGCGTGAGCGGGCTGGGCCGGCTGCTGGGCTGACGCGGGATGGAGAAGCAGGCAGGCCGGACAGGCCGGTTGGGCCACTTTGGCTTTTTCTTTTTCCATTCCTTTTCTAATTCCTTTTCTATTTCTATTTCTTGCAAAGCAACTAATTTAGCCACAACCCTAGGTTAGTGAGGTTAGTGACCATGATGTATACACCATGGTGGGTCCACTAGGGTCTCTAGGTTATTATGGATCCATTTCCGGGGTTAGCAGGCATATATATACATATGATAATAGGTTATTCGATTTTATTAGTCATCACGTAAAATCGAATAAGAGGCAAAACATTCACTGGTAAATAAATGCAATGCTCGAGCTAACATCGGGTGCTATTTGTGCATCTATTGGCGGGTTTCCTACATGACATCCACCATACACTGGTAATCTTTTGAAAAATTTTTAAAAGCCCGTATTTTCGGTAACCGGATTTCTAGGGTTGTTACAGTCCTACCCCCTTATGAGAATCTCGTCCTCAAGATTCATGAGTGTAACTTACTCTTCAAACAGGTAGGGGTAGAGCTTCCTCATTTCTGACTCTTTCTCCTGAGTTGCTTCCTGTTCTGTGTGATTACTCCACTGAATCTTCAGATATGGCGTGCTGGAGTTTCTGGTTTCCTTGGTGGGTCTACCCATAATGCGGATGGGGTGCTCTCTATACTCCAAAGTGTCCTGAATATCGAGTGCCTCTGCAGGTATTGGATGCTTTAGCGGTTGCAAGCACTTGCGCAGTTGTGACACATGGAACACTGGTGCACTCCTTCCAGTTGAGGGGGCAACTCTATTCTGTAGGCAAGCTTACCAATCCTTTCACTGATTCTGTACGGTCCCACATACCTTGGTGCTAGCTATTGACATCATTTTTTTGACACGTGCCAATATAAGCCAAAAACGGTGCCGATCGGCAAGGGAGTGGTTATTCTCCAATATTACTTCTGAGTTACCGATGGATGATTGCCGATAAAAGACATGTTGATCTCGTACATTGCCGATGAAGCTAGAGGGCTGTTGCCGATGGATAGAGAGGCATGGTTGCCGATGGAAAGTAGAGCTGAAGGACGTGGAAAGCGGATCTGAGTTATTATCGATGGGTTTTGCCGATGGAATCTACAGAGATGAGGAGCGTGCCGATAGAGGTTTCATCGTAACGCAATGGATAAGGAAACTGGCAATATTTATGCCATTATTTTAATAGTTTATTTTTGAGTCCGACCTTGGTACGAGTCGTTATTTTTTTATTCCTTAGAGATAAGACTTGTTTAGGTAATACTTTGTCATGTCTGTTTAGGACTCATAGTACCAGGGTATAAATATGTACCAAGAGACAATGTAAAAATATACACAATCAAATACAACAAATCTATTACTTTTATCTACTTTTCAAGCAATCTACTTTTCAACGACTTCGTCACCAGTACCTTTTCCTTTTCAACGAGTTCTTTCAAGAATCGGCGGGCTGCATCAACTTGATCTCCGGCGACCTTGCAGGTTCCGTGTCTACCGAGCACGATTCAGGCTTTGACGTCCGGGTGTATCGCTGTCGTCTCGTCTGATCTGTTCAACAGTTATCGAATATCATCTGAGCTTTGACGTCCGGGCGTATCACTATCGTCTCGTTTGAATCTTATTCAAATTTATCATCCTTGTCGATTAACAGGTCAAATCGACTGGCACGCCTTGATATCGAACCAGGGTATTAGCCTGGTGTGTTTGCAGATCCAACGCCTTTTTGCATCAACACATCTTTTGGCACGCCCGGTGGGACCAAATCAACAGATTTATCATGAAGAATCCTACTGATATCACTCCAGAAAACATCATCGAGATATCAGAATCAGATCTCAAGGAGGATCAGAGGCAAACCATGGAAAAAGCTATGGAGGATTACAGGCAGCTCTGCTTGAAGTCTTTCAGCATGAATAGGGGAGGAGAAGTCATCCAGAAGCAAGATCTGCCGTTGCCTCGGCAGGTAACCTTTGACTCTAACCCTGGTAAATTAAAGGAGATGGTTAATTCTGCATTAAATCAAGCTTTGATCAACCACTCCACCGTGCTGTCCAATACTGTCTACAATGCTGTTATGCAAACGTTAAGGGACGGACAAGCACCAGGGTATGTCGGGCCGGCATATCATCAGCCGGGATCGGCATCTACCAGTACTCCATTGGCAACTCCAGCCGTTGAGAGTATGGAAGCGCCTACTCTTTCAGCTATATCAGGACCATCCGTCATCGAAGCCACACCGATAGGATCAGATCTAATATCTTAGGAGAAGCCTAGTACTCAGTTGAGCACAGATTTATCGGCATCGACAATGTCAGGTCCTTCAGGTCAACATAGTCAAATTGCTGCTAATTGGTGGGGATACGGTATGCCTCCAGATCCATCTACTGCCAACTCTGGACGGCCTCAAGTGCATGATGTAGTAGGGAAGGGTCCAATGACATCGGTTACTCCAATTCGGCCGGTGGCTCAAGCACCGTATTATTCTACTGTACCTCCTGCTATACAGCCATTGTCAATGGGATTCTACGCACCTCCGCAACAGATATCTTATGCGAATCCATTGACTAATCCTCCACCAGTTCAACAGAGAGCTTCCACTGCAGAGTAGCCCATAGTACCATTCATATCTCAGTCTGGTTTACCTGCAATTCAGGGCAATTATGCTGGCTATCATCCGTCTATACAAGAGCATCAATTGTCTACAAGCTATCAGCCATCGGCAAGCCAGGTGCCGATGAGTTACAGTCTTAATTGGTCAGGGCAAGCGCCAATTCAACAACCTGCTATTCAACCAAGCCACCAAGCAATAGGGACTCAACGTATAGTCCACAGACAACTTTCCAGGAACAAGCATCGGCAAAACAGCCGATGAACTTTACTCCGCAGATTGGTGCCGTGAATATGCCGATTTATCCAAGCCAAGTGCCACAGGGGTATGTAGAAGCATATCAGCCAACGCCTCCAGTAGAGATCCAGCCAGTGCATCGGCAAGATCAGGATGCACTCTTGACCGATAAGATTGCAGAAGTGATGAAAGAACAATTTGGGATTCAGCCCAAGATCAATACTTACTCTTATCGGACTCCATATCCTTCATCTTACGACTCAATTCCTTTCCCGAATCGGTACAAGGTGCCAGATTTCACTAAGTTTTCTAGGCAAGATGATACGTCAACAATGGAGCACATCAACCGATTCATTATCCAGTGCGGGGAAGCAGCGAACAGGGATGAGCTGAGGATCCGTTTATTCTCGTCCTCTTTGTCTGGATCAGCATTCGCGTGGTTTATATCATTGCCACCGAACTCTATTCTTACTTGGACTAATCTAGAAAGGCAATTTCATAAATACTTCTTTGCTGGTGTCCATGAAAAGAAGCTTACCGATTTAATGAAATTAAGACAGTGAAGCGACGAATCGGTAGAGAATTTTGTGCAAAGGGTACGAGACATGAAGAACAAGTGCTACAGCCTAGTGCTTGATGACCGTCAGTTAGCTGGTTTGGCTTTCCAGGGTTTGTTGCCGTATCTCAGGGACAAATACGATGCTCAGGAGTTTGAAAGTTTAAGTCATATTGTGCAGAGGGTCTCTGATCAAAGAGCTCAAGCTCCAGAACATAGAAAGAGCTGGAACAAGAAGGTGTCCTTTGTAGAGGCAGAGGAGTCAGATTCAGATGAAGAACCAACTATCGGCCTGGCTGAGTGGGTAAAAGGTAAAAAACCTTTATCATGTCCTTTTGGTCAGAAAGAGCCAGAGAAATTCACGTTTGACGTCACAAAGGCCGATAGAATATTTGATCTGCTACTTCAAGAGGGTCAAATCAAGCTATCACCCAATCATGTGATTCCATCGGCAGATGAACTAAAGAAAATTAGGTACTGCAAATGGCATAATGCAACTTCGCACAGTACCAATGACTGCAAGGTTTTCAGGCAGCAGTTGCAATCGGCAATTGAATCTGGGAGGATCAAGTTTGACAATTCTAAAGCTCAGAGGCCGATGAAGATTGATCAGCATCCTTTCCCAGCAAACATAGTGGAGGCCGTAAACAAGACCAAAGTGCTGACATCGGTAAGCAGGAAAGCATCGATGGATCCTAGAAATCAAGCAACTACCGATGACTTGAAGGGGAAAGAGATAGTTGAAGAAAGCAGTAGTTCAAGAAGGCCTCCTAGACCAGCTCCATACAGAATTCCAAGTAACCGCTATCGGCATCGGCAAGAAGAGTTGCGTTGGGGAGCGTGGCATCGGCACAAAGACCATTGGAGATGCCCCTTCTTCGTCTATTGTTGGGAAGAAGGCATTAAATTGCCTACTATTGATAGTTGCCCTGAGTGCAATGGTTATGATCGAATCAATCGGGCAGAACGAAGGCTGCGCTATGGTGGTCGAAGCAGATACATCGGTAAGCCGATCAGAGAAGGGGTATCGGTACATGATCGGCTGGGGGGCAGGACCAGTGTACATAAAAGACTAGGCAGGCATGCTGACTGTTTGCTGATGAATCAAAAGGAGCTCGAGGAGATGACCAATGCAGGAGTCCATGATGAAACAGTACTCTACAGGGATCCCAATACAAATTGCCCAGGTTCAAGTGCAAAAATTTATCAACCCATCTGGAAGACGAAGCTTCCTCAATGGTGCCCTAAAGGTCTAACAAGGACTCAAAAGAGGAAAATACAATGTGAGCACAAAGAGGAAAGTTCCCGTGGAGCAGAAACTCAAGAATGAAAGCTGAAGCACAAAAGTGAAGATCCATCGGCAGATATCAACACGGTTTTCCTATTTACCGATGAGATTCTTAGCACTTGCCAATAAAATATATGTATATAGATAAAGTGCTTGTTCAAAAAGAATGTATCCGTACTACATTAATGTGAAGTTTTACAAATTACCGATTCATCACATTGCCGATGAAAAGGGAGGTTTACAAGTTCAACAATGAGTGGATAGTTGATATCGCACGCAGGCGAATTTGGTCAGCTTCCTCCAGTATCTTTGCATCTTCATCGGCATTGCCTTCAACTGGCTTGATCTTCTTCTTGAGCGCCAGCGTCTTGAGGACTTGGTTGTCCCTTTCTTGCTGAAGAATCTTGACAGCTTCGGGCATTTGGGCCTTCTCATGATTTGCTGCATCCAAGGCCCCTTCAATCTGTCTCAGCTCTGCTAGCAGGGTTTCTCTTCTTGCCGATAGTTGAGCAATTTTGTCCTCCAGATCTGCACAAGAGGTTTCTAACTTACCAATGTCTTTGTGCTTCTCATCGGCAAGTTGCGTATGCTTCATCATGTTCTCCTGGAGTTTTGCTTGAGTGGCTCTATCGGCAATCCGCTGGGCAGCCCTTTGATACTGCAGCTGCCGGCTCTCCAGATGAGCATCCTGGAAAAGTGCTTCCTCAACATCGGCAGGAATATGACCTCGAATTCCTTTAGAAGTTGCTCTTGCAGAGTCAGAATCTTGGATCAGTAGAGAGGTCTCCTGTTGCAGCAATGATAACAGCGTCTCCAGCTTTGACTTGGTCTCAGGTGATAGAACTCCAAGGGCTGGAGCAGAGCTTTCTTCAGAATCTTCATCATCGGGAACAATCCCACTGATAGAGAAGGAGAATAGACTATCGGGGCAATCTTGCTCCTAAAAAGGAAAGGATGATGTCAGCAGAAGAGCCCAAAGTGTTAAAGGTTATCTAAGGGAGTTAACGCACCTGTTCAAGGCAATCTCTCGCCTTTGGCTTGGAGAAACAACCTCAGGTGCAATTACCGATGACGTTCCTTGTGTTGGTACCTCGATTGGTTGCTGCTGCGATACCGATGCCGATGAAGATCCTTGTATGGGTACAATGACCAATGGAAGAGCAGGTGCCGATGGAGAGGTCCGCACAGATACGTCAGGCGATATCGGGCGAGGCGAGGACGCCGACGGAGATGCTGTAAGTCTTGCCCGCTTGGATTGTGATTCTTCGCCCGATGAAGCCTTACGCTTGTGCTGTAAGATATCTTCATCAGACGGCTTGGGGGCATCGGCAATGGATGGCTGAGGAATCAGTACACTTGGGACGGTTGCCGATGCAATCACTCGGTGCTGCAAGAGAGACAGACGAGTAAAAGTGCCAATCCCATAATTAAGGTTTGAATAAAGAATACCTCTGGAGAATCGTCAAGGACAACAAGGTGGGGCGACGAAGGCGCTGCAGGAGGAGACGAAGGGCGAATTGCCGATGAAGATTCTAAAGGTGTAGAACTCGCGCCCTGAAATATGAAATCGGTAAATCACAGTGATCGGCATCTACAAAAGAAAGTGAGGTGGTTACCTGAAATGTCTGTGCCAAAAATGTGACCGATTTGGTGTTTTTCTTGGTACGACCATGGCCCACTGGAGCATCTAGCGAGGGAGCTTTATGGCCGATGATGGATACCGGGGAAATCGGCTGCAGCCGTATGACCTTGCCACTCTTACTCAATGTTGGAACTGGGTCATCAACCTGTTGAAAAAAGGGTTAGTTGCCGATGGATTAAAGGGGAGTTGAAAGAAGTACAGAGGGTCAGACTTACTGCATCGGCAGGGATGGCGTGATCAGGATCAATGAGGTTCCAGTAAAAATGAGGAGAGGCAAAAAATAGCTGCTCTTTCCATTCTTGCCACCATAATTTGAAGGACTCGGTGACAAAAGAAGCCGGTACCCAATCAGTTAGATCGACATTTGAGGTATCGGCATCAGGAAGGAGAGTAACAATCTTGTGCCAATCCACACGGCTCGCAATAGTCTCTCTTGGTTTAATCACATCGGCAAAACAGAGGTTGATGGGCAGTTGTCCAAAAGCTAGTTGTCTTGCTGCTGTCGATGGATAATAGAACTCGTATGTGGGATTAATGTTCTTCCCGCTTCCAAAAATATTGACCGGGATGGCACGAGGAGTGATTATTACCCTAAGAATGTCGGCATCCTGGTTCAGGGCCTCATCGGTAAGGTTAAAGGAAAGAGGGAACCTTGCTGCTTCATTAACATACGGGACCCAGGCCCGAAGCTCAGAAGGGATGCAGATGTAGAGGCTGTGGAAGAGATTGCCGATCTGGATTCTCTTTGCCTCTGCCCCTGGTAGTACTGCCAGTGCTTCTCCAAAGTTGATAGGGGGGCGCGTTGCCGATTCTTCTTCCCTGAGTTGATAATCTTCAGGAAGACTTCGAGGGAATTGCTGGGCGAACAGGTCAATATGGAAATACTTGTGCATATGGGCATTCAACCACATATTGATGAACCACCAGGGACCCCCCAGGTTGCCGATGGATTTACCTTGCAGCAGCCTTTGTGATACTTGGTGGAGGAGATGGTAGACTGAGCCAAGAAGGTATCGGCCCAGTGGGAGTTTGACACCACTAGCCAACAGCTCTGCTGCAGGAAGGTGCATGTTGGTCGGTCCAACTATTCTGCCACAGAAAATAAATTTCTCAAGCCACATATTCAAAAAAGCTGAATGTTCCCTGTGACTGACTGAACCCGATTTCTTATACTCGCTGATATAGCCAGTCCAGCCGCCAATGTTCCTGGTGATCAGCCGATGCTCAGGTTTTCGCTGGAACAGTGAGTTGTCATCAGCAGAGGAGATGTCCAAGCCAGTGAGCATGTACACATCAGCAAGGGTGGGAGAAGCTGGCCCATGTTTAAAGATAAAGGCATTCAGGGTATCCGACCAGAAATAGGAGGCGACAATTAACAAAGACTCATTCCTCTCCATATCGGCAATAATATTCTGATGCATTGTTCTAATTTGTGTTCCGCCCAATATAGCTCCATTGGCCTAGCAACCCTCAAATACCAATCTGTCCATCCCTTGGTGGTTTTTGGCCAGGAACGGAAGGTATCAGTCCAGAATCCCAAGTCAAAATTCTGAGCTCTGAAGGGGATTCGATTGGTTTCTGCGTTTATGATGTTGGTTGGGTCTGGATTTCCCATTGGGCCTAGGCAGATAAAGTGATTCTGATGCGTTGGAATAAGAAGATTATTATAAAGTTCCTGAGATTAAAGATTAGGAACAAGGAAGAGTCATGAACTGCGCAGAGAAGGAGAAACGAAATGTCAGAGGACAGGTAAAAGAAAAAGACTAACCTTGGGGACGTCAAAACGAATAGCCATGGCCGCGACAGATATGGAGAAGGCAAAGAATGCTAATGGAGGCTAAGGATCACCGTCAAGAGTGCCGATGATCGAATTCGTCGAAGGATCGCCTGTTGATGTCGCCGCTGGAGAGAGAAAAGCTAGGGTTTGAATTGCAGATGAAAAATGGGCCGCGGCGGAGAAAGCATTATATGGGCCTGTTGGTACAAGATCTCCACTACCACGCGCGCAACTCTCGAGGAGAAGTTCAAGTGGTTTGGGCAATTATGATCTGGAGGAAATTTTGGCGCATAAAGTATTTTATACTCCAAAATTGGGGGCATGTGTTGACACCATTTTTTTGACACGTGCCAATATAAGCCAAAAACGGTACCGATCGGCAAGGGAGTGGTTATTCTCCAATATTACTTCTGAGTTACCGATGGATGATTGCCGATAAAAGACATGTTGATCTCGTACATTGCCGATGAAGCCAGAGGGTTGTTGCCGATGGAGAGAGAGGCATGGTTGCCGATGGAAAGCAGAGCTGAAGGACGTGGAAAGCGGATCTGAGTCATTATCGATGGGTTTTGCCGATGGAATCTACAGAGATGAGGAGCGTGCCGATAGAGGTTTCATCGTAACGCAATGGATAAGGAAACTGGCAATATTTATGCTATTATTTTAATAGTTTATTTTTGAGTCCGACCTTGGTACGAGTCGTTATTTTTTATTCCTTAGAGATAAGACTTGTTTAGGTAATACTTTGTCGTGTCTGTTTAGGACTCATAGTACCAGGGTATAAATATGTACCGAGAGACAATGTAAAAATATACACAATCAAATACAACAAATCTATTACTTTTATCTACTTTTCAAGCAATCTACTTTTTGACGACTTCGTCACCAGTACCTTTTCCTTTTCAATGAGTTCTTTCAAGAATCGGCGGGCTGCATCAACTTGATCTTCGGCGACCTTGCAGGTTCCGCGTCTACCGAGCACGATTCAGGCTTTGACGTCCGGGCGTATCGCTGTTGTCTCGTCTGATCTGTTCAACAGTTATCGAATATCATCTGAGCTTTGACGTCCGGGCGTATCGCTGTCGTCTCGTTCGGATCTTATTCAAATTTATCATCCTTGTCGATTAACAGGTCAAATCGACTGGCACGCCTTGATATCGAACCAGGGTATTAGCCCGGTGTGTTTGTAGATCCAACGCCTTTTTGCATCAACACTAGCTTTCCCTTCACATGGAATCTGACGGTTCCTCGAAGCGGGGAGACCTTGAGATAGACATAGTCTCCTACCTCAAACTCAAGGTCTCTACGCCTCTTGTCGACAAAAGTCTTTTGATGGCACTGGGCAATTTTTAGATTCTCTCGCACCTGGGCGACTTCTTCCTCGGCCTCCTTAATGGTGGCCGGGCCAAAGAACGATCTTTCACCCATTTCAGACCACATCAAGGGTGTTCTGCATGGCCTTCCATACATAGCCTCGAAGGGTGACATCTTGAGGCTAGCCTGGTAACTGTTGTTGTAGGAGAACTCTGCAAAAGCCAAGCTCTTCTCCCAATCAGTCCCATATTTCAGAACACAAGCTCGAAGCATATCCTCAAGTATCTGTTTCACTCTTTCTGTCTGTCCATCTGTCTGAGGGTGGTATGCGGTACTGTAATCTAGCTTGCTCCCTGTTGACTTGTTCAGGGCCTTCCAGAACTTGGACGTATACTGCGGCCCACGATCGGATATTATGCTTTAAGGGGCTCCATGCAGCTTGAGAATGTTCTCAACATACAGATCTGCTAGCTGGCCAATTTGGGCATCAGTCTTGATGGCTAAGAAGTGAGCTACCTTAGTCAAGCGATCGACTATCACCCATATAGCATCATGGCCCTTCGGGGTTCGAGGCAAACCCACGATGAAGTCCATAGAAATGCTATCCCACTTCCATTCAGGTATATCAAGTGGCTTTAATAGTCCTGCAGGTCTCTTATGCTCAGCTTTGACGCGTTTGCAAATGTCACATCTAGCAACATGCTCTGTAATGTCTGATTTCATGTTCTTCCACCAAAATTTCTTCTTCAAATCAGCATACATTTTAGTACTGCCTGGGTGGATACAATACTTGGAGTCATGACCTTCTGATAGAATTTCGTTGCGGATAGCAGGGTCTGCAGGCACATAAATTCTGTCCTTGTACCAATAAGTGCCTAGCTCATCCTCACTGAACTCTAGGCACTTGCCTTGCGTCAGGAGCTCGTGTATCTCCCAAATCTCTGGGCAATGGCGTTGGGCTTCACGGATCCTATCAATGAGAGTGTAGTGTACCCGAAGCTCATTCAATAGGCCATGAGGTATCACCTCCATCTGTAACTCATTAATGCCCTCTTGCAACTTCTTGGGCAAGGCCGTGGTGAACAAGGCATGACAATGACTTTTGCGGCTAAGAGCGTCAGCGACCACATTGGCCTTCCCAGGGTGATAGAGAATCTCCACATCGTAGTCATTAATCAACTCAAGCCAACAACGCTGTCTCATGTTCAGATTTTCCTAGGTGAAAAAGTACTTCAAGCTCTTGTGATTGGTGTAGATCTCGCATTTGTTCCCAATCAGGTAGTGGCTCCAAATCTTCAAGGCATGGATCACAGCTGCAAGCTCGAGATCATGGGTGGGGTAACGCTGTTCGTGCTCCTTAAGCTGGCGGGAAGCATAGGCAATGACTTTCCCATTCTGCATTAGAACACAACCAAGCCCGTGGCGAGATGCATCGCAATAGACCACAAAGTCTTGGTGGATATCGGGCAAAGCTAGAACAGGCGTTGTGGTGAGTTTCTCCTTCAGAGTCTAGAAACTTTGTTCGCATTGGGGCGCCCATTCAAACTCTTTGGTCTTTTTCAGGAGGTTGGTCATGGGGCGAGCTATCTTGGAAAAGTTCTCGATAAATCGGCGATAATAACCAGCCAATCCCAAGAAACTTCTCACATCAGTCACATTCTGTGGCTGCTCCCATTCCTTCACTGTCTCAATCTTAGATGGATCAACAGCTACTCTGTCAGCATTGAGCACATGACCTAGGAAAGCGACCTCCTCAAGCCAGAACTCACACTTGTTGAACTTGGCATAGAGCTGATGCTTTCTCAACTTCTCCAACACTATCCTTAGATGTTGCTCATGCACTTCAACGGTGGCAGAATAGACAACAATGTCATCAATGAAGACCACCACGAACTTATCCAGCTCCTGCATGAACACTTTATTCATCATGTTCATAAAATAAGCCGATGCATTCGTAAGACCGAAGGACACTACTCTAAACCATCTCTAGAGGCTGGTCTAGACTGTAAGCTGCGGGAGGTATACCGATGCCAGAAGCCTGGATCTGCTCGTCAGTCATCTGAAGGCGAGAGACGTATCGATGGGCCTCGTCGAGCTGAGGGGTGGACACTGACTGTCCACTAAGTCCAGTGGTGGGACATCCACTCAAGTTGAGGTGAGATTGCCCCAGCTCGAATGTCTCAACCCTGACCCTCTTACGGGAATGTAAGGGAAGCTCGTCCTGCAACTCCTCGTACTCTCTGACCCTCTTGCGATCTGACCTCTTCCAAGCTTCCATAGTGCGTTTGAGCTTATCCATGAGGTATGCTGTCTTGTGAACGTAGTTGATCAGGTGTCCCTGGTTGTAGCTAGCAAGAGTGTACTCTTGCAGCAGCTTCTCACGTTGAGCCTTGCACTGCTCACAGAGTTTGTCCCTGCAGGCAGCATCTTGACTCTTTTCCTGGAATCTCTTTGTAATGTCTTCGTTCTTCTCAGCCATAGTGGCCTCAAGCTCCCAGATATTCTTGTTGAGACAACTGTTGTGGATTTGAAGCTTATCCATCTCATTCATCAGACTAGTGATCTGATCCTGGTGAGTGTGCTCTTTGCATGCTATCTCACACTCTAGGTCTGCAATCTTTTGCTTCCATGCCGCCTCCTTGCCTTCCGAATTGCGGTTCCTCTCGTCAACTTCCATCAAGTAGCGACGATCACGGTGTCCCTTCCGCTCCAACTCAGCAATGTACATTTCCTGGCACTGCATGTACATCATAGAGGCGTGTTGGCAGGGGTTGCGGTCAACTCTGGTATTCTGTTCGATGTAGATGACCTCTCCCCAAGTACCCTGCTGAACATCGAGGGCACGAGGAAGCAGATGAAAGTGACTTTCCTTCAGATAGTCAGCTCCGTTGCGCAGCACAGTGCGAAGTGCCTGGTGCAAAATGGTCTGAAGACACGTGCCGGTGTCATTGTCGAAGGCGAAGTGAGTGAAGGCGGTAACTTCGGGCAGGTTCATGCTTGCAGGCACGTTGATGTGGACTGCCTTGTAGTCCTCGATGCCTCCTCCAAGGGTGGGCTTGCCGCGGCAAAGATACTCAACGTTCTCCACGGGAACACCAAGCTCAGTGAGAACCTCACGAAGCACGTGAGCGTAGCCTCCATGCTCTGTCCCGTCATGTCTGAACTCAATGACATCCATCGGCAGTAACGGACCAAGCGGCAAGTTGGGGTCCATCTGCAGATTGACACGAGAATGGAGTTAGAAAAGTTGCAGAGAGAGGTAAGCCATGCATACAAGCGTATGCAGTGGTCGGTGTATAACTAAGAGATTTCAAGATTCTCCTAATTCTATCGTCCAATCCTATGGGTCTCGTCCTAGGGTCAAGCATGGCTCTGATACCAACTGAAACATCCTCAATTTTCCACGAAGGGAAAATGCACAGAATGGCAGATAATATAGTGGTTCGAAGCATTAAACCATCTCATCATCTCACAGCAGTTGATACAGGATCCATACATCGAATAAAAGAGTACAATTAGGAGGAATTACATAAATAGTTTGCCGCCACATTGGCAGAATCATCAGAGTAACAGCAGCCATTGGAACGGCTGCGGAAGGCGGAAGTACAAAATATCTTCAAAAGAAGCCTGAGCGTAGGAACGAGACATCTACTCCTCCTCATCGTCATAGTCGTAGTCGGCAAATAATTTTTAGTACGGTTTGTACTAGCCACATCTCCCACCCTATGCTTTGCTTTTGCTATGTAGTATTTGGTGGGATGCAAGGGGTATAATCAATCGACCTAATATATGACTGTGGTTTCCTATGCAAGTAGTGACCAACATTATATAATATAATTCATCAAGTTTTAACTCATCTCATCCACATATCCACCCCATTCCATCACCATCACACACATCTCACCCTCTCGCACTCAGTCGACAGGTCCAACTCCCTCTCGGAGCCTGTCTCAGCGGCTCGCAGCCAGAAGGGTAACACCAGGGGGAGAAATAGAAGGACTCATCTCACTACTCTCGAGAAGCATGGGTCTTAGGAAAAAGCCATACCAGTGGCTCGCGGACTATATATATAGATTCATAAACTCTGCAGAGCGTGTACTCCTGTAACCACAAGATCACTATCATCGGCGGTGCCTCGCCTAAGCTGATTTCGGCTGCTTTCTAACCGGTGCGATGCCACCCTACCACTCAGTACTGGGATATCTCGGATAGGTACCACCGGCACACTGAGACTGTGAGACATAGTACCGGGCCCCCCGTGGTCACTATGCTATCTAAGGAGGGTGTGGGTCTCCACGCCCGTACCTCCCGACACTATCTGCTAACAACCTAGTAGTAGTGGCACCGTCCTAGCTAGTCAGACATCCGTCTCTCACCCATACAAGAGCGAGTGGTGAGCACGTAAGTCCCAAGGTTCCGGTCCTCAAGAGATTTTAGGTCCTAGGGGGATCAGACAGGATTATCTTCCTTTAGGGACTACAACAGTCCATGCTACAATAGCACCTCCTACCCGGGGTCTTGCTCCACGAAGGCTCACGTCCCAGGATCACCATATACCTCACATTGTGCCCGCCACAAGCACCTCACACGGGAATTCCTAGAACACATTCCCCGACAAGACTTGCCCTCATGGCTCGTCGTAGAATCCTGTCCGATCGACTCAACCCTCACCACACACCCAAGACGCACGCAGCACTCTCTCCAAGTAAAGTGGCACCTCGTGCCTTAGCCATGTAACCATACTCTCCACCACGTATCATCATCACACAGATATAAGCGTAGTAGAAGTAAAGCATCATAAGTAAATAAGCAAGCGTCTAGCCTATCAGCAGGTGTGCACGAGTAAGGTTGCGACAAGGTAAAGGCTCATCAAGCAGTTCTACCATGCAACCTATCATCAGGTGATTATCCATAATTAAAGCACTAGCAAGCTAGATATTATGCCATGCGTAATAGGATCTATGAGATTGGGTGGGGTGTGGCACCTGCGTAGTCGTCACTGAGCTCCTCCTCGTACTCGTAGTCGTCCTCCTCGAGCTGATCCTCCTCTGAAATGAGACATAATAGCCACGTTAGCGGCTCCTATATAGTCAACACAAAGAAGCAATAAAATTTAATAACTCCAAATGCACTCATACATAAGCCTATGACGTAGAGCTCATTTTTATGAAAATTTGGACACTTGGTTCATATTTTTTAGAGTTTGTATGAAGAAGTTATGAATTTTCGAAGTTTATTCTATTTTCTGAAAAAGAAAAAGGGCGGATTAACCAGAGGCTGACACGTGGTAGCTCCTGATTGGGCCACGTGGCGTGCGGGCACAGTGCAGCTGTAGCTATGGTGACGTCATGCTGACGTCAGCACTGACGCGGGGTCTGGAGTCATGCTGACGTCATGCTGATGTCAGCACTGACGGGGGACAGTGGCTGACAGGTAGGGCCCACGGATCTGGTCACTGACAGGTGGGACCTGGTCAACGGTCAATGTTGACCGGTCAATGGTCAATGCCGACCGGGCCTCGACGGGCCTGGGCAGGGCTGGATCTAGGCCGGGTTGGGCCGGCCCGGCCCGGACACGTGTCATCTCATTAACTAGGCCATGTGGCGGGTTGGATCCCCATCGGGCCGAGTCCACGGTGTTATCTGGCTGGGCTTGGTCCATGGTGCACCGCAGACTGGTGGTCTGCGTGGCCGTCCACGGTTGGTCCAGCGTGGCCCCACGTGGAGGGCGCGGTGCACCAGGGAAGATTTCCCCTTCTGCCTCGCACGCACGGCGGTCGGCGCGGCACATCGTCGACGTCGTGCAGGCGAGCAGCAGCTGCAAGCGGTGTGGGCCAGGCGGGGCTGCAGCTAGGGTCGCGCAGAGGCCTGGCGGGGGCTGCTATGGGGCTCAAGCTGGCATGCGGGCACATGGCAAGTCGGCGCACGCGCGTCGGCGGCGGCCGGCGGTGAGGTCACGGTGGCAGGGTGCTACGGCGCGCGGGACCCGGCTTGGGCTATCGCATCAGACTCACGGGACTGAACAAGCGGGGCTGGGTGCTCCAATTTGGGGAAATCGGCCCTCAGGCCGGTGACGGGCAGCAAGGCGTGGTGGCGGCGTCCGGCGATGGCGAGGGCTAATTCATCAGCGAGACCTGGCATTGGCCTCCATCTTCCCCTCCATTCCTCGATTGGAGCAGCTAGGAGCTCCTGGACCTACCTGCCGTGGTGAGTAGAGGCACGGCGGAGGCGCACACGGCGTGTTGGCCGTGGCGGTGCTCCGGCGGCCGGGGTTCGGGCAAACCAGAGCCGGCAAAGGTGCCAGGCTCCTCTGTGGTCCTTGCCGGCCCACGAAAGGTTGCCAAAACAGCATCCTAGGCTAGCGCGGACACACTGGTCGCGTTGATGAGAAGGGAAGAGAGCCGGGTATGCAGAAAAACGACGGCGCTCTGGGCGGCGGCCATGGCAGGCCAGGGCGAGAGCGGGGAAGCTCACCTGCGCATCGACGGTCGAGGCAGGCGACGAGGTGGCGAGTCCGATGAAGGAAAGTAGAGTCGGGGCGTCGAGCCGGTCGGGCGGCGCTCCGAGGTCCTCCTCCGGCGCACGGACAGCGGTAGGGGTGGCGGACAGCGACGGTGCTTCGGGGCGTGCGCTGGCTTCCGTCCTCCCTTCCTCTTCCTCACTCTCTCTCTCTCTAGCGTGGTCAGGAAAGGTGTAGAGCTTACCGAAGGCGGTGCAGAGTTAGGAAACCCTAGCGCACCGAGCTCTCTTCTTATAGCCATGGAGGTCGGCTGCCGACGGTGTGGATGGGAGATGCCCATCGGGCGGCTGTGTGCGGCCACAGTTAGGGTTAGGGTTCGGGGAAGCGCGGCGTGGCCGGGCAGCTGGACAGATGGCGCGGATTACGGCCGTACCCGGGTGGACGGCGGAGGCGCACGAGGACAGGAATGGTGCGGCGGATAGCGACGCGCGGTCGACCGAAAAGGGAAGGGAAGGAGCTGATAGGCGGGGCCCGCGTGTCAGCGAGAGGAGGGGACGGCGCGGCGCGGGCGACGGCAGCGTTCTTGCTGGGCCGCCTTGTTGGGCCGGTGGCTGGCGAGCGGGCGGGCGTGGCGCGCGCGAGCGAGCGGCAGGCCACCTTGCTGGGCTGGGCGAGCGGCAGGCCGACGCGCAGGACAAGCCGGACGGCCGTGAGCGGGCAGGTGTGGCCGGCGCGTGAGCGGGCTGGGCCAGCTGCTGGGCTGACACGGGAGAGAGGAGCAGGCAGGCCGGACAGGCCGGTTGGGCCACATTGGCTTTTTCTTTTTCCATTCCTTTTCTAATTACTTTTCTATTTCTATTTCTTGCAAAGCAACTAATTTAGCCACAACCCTAGGTTAGTGAGGTTAGTGACCATGATGTATACACCATGGTGGGTCCACTAGGGTCTCTAGGTCATGATGGATCCATTTCCGGGGTTAGCAGGCATATATATACATATGATAATAGGTTATTCGATTTTATTAGTCATCACGTAAAATTGAATAAGAGGCAAAAAATTCTCTGGTAAATAAATGCAATGCTCGTGCTAACGTCGGGTGCTATTTGTGCATCTATTGGCGGGTTTCCTATATGTCATCCACCACACACTGGTAATCTTTCGAAAAAATTTTGAAAGCCCGTATTTTCGGTGACCGGATTTCTAGGGTTGTTATAGTTATGGCCGCGGCCGTACTTTTCATCACAATTGTAACAAAGTCCCAGCCGGCGGTGTTCCTCTTGTTCCGCCTGAGTGAGCCGCTTCACCGGATGGCCCTCAACCGTTACCATGGAGGGTGCGGCCTTGTCCACGGGAGGCGCCGGCAGTGCGAGACGCGGTGGAGGAGCCGGGAGCAGAGCGCGGTCCCGTGTTAGAGCCCGGCCGACCGACGCGACGTAGCTGTTCCGAAGCTCAGTCTTGCGAGCGAGACTCATGGCCGCAGCCAACAACTGAGGATTATGGATCTCCACGTCGTGGCTAAGCGGTGGTTGAAGCCTAGCCCGGCTGTGAACAGCTGGACGCGTTGCGCCTCATCCAGACGTCCGACGCGTGGAAGCAGAGCTTGTAACCGATCTTGGAACTCCTCCACTGTCCCCGTACGGTGGCACACAGCGAGCTCATCAAGAGGGCTGGACCGCAGCGGAGGACCATAACGTAGATGAAGGAGGTCTCTGAAGTTGTTCCAGTTGGGAGTACCATAGTCCTGCTGGACCTGGTAGTACCACAGTTGGGCGCCGTCTTCCAGATTGTACGATGCCATCCACACCTTCTCCTCTTCCATGATTCGCTGCTGATGAAAGTATGACTCGCAACGATTGATGAAGATGAGCGGGTCGGATTTGCCGTTGTAGCGCGGGAAGTCCATCTTCTAGAACTTCGGTGCCGATCATTATGGTGCTCCCCGGATGGATGCTTTCTGGAACTTAGGCTTCGTTGGAGAAGAGAGATAGAGAGATTAGATGAATAATATCTTTCTTAATTCCCTGATTCAGGATTACACGAATCATATATAGCCATACGACATGCAACAGAAAGGAAACTATAACTCCTAATTGAACCGGACTCATCTGTAACTCCTAGCCTAACCGGACTCAGACTCTGGCTGTGCCGCTTGCGTGGTGGTCGCGTTGTGCGCGTTGTTCGGTAAGTGCGGCCCCACATGACATGGAGTATGTAACGAGTGGCAAACAAATTAATCTGGGCCAGTTTTGCTACGGATCCTGCACCGTTCCGCGGTTGAGAGGCGACGCCCTACCCGATCGCCCACGGACCAAAGGTGCACGCCATCGGGGTAGTCGTGCAGCGCCGCCGCCGTGACCGTGAGCCCGCAATCGGTCTCCGAGCAGAGGTTGGGCGTGTGCGGGCACACGCTCTGGTGCTCACGGAGCTTGCTGCGCCATGGAATGGCAGCCATGGTTGCAGCGCGCATGCGGCAGCATAGCTAGAGGAGGGGTAATTTTGGAATAGAAACTGTCCAGCGGCACTGAATGGCATTCTAGCGTGACATCTGCGTTTCGTAATGCATGGCAAAGCAACCGATCCCATTTGCACGATGGCAAAGTAGCCATTTTCTCGCTGCTTGCGTAACAGTGTATCATATTCAGTATCATCTATTGTGTTCTGTATATTGCTAGCTGCTATTGCTGATTTACAATATTGTTGGGTTTCGATTAATCTGTCGGGTTTCGAGGATCCGTGGGTTTCGGTTTCGGGGAAGGATTTTCACGTGACTGTTGCAGCGATCGCCTCGGCGGACACCTACCTGGTCGGGGACAACGATCGCTAGAGTCTTGGTGTGGAATACACCAACTGGCTCATGAACAACTATGGCTTCAAGGTCGGCAACGTGCTCGGTACGTCACATACGTCGCTACACGTGTGGACAACGATGCATCTGCCGTCCTCCATGCACACGTGTGTGTTCGTGATTCACCCGGCTGACTAATGCGTACGGTACTGATCGATCGTGATTATATTCTTCGCAAAGGCCTTGTTTAGTTTCTAAATTTGAACGTTAAATTCACTGTACAGAATTCTTATTCTCTGTCACATTAAAATATCGGCACATGCATGAAGTACTAAATGTAGATAAAATCAAAAACTAATTACGTAGTTTTATTATACTTTACGAGATAAATATTTTAAACCTAATTAATCAATATTTAGATAATTATTAATAAATAAAAACAAAATTACTACTGTGCATAGTACTGTAGCAAACGCCAATTCTGTAGCCCGAATTGGGCATCTAAACAAGGGCAGAGTTCGTCTATGATCCAGCCGACTGCAATTAATGTGGTGATGGTGGAAGAGCAGGACTACGAGTCGTGCGCCGTGATGATCAACCCCCTGCAGAGGTGGAACTCCGGGTACGACATCGTGGAGCTCCAGGACGTCGCAAGTTTTTTTTTTTTTTTTTTTTTTTTTTTTTTTTTTTGCATCTGCGACCTCATCAATGACCATTGCGAACGCGGCATGAAGCTTGCCATCGAGGTCTTCGGGTGATGTGATCAGATGGATAGCGCGAGCCTCGGTGTCATCTCGAGTGCGCTGCAAACCGCTTGCATTGCATGCATGCTCTTGGTCTCGACTGTCATTTGCGCACGACTGGAAGCTTGAAGAGAGTACAAGACCTTTAGTTTTCAAGCGTAGATTTTCATTTCCATATATACGAATAAGCTTGCAGCGGCATATACATTTCTATAATTAATTAGTTTAATCTATAACTACAGTTCCTATGGTCCAATTGTGTTAAAAATTTTATGGTGGCCTAATTTTTGTATGAGTGAACTATATTAAAAATTTTATACTCATTGAATTATGTATAACCTAGATATATATTTATTTAGGTTTATACTTGTTAAATCTAAATAAGTCTATAACTAAGTTATATATGATCAATGAGTATAAAATCTATATCTTTTGTAAAGATAATCCCACTAGTTATTTCTCTTGCCATGCAAAGTGTTAACATCCGTATCCACTCAACATCCCACAAACATATTATATCTTGTTATACAAAGTGTCCACGTCATCATCGATAGCACATCCAACTAACAAATACTATTATGTTTCATTCAAACTATTCATATTAGTTTTACTACAGTTCATGCATATAACAATTAGCCCACCATAAAAATTCCAACGTAATTGGACATTAGAAACTACAGATATAAATTATTTTAACTAATTACTTAAAAGAATAGATCTAAAGCTACGACAAAAACTTTTTAACTAAATCATACCATATTATATTTTTAGTGTGTAGACCTACTCCCCGTAGAATCCAATAAAATTAATTTTTTAAATGAGCTTTTCATGATTTACTATAATGTTTTAAAGATTTAGCTAAAATAAATAAAAAAGACAAAATCATATTTAAAACTGCTCCAGGGTGGTTAAGCACACTATTTAAAAAATTGAAGAAGGTTATTTATGGGAATCTTCCTTGCCGACCAAGATCGCAAGCAGCCGCCGTCGGACCACCCCCTCCCACGCTCACGATTTCTTTTTTTTTGCGGGAGCGTTACTGGCCAAGCTGCGGCCCACGGAGAGACTGCAGTACACGACTGGAATGCACGCATTCAGAGGTACGAAGACCCACCCGATCTACAAAGGGAATCCACAAAGGACACGGAGCATTCCGTTTGTTATGTCATAGCCTTGATAAGTGGATAAGTAGATAACCTTTTCCTTTTTCCTTTTCTTTTTCTCCTTTTCTTTCTTTCTTTTTATTTTTATTTTTACTTTTCCCTTTTGTGTATTTTCTTTCCTTTCTTTATTTATTTTTCTTTTTTATTTTAGATAGGAAGATTAGCGGGTACACAAATGTAGCTTTTCCTTTTTTATTTTTTCTTTTCTTTATATTGTTGTATTTATTTATTTTTTTATTTTAGATAGGAAGATTAGCGGGTACAGAAATGTAGCTTTTCCTTTTTTATTTTTTCTTTTCTTTATATTGTTGTATTCCTCTTTAATTTTCTCTCTTTTGTTAATTTTTAATTTTTTTATATGTTTTTAGTTTCTATAATATGGGATGCTCTGTGATACATTGGAGGTTTTATAATATAATATACGATGTTCTGTGATATGTTATCGGAGGTTCCATGATGTATTTGAACTGAAGTTCTATGATGTATTATATGCGATGTTCCGTGATATGTTATTGGAGGTTCATTGATGTAATATATGATGTTCTGTGTTATATTATTGGAGGTTCCATGTGTGATGTGATGTTCTATGATATATTATTAGAGGTTCTATGATGTGATATGCGATGTTCTGTGATATGTTATTAGAGGTTACATGATGTTATATACGATGTTCTGTGTTATATTATTGGAGGTTCCATACTGTAATGTTTTATGATGTATTATTGGGGGTTATATGATATAATGACGATGTTCTGTGATATGTTATTGGAGGTTTTATGATGTAATATATGATGTTCTGTGTTATATTATTGGAGGTTTATAATGTAATATGCAATAATATTTTTTAGAAAAAATTATCAAAATATATTCATGTGAGATCTTATTTTTAATAGTTTATTATAAGAAATATAATAGTGCAATCGGATTTTAATTTTATTAGTTGGTTTAGGATATATGACTTTTTTATACGATATTGACATTAGTTGCGTTCTGTCGTCTACGTAGCTCTTCCGAGCAACAGAGGCAACACACGTGGGCTGTGGAAGGAAACGAGCGCTGATATAGCCCAACAAAAAGGCTGAAACCAGCCCACCACATCTGTCAACACGCGCGACAAAAATAGATCGGGGTTTGGAGGACGGCTGCCTGTCACCCGGGTCGGACAGTAGCACGCCCCAATTATTTACCCGGTTTTGGCTTCAGGTAGCAAAAACAGATTTTTGTAAAGGTTAAGGGAGGAAAAATAGACTTTTTTTATTTTCTGTCACCCTTGATAAAAGCCCATTCAGGAATCAACACCCAGTTCTTTCGCTGTGTCGTTTGGGCCGGCCCACGAACAAATTCGGTCCATCGATATGCATGAGCCTATCTGATTCCCCAGCCGGGCAATCTCCTTCCTCCCTGATGCCGCCGCCATTTCCGCCGACTCCCCCTCCCCCGCGTCTCCTCGCCGGCGGATACCACCACCCGCTCCCGACCTCCGCCTCCTCCCGGAACACCCCTTCCTCTCCGCGCATCTCCTCCTCCCCTCCCCGTCCCCGTCCCCCGCCGACCTCTCCTCGCCGCACCTGCCCCTCGCCCTCGCCTTCTCCTTCCTCACCCACCCTTCCCCGCTCCCGCGGCATCTCCTCGTCATCCTCCACGCCGCCGACGCACGCTTCCCATCCTTCTACCATGCCTTCACATCTGCTCTCCTCTCCCTCCCCTTCCCGCACCTCCTCCCCCACCCGCGTGTCTGCCTCCTCCTCTCCGCCTTGGAGCTCGCGTGCGCAACGGCGCCCGGGTTCGCGCCCCTCCTCGCCTCACTCCTCCGTCGCGTGCCGTTCCCTGGGCACACCTCGTTTCTCGCTGACGAAGAGCCCCAGCTCCTCGCCACCGCCGTCCTCGTCTTCCTCTGACTCCTCTCCAGGAACCACCTCGCTCCGGCCGCAGGCAGCGTCGAGTGCAAGGACTGTGAGGAGTGCAAGGGTGCAGAAAATCTGCAAGAGTGCAGGAGAAGGCTCGTGTCTTTCTACGTCAACGTGCTGCGGGGTCACTTCCAAGTGTGCGCACTGCTCGGAAGGGACCTTGTGAGGTCACTCCACGAGCTGGCACTCGTGCCGGACTTCCAGGTGCTGTGGCGAGACATGATTCTTGACCGTTCTGCTGACATCTGTCGGATCGGAACACCCCGGCGGTGCACGGCGGTGGCCATCACGTCAGAGATGGAGACGCAGCTCCTGTTCATGTTGAACAATGTGATGTGGGGGGATCAGAAGACGTACCAGCTGTGGTTTGCAAGGAAGCACCTAATGGTGCCTGGAGGGGAAGAGAGGATCCCTGACATTGTGCACTTCATATGCTGCGGGTACCACCTGACCAATGAGGTCATGCAATCTGGTGTCATTGCTCGCTGGGCGGTCGTAGGTTGGCTGCTGACGAGCTGCAGCAAGGGTTATGTTGTGGCAAATGCAAAGCTGGCGCTGTTCTATGACTGGTTGTTCTTCGAGGAGGGGAGGGGTAGTGTCATGAATATCGAACCTGCTATGCTCCTGATGGTGAACTCAGTGTCTCTGTAGACTAATATCACGAACATGCTGCTTGAGTTCCTGTTTCTTCTGATTGACAACTATGATGTGCAGAGGAAAGAGGCAATTGCACGCCGTGTGAGGAGTGCATTTGGGGTCCTGGTGAAGAAAGGAGTGGTTCCTTCATTGGAGCCATTGACAGGTTGTGACAAGTTATTACCACTGCTCAGGCAAAAGCTTCTGGCATTTTTATCTAATACTTGTGAGGCGACTGAAGATGCTTGTGGGAAGCCAATCAATGAGGCTTCTAAAGGAACAGAATTGAACAAGAGAATTTGTTGAAGCATGCAGAGGTAATTTATGAAAGTCACTGTAACAACCCTAAAAATCCCAAACACCAAATATCATAACCAACAAAAAAAATTTTCTAAAAGTATCCCATTGTTTGTGAGTGTCTGTAGAAAAACACCCAATAGTTGCACAAGTAGCATCAATGTTAGTTGGAGCATTTGTATTTTATTTATAAGAGTATGATTTGCCTCTTATATGATTTTATGTAATGTCTAATAAAATTAAATAATCTTTTAACACATGTGTATATATATGATACTAACCTTAACATGGGTACCATCTTTACCACGAGACCCTAGTAGACCTATCATGACACAAGTATCATGATCACTAACTAGGTTTAGCACTAACTTGAACATGGCATAGTGGGAGGCTTGGGAAAAGAAATAGAAAAGCAATTAGTAGAGGAGGGAAAAAGGAAATAGGCAAAGCAGCCCAGGCAGCCATGCGGCCGAGCTCGGCCTGATGGCCTCGCCACGCGCGCGTGCACCCGCGGCCCAGCAGCGGCCCAAGCCGCCTGCCGCTGCCCCGCCCCTGCTCGCCACCCCGCGCGGCCGGCCCAGTTGACCGTATCGGCCCAACATGGTCCTGCCAAGCGCCGCATGCCCGGGTCTCTCACCCAATCACTGACCATCAGGCCCCACATGTCATAAGTTTCCTTTCCCTTTTCTGTGCACTCGCCCGTCCCATCCTTCAGGCCAAAAATGACCATGGCCGGCCTCCGCCGTTCATCCGGCGCCCGTGATCTGCCGCGGCGCCGTAGCCATCCGTCCGCCCGCCCGGCCGCACGAAGCCCTAACCCTAGCTCGCGGCCGCGCCCAACCGTTTGATGGGCACCTTGCATCGCCATCATCCGCCGTAGGTCGCCATGGTTATATAAGGGAGGAGCGTCCGGCCATTAGGTTTTTCGTGCTTGCGCAGTCACCTTGGCCACGCCCACACCTGCCTACTTGAGAAGGAGAAGAGGAGTGGAAGGAGGGGAGGAGCTGTCCGTGTAGCCGACGCCAGAGACGAGCACGCCGCCGCCGTTCGCACCAGAGGGAGGAGCCGAAGCCGCCGTTCGACTTCACCACCGCAGCAGCTCTACATCCTCGTCCCGTCCGCAGCTATCGAACCGCGAGCCAGCTGCCATCAGAGCACCACAGAGGTGAGCTCACCCATGCCCGCACCATGGCCGCCGCTAGAGCATCATCACCGTTCCCGCTCTCCTCTCCCTCTTTCTCTTCATTAGCTCACCCAGCGTGTTTGCCTAGTCCTGGAACACATGTCTGGCAACTTCTTGGGAGCTTGGCTTGACCATAGTGGGGCCACGCCGCTTTGCAGCCTTGGTCGCCATGGCATCCCAGCCGCCAGAGCGCCATTGTGACGTTCTTCGTCGCACGCATCCGTCGTGCCATCATTAGACTCGGTAGCTAGGTTTCTGAGCTCCAAGCTGCTCGAATCGGAAGAAAAGAAGGAAGATGGAGGCCAGTCGAGCTTTGCCGGGCTCCGCACTGATGATGTTGTCCGCCGTTGCCTCGCTGACGACCACCGGCCTGGGAACCCGATTCCTTCAGATTGAGGCCACCTACTCATTCGCTAGGTCCTTGCGGAGCAGGTGCGCCGGCGAAGCCGAGGCCCGACAACCCGCTTGGACCCGGCCATCGAGTTCACCGTATCCTAGTGGAGCCCTAGCTGCCGCTCAGCTTAGCCGCCGCGTCAGCCATGCCCGCCGTGCCGCTCACTGCTGGCAACCGCCGCGCGCGTGAGGAAGGGGATTTCCCCCTGTGTGTGCACTACGTCCACCGCTTGGCCCATGGCGCCATGTTGGACCAACCAGTCTGTGCCACCTGGTCTCCCTGCCTATGGTCCATCGCAAACCAAGTCCACACGGCTGAGGACCGTAGACCAAGCCTGGTTTGAGCCCAGACCGCCACGTGGCCCATCTAGGAACCTGACACGTGTCCGGGCCTGGCCGGCCCAACCCAGCCCAAGACCGGCCCTACCTGAGCCCATCCAGGCCTAGTTCAGGCCCGGTCTGCGTTGAGCGTTGACCGGTCAACGTTGACCGTTGACCCCGGTCCCACCTGTCAGTGACCAGGCAAGTCGGCCCCACTTGTCAGTGACTGAGGTACCGGACCCACACTGACGTCAGCATGACGTCAGCCCTGCGCCACCACTGCTAGACCCACAGTGCCACGTGGACCAACCAGATCGTGCCACGTGTCAGCACCAGGATTAACTGCTATTTTTCTTTTTTAGAATATGCTTAAATCTTCTAAAATTCATATCTCTCTCATACGAACTCCGAAAATTATGAACCAAGTGTTCAAATTTTTATAAAAATGAGCTCTACATCATAGGTTTATGTTTGAGTGCATTTGGAGTTATTGAATTTCATTTGGTTCTTTGTGATACTCTATAGGAGTCGCTAACGTGGCTATTTACGTCTTGTTTCAGAGCAGGAGCAGTTTGAGGAGGATGATTACGAGTACGAGGAGGAGCTCGGTGATGACTTCGCAGGTGCCACACCCCACCCAACCTCATAGATCCTATTACGCATGGCATAATATCTAGTTTGCTAGTGCTTTAGTTATGAATATCACCTGATGATAGGTTGCATGGTAGATTTGCTTGATGAGCCTTTACCTTGTCACAACCTTACTCATGCACACCCGCTGATAGGCTAGACGCATGCTTATTTACTTATGATGCTTTACTTCTACTACGCTTATATCTGTGTGATGTGATGCGCGGTGGAGAGTATGTTTATATGGTTAAGGCACGTCGTCGTGCCACTTTACTCGGGAGAGTGCTGCGTGCGTTTTGGGTGTGTGGTGAGGGTTGAGTCGATCGGACTGGATTCTACGATGAGCCTTGTGGGCGAGTCTTGCCGAGGGATGTGTTCTGGGCATTCCGTATGAGGTGCTTGTGGCGGGCACAATGTGAGGTATATGGTGATCCCGGGACGAAAGCCTTCGTGGAGCAAGACCCCGGGTAGGAGGTGCTGTTGTAGCATGAACTGTTGTAGTCCCTATGAGAAGATAATCCTGTCTGATCCCCCCTAGTACCTGATATCTCTTGAGAACCAGAACCTTGGGACCTACGTGCTCACCGCTCGCCACTGTATGGGCGGGGGACGGATGTATGACTAGCTAGGACAGTGCCACTACTACTAGGTTGTTAGCAGATAGTGTCGGGAGGTACGGGCATTGGGACCCACACCCTCCTTAGACAACATAGTAACCTCGAGGGCCCGGTACTATGTCTCATAGTCTCAGCGTGCCGGTGGTACCTATCCGGGATGTCCCAGTACTAAGTGGTAGGGTGGCATCACACTGGTTAGAAAGCAGCCGGAATCAGCTTAGGCGGGGCACCGCCAATGATGGTGATCTTGTGGTTACCGGAGTACACACTCTGCAGAGTTTTAAATCTATATATAGTCTGCGGCCTCGGTTTGGCCCTTCCCTCGACCTACGCTTCTCGGGAGTAGTGAGATGAGTCCTTCTCTTCTTTCTCCTGGTGTTACCCTTCCGGCTGTGGGCCGCTGAGACAAGCTCCGAGAGGGAGTTGGACCTGTCGACTGAGTGCGAGAGTGTGAGATGTGTGTGATGATGTTGGGATGGGATGAATATATGGATGAGATGGGTTAAAACTTGATGAATTATATTATATAATATTGGTCACTACTTGCATAGGAAACCACAACCATATATTAGGTCGATTTGATTATATTCTTTGCATTCCACCAAATACTACATAGCAAAAGCAAAGCATAGGGTGGGAGATGTGGCCAGTATAAACCGTACTGAAAATTATTTGGCAGGTGAGCCCGACTACGACTTTGACGACAAGGAGTAGGAGTCTTGTGCCTACGCTCAGGCTTCTTTTGGAGATATGATGCTTCCGCCTACCGTTGCTGTTTTAGATGATGCTACTCTGATGTTTCCCGCCAGTGTGACGGTGTACTATCTATGTAACCTCTTCTAATTGTACTCTTTTATTCGATGTATGGATTTCTGTATCAACTATTGCTGGATAATGTGATGGTTTGAGCTTCAAACTATTATATTATTCGTCATTCTGTGTATTTTCTCTTCGTGGAAAATTGAGGATGTTTCAACAACCATCTCTATGAGGGATGAATTCTGCGCCTATTTGATGTGATATCTGATTCTATACCATTTGGTTTTATGTGGACCCTAATAGTTAAGGCACAGTATACATTACTGTTGGCATGATCTCTATTTCTTGATATATACCAAGGCCAGCTCCATATGGCTCTATTTTCCCATTCTGTCTGAAAGAATCTTACTGTTTAACTATAGTGGATCCTCTATCATGATCACTCTGAAGGTGGTGCTTTATTCTCTAACCAAATACAATCTAGTAGAGCTCAGACAGATTGATAGTCATACTCATATGTCTGATCTCATGCTTATTTGCATCCCTGCTTTCTTGTCTGTCACAATGCTCGCTATGTTCGATCCAGGTTTTCTGATTCATGCTATCAAAGAAAAATATTATAGATATTGGATATGATGTTCTGGATTGCCTTTACTTTTCTGCCATTTTACTTGGTAATTAGCTATAGGGAATTTGTTAATTGGGACTATTTGGTCACGGGGATTGCAGAATGCCTCTAATGCTTAGTACATAACACGAAACTTGCAGTGACCATCTTAAACAAATGACATATTATAGGCATATTTTCAATATTTAGGTTATTGCAGAAGGCCTGTCTGAGAAAGAGATTGGAGGCCTCAAGGATTTGTTCAAGATGATTGATACTGACAACAGTGGGACTATAACATTTGATGAGCTGAAAGATGGCTTGAAAAGGGTAGGCTCTGAACTAATGGAGAATGAAATCCAGGCTTTGATGGAAGCAGTAAGTGCTTCTCCAGCCTTTTACTAGTTCAATCATAATTCCTTGCAGATATGCTCTGTGGATATTGATATTCCTTTTGGTACATTTGTTCCAGGCAGATATTGATAACAATGGAACCATCGACTACGGTGAATTCATTGCAGCTACGTTGCACATGAATAAGCTGGAGAGGGAGGAAAACTTGGTTTCAGCATTCTCACTTTTTGACAAAGATGGAAGTGGCTTTATAACCATTGCTGAGCTGTCACAAGCATGTCGTGAATTTGGTCTTGATGACGTCCACCTCGAAGATATGATTAAAGATATTGACCAGAACAATGTTAGTCCCTTTTATATTTAATTCAATCTACTTTCTCTGTCTCTATGCTTTAATTGCATTCATAAATCTTGGTTTTGATTGCCCGCCGCTTAATTTTGATATGGTTTTCCACGATGGTCAAATCGACTACAGCGAGTTCACCGCTATGATGAGGAATGGCAATGTTGGTGCAACAGGAAAGAGAACCATATTATGCCAGCGAACTCTCGGCGATGATGAGGAATGGCAATCTCGGCGAACTCTTGAATCCCAGCAAAACCTAGCGCGCATTGGAAGGCCTTGTCGGGTACATTCTCATGGCACCCGAAGTTTTTGGATGAGTTGTCGATCTGCTGGCCTATTCTGAGATGTTAGTGGTGGTCCTGTGGTATCAGCTGAGAAGAGGGATAGTACAATGTGGTTACTAGTTGATAAATAGCAATTTCTTTTCTATAAATTCCTTGATTACTGTGTTTACACCTTCGTTCATTTGTTGTGTCAGTAAAATACACTGACGGTCATGGGGCATGAGAGGAGCTTTGCCTTCCGTAGGCAACGAATGGTGGTGACCTGTGACTGTGATCTGTGAGCTACTGTACAAATACGGTGGGGCAGACCGGATCAAGGGGTTGAGTGGCTGGCCTCGTACTGTAGACCGTAGAGGCCCGTAGCTTTGCCGCTGCGCGGTGTGTGGGTGTCCATAGGGACGTGGGTGTCTTTTTTTTTTAACGCCTCATTTGATACAGCGATAGCATCTATTCGTATAGATATATACACCACACACGCACATACGCACATCATACTCACGCTAACTAGTATATAAACAGACTTACAACTATACGCAAATTCAAAGACGTATGCTTAAAGAGATATAGGCAATCCCTCTGTCGTTACAGGATGCACTGAAATTTTTCTTGACAAAAACCCCAGTGAGGAAACGCTGGTCGATCCTGGAATCGAACCTGCCTCCGGCCGCTCGCCACCGCGAAGACGTGCCGTTCGAGCTAGCGCTCGACCTCAGGGATGTGGGTGTCAATTGTGCTGCTGACGGTACCCCAGTCCAGGGATCAAAGCCTCTTATTGTTTGACGCAAATCTCTATATACGATTTCTGGATTAAAAGCGGGCTAATGGGTAGGGCCACGTCGCCCATTAACCCGCTGACCGTCAGATCGGGCGAGGAAGCGATCTGGTCCGTCCGATTGCGGTCTTCGCGGGTGTGCTGCCCGTTACGCCGCAAAACCGGGCCGTCGCGGGTTCCTTGCGAACCCGATAGCGGGCAATCCCCCGTACCTCCCTCCTCGCGGCCCGGGCGGAGCTAGCGGCCCGCAGCGCGGGCGCGGCACCGCAATCCCCCCTCCCTCCCACCTCCCCCCTCGCCGTCCCCGCCGCCGTCGCATGGCCGTCGCTGTTGTGATGCGCTGTTGCAGCAGGCCCAGCAGACCACGGCCCGCCTCCCGCCGAGGTGCCAAGCCACGGGCGGCCACGGGACAGCGTGGGTCCGGAACAACTCGCCGGCCGGCCAGGCGCCGCCGCCGTGGTTGTTCCCAGTCAGATCGACACCATGGGAGCCTGCTCGCCGCCGAGCAGCACGGCTCGAGGCCGCCGTTGCTCGCGGCTGCGAGGCTACAGTCCGCCTCATCCCTCGATTCGCCCGTCCATTGCGCCGGGGTCGTTGCAGCCGCCTCGGCCGCTCCGATCCGCAGGGCTCCTCGCTCACCTCCGGCGCCCTCTCCACCATGTCCGCCGCCCAAGGTCATCTTCAAGGCCGCAGCGGCGTACTCCGCTCCCTCCCTTACCCTCCTTGCCAACACTTACGGGCGGCTTCCTGCGCTCTGCACTGGGAGGCGAGGGCGGCAGCATCTCTGTTCGCCGTGGCGGGAACCAAGCCTCGAGCACTGGATGAATGGATGCTCGACAGGCTGGGCGAAGGTATTTGAGTTGCTCGGAGAAATGGCGAGGCACAAGGAAAACGATGGGGCTTGTTAATGGTACATTCTTCACTCTTCAGAATGTAATTGAGGATGCATTTGTTTTCTTCTCTGTTTAATCGTATTGCTTGAGTCTTGAGGTGCACGAGTGTGATACACATCCCACAGAAGAATCCTCCTCACCCTAGATCCATTCCTTAACAAGCTACATTGCCTCTGCCTATCCAATGCAACAACATATACCGAACTACATTCTATTGTGGAGAATAATTCTAGGGAGCTGGTCTATATATCTGTATGTCATGTTCTAACGAATTTGTTTCCATAGGAACTTTATGTGACTGATCTCTGAATGGTAGGAAGTTTTGCTGCCTGTACTAAACCTTGTAGCTATTGAGGATGGATCATAATCATATAACATTCCTCCCACTTCCTATACATTTCCTTACGTATTGTGTAGCTGATGTTTCTATAAGCATTTGGCGTACCCTGTAAATCATTGCCAATGCCAGTCAAGAATCAAAGCTTCAGGCTCATTCTTCAGTATTGGCTCAATGTTTCTACAGAGCTGATGTATGTGAACTAAAGATAAATAAATAAATTACTCTGTTTTTGTGGTCCTGTACGGAACAGTATGTGTTACTAACTGTAGTTTCAAAAAAAAAATATCAAAGGTTCTAACTAAAAGGCTAAGCAGGGTTATTATAGATAGATTAATTTCTCCACATCATGCTCATGTGCTGTGTGTTATTTCTTATAAGTTCAGCGTTCCAGTTGCAAAGTCTTTGTTTTATTGGTTTTCTCTTTTTTAAAATTCTTCAAATCTTCGCTAATGATGACAGAACAGGTCAGATGAGAGTGACATATGGTTGCAGCTGAACTTTAGACATATGAAACATTATGATTCCTTCCCAATTTTGTATTTTCCAACTTCTATGTGTTGCTTCAAAAAGTAATTACATATTCATCTACTTGTAACTTTTATTGCAGCTCAAGGAAGAATTGTTTCTCTTAAAGTCATCAACTGAAAATAACGTGAAGTAACTATGTCACAATAAAACATTTCCAAGTCTAATTTTTCAGGATTATTTGATGTGGTTAATTCCCAAAATAGCAGCCAAGATGTATGGGCAATAAAAAAGTGTTTTACCATATTATTTTTTGCTTCCCAATACGACCAAAAATAATCAAGTGTCCCTAAATGTGACTGAAATCTTGTATATTCTTATTGAACAAACAGCTGTCAGGTATGCTTTTGGGGTTGGTTTCACGTAGGCACACCCTTCACAGCAGGAGGTGTTTATGCTCATGATATCTGATTCAACTATGTTGAAACAAGCTAATATCTTCATCTTCGCATCATCCAGTTTCAGATATGTGGAATGCAGCATTATTTGATTCCTTACATTCTGGTAATTCAAACCATCATGGCATCATCACTATTTGTGACAATGCTAGATTTGGCACTACTACAATAGAGATACCATCGGATGCTGCTGTAGTACCTTTCATTCCCCTAAGATTGTAAACTTGTGATTTCTGCCATGATTTTTGAATTTTCAGCTTTATCAAACCACTTCCAAAATAGCTTTTCCAGCTTGGAGGGAAGGAGCAGCCACTCTGTTATAGTACTAGATTTCATTTGATTGGCATGTTAGCTCTCATTTAATTGGCAGATCATTGCAATTAGATAGTCAGATATATCTTCACCTTATCAAGCCCTGGTCCCTAGCCACGCTAATGGGAGGCTGCAGCAGTGGCCGCAGGAAAATCCAACTGTGGATTGATGTTGTGCTGCTGCTTCTTCGTCAGCACTCAGTCAAGGGAAAACTGTTGTGGCGCCACGGATGAATGAGTCGGCGCCGTAACGTTGTGATGATGCTGGCCCGACGAGTAGGACTTTGGAGTAGGATTAAGATATACGAAGCTAAGTAATATGCTTTAAAAAGATTGGCTTACTATGCACAAAAATCTTTTCGAATATAGCTTTTCACTGAACTAAAGTTTACCTGTTCTTTTTGGTATACAGAGTGGAACTGCATTTCTCTGCTGAGCACCTTTTTTCTTCTTTTAGTTTTTCAAGTTGTAGAAAAAAATGTTCACAAGAACAAGATTACTGAAGCACTTCACCCGCTGAACTAAGTGGTCTAGGTTGTTTGAGTGCTTTTTTGCTCGTTTTCCAGAGTGGGTTCATACACTCTTGTAAGGATGCTATTTGAGTTTTAATAAAGTTCATTTATCGCAAAAAAAAAAAAATCCTGAATCATCGAAATGAGGTATAAAGGAACCCATGCTAGCAGTTGTGAATCCTTGAAAAGTTTCCTGCTTTTCTGAATGACCCCCTGTTTTTGTACTCAATATAGAACCATGAAGAGTACTGCTATTGCATATAAAAGCAATTCCTGTTTTTTAAAAAGTTTTAGAGGTGTATCCAGCTTGCGGCTATATATAGTTTTGCTTATTGCAAGAAATTGCAGTTATTGCCATTTCTTATAGAGTGCAAGCCTATTTTAATCAGCATGAGAATACTATTAGTTAGGTTCCTGTCTTCAGTCTGAGTTAATTGTTTTATAGATGAGAAATAGTTCTTGCATGTATTCTTCAAGACCATGACACGGTGGCTTTGGTCCAGCGAGTTCCCCATGTCCACAAATTGAATAAACCAGTGTGATATCGTACTCCCTGTCCATAGATTGAATAAACCAGTGTTATATCGAATATTCATTCCTTTAAAGTGTCCACAACATGTATTTGATTGATTAAAAAATAGCAACTTGATCACATCACCACATGTTGGGCCTTGTTTAGGTAGCAAATTTTTTCAACTTGCTACTGTAGCACTTTCGTTTGTATTTAGCAATTAATGTCTAATCATAGATTAATTAGGCTCAAAAGATTTGTCTCGCAAATTACAAACAAATGTAGATTGGAAAATGGGAAATCTAGTTTTGTTGAGCTCCACATATGTAGATCTGACATTTTAGTACAAAGTTTTTTTTTAGATGCTTGGCTATGCTTTTTAGTGTAAAATTCATATTTGCAGTTATCTTCCTCCCATTACTATAAAATTTTATGGTAGGGTTCATATGATGCTTGATCTGTGGTAAAAATTTTAGCTTCATTGGTACATGCATGACTAAGTTATAGATTTCCCTAGGTTTACGCTTGTTAAATAATTTACAATTAATTTAAGTATGTAAAAATGGAAACCTAAAATACAGGAGAAGCATAAAACTATATGGGCGATGATCTGAGCACACATAGGGTCTCTACCAATATGCTTCTAGAGACCATACAAATTCATATATATATATATATATATAATTAGGATCCTATACACAAAATTTCTATATAGAATCTTTTTTCTTTTTATATTTGGATCTTCTAAGAGTTCTAAAATCTATATAGAATCATAGGAAAAAAATATAAAAATCGAAAGTCAAGCTTTGTCTAGTTCTCATGACTACGTCTGCACAATAGATACAGATAGAGGAACATGCTCAACTCAAATTCTCTCAACGCGAGAGAAGGTATACAAAAAGAGAAGGTATACAAAAGATACATATGTTATGCCCTGAACTAGATGGTAGACGCGCATAGCAACCAAAATTGCGGCCAATTCGGTGGCGAACAAGGACAACGGCTCGCGCCATCTCAGATGTGGTACAAAGGAACATAATTTCCACAAATAAAGACCTCAATAAAAATTTATCCTACTACACTCGATAGATCATGTCGTACCGGAAAAAAGGACACATCTAGGTTGCAAGCAGCTCACACGCTGGCCATAAGCGGCAACACCGCGAGCATTTCTAGTTTAATTAATTACCGGTACACGCACGGATTTTCGTCCGGTTTTGCAGAGATTTAAGTGATCAACAGGTAGCACGCCAAATTTTCTACTCAGAAAAACATTGGTAAGATTCTGCTCAGAGCAACACGATATCCAGACCTAAATTCATTATTTTAATGCCGCCCGTCCTCGTCACAACCAACGGTACAGACATCTCCAGGTGCGCCGCGGCAGCTCTTCCATTGCAAATTCACCGATGGCCCAAAACGAAACCACTGACAGTGTCATGTTCAAAAGTCTGCACGGCCCACGGTTCCCCTCGGCATGGAAATCATGCCGGCAAAAAGAAAAAACCAAGCCGTTCCCCACAAGGGAAACTGCTGCCCCCCTAGCCCCTGGCCCGATGGTTCTCACTCTCACAGTCACACCGAGGCCATCGACGCCAGCAGCGGCGGCCTCATGTTGACGGCGGCGTCGGTGGCCTGCGCGTAAAGGGAGTTGTGACGCAGGATGAGCTTCAGGCCCTTGGCGGCCTGGGCGGCGGGCCTCGCCGCCGCAGGGACCCTCCGCCTCATCGCGTGGTGGTGGCTGTTGTAGTAGTTCGCCGCCAGCGCCGACGCGTCCAGGCACGACCACGCCAACCCCCGCGACGCGCTGGCCGCCCACATGAACCGCCTCGACGACGGGTGCATCAGGGACTCGCGGAACTCCTTCGCCCCCTCGCAAGGCAAGACCTGCGCGTGCAATGCAACAGAACCAAACAGTTTAAGTTCCAATTCCAATGGCCAGCAGAGAGCACAGAGGAGACTTGGTCGGTCATCTGAACGACTGAATGCATGCAAGTGATGATGGTTCACGGTAGCACTGTACCTCTGCCATGGCTTTGATCTTGAGCGTGACGCTGTTAGACAGGACGACGACCTTCTCGGTGCTCCGGAGCCTGCTGAAGACGAGGGCGCAGTCGACGACGCGGTCCTCGGGCCTGGGAGAGACGATGTCCGCGAGCGTGGAGTTTCTGGGGGAGAAGAGCGCCATCATCGGGTTGAAGGAGCTGGAACCGATCTCGATCTCCTCGTCGATGCGCTGCGCCGAAGGGGTCGCCGGTGGAATTGGTGCCACCGGTAACATGTCGGCCGAGCTCTGGACGTGGATCCACCAGCTCTCCGTTGCCATGCACTCCTCGATCCATTGCAGGATGGAAGTCGCCTTTGTTGACCGCCTGAACAGGCCCTCCCGCTGCTTCATGGAATCCAACTCCCTGATCACTGAGGAAATGACAAAGAAAAGCTTAGTACTTCAGTTAGCAGCAGCAAGTAATTCAGCCGGCAAGTGCAGGCAGATCTGTGCCATAATCAAACAGGGGCACACAATGCAGATATCACAGGCAAGATGGATTAAACCAATTGGTAAAATGGGAGTAATAGCACTCAAAGCACATCAAGCATCAGTTAACAGCGTGAAAGGATAGTTAAGATGTACAAAATGCAGAAGCTAGCAGCCCTTAAGTTGTTGACATTAAGTATTGAGTATTGAGTATCATAGGCAACAGTAAGCAAGCAAACAACAGAATTAATGGGAGGATATCACAGGAAAGATGGATTAAACCAAAAAATAGTATAATGGGAGAAATTTAGCACTCAAAAGCGCATGCAACATCAGTTAACAACCTGAAAGGACAGTTCAGATGGAAAAAACACAGAACCAAGCATCCATCAGTTATAAATGACAAAGAATAGAATAAATGACATTATAAACATAGGTTGACTGTTCACATGGTTCACATGGAGCATAACTATCATCATAATTAACAGTAAGCAAGCAAAGAACAAAATAAATTATGCATGCAAGCAAAGCATTTGCTCAAGCTTCAAAACATTTGGTGATTGTATTTGCTCTGAACTTACCAATCCTAGGTATGAACAGATGAGTTCCTTTTAGGCCTCTTAACAGCATAATGGCCTTCCTAGATTCGTCATCAAGAAGACTGTCTATATTAGCCACCATAGTCCAGGTTTTCATACCTTGTCCAGCACTACCTGATTCTTGGTTATTACACTGTCCAGCATAAAGATTAGTCATGTCAGATGAGATTCTAAAACAAAAACACATTCATATGCAGCATAAAGATATAATCACTACAATAACTTACTGAAAGATTGTTGAATTTATCTTCCAACTTGACCACCAGGTCACCATCAGCAATGTCAGCTGGCCTAGCAACAGCACAGGTACAATCATGCGAGCTAGCAGGTCTCAAAGGAGAATTTGACAGAAGAGTCTGGAAGGAAAGCCTATCAGCCACCCTTTTCTTGGCCATTGCACTTTCAACACATGTATGGTTTTCAGACATATCCCTTGTTTTCCGAGCCGCAGAAGACAGTGGTGTCAAGTTCTCCTTGTCTAAGCAGAATGCTTCCTGATCTTGATCTAAGTCGATTAAGAGGTCCTTGGGAAAACACTTCCTTGCTTTCGTGCCTCCTGAAGATATAGGGGTCAAATTCTCCTTATCTAAATAGAAAACATCAAAATCTGTTGTGTGGAATTTTTCAGACTTTGATGACAATTCACTGCATTGCTTCTTATTTGAACTATTCTCTGTTGACACTGAATTATCCACCCTCGACCCAAGAACCTTTTTCTTATTTGAAACATATGCTGCTGATAATGAATTATCCATCCTCGTACTAAGAACTCTCCAAACATTGGTCCTCACCATAGAGGCTGGAGTCACATTCTCCTTGTCTGAGAACAGACTTTCCTGCCTCACTGGGGACATAGCCTCAGACTTTCCCAGAGCCGGCACATTGTTTTCCATATCCAGAAGGATGTCATCTTTAAATTCTAGATGTGAAGAGGGCATTAGTGGGTTAAGATTCTCAGAGACAGGTTCATTTGATTTGATCTGATCTCCAGTGTTCAGCTTGGAGTCCTCATTTTCAGAAAAGTCGTCATGATCCAAATTGAGAGGGGAAATGGAATCCATCAACTGTTGAGAAATGGTAGGCTTCAGACCTCTAGGGCTCCTCTCCGTTATTATGTTACCTGATACATTGGGTGTGATTTCATCCTTGTCCAGTGGGCAGATCTCTTCATCTTCTTCAATTCCTTCAGTAGCCAAATTGTCAAATAGGTTCCCACAAATGATGCCTTCAAGCGGACAGTTCCCAGGACCCTTTAGCAATCTTATTTGGGTCCATATTCTCATTTTCTGAGAGAGCTCCCTCCAAGTTAAGATGGTTCAAACCATCGTCCTTCATTTCTGGCATTACAAGATTTTCTGAAACAAGCTCAGATTCTGTATGAACAGTAGCACCATTCCATTCTAGAATTTCTTGGTCAGTGAATGCATCATCCTTGTAATGCAAAGGATCTTGTGGGATATAATTCTTAGATTTTCTGTCTTTCATATTTCCCTCCATGATCATGCTAGCTGGTGGATTCATGTCAACCTTACCTTCAGCAATCAATTCTTCCTTTTCTTCAGCTCTTTCAACTTCAGAAATACTAAATAAAGCTATACGGGCAGCGCATTCTGTCCCACAGCTCTGAGAACATACAAGAATCTCATCTTGGTCTACCTTCTGAATGCTATGGCTCAGAGTGCTACTTCTATCCCTGCTCCTGCCTGTGTCAACACGAAGTGATTTGACTGACTTCAACTTGGACCTCTTGGACATTTTGTTTGAGGCATCCTGCTTGTCTGACTGGATTGATTTTCCAGCATTTCTCAGTGTGCCTGGCATTTCCTGTATGATCAATGAACCAAAAGGTTCTGAAATTTGATTCTTGTCAACCAACTTTTCCTCTGGCACTCCGTCCCTTTTCTCATGAAATTGGGAAAGTGAAGGTTCTTTCACAAAAGAGGAATGAACGAAGTCAGACAATGGAGGTGCTGAGGGGGCCACTTTGGCTGGAAATTTAATGTCTTCTGACACAATTTGTTCACATGTATCCTGGATATTAGATCAGACAGTTAGCAATCATTTCTAGAAAATGGATCTAAAGTTGAAAATCTCTGACAAAAAAGGAGGAAAACAACAGAACAATATAATACACGTAAACAATTGAAGACATGAAAGTTATAGTAATACCCAAAGAAATTGAAAACCAAAGAAGTGACATACATGTTTACAAGTAGATTTGGATAATGGATATATATTGACATATTGTCAGCTCACCCCATAGTTTGTGCTGATGCAATCGACATGTTTTACACTAAATTAAGGTCACAAAATTTGGTTCATATAATGGATAGCCCATTTGTTGATATGCTTTGACTTCAACATACAAAATAAATGCAAGAACAGAGTGTTTAACTTGTGAAATATAACACTCAGAGAAGCAGACAAGTGTATTCATATGTGCACAAACGGTTGCTTGCACAAGCTGAAAATTATGTACATCTACCATTAAAAAAAATAATTTGTTAAAGTAAGAAAAAATCAGGCATAAACCGCCCCTAGTTTTGTTTTTTGTTTTTTTAATCATTGTCAAACTAAGCAAACAAACAACTGGAATGTCATCTCAGAGTAATTTAGCACAACAGAATCAGGAGCATAGAAAATAATATGTACCAAGTATAGGTTCACATCGTCGCAAAAAAAAGAGGTTCACACATATTCTACGGCTCTATGCACATGCATGATGTATTTTGACTGGCATGAAGTGCCCAAATAATAACAAATCTACAGCAGTACTGCATGACAAATTTCATTAGGCAACAGAATTATTTTCAATCAAATTTAGCACCATGCAGGCATGCAGCATTCACAAGGCATGAGAAAAAAGTTGATAATGTTTATAGGAATTAGGCAACTGGGTACCGTCAAATAGGAGCATAAATGCAGTAAACAACTAAGAGAATGCTGACTGAACAATGACAATTAACAGAACAAATCTAGTTCAAGCGGTATGTAGGAAATCCTGTAGCACAGAGTGGATATGAAAACAAGATGCTATATATTCATAGAACATGCATACAAAGATTACTACATATCAAATATTGGAAACAATTGAGGAAATCCACATTGTTGCATTTGAATTTGCAACCTAGCAGGTTCATTACTTAGACGCATCACAATAACAACAACAACAACATAGCCTTTTATCCCAAGCAAGTTGGGGTAGGCTAGAGATGGAACCGAAAAGAGGCATGAAAACAAAGAACATACAAGAAAAAGATCACGGTTCAGGCACGTTAATTGCTAGTCTCCAAGCGCTTCTATCCATAGCTAAATCCTTAGGGATATTCCACTCCTTAAGGTCTCTCTTAACCGACTCGTCCTAAGTCAGTTGAGGTCGACCTCTACCTCTCTTTACATTATCGATCCGCTTTAGAACCTCACTACGCACCGGTGCCTCAAGAGGCCTCCGTTGGACATGGCCAAACCATCTCAACTGGTGTTGAATCAATTTTTTCTCAATTGGTGCCACCCCAACCCTATCCCGAATATCGTCGTTCCAGACTCTATCCCTCCTTGTGTGCCCACAACACCATCGTAACATACGCATCTCTGCTATACTCAATTGCTGGATATGTCGCCTTTTTGTAGGCCAACATTCAGCACCGTATAACATCGCCGGACGAATCGTTGTCCTATAAAATTTACCTTTTAACTTCTGAGGCACCCTTCTGTCACAGAGGACGTCTGAAGCTTGACGCCATTTCAACCAACCGGCTGAAATTCTATGCCCAACATCTTCATCAATGTCACCATCCTTTTGTAGCATCGATCCTAAATACCGAAAAGTATCCTTCTTGGCCACCACTTTCCCATCGAGGCTAACGTCTCCCTCCTCATTCCTAGGCGCGCTTGTTTTGGCGGCCTCGCGTGAGAAGGGGATCTTATTCAATTTCGGCCAACCATAGAGCAACTGAAACCAGCGTGTTTACAGGGAAAACGAGAATACATGCAGTTAGAGCATGACTGCATCAGTTCCAAATTGTAAAATTTTTGGCTTTCTCTAGGTGCATTTCTTTAATATCTATCAAGACATAGTGTATCTAAGTGCACAGTAAAACTAATATATCTTTTTTAAATTATACAATATAACGTAGACGCTCACAGCATGCTATGTAAACCCTACCCGTATGACCACCTTGTAGCAGCGTCCCTGTAAAATATAAGGTCCAGTTCAAAACACTAATTGGAGGCCTAATATATACTACCAAAACAAGAAACTAATAGAAAATACCAATCAACATATTACTTATGTCACAAAGTATAGCAACATAGATAAATGAGTACATGTACCTAAAATACTTAGTAAATCTTAGGCCAATGATTTTTTGGACTCTGTTCCGTCACACAGCCTACACAGGCCCGAGGATGCCCCTGCACCCTCACGGATTGAGCTGGCAGATGTAAAGATTGACGAAGTCGACACACGCGCCTCATTGTTAACGGGCACATTGCCTATCACCAAAAGCATAATGTTGATAAACCCTAAAAGAAAGTAAAGAATTTTCTAAGGCTGTGCCGGGCCGTGGTCGTGTGGCTGCTCCCCAGCACGCGCCAAGGTCACCACGCCCAGCTATGGCTTGCCCCCAGCCACCACCACCAGCGAGGCCGGCCGCCCACGCATGCCAGGCCGTACCCAACCTTCGACGAGGCCGCGATGCAAAGCGTGCACGAGGTCACGACGCAGCATCCTACCGGCGTGATCGTGAGAAAGAAGACGGGTTTTCTTTTTTTATATATACTAGCAAAAATACTTGTGCATTACAACATGAGAAAAAACTATTAACGTTCGTGCAAAATGATGACTTGAATGATACATATATATTTATAGTTTATCCTTTTAAAAATTAGAAATGGTCAATTATTTCATGATGACCTCTAATATCGTGTTTGTTATTTTAATGTTCATCTTATTCTAATTATTTTCATAGGTGACGGATTCTACACGAGAATTTGAGAGGGCCATTGTCTTGATCATGGTGCTTAGTAGGGCTTTATCTAAACTTGTCAATATTATGGAGATCATTCCAAATTGTTGATCATATGATGGGTTATTTCGGTATTAAGTATATGCAGTTGCAGAATACAGTAATAGACAATATGATGAGTAACATTCCGTGTTTTTGGGTAATATAAAACACCAATATTTAAAAAAAAATCTGTGATGTGTGTTATATGTAGTTGTTTGGACAAACTTAAGTCAAATGTTTTTTCCTTTTCTGACCCAAATTCAAAATTCACAACACCAAAACTTTTCACAACGAACCATATGTCATGGAGTTGACCAATTCAACGTCATGATAAGAGTTATTTTCACATAAAATGATTTTTGTTTGAAAAAATATAAATTTTGGATGAATTTGAGCTCACTTGAATTCGAGATGAACCACCGTACCTAACATGTTTTCGGATATAATTTCTAAAATTGAAGCCTTAACTCTGTGGCATAAATATAGTTCTGCTTGTGTGTAACATACCTGAACAACATTGGTACAAAGACATGAGGCACAACACTGTTACTTAGAGGGCCACCTAGTATTTGTGCTTGTTAACACAGCCACAACCTACGTGACATATTTTCGGATATAATTTTTAAAATTGAAAGCCTTAATTCTATGATATACATATAATATGTTTTTTTCCAATAGAGATGTGCGCGCCACGTGTGTCCATGCCCATACATGTCGCCACAGCTGCTCCTCCTCGTTGTCAAAGGACAGCAACCACACACTTTGTTGTCGTGCCATTCAATCTGCACGGGCATTGGGAAATAATTCCTAACAGGATACTGAACACATCGTAAGGACCTTCAATTGGGGCCGAAGGTCCCACCTAAAAGCACAAGGGCTTAACACAAGGTGGGCCCACAAGGGCTTTAGGGTTTACAGGCTGACCTCAGCTCTCCCCTTTACATGGGGTTGCAATTCCCCTTTTATAGGCCACCGTACAAGAGGGAATTTTACTCATGACAGTTGGCGCATATTTCTATTAATATGTGCAGTTTACTCCTAGCCTCCGAAGGGCACTCTGGACCTTCTCGTCGCGGAACCGCCTTTCCACATGGGCCTTAGCCCCTGTCTTGCCGCAGCCCATTATATGATTAACAGCCCGATGGACATCCGTCTCAATACCGAGCCTCCTCTCTTTAGCCTCCGCTGCACTTTGGCATACCATCGCCATCGTCAGGACTCTTCCTTTGTCTCTTGCTTCATGACCTTCGCCTCCAAGCGAAGGCTCCCTCCTGCGCAGGCCGGCTTCTTGCAAGTGGCGGAGGTCACGTCCTTGTCACCTAGCAAAGGCAAAGGCCTCTTTCTCCATTCCCTAAAACGAGGCCTTCACTGCTAAGCAAAGGTTCTGTTCCCGCAAGGCAAAAATTCCATAGGCCTAAGCCAGTTAGAGATCAGAAAACAAGGGCTGGTGACGGAGGTCTCCGTGACTCGCTTCCCTTCATGCCCAAACAATATCCAATGCAGTGCCTGCCCGTGCTATGAGGTAAAAAGAAATAGGAGATAGAGGAGGTCGCATGGGAGGGGCGATGCAACTCACTTAGATGTGGTAACGCTTGGCTTCATTGTGCTCTAGGATACACACCATTTTCTAATAATGGGTGTCCTACGGTACCAGGCCTTTGCTTGACTATGGGCGGTGATGACAGCTCAAGACTTTGGAAGTGTGCCAATGGCGGTGGAGGCCCTTTTTCTTCAAATGTGAATTGGTTTTAAGTTTTCAAATTTCCATGCAATCTTAGATGGATCTGTCTTAAATCAATGTTGTAGTACCAGATAAGAAGGTCTAACACTTTATAGTTGATTTATTTACTTTTGATTATTTAGGAGCCAAAATATTTAGTGATTTTTTTGAAATGTTAGTACAAAAGGATATCATCTAATACTTGTTCACTTAGGAGCCTTTGTAGCACCTCAGGTCATACTTTTGACCCCGTGGGAGCATGTGTAGTTCGCAAAAAAAATAATAAGCACGGTGTACCATGGGCCATGGCCATCGACAACGTGTTTACAGTGTGTTGAAGCAAACAAAATCAGAGATTTAGTACATCATTAGCGTTGTTTTTCATCTCCTTTTGCGTTTGTGTTTACAATGTCCAACCAAACATCTCCTTAGTTCCTACTCAGTCCGTAAGTATCTCCAGAGGCAATGGATCCTAACAATAAGCCATCTCTACACAAACCATGACGCAAATGTGTCTCATATATACCATAGGCTCCGAGATACGGTATATACACACACAACACATATATAGTATAATATTATTTTTTATAAATAAAGCAAACACATTTTTATGTTAGCTACTATACGAAGTCTCATTCTATATGTATCTTTGACAGAGATAGAGATAAAGATAGAGATAGAGAGAGATAGAGATAGGAGAAGCTATAATTCATCTATATCCCTAATAACCTAGAGACTGTCTCATCAACAACAACAACATAGTCTTTTGTCCCAAGCAAGTTGGGGTAGGCTAGAGATGAAACCCAAAAGAGGCATGGAAACAAAGAACACACAAATGGTACAAGAAAAAAGATTACAGTTCAGGCACGTTAATTGCTAATCTCCAAGCGCTCCTATCCATAGCTGAATCCTTAGGGATATTCCACTCCTTAAGGTCTCTCTTAACCGACTCGTTTCAAGTTAGTTTAGGTCGACCTCTACCTCTCTTTACATTATCAACCCGCTTTAGAACCCCACTACGCACCGGCGCCTCAGGAGGCCTCCGTTGGACATGGCCAAACCATCTCAACCGGTGTTGAATTAATTTTTCCTCAATTGGTGCCACCCCAACCCTATCACGAATATCGTCGTTCTGGACTCTATCCCTCCTTGTGTGTCCACAACACCATCATAACATACACATCTCTACTATACTCAATTGTTGGATATGTCACCTTTTTGTAGGCCAACATTCAGCACCGTATAACATCGCCGGACGAATCGTTGTCCTATAAAACTTACCTTTTAACTTCTGAGGCACCCTTCTATCACAGAGGACGCCTGAAGCTTGACGCCATTTCAACCAACCGGCTGAAATTCTATGCCTAACATCTTCATCAATGTCGCCATCCTTTTGTAGCATTGATCCTAAATACCGAAAAGGATCCCTCTTGGCCACCACTTGCCCATCGAGGCTAACATCTCCCTCCTCATTCCTAGTCGCGCCGAAATCACACCTCATGTATTCGGTCTTGGTCTTACTAAGTCTAAACCCTTTCGACTCTAACGTGTGCCTCCATAGTTCTAACTTCCTATTAACCCCTGCCCTAGTCTCATCCACTAGCACCACATCATCAGCAAAGAGCATACACCAAAGCAAATAAATAAGGGCTCAATGCCGACCCTTGATGTAGTCCTATTTTAATTAGAAAGTCACTGGTGTCGCCATCACATGTTCGGACACACATCACCACATCCCTGTACATATCCTTGATGAGGGTGATGTACTTAGTTGGGACTTTGTGCTTTTTCAAGGCCCACCACATGAAATTTCTCGGTACTTTGTCATATGCCTTCTCGAGGTCAATAAAGACCATGTGCAAGTCCTTCTTCTGCTCCCTATGCCTCTCCATCAACTGTCGTAATAAGAAAATTGCCTCCATGGTCGACCTACCAGGCATAAACCCAAATTGGTTTTGGGTCACACTTGTCACTCTTCTTAGGCGATGCTCGATAACCCTCTTCCAGAGCTTCATCTTATGGCTCATCAACTTAATCCCACGGTAATTAGTACAACTTTGAACATCTCCCTTGTTCTTGAAGATCGGTACTAATATACTTCTCCTCCATTGTTCAAGCATCTTGTTTGACCGAAAAATGAGGTTAAAAAACTTAGTTAACCATACTATCGCTCTGGCACCTAGGCATCTCCACATCTCAATGGGGATACCGTCAGGGCCCATCGCTTTACCTCCCTTCATCCTCTTCAAAGCCTCCTCGATCTCTGCCTCCTGAAATCTCCTCACGAAACGTCTATTGGTGTCGTTAAATGAGTCATCCAACTCCAAGGTAGGACCCTCATTCTCCCCATTAAACAACTTATCAAAGTACTCTCTCCACCTGTCCTTGATCTCCTCATCCCTCACCAAAAGTGGATCTGTCCCATCCTTGATGCATTTGATTTGGTTGATGTCCCTCGTCTTCCTCTCGCGGATCCTAGCCATCCTATAAATGTCCTTCTCCCCTTCCTTCGTGCCTAGTCGCTGATAAAGGTCATCATACGCCTGACCTTTTGCTACACTCACCGCTCGTTTTGCAGCTCTCTTCGCTATTTTATAGCCCTCAATGTTGGCTGCACTCTTGTCATGATGGAGGCGCTTGAACCACTCCGTCTTCTCCCTAATAGCCCTTTGCACCTCGTCATTCCACCACCAGGTGTCTTTCGCTTCCCGTTTGCCTCCTCTACTCACTCCAAACACATCCGAAGCCACCTTCCGAACACATGTTGCCATCTTTAGCCACATGTCATCTGCATCTTCTCCTTCTTCCCACGGCCCCTCATCTAGCATCCTCTCCTTAAATGTTTGCGCTGCTTCCCCCCTAAGCTTCCACCATTTTGTTCTCGCAATCTTGGCCCGATTGTCCCGATGGACACATACCCGAAAGCGAAAATCCACCACCACAAGCTTGTGTTGAGGGACAACACACTCCCCAGGTAACACCTTACAATCTAAGCAAGCACGTCTATCCCCCCTCCTTGCAAGGATAAAGTCGATCTGACTTAGGTGTTGTCCGCTACAAAAGGTCACTAGATGGGATTCCCTCTTCTTAAAGACGGTGTTCGCTATCAACAAATTATAGGCCAACGCGAAGTTCAAAATATCCTCCCCCTCTTGATTTCTACTACCATACCCGAAACCCCCATGCACCCGCTCGAAACCTACATTAGTCGCACCCACATGGCCGTTGAGGTCTCCTCCTATGAAGAGTTTCTCGCTGATAGGGAGATCATCCCAGAACTGCCTCTTGGTGCTCTCGCAAAGACCTACCTGTGGGGCATAGGCACTGATCACATTCAGAGCCAAATCTCCAACTACCAACCGGACTAGTATAATCCGGTCGCCTTGCCTCCGCACCTCAACTACTCCATCCTTAAGGCTCCTATCGATCAAGATGCCTACACCATTCCTACCCGATGTTGTCCCTGTGTACCAAAGTTTGTAGCCAGTATCCTCCACCTCCTTCGCCTTCTGGCCCTTTCATTTAGTCTCCTGAACGCATAGAATATTTACACGCCTCCTAATTGTTGTATCGACTAACTCTCTTAACTTACCCGTTAGGGACCCTACATTCCAGCTACCTAGACAAATCCTAGTTGGCTTGGCTAGCAAATCAAGGATATGTACAGGGATGTGATGACGTGTGTCCGAATATGTGATGGCGACACCAATGACTTTCCAATTAAAATAGGACTACATCAAGGGTCGGCATTGAGCCCTTATTTATTTGCTTTGGTGATGGATGAGGTCACAAGGGACATACAAGGTGATATCCCTTGGTGTATGCTCTTTGCTGATGATGTGGTGCTAGTGGATGAGACTAGGGCAGGGGTTAATAGGAAGTTAGAACTATGGAGGCACACGTTAGAGTCGAAAGGGTTTAGACTTAGTAGGACCAAGACCGAGTACATGAGGTGCGATTTCAGCACGACTAGGAATGAGGAGGGAGACGTTAGCCTCGATGGGCAAGTGGTGGCCAAGAAGGATACTATTCGGTATTTAGGATCGATGCTACAAAAGGATGGTGACATTGATGAAGATGTTAGGCATAGAATTTCAGCCGGTTGGTTGAAATGGCGTCAAGTTTCAGGCGTCCTCTGTGACAGAAGGGTGCCTCAAAAGTTAAAAGGTAAGTTTTATAGGACAGCGATTCGTCCGGCGATGTTATACGGTGTTGAATGTTGGCCTACAAAAAGGCGACATATCCAGCAATTGAGTGTAGCAGAGATGCGTATGTTACGATGGTGTTGTGGGCACACAAGGAGGGATAGAGTCCGAAACAATGATATTCGGGATAGGGTTGGGGTGGCACCAATTGAGGAAAAATTGATTCAACACCGGTTGAGATGGTTTGGCCATGTCCAACGGAGGCCTCCTGAGGCACCGGTGCGTAGTGGGGTTCTAAAGCGGGTCGATAATGTAAAGCGAGGTGGAGATCGACCTAAACTGACTTGGGAGGAGTCGGTTAAGAGAGACCTTAAGGAGTGGAATATCTCTAAGGATTTAGCTATGGATAGGAGCGCTTGAAGACTAGCAATTAACGTGCCTGAACCGTAATCTTTTTCCTTGTACTATTTATGTGTTCTTTGTTTTCATGCCTCTTTTGGGTTTCATCTCTAGTCTACCCCAACTTGCTTGGGACAAAAGGCTATGTTGTTGTTGTTGTATGTTTACAACTGAACAATATAACTCATGTAAACAATTGAAGGCATGAAATGAAAGGAACAGTTACACCCAAAGATATTGAAAAACAAAGAACTGACATACATGTTTAAATGCTATTAGCATCTTGGGCATACAGATGAGTTTTACGAGTGGAATTGGATAACAGATATATATTGTCAGCTCATGACATAGTTTGTGCTAATGCAATTTATAGTTAAACTTGGTTTACACTAAATTGTGATAACAGAATCTAGTTATATATAATGGATAGTTCACTTTTAAGTGTTGATATACTTTGACTTTAACATACAAAGTTAATGCAAGAACAGAGTGTTTAACTTCTGAAATACAACATTCAGATGCGCAGCCAAGTGAATTCAATGTGCACAAACGATTGCTTGACACAAGCTGAAAGTTAAGCACACCTATCATTAAAAATATCACTAATTAAGTCAAAGGAAAAAAAAAACTCAGGCCCGAGAGGGTAAACCACCCTAGTTTTATTTTTTTTTAAAAAGTCATTTGTTAAACTAAGCAAAGAAAAGACTGGAATGTTATCTCAGAGAAATTTAACTTAGCACAATAGAACCAGGAGCATAGAAACATATAGAGATTTGCACTTATTCTATGCACATGCACAATGTATTTTGACTGGCATGAAGTGTCCAAATAATAAGGAATCTACAGCAGTACAACATGAAAAATTCCATTTAGGCAACTATTATTTCAATCAAATTTAGGCATTTAGCACTAGGCAGGCAGGCAACATTCACAAGGCATAGAAAAAAGTTGATATTATTTATAGGAAATAGGCATCTGGGTACCGTCAAATGGGCTAAGAAGAGAATGTTGATTGAACAATGACGATTAACAGAACAAATCTAGTTCAAGTGGTATGTAAGAAATCCTGTAGCGCTACTACAGTGGAGGAACTAGTCACCACATCGATATTAGAAACAATTGAGGACATCCACATTAAACAAATATATCTTGCTGCATTTGAATTTGCATCCTAGCATGTCCATCACTTAGACAGATGCAAAGAAGATCATACATACTAATACCAAAAATAAAAACTACATCAGTTGCCACTTTGAAGTTTCAGGCTATCAAATCAATAAACATGGATTGCAGCTCTAAAGATACTGATAAACATTTCATACAATGTTTTCCGGTATTCAGTATCTGATTTGCTGTGAACAAACCTGATGGGTCGCCATGTCCACTGAACTCCTGTGCCCAGGCACTAACAGGCTGCTTGCTTCCTGCGCATTTCATCAAACAATTAGACCGCAAGGAACCAACAGCTAGCGCCAAAACAACAAAGAAACTTATTCCACGAGCAAATAAACGAGAATTAGGCAGTTGCTACCTGAACATGGGGCTCCTCTTTGTCCTCTTCAGGGAGCGATGGCATATACAGCGGATCGTCCATCTCAAATGCCTCACGCAGCGACAGCCAGAGCAGCCTGTACTCCCTCTTAGAGGCCCCGAGGCGTAGCGTGTCACCAGTGGCCAGATCTACCGGCGTGTTGGGTGGGATTCGTCGCCCCGACACCCATGTCCCGTGCACTGCATCAAATGCAGACCCCAACGATGGGGAAACGCCGCGTTAACTTTCACATCGTTTCAATCGAAATTGGAAGACTGCGACACTAGAATTCTGCAGGAAATTTCGATTGGGACAAAATCTGAACCCAAATCCGCACTATGATCCAAGTTCAGTAAGGTGATAAAATCCTAGTAAAATCCCCAAATAGCATGCGCCACAGTTGACCGAGCACGAATCAATTGAAATTAACACTATCAGAGCAGCCCAGTCCTCGGAATAGGATCAAACCGTGCCAGCGCCGCGGATGCAGAGGAAACCAGGAAGGGGGAAAAGGAGTCAGAGCGGGCCAGCGCCAGTCTCACCGGAGCAGAGGTCGGTGACGGAGATAAGCCGCTGCCGACGCCGGCACCGCAGCTGGAGGTGGAACCGGCTGACGCTGGGGTGGTCGACGAGCACGTGGCATTCGGGGTGCCGCCCCACCATCACCAGCGGGTCCTCCTCCTCCTCCTCGCCGTCGCCGTCCTCCTGGCTCCTGCACCCCGCGTGTCGCCACCGCCTCCGGCGGGGGCGCGTTGAGGAAGATGTGCTTGAGCACCACGCCGCCCTTGGTCACCGCGAACGTCGCGATCGGGGCGTCGTCCCCAGCCGCCGCCGCCGCCATGCCATGGGGAAGGGGAATCTCTCTTGTCGATCTAGGTGCGCGCATGGCTGGGTGGGTGGCCAATGGTGGTGAGGCCGAGGAGACGGGTCCCGTTGCCGTTGGGCAAAGTTTGGGCACACCCGTGCTTTGCCCAATTCGTACCCAGGCGTGATTTCCCCAGTCCACACCCTCCCCATACCCATTCAAATTATAATTACCCATATCCAATGGGTAATGGGTAATGAACAGTGGGTATGGATAACCTGTAAAGGTGGCGGCAAGACAGTAACGGCTCAAATAACGTGTACATGTGTATTAGTAAAGTATTTCTGAAATTGTTTTTCTAAAAGAAAACGGCCATAATATTAGGCATGATGACAGGATGACGTCATCAAGCTAGTAAGGGACAACACTCAGCGCTCGGCCGTTTCGTGTAGAGTGGCTGGCTTGGCCGCGGCTGCAGAACATATGTTAAGAGATAATAAAATCTGCAGAACTATTACAGTTTTATAACATATTGCTCTCCAACAATTCCATAATATCAATAGTACAATCTCTCCAAAAAGTCCCACAACATTGAGAGATATGAAGGTACAAAAATATCAGACAAATCCTGCTGAATGCTCGAATATAGAAAAATTGGAGATCGACAATGGAACTGTAACTGCAATCAGACTACTTATAGACATATAGATAAGATCAGAACTCTTCCAAGCAAATCATCGATTGCCGGAGGATCTTGGTACTAGTACCACGATCTTGGTACTAGTACGTCCAAGTTGATCTGTAGATATTATAAGGAGACTGAGATGAACAGATTGCGACTGATGCAAGCAAATCATCGATTCTTAGCACTATCCACGAACAAGATCAAGATTGTGGGCGCCTGTACCTTGGACTTGACCAACGCGAATCTGGAGAAGGATCCGGGAGAGGCCGCGGTGGCGACATCGCTTGCAGCAGCAGCACCCGGTGCTTTTTGGCGGGCGTTCGCGCGGAGGGCGGCGTCACGGGGGCGAGCTCCGCCAGCTGGGCGTTGGAGATGGATCTGGGCGTGGCCGCGGCGGCGACACGCCTGCAGCAGTGGCACCCAGCCTTCCTGGAGGGCGCCGGCGTGGAGGACAGCGTCACGGGGGCGAGATCTGCCGGCTGCTCAAGGCGTCATGGGGGTGGAGGCCTCACCCAGTCGCTGTCACGGCGGAGACCTCGCTGCGGCTCGTGTGTTCTTTGGAACGAGATCTGGGCAAACAGGAGAAACAGTTAACCACGTTGATACCCTACCCATACCCGGTTGATGAATGGGCATACCCGTCCCCAACCCGACAGAAATGGGTACGCCCATGCCCTACCCGTTTGTCATGGGTGTGGATACAGGTAACGGGTACCCACACCCAACGGCAAGTTGAAGACAGGGGCGCGGACTGCGGATCTCGGCGAGTTTGAAGGCTTGGAGGAGGGGGATGTGAAGGGGACGAGCGCCGGCAGAGGAGAGACGTTGGAGGCGGCTGGGAAGCCGGGCGGCGGATTTGGATTGTGGAACCGGCGTGTGCCGCGTGTCTGCGTGAGCATCTCTTTCGAGTGGGCCGAGAAGAACGGGCCTAATCGGCGTGGGTAGTAATGTTAGGCCTAACGCGTTGTGGTGAGAAAGGACTGGGCTGGGCTGGATTTCACTAGAAACACCTGCGCGGCTTTGCCACCCCCTTCTTGGAGCAGGCCAGCCAAGGATCACCGAGAATGGCTGAAAGAGATGTTGACTTTGAAGTAAAATATGCACTCTAATCTCTTGCTCTGCAATTTGCCGATTCTATTGTACTTAAAGCTTGAACAGAGGTTAGATCAAGTTAGAGTACCTATAGCTTGCTAGATTGCTTTCTCCAATTATTTCATCCTGGTAGCAAATCCTAGAGCAACTATGATGCATCATAGTTGCAATTTAGTGTACATATGTAATAGAATAGCACTATTTTGTATGAGGGGTGCTATGCTGTAAACCAATAGCATGAAAAATTTATAAAGTGGCTGGGTTTTACAATGCATTTAAAATAAGACTGCATAGTACATCTGACATAGAAGATCAACAGAGAACCACAGAAAAATAAAAAGAGAAACTTGGAGGTCAATTGCAGCATAGCTACCTTTGTATATTAGCAACATTTTAGAAAAAAAAACCATGTTAATGACTTATTAATTGTATAGAGATAAAAAGATACATATAATTCATTTCATGGCCAATCAGCCAACTGACATACATGGAGCAGGCAAGGCAATGTAAGGCGTAAATTAGTATTGTAATCGATCTCTACAGTTGCCATTCTATGTCAGATTAGAATAAATAGCCAATGACTGTTTATCTAAGTTTAGAAAAAAAAAGGAATCATCCTTTTCCTATGTTAATGCTGCTGCTATAATCCACAGGATGCCACAATACGGGCAGGTAACAGCTGTCTTGACTTCTTTGACTCTAAATGTGTTCATAATTACTGAAAGAGATTAGTATAGCATATCTTTTGTTGTTCAGAGGTGACAATGCTTTACTGTTAAAAATTGTGCTGAATTCTGTAAAACAATACAAATAGCTATGCTAATGCTAAGACGTGTAAATAAAGAAGAGGTCTAGGGAATATGGTGGCTGAACGAATCTGTATATCTGATGGTGGCTGAACGAATCTGTATATCTGTACCAAGAACACAAGTCGAATGCGGACCCGGCAAGGCCAGATCTCCCCGCAAACAAATCAAATAGCTGATGGGAATCCACACGAGGGCACACAAGGGCATAAATCTCAGTTAGCAAGGTGAATGAACTAAGTCACTGCACGTTGGAATTGCTACCAGCAATATGAATTTTAAATTGCCATATATGTAGATTGAAACATCCTCAACTTTTTACAAAAGGAAAGTGCACAAAATGGCCAATAATATAATAGTTCAAAGCATCAAACCATCTCATTATCTCACAACAGTCGATATAGGATCCATACATCGAATAAAAGAATACAATTAGAGGGAATTACATAAATAGTTTGCCGCCACACTGGCGGAATCATCAGAGTAGCAACAGCCTCTGTAACGGCTGCGGAAGGCGAAAGTACAATACATCTCCAAAACAAGTCTGAGCGTAGGAATGAGACGTCTACTCCTCATCGTCATAGTCGTAGTTGGGCTCACCTGCCAAATAATTTTCAGTACGGTTTGTACTGGCCACATCTCTCACCCTATGCTTTGCTTTCGCTATGTAGTATTTGGTGGGATACAAAGGATATAATCAGATCGACCTAATATATGGCTGTAGTTTCCTATGCAAATAGTGACCAATTTTATATAATGTAGTTCATCAAGTTTTAACCATCTCATCCACATATCCAAGCCCATTCCTTCCCATCACACACATCTCACCCTCTCGCACTCAGTTAACAGGTCCAACTCCCTCTTGCGGCCTGTCTCAGCGGCTCACAGCTGGAAGGGTAACACCAGGGGGAGAATAGAAGGACTCCTCTCACTACTCTCGAGAAGCGTGGGTCTTAGGAAGAAGCCATACTAGTGGCTCACGGACTATATATATAGATTCATAAACTCTGCAGAGCGTGTCCTCCCGTAACCACAAGATCACTATCATCGGCGGTGCCCCGCCTAAGTTGATTCTGGCTGCTTTCTAACCGGTGAGATGCCACCCTACCACTCAGTACTGGGACATCCCGGATAGGTACCACCGGCACACTGAGACTGTGAGACATAGTACCGGGCCCTCCGTGGTCACTATACTGTCTAAGGAGGGTGTGGGTCTCCACGCCCGTACCTCCCGACAGTATCTGCTAACAACCTAGTAGTAGTGACACCGTCCTAGCTAGTCAAACATCCGTCTCCTGCCCATACAAGAGCAAGGGGTGAGCACGTAACTCCCAAGGTTCCGGTCCTCAAGAGATATCAGGTCCTAGAGGGATCAGATAGGATTACCTTTCCTTAGGGACTACAACAATCCGTGCTACAACAGCACCTCCTACCCGGGGCTTCACTCCATGAAGGTTCTCACCCCCGGGATCTCCTTATACCTCACAATGTGCCCGCCACAAGCACCTCACATGGGAATGCCCAAAACACATTTCCCGGCAAGACTTTCCCACATGGCTCGTCGTAGAATCCTGTCCGATCGACTCAACCCTCACCACACACCCAAGACGCACGCAGCACTCTCCCCGAGTAAAAGTGGCACCACTTGTCTTAGCCATTCAACCATACTTGTCCACCACGCATCATCATCACACAGATATAAGCGTAGTAGAAGTAAAGCATCATAAGTAAATAAGCATGCGTCTAGCCTATCAGCAGGTGTGCAGGAGTAAGGTTGTGACAAGGTAAAGGCTCATCAAGTAGTTCTACCATGCAACCTATCATCAGGTGATATTCATAATTAAAGCACTAGCAAGCTAGATATTATGCCATGCGTAATAGAATCTACGAGGTTGGGTGGGGTGTGGCACCTGCGAAGTCGTCAACGAGCTCCTCCTCATACTCGTAGTCGTCCTCCTCAAGCTGGTCCTCCTCTGAAATGAGACATAATAGCCGCGTTAGCGGCTCCTATAGAGTCAACACAAAGAAGCAATAAAATTCAATAACTCCAAATGCACTCATACATAAGCCTATGACATAGAGCTTATTTTTATGAAAATTTGGACAGTTGGTTCATATTTTTGGAGATCGTATAAAGTAGTTATGAATTTCTGAAGTTTATTCTATTTTCTGACAAAGAAAAAGGGCTGATTATCCAGAGGCTGACACATGGCGTCCTCTGATTGGGCCACGTGGCGCGTGGGCACAGGTGCTGTCGCAGTGCTGATGTCATGCTGACGTCAGCACGGACGCGGGGTCAGATGGCTTGGATGACGTCATGCTGACATCAGCACTGACGTCGACTCGGTCAGCGGCTGACAGGTGGGAGCCCCGGTCAACAGTCACTGACAGGTGGGGCCAGGTCAATGGTCAACATCGACTAGTCAATGGTCAACGCAGACCGGGCCTCGGCGGGCCTGGGCTGGGCTGGATCTGGGCCGGGTTGGGCCGGCCGGCCCGGACACGTGTCGCCTCATTAGCTGGGCCACGTGGCGGGTCAGAGTCCAGTGGGCTTGGTCCATGGTGCTTTGGCTCATGCACTCGGCTCACGGTGCACCGGAGACAGGGTGGCTAGGTGGCACTGCGCGGTTGGCTGGCTAGGTCCACGTGGTGGACTTGGTCCACATGGGCAGGGGAACCTTTCCCCTTTTCTCCGTCTCCCGCGCGCGCGGCCGGTGCGGTTGGGCTTGCCGGCGGCATGCAGGCGGGCAGCGGTTGCGAGCGGGGTTGGCCAGGCTGAGGCATGGCTAAGCGGGCACGAAGGCGGTGGCGGGGTCCGTGCGGTCCCACGGGGCTTGGCCTTGCCGGCGCACGCGCTTCGGCGGCGGCCGGCGGCGAGGCCACGACTGTAGGGTACTACGGCGTGCAGGAGGTGGCTTTGACTTGCGCCCTAGCTTCGTGGAGCCACGGCGAACGTGGATGCCTGTTCAATTTGAGGGAAGGGGCTCCCAGCTTGGCGGCCATCGGACGGCGGCGGCGGACGGTGGCTCTCGGCAGCGACGGTGATTCCTCCCGCAGGGCACCATCTTGCTCCTCATCCTCTTGCCCCAGGCTCGATTGGGGTCGTGTAGCTCCTACCGAAGGTAAGAAAAGGGGGCTCGGCAGGGCGCGCGCGGTTGTAAAGCCGCGACGGCGCTCCGACGGCCAGAGCCTGGGGGAACCGAGGTCGGCAAAGGTGCTGGCCTCACTAAGGTTCATGCCGGCTCCATCTAGCATGTCAGGACTGTGTCCCAGGCCAAGGCGGGCTTAACTGCGTGGCTAATGACGCCTAAGGCGGACAGGAGCGTGGGAACGGCGGCGTGCTGGCGGTGGCCATGGCCGAGTAGGGCGAGAGCGGGGGAGCTCACCTGCGCAGCAATGGTCGAGGCAGGCGACGAGGGCTTGGTGGCGGCTTGGTGCGGGGGAGGCAGAGCCGGGGCGTCGAGACGGTCGTGCGACGCTCCGGGGTCCTCCTCAGCGCGCGGACGGCAGCGGCGGCGGTGGTGCTCTAGGTCAGCGCTGCAGCACTCCCTCCTAACTCCTCCCTCTTTCTCTTTCTCTCGGCTGGTCAGGGCAGCGGGTCTCCACAAAGGCGGCGGAGCGATGGGGAAACCCTAGAGGGCCAGGGCGCTCCTCTCTTTATAGGCACGGCGGCCGGCGGCGGACGGTGGGGATCGGAGATCCTCATCAAGCGGCTGAGCGTGGCCACGCGTTAGGGTTAGGGTTCGGGGAAAGGCGCGGTGCGGGTAGGTGAGGATGGACGGCATCCGAGGTGCGGTGGCGGGTCACGGGCAAGCGGCGGACGGTGAGGGCGCCGTTTCTTCTTTTGGAATGACGGACGCGACGCGCGGCGAGCAGAAAAGGTAAAAGGTGGAAGCTGACAGGTGGGCTCTGCTTGTCAGCGAGAGTGGCGGCGGGAGCGCGCGGGCGACGCTGGAGGGCGTTTTGCCGATGGGCCGAGCTGGCAGGTGGGCCGCGCGTTTTGCCGATGGGCCGAGCGGCGTGCACGTGCGGGCGGCGAGCTGCGACCTTGCTGGGCCGCCTTGATGGGCCGCAGCGCGAACGCACGAGCGAGCAAGGCCGGGCGTGCGGGCAGGCCGCGGGCGAGCGTTGCTGGGCTGCGTTACTGGACTGGCGCGCGGGCAGCGCATGCTTGACCATGCGGCTGCGTGGGCCACGAGCGAGGGCGCTCAGGCAGGCCGGGCGTGCAGGCGAGAGCAGGCCGAGCGGGCTGTCTGGGCTGGTTTCCTCTTTTCTTTTTCCTTCTATTTTCCAAATCCTTTTCTATTTCTAGTTCTTGCCAAGCAACTAACCGAGCCATAACCCTATGTTAGTGTGGTTAGTGACCATGATGTATACACCATGATGGGTCCACTAGGGTCTCTAGGCCATGATGGATCCATTTCCGGAGTTAGTCGACACAAATTTACACATGCGACGATAGGTTATTCGATTTTATCGGTCATCAGATAAAATCGAAAAGAAAAAAATGCGAATCCAGCTTTGGTAATTTAAATGCAATGCTTGGGCTAACATTGGGTGCTACTTGTGTATCTTTTAGCGGGTTTCCTACATAACATCCACCATACACTGTTAATCTTTAAAAAAAAATTTAAAAGTCCGTATTTTCGATGACCGGATTTCTAGAGTTGTTACATAGATGATGTATAATTAGTACACGTAGGACAACTTTCAGTGACACTGGACAGAAAAACAACTGAATATTTACGTTTAAGCTTAGTGCACACCTACCTTGGGGGCATTTCGTCGAGCAGCAGCTGGGCACCATCATCCACATCGGCGCCATTCTGGCCATCGTTCAGCTAGCCGACATGCTCAGTGGTACGGGAGGTCACACATACACAACACTGATGCCTCTCACCTTGCACGGCCCCTGTGCAGACAAAAGGTCATATTGTCACAAGCTATAAGCACGTGAAGACCTATTATTATATTATTATATTCTAATCTGGTAACCATTCAGTAAGTTCTTCACCTAGGGGATTTAGCTTTTCACTTTACATAAGACTTGAGTTGATTTAATAAAGTTCAATGCAAAATATAATAGATTTGTCCAATCTAGCAAACCTACATGTAACATTAGTAGCTTATGACTAATGAGGCCTTGTACTTAGGTGGATAGTAGGCTAATCTATTGATCCCCATGATGATAACAAATCCTGTTTCCACTTCACATCACAACATCAAGGAGTGTAGAATTGTAGATACATGTAAGATTAATGTGGTAATCTTGTACTATCAGGCAGCGTTTTCAGTATAATCAGGTACTGTGAAAGCTGAAACACTGAACCGTCATAATATGGGAAAGAGATATATGTGCAGGTACAGACTGACAGATGAGGTGAAAATTGAAGAAAAGCTTGTGGAATGGGGAAACTAAGATGGACAGCTGTTATAGGTGTGGCCAAATATGAAGAAGTTATCTCAAATATGACAATGCTGATATTGTCCTCAATGTTCTGAATATCAGTTTAATTTGAAAAGGGCCATACTGAGCTATACATTAAGAAACTACGATTGTTTCCTCATGGCTAACCTGGTATATCCTTGTCCAAAGTTATTCACCTATTTGGTTGAAACAACTCAGGCAAGTTTAGGTAAATGCCCAAAAGAAGCACAAGATGAGAGCAACTACTAGTTGACAATCCTACCTGTTACTGATAATTTTAGCAAAGTAATTTTCTGCACCTACGGTACAGCTGGTTGTCCATATAGTAATCCTCGTTTGTCGATGTAGTAATCCTCGTCTTCTTCCATCTCTGCATATAGTAATTTGTAAAGAACTGTTTCAGTTAGATCAAACCATGATTGGATTGATTGCTACTCAATAATTATGTAAAGAAATAAGAGAAAGCACGAAAAGGACATGTGAAGTCTTTTTTGTTGAGCATTCCAGATGTAGTTATGTGGACTAATTGCCATTGAATGACATAAACATCTGATATGAAATGTCATCGCAAGTCCTCAAATTAAATCTTCTCTGTTCATGTTACCAAAGTGACCTAGGCGTTGTGTCGAACACAGGACATGCAGGGTAGATGAAGAGCATGTGGAAAGAGAACATGTTACCAGGGAAGGGATTTGAGCAGGTAGACGAAGAGGACTTAAGCAGAGGCTGGTCTGCTAGTGCAGCATGACGAATAGCTCGTCGTTGAGACTCGAGATTATAGATATTGCAGAAGTACTTGCTCCATTTGGAGAGCACAGGGCTCCACTCCGCGGCAGCAGGTAGCACCGCCGTCGGCGCCTCGGCGTCGTTGTCCAGGAATCGCACGGACCGCTTCGCCTGGCCCCGCGTGGACGGCGTCTTGCTGAGGCAGGAGAGCGACTACGAGGACGCCGTGGAGCATGCGGACTCCGCCCCACGCGACGCGCTCGCCCGCGCAAGGTCCAGCCCGCGAACCAGGGACGCCGGGCTCGCCCGCGCTGGGTCCGTCCGGCTGTGCCCGCCCGCGAGATGTGCCGCCTGGAATGTTGCCGGGGATGTCTGCACCGAGGACGCCCGCTGGTACGCTTGGGCGCCGAGTTGCCGCCCGGCCATGGCAGCGCGAGGTGCCCTCTGCCATTGGCGCGGCAGCGAGGTAGTGTAACACCCCTTTTTTTTTAAATTTTCAAAATGGCAAAATAAATGTTTTTATGAAAATAAGGTTGAATCATGGTAGAAATATGTTTGAGCATTCATGCTGGTGCATATTTTCTTTGTGTGGTATTTGAATTTGAATTGGAATTCAAAATATATTTAAATTTGCATTTGAAAAGAATTCAAATAAAAGAAAAATTATTTCTTTTCCCTCTCTTTTCTCTTCCTCGGCCCGACCCGCCTAGGCGGCCCGGCCGGCCTGCTCCGCTCTCCTCCACGCGCGGGCTGCTTTCTTTTCCCCTCCGCGTGGCCTGTTTCGCCTCTGGCCCAGCATGGCACAGCGGGCGCCGCCTTCTCCCTCATGGGCCGATAGGCCGCAGCCCATCAAGCAAGCCAGCCGCTCCGCTCGCGTCGCTCTCTCTCTCTCTCTGTCGCTGACAAGCGGGACCCACCCCGTCTTCGTCCTCCTCCGACCGGACTCGACACCGAGTCGGAAGCACCGACCCGCGCCGCCCCGTCCTTCGCTCGGTCGCTTGCACCGCCTCGCGCTCAGGTTATATAAGCCTTTAAGCCGCGTCTGCGACTCCACCCGAACCCTATCCGCCGCCTTTGCTTCGCCTCGGGTCGCAGCAACGCCGAAACCCTAGCCGCCGCCAGATTCCGCCGGAGCAAGAAATTGGCCGCAATCCTCGGGTCTTCTACATCGTTGACTGGCCGGCAAGCTCCACCTCGACCTCCTGCGCACGTTGGTGCCATCCTTCTGGTGTAATTTCATCTAACCCGTGCCCTCACCGTATGCAGTTGGCCGTCGTCCGCCTCTTCGAGCCGGTCGCCGGCCCCGACACCTCTCGGCCTCCATCATCTTGTCAGGTGAGCGCGGCGTGAGCTCCCCGTTCGAATGGTACCGGTCTCGTTGCTAATGGTGGCCGGAATCGCGGTCTGTGTGAACGCCAGCGAGCTTTTCTCGTCACCGGCGATGTCCGCCGCCGTGTCGGCGTCGTCCCCGGTGAGGCCGCTCGCCTCAATCGATCTACGCCGTCGGTTTTGAATCGGACGGATCTAATCTCCCCATACCCCTTCGTTTGTCAAAGTTGCAAATAACCCCTGCCCTTTGGCCGAATCTGTTAAGAGCCCTTGGCGCTTTCATCAGGATGCGTCTTCCCCACTGGAAGGCGTATTTTCTGTTTAACAGATCCATAATACGCTTTGTCCATTGGAAAGCGTATTTTCCTTGCAACAGCTTTCAGAATACGTTTTCTTCTCTGGAAAACGTATTTTTCCTTTTCAGTTTCAGAATACGCTTCTGCTTATTCATATTTTTGCCATTATCTTTAAAGGCTTATATCTTTCACGTTTTAACTCCGATTTGGTCCGTTCAAATTTCATTAGATTTATAATTTCATAATCTACGCAGTGGTGCTATTGCTGAAGTATTTTGGAAATTTTATATTTTTAGTCTATATTCAATGTATTTATTTATCTATAGAAAATCTTTAAAAATTCATATCTTCGCCGTTATAACTCTATTTTTGATGAACTTGACGTCTGTGTGATCGTAGAAGCGAGTAGAATAGTTTTATAAACTTTTTATTCTATTTTGATAACATTGATGTACTGTTCCTCAAATAACTCTTTGTTTGCTTCGTGTATGTATGCTCGATTGAATTGTCTGGTGTTGATTGTTAATGTCAAGTTCAGACGGTGAGGTTTTTGTTGAGCAAGGCTACTTTGAGGATCAGTAGGATCAGTAGGACTTTGTGAATCAAGGCAAGTATGACATGGATCATCCTTTTTACCTATTCACTATAAATAACAATTCATATGCATGTGTCTGTTTGATGACTTAGAAATTATAACTAGCATTGATATCTTGATTCCTTGAACCTTGTGGGTTACATTGGGTAGTTATGATGCTAGTGCTCTAATGGTCATGATCTTATAACTTGATGTGTGTTATGCTATCAACGAAAACGACGACTTTTAACAAACATGGACTCTTGTCTGTAAGTGATTTATCATGGAGAATCCGTACAGCTGTGAGGGCTATATAGCTCTGGCTCTAGTCACTTATAGGCCCTTTTCTAGCTGGTTAGTGGTCTGAAAGTTGGGGTATAGGACTGCCTCTGTCCTTATGAGTATAGCCGGGAAGGATTGTGCCATATTAGAAGGGGGTTTCTACACACAACGTATTTCCGTATCTCTGATTGGTTAGGAGAACCTATAGGAGGCTTTATATGTTTTGTGGTGGTTTGGAAGTTATGTCCACTCAGTTGCAAAACATGACTCACAGTGAAAGTGTACACCTCTTGTCAGAGTTTAAATCAATATATTGTCCGTGCCCTTCGGTTAGGGCGGCCTTGACACATTTACAAAAGATAATGGTTCTCAAATTATTAATGTGTGCATCTTAATGTCGTTATTGCTATATACTGGTTAATGTTATTTTGATCATGAGAATATAGGAATTATCACTACCTTGATGCTATGCTTCAATATGATTAACTTATAAAAGCTAAATGCAGTGAAACTGTGTCAGCTTATTTCAGCCTCATTAACCCATGTTATGCTTGTTGAGTACGGTTGTGTACTTACGCTTGCTTTACTTTTAATTTTGAAAAATCCCGGATGGGTAACAGATGAAGGTTGGAATGAGAGCTATCGTGATAAGTACTAGGCTTGGTGTTCACCAGTTGACGTGTCCCTGTGTGGAGTTTTCGCAATAAAGATATCTTAGTTATTTATTATTTATGCGCAATACTCTGATATTGATACGCTATGTAATAAACAGGGTGATGATACTCTTTATAATTTATCATCCTATATGTGCGACTGTTCCTGGGGCGCATATAAGGCTATTTATGCATTTTACTTTTATCCTTAAAAGTGGAGTGTGACAGGTAGACCCGCCGCGAGAGCGGCCACCTCCCCGACGCAGGTTTCGGCCGGCTCGATGGCGCGTGCGCGGCCGGTCCCCGGTTCCCGCGACTCCGACGGCGCGAGCTCGGTGGGCCCTTGGCCCACGGCGGCTCCAACGGTGCGAGCGGTTGCTTCGTGCTTCCTCGGTGCGGTGGCCAGGCATCAGCTCGTGGGGCTGCACCGCTGTGGCGAGGAGGGGTGACGAGGGTGGAGGAGGTGCTCGCGCGGGCCATCTGAGGTCGAGTCGCCCGCGGCCCGCGAGCGGGTTCGCGAGCATTCGATTTGGTCCGGGTTCGTAATTTAATGGGTTTGAGACCCGCCATGACCTGATCTAACGGTCGATATCGTCTGATGGCCGGATCCAACGGTTACGGGCTAACGGGCGACGTGGCTCAATCGGGTTCCCTAGCTTGGACTCTGGTTTCGAAAGTAGAAGATGATGAGCGATCTTCAATTTGGACACTCATCCAGCCGACGCCCAACCGCGATCTGGAACGCTCGTTGCCGGTACGCGGATCTTCGCTATGTACCTCGATCCCTGCTGACTGTGGCCCCACCATTCCCAAAGCAGAATTGCAATCTTGGAAGTGGCTACTTGTTCGTACTACACAGTAGCTTCTAAATCACTTCACCTGCTGATTGTGCCTCCAGGAGATCCAGCCTATAGGATTCCATCTGTAGTTGTCCCCAGCAAGCTCGGACAGATTTACATTTCAGAAGGATCCTCCTCTAATCGCCGGCAGACCGGGCATCTCGCCTCCAACCCAAAACCACGCGTTTCTTTACCTTTCCCTTTATACCCTGACTGATGAGGACAAAACTCAAAAGCAGTGTCCTCCTCTGTTCCTTTGCTTGTGCCCTGCATCATCGCATCACAAGATGGCATGCATGTCGATGTCGAGCTTTCTCGAAAGATAATGCAGCATCATTCCTTACTTGTCCATCCATCCACCACAGCTGTATAGTAAAGAAAAGCATCATGGTTGTATATATATAGCTAGTTCCTGTATGTACAAGCAGGCTGGTCCTTGTTTTTGTGGCAGCACCTCATACCTGCTGGTTCTTGCCATCTCTCGACGCTGTGGTATTCACATCTCACGCTATAATATTGGCCGGCTCCTCAATCAAGTGAAAGGGCACAATGCTGGCTCGTCAGAGACCAGGTACAGTTTCAATAGAACTTCGTTAGATTATCATATCATACAGTATTGTTTAGCTTGTGTTGTTGGTACCTGGATTATTAGTACTAACACATCGGCGTGAACCTCATTGAGAATGACCGATGTGACGGGAGAATTTGGTTTCCTATGCTAACTCTATTGCGTTGACTGAATCTCTGTTTCATTTTCTTTGCAGATTAGGCCCATTCGTGTGCCTCAAAGATATTTGATTTGCAGAAATTATGGGGAGCTCTGTGGCTTGCTGTGTGTGGCCTGTTTAGCTACGGATTTAAGGTTTGCCATTCTTTTTTCTTTTAATTTAATTTTACCAGGCTTGAATAGCTCACAACTTCATAATTAGTCAAAAGAAAAAGAAGCTCACAACTTCATAATGTGCCCCACACGGCTTCTATGAATGTAAATTTATATTTCTAAATGAATTATGAACCGTTTTTTAACACAATTATAATTTAGCATCCTTGATATTCTCATTGGTATGTGTAAATCTTTAAATTTATTTATGTCATGGAACCAAAGATATGCTTGACCTCTTTCTCCTCCGACTCCATGGAGCCGTTGGAGCCTCCCTGGAGGCTCTCCCATCGCGAGCCTCCCTCACCCCTTCTCATCCATAATCCACTCAAATCCACCTAAAATCTTCGGCCAACAACCAAATCCACTACAGATCCTTCTCCCCCTCAACGAGATCTCCCATCCGAGCTCCTATTTGCCTGTTCGGGCGACGGGCGTGGCATTGCTTCAACGTTGGTGGTGGTGGCGGCAGCCTGTTCGGAGGTGCTGCTCGAATATGTTCTCCCATCTGCGGCTGCACCTGACGCAGATGCGCCCCCACTCGTCGCTGCTGCCGCCGTCCTCGACTCCCAGGTGGGTGGATCCTCGACTCCCAGGTGGGTGGATCCGCGACCTTCGCGGCCATCGACGTTCGAGTTGGCGTGGTTGTTGCGGGCGATGGATCCGCGGTCGTAGACCCAAACCGCCTTCTGATCCGGTCGGGACGCCGGTGGCCAGCACCAGCCCCACGGCCCCCACCCTTCGGTTGACGACATCGGGAGCCGCGGCTGGGGCCACCGCCGGAACCGCTGCAGCCGCAGCGGTGGCTGGGGCTACCGTCGGAACCGCAGCAGCCACGGCCACCGCCGGAACCGCTGCGGCCGCGGCCACCGCCGTGGCCGCTTCAGCTGCGGTCACTGCGGGAGCTGCCACCCCCACAGTGGCTGAAAATTAAGCACACCTATCATTAAAAATATCACTAATTAAGTCAAAGGAAAAAATTCAGGCCCCAGAGGGTAAACCACCTAGTTTTTTTAAAAAAAATCATTTGTTAAACTAAGTAAAGAAAAGACTGGAATGTTATCTCAGAGAAATTTAACTTAGCACAATAGAACCAGGAGCATAGGAATATATAGAGATTTGCACTTATTCTATGCACATGCACAATGTATTTTGACTGGCATGAAGTGTCCAAATATAAGGAATCTACAGAAGTACAGCATGAAAAATTCCATTTAGGCAACAGAATTATTTCAATCAAATTTAGGCATTTAGCACTAGGCAGGCAGGCAACATTCACAAGCATAGAAAGAAGTTGATATTATTTATAGGAAATAGGCATCTGGGTACCGTCAAATGGGCTAAGAATAGAATGTTGATTGAACAGTGATGATTAGCAGAACAAATCTAGTTCAAGTGGTATGTAAGAAATCCTGTAGCGCTACTACAGTGGAGGAACTAGTCACCACACCGATATTAGAAACAATTGAGGCCATCCACATTAAACAAATATATCTTGCTGCATTTGAATTTGCATCCTAGCAGGTCCATGACTTAGATAGATGCAAAGAAGATCATACATAACCATACTAATACAAAAAATAAAAACTACATCAGTTGCCACTTTGAAGTTTCAGGCTATCAAATCAATAAACATGGATTGCAGCTCTAAAGATACTGATAAATATTTCATACAATGTTTTCCGGTATTCAGTATCTGATTTGCTGTGAACATACCTGATGGGTCTCCATGTCCACTGAACTCCTGTGCCCACGCACTAACTGGATGCTTGGTTCCTGCGCATTTCATCAAACACTTAGACCACAAGGAATCAACAGCTAGCGCCAAAACAATATAGAAACTTATTCAAAGAGCATATAAGTGAGAATTAGGTAGTTGCTACCTGAACATGTGGCTCCTCTTTGTCCTCCTCAGGGAGCGATGGCATATACAGCAGGTCGTCCATCTCAAATGCCTCACGCAGTGATAGCCAGAGTAGTCTATACTCCCTCTTAGAGGCCCCGAGGCATAGCGTGTCACCGTTTGCCACATCCACCGGCGTGTTGGGTGGGATCCGTCACCCCGACACCCGTGTCCCGTGCACTGCATCGAATGAAGACCCCAACAATGGGAAAACGCCGAGTTAACTTCCACATCGTTTCAATCGAAAATTGGAAGATTGCGAAGTCCTAGTAAAATCCCCCAAATAGCATACGCCACAGTTGTACGAGCGCGGATTGATTGAAATTAAGACTAACAGACTAGCCCAGTCTGCGGAATCAGGAATTCTGGATCAACCGCTGCAGCGCCACGATCAGAGATGCAGAGGAAAGGGGGAAAGGAAACTGAGCGGTTGGCATCTCACCGGAGCAGAGGTCGGTGATGGTGATGAGCCGCTGCCGACGCCGGCACCGCAGTTCGAGGTGGAATCGGCTGATGCTGGGGTGGTCGACGAGCACGTGGCAATCGGGGTGCCGCCCCACCATCACTGGCGGGTCCTGTCCTCCTCCTCCTCGTCTTCCTCCACCCCGCGCGTCGCCTCTGGAGGGAGAGCGTTGAAGAAGATGTGCTTGAGCATGATGCCGCCCTTTGCCACCGCGAACGCCGCGATCGGGGCGTCCCCGTTCGCCGCCACCGCCATACCGTGGGGAATGATCTCTCTTCTCGATCTATGTGCGCATGGATGGGTGGGTGCTCGCCGGTGGTGAGGTCGAGGAGACAGGGTGTGGGCTGTGGATCTCTGCGAGCTTTGAGGCCTTGGAGGAGGCGAGGGGAGGGGGGATGTGTAGGGGATGAGCGCCGGCGGAGACGTTGGAGGAACCGGGCGGTGGAATTCCATTTTGGAAAAGAGTAAATCACCCGGAACTATTGATGTGGAACACGTAACCCCCGATCTATAAAACTGTCTAATTTACCTCCTAAAACTTTTTAAACCGTCTATTTTATCCTCTGGGCGGTTTTCGATGGCGGTTTGTATTTTTTTATTTATTTCCACGGAATGTTTGAAACCAGTTTTGTATTTTTTATTTATTTTCGCTGAATGTTTGAAAAATTATAGTAAATCATAGAAAAATTATAAAATAAAAAATCTAATTTTATTAGAATCCACATGATTAAATATTCACAGTGAATATATAATATGATATGCTTTAGTATAAAATTTTTGTTATAGCTTTACAGTAAACAAATCCAAATTTTTTACAGCAAAAACTTTGTCCTAAAGCATACCATATTATATGCTCATTGTGTAAATCTACTCATGTGAAGCCCAACAAATTTAGACCTTTTATTTTATAATTTTTCTATGATTTACTATGATTTTTTAAACACTTAGCAGAAATAAATAAAAATACAAAACTGGTTTTACTGTAGCAAACCGCCGTCGAAAACCGTCCAGGGGTAAAATAGATATTTTTGTAAAGTTCAGAAGGTAAATTAGACTGTTTCATAAGTTGAGAAGTTGTGTGTTCCAGGGTCAATACTTCAGGAGGATTTAGACTTTTTCCTTCCGATTTTGGAACCTTACGTTCGGGTCGCAGTGGTCAGAAATTAGACCGGCATGTGCCATGTGAGCGTGAGCGTCTCTCAAGTGGGCCGAGAAATAGGAATGGCCAAATTGGCGTGGGTCGTAAATGTTGGGCCTCATACGTTGTGGAGGGAAAGGACGAACTTTTTTTATTTTTAATTTTTTTTAAAAAAATTTACAAAAATAATCGTCCGTTTCAAAAAATGACAGAAGCAGTCGCCCACTGTGGGCGTTTTTTTAAAAAACGCCCACTGTGTGGACGTTTTTTATGACGTGGCAAACGGTCGGCCGGCGCCGGTGCTGGCCTTAGCGGCCGGCCACCTGGCGGCCAAAAAACGCCCACTGTGTGGGCGTTTATTGTTGGAGAGGGGGGCCGCCTGCAAAAGTGCGCGCAGTTTTGCGGGCGGGCCACGGAGCAGTGAAAAAACGCCCACTGTGTGGGCGTTTTTTCCTTTCCAGGGGCCCGCCTACAAAACAGGCGAGGCCGGCCGCGCTGTTTTACAGGCGGCCCCCTCGGCGTGAAAAAACGCCCACACAGTGGGCGTTTTTTGCCCACCACGGGGGCCGCCTGCAAAACAGGCGAGGCAG
>CM041633.1:12677139-12819375 GCA_023333625.1 Bothriochloa decipiens
GCCACCTTAACGATAGCTCCTTTGTTGGTCACTCTTACGCTCTCGTGGTCGTAGTAATGAGCTCCACCGTGTAGACCGCTCTCTTTTCAATGTTTCTTTTGATTTATGTTTGTTCTTAGCTTTGTCTGTTTGTGTTGCTTGTTTGCTACGAATAGACGAAGAGCAGTTCATGAGTGCTAAAGATTAGGAACTGAGGATCGACAAATACAATTGGAGTTGGAGACCAAAAGTTCTTTGACAACCAGAATCAGCAGTTCATTGGAAAAGCTTTGAACGAGGCAAGTATAGCTTGGGTTTTATTTATGTGACTATGATCTTGTGACTTAATTAATGATTAAGCAATAAAACGATAAAAATGACTTTTTACTAACTTGATGATTTATCTATAAGAGAACCTCCGGGATTTATAGTACAGCTGTGATGGCTACATGGCTCTGATTTTAGCTCAGTATGAGGACCTTTTCTAGCTTGTTAGTGGTTACCACTTGGCGCAAGAGGGGTGTGTCCGGGTTGGGTGTAGTTGGACCCCTGTCTATATGTGTATAGGCTGCGGTTGTGTGCCATCTAGAAGGGGGGATACTACATTCGTAGGTGTAAAAACCTTAGTGACCCTAACATGTTAGATGAACCTTTAAAAGGCTTCATAGTGAACCCTGTCGGCTTTCCTTGGTAGTGACCTAAGAGGTCAACGGACTTCGAGTGAAAGGGTAAATCACGGCTCACAGTGAAAGTGTACACCTCTATGTAGAGTTTAATAAACTGGTATACTAGCCTTGCTCAAGTACATGAGCGGCCTTGGAATCTTTACATTAAGATGATGACTTTTGTTTGCCAACCTGTTCATGGTTTACCGTTTTATGCTTCGTATTATTAATGTTACATTGATCATAAGAAAATGGGTACTGCCTTATTGCTATACTTGTTGAGTTCGACATGGATTCACTCTTGCTATTCCCCCCACACCTCAGGAGGAGTTTTAGGCTTGCGATCAACCAGTCAGTTGGATCCAGTGGAGTGAAGTTTACACCCAGAGTTTGAAGTCATCTTTCCACTGATTGTTCATTAGGTGATCTTTTATAGATTGTGTATGTTATATTTAAAGTATTATAATTGATACTATTTGTAGCTATATGTGAGATTTGTCCTTTAAGACTCACATATAGTGTATACCTGGTTTTGTCCTTAGGACCGGGTGTGACAGTTACTGAGCCTCTGTCGACGACTCGACGTCGTCACCGTAGCTGGAGGTGGAAGCGGCTGACGCGGAGCGGAGGAGACGTTGGCTTGCAGTTGGAGCCGGGCAGCGGATTTTGGATTGTGAAAGCTTTTCAGGTCCGCAGATTTTTGATTTGGTGTCTCTATCATTTTTTTGAGAAACGCGTCTCTATCGAATGGGCCAATGAATTCGAAGGCCGTGAACAGACTGGGCCATCATTGTCGGGCCTCATGCACTGGGGCGAGTAAAAGAGGATCCGGGCCCCACACGCGGATGGACTAGGCTGGGTATGGGTCTTTTGCTTGCTGAGTCTTCCCGAAGAGTACCATTCCTCCAGCACGGCTTCCTCACCTCCGGTGGCTTTTTTGGCGCTGGTGGGCTGGGGGGTGTATTTATCCCCTACTATTTTAGTAGTTTTAGGTAAGATAGGATTGGATTCCTTCTTGGTAAGTTCTTTGCTAGGAAGTTTTGTTCTTCCAGAGCTTCTCTATTGTCGGCTCTGTTCATGACGGATGAGCCTTGGTGCTGCCTTGTATGTGCATGGTGCTCGTTGACGACATCTTTTGCGGGGTTTCGACATTGACGGGTTTGCCCTTGTTGTTTTCATTTGCGTCGGTGTTCGTCTCCTCTGTTGCTCTCTATGTCGGCTATGCCCATGTTGTACCCGATGATGTTGATCTTGCTAGCTATGGTTTGGCGACAGGTATGTGGAGAAGTTTTGGTGGATGTCCACCTTCCTATGTGTTCAGGTTGGTGTTTTCATATCCCCCTGGTGGGTTTCCCGTTCGTCGTCTGGAGTTGGCTGATGAGTCAACTGGTGTCAGATTCCAGCGACGGCGAGGAGATGTCGGCTTGCCTTTGGCTGGTGCATTCAACGAAACTACGACACACCTGGGTTGTGTTTTTCATGGGCTCATTAAACCTTGAAGTTTCTTCGTCGATCCGGAAATCGCCTATGAACCTCGGCTTGTGTCTTCTTCATTGCGGGAGATGAAGGACTAGCTTGCGGCAACATCGGTCGACGACGGCAAAGACCACGAGGTGCTCCTTTCGAGGACTTAGCTGTAATTTTTCTTTTGTCAAGGAGTGCCCTTTATGGGGGCAAGATGTAATCCTTTTCTTATATTAATAAAATCCAACCCTTTCTTAAAAAAAAGACTAGGCTGGCCTGGCTCTGGTGAGGAGCGTCTTTCACCAGAATAGCCAAAGTCTGCTAAAAAAAAGAAAACCCAGAATAGCTAAAGAATTATTTTGCTAAAAAATCAGAATAGCCGAAGAAAGGAAATCAGATTGCTGGACCACTCCAAAAAACAACAATTCTTATATAGAGTCTGAAATAAGCCAAATTTTATTAAAGTTTAACCAAATTTATAGGAAATATTTCTCCAAATATGTTCACTATGGAAATGTATTCTGTAATATATATTTAGTGTCATAAATTTTATTAATTTTTTTACGGGTGTGTTCGGTGTTGGAAGGTGAACGAGAAAAAATCATTAAAGGACACCAAAGTAAAGTCGCATTGAGCCATTGACAGCGATAAAACATTATGTTTTTTATGAGAAATTGGAAGGGCATGATCAGCGTGGCCATCAGTATATGGCCTATTGGGCCTCATGCGCCATGGAGAGTAAGAGAGGATTGCTGCCCGCACGCGGACTGGGCTGTGCTGGCTTTGGTGATTGAGCGGCCTTTCATCGGAATAGAGAAAGAAAGAAGAAAACAAAACTATTCTACCTCTTTAGCACTTGCAATGGTAAGAACCCGTGTTACACTCTCATAAAATCTTGAAATGTGTGCATGTGCTTAGCACTTGATCTAGAGCTAGCTTTTCTCTCTCTTCTATTAAAATATAAATAATATATTATGAACTAGCTCATAAGTCACCATTGGAGTTGCCCTTAAATAATTGTTGTAGGCTTTTTTTTCTTGAACTTTAAAGTCAAATATTTTATTCCCTTTTAAAACAGTTCATTATTATCTCGTCTTGGTTTGGAGTGGTTTTAAAGGTGGTTTTGTACCTTTTTAAGTTAAAAAATGATAAATACCTGATAAGGTTTTTTAACCACATAAATGTCTCTAGCATTTAAAGTTAAAAACCAATAAATAGATTAGGATATGGGAATTTATTAAATTTGATGAAATTTATAAAACACAAAATAAATATTTATGTCTCCAAATTTATTTTTGTATAAAAGTATATTCTATAATGAATTTAATGATATTTATTTATGGTCATATAAACATTAGTACTTTTTATAGAAGTAGTTAATTTGAAATTGTTTCACTTCTAATGTTATTTTCAACAACACACATCTTTACTGTTTCGTCTTGTGGCCCAAGCTCATTGCATCAGAACTTTTAGGGAAGCTTGATTCCCTAGTTGTTCCCTGGTTCCTTGGATGCTTTCAAACGTTTGATCCGGTGATGCCCTTTTCCACCAGCTAACCATCCAACGACAAAAAAGTCTCACCAAGCTAGCTAGATCCATCGGATTCACCTATTGTACTATTATGTTTTCCTTTGGATTTCACTGTTTTATCCAATGAAGTTTTATAGTTACCTTCTTGTGTTTCTCACTTCTCATTCGTGTTGTGTCTATGTTTTGTAGCGACCAATTGTTGGATGTTATTATTATGTTTTAGCAACCGTTGTCTGACACTATAGATTGGCTATAGTACAGTATATATTCCAAATTATAAGTCATTTTTTTCTAAAACATGACTTTTATTGTGTATCTAAACATAGCATATATCTTAGTACGTAGCAAAAACTACGTATCTAGAAAGCCAAAACGTGTTATAATTCGATAAGAAGGAAGTAGAAAGCTTCCTAAGATTAATTGGCCATTTTGTTGATTATCAACACTGAGGTTGCTAGAAGAGGATCAGATTGATAACTGAGGCATAGCCTATATATAAGTTTGCTTGGTGAGAAAAAAACGTTGGTCCCATTCACCCTCCACCCCCATTTGGTTGTTCGATCCTTTTCGATTAGTATGGTACATGATGACAATTCTACAACGTTCCATGAATTTTCTTTTGTCGACAGAGGGGAGTTTAGTAGCTTTGATCAGTTGATTATGAAGCATTAGGGACCTGAGGACCATATGCCTTGTATTAAACTATTCATGCTTAGTATCGATTCTCCATTTATTTTCCCTTAAGCTTCGCAAAAAGGAATTGATAATATGATTTGAAGATTCAGATATTAAATATAGCCACTTATATTGAATAATAAAAAAATTTACCACTATAGGTTTAAGTTATCAACTTCAGGATTAGGATGAGTTTCAGTCACGAAATAGAAGGCAATTTCTAATTTGATATTTAGAATTGTTGGCAAAACATTGAATGTGTTGAGGCATCATATGGTACTTGTCCCTTGGACAAATCTAACAGTGGGCTCCTTTCCTGACTTGAGTGACTTCGTTCCCGTGCCCCTGCCGTTTACTTCGGGTCAAGCTAACTGCGGTCTCCTCTCCTCTGTTCCGGAGAATCCAGCAGACACGGCAGCTTGACCAGAATATAGAAGGACGTACGGCACGCAGCGGACCAAGGCAGATCTAGAGGAGGAGCAAAAGCTTGATGGATGCCACATAGAGCTCACTGGAAAGATAATCAGGAAGAAATTTTGTATTTGAAGGTGGAGTCAATAGTCTTTGAGTATTGACCAATGCCCTAATCAGGAAGAAACTTTCGACCTAGCGCCACATAGTTTCTATGTTTTGTAGTTCACTTTATCCCTACCCCCCCCCCACAAATTTACTTGTTTAGCTTTGATGAAGTTTATACTTTATACTAATAAATACACCAACATGAACAATCTATGAAATATGTCTTGACAATGTATCTATTTGATATTTTTTTTAGCTGTAGATATATATTTTTTCTTAAAAATTAAACTTTATCAAACCAAAAGAAGTTTACCTTATTAGTACAAGACATTATAATTTGGAACCGACAGAGCAATACATAAGTGACGTTTGCATAAAGTGGCAAATGACAAACTGGTAAATGGAACTAGTCGGGTCCACAGTGAAAGGGATGGAACTGGTCGGCCGGGTCAATGCATGGCCCCTCGTATACTCCAAGACATTCTGTTGTTCGACGTCGACCTTTGAATTCCAATGAACAGAACTGTTTAAACGTATACTATATAGCATGTCGATGGGGATCTGAAGACAGGAGGGGAGAACAGTGTAATAAACTGAGGAAGGGTGCTCACAGATGTCTCGCCTTGGCCGTTGATGGCATTGAGTAATGAGTACGGATATCTCTGCTCTATGCCGCCGGCCAACTTGCTGCGCCTCCCGCGTGGTCCATCAAGAAACCATCGGACAGCTTCGAGCTCCATCGACCAGTAAGCATATATTCTTTAAGTTCTCGACATTCGCCTCGTTACTGTGGTTGTGTATATATTGTATTGCTCCAGAAAGAATATTTTACAAGACATGCATGCTTCCTGATGAACAGAGATGGCATTTTATAATGCGGCCTCTATAAATGGTCATTTGGCTTCGAGACAAATACCCGCTCTGTTTATTAATTATTTTTAGAGGAGGTCATTGTAAGATGTCTGTCTCAGATAATCGACTATTAACAAAAGCAGACATCAGAGGAGGTCATTGTAAGGTGTCTGTCTTAGATAATTGACTATCAACAAAGGTAGACGTCCTAAAATATACGTTTCTGTTAATCGACTATATTAACAAAGGCAGATATCCCTAGAAATATGTATCTATTAATAGACTATAGAGACAGACCTGTCTCCAAAATCATTATAAACCAAGGTGGGCATTCTAGGTGTCCACCTTTAGAAATCGACTAACTGAGGTGGTCATTCTTGGGGCTTGCCTCTATTGTAGAGCTTGACGTGATCTACATCTTTGTACTTGACAAAATTTTGATTTGCAATTATTTAAGTCCTAAATTTTGTTTTAGATTTTAGATTCTGAAATTTAAAATTTAAAAGTTTCAAACAACCTAGGATGTTGACATGATCTACACAAAAGTTGTAGTTCTCAATGATCTACATCCTATTATTTACTTTTTTATTTAATGTTATTAAATTTCTAAATGTTTGTTTTATGTTGAAAGCTTTTGAAATTTGAAGTTTAGATATTCCAAATGACATTTGACATTATCACCATCTATAGAAAAATTGTAGTTGTCAACACAATCTACTACTAGTTGACAAGTTTTTGACTCGAAAACATTAGAGTTTCAAATATTGGTTTTTAAATTCTTAGATGTTTAAGATTCAAATTTTTGAAATTTTCAATAGACATACGTTTACCAAAGTTGTAGAGCTTGACAAGATCTAGAATTGTGTAGTTGAAACTTTTTCTTCATTTGAAATCATATATGAGCTGAAATGTTTAATATAATGTCTTATATATACTTATGAATACATGCAGTGCAAATGTTGGAGAGGTGCAATGTATACTGAAGGTTGTGAGTTTGAATACTCTTTTTTGTTTTCTGAAAAACTAATAGAGGCGAACAATGTTAATCGATTTTACAGAGGTGGGCATGCCGACCGTCTATGTAAATAGTCATTAATATAGACTAGGTAGAAACGATCGGCTTGTCCGCCTCTGTAAATGAAAAATGCCTATCTCTAGAATTATTCTCAGCACAATGGTATTGTTCGTAGTCATGATGAAAATTCATTAGTTTACATTACAACAATCATCCATGCATGTCCCTATAGAAAAGAAATACATGGTTTGGTAGTGGATTCGAAACTAGTTAGATGACAACATTTGTTTTACTGGTCACAGTCTGTTTGCACACACACAATATATAGTCACTTATGGCATGTTCATAAATTGGAACCATCTTCGAAAGTGAGCCTAGCTGAATTAGTTAGGTGGGATCATGTAGATTTGAGTCCTCTTCAACCTAAGTTTGTGCCTACTCCAAATTGAAAAACCATATAGTTACTCCTCGATTGGTCTAAGTTTTTAAATTGGGTAATAGTTATTATGGCACATTGTAAAAAATCGGGAAGACGGTGTATGCATTTAATAAAAAGTGAATTACTCTATTTTAAAAAAAACTTTGTCCTAAATCAAACCATCTTAAATTTAATAACATAATATAAAATATATCAATATTATGCCACTAAATAAGTATCGTTAGATTCATCATGAAATATATTTTTGTTTGTGTACCTACTGTATGATATACTAGTAGAAATCTGCCAAACTTAAGTTAGTTTATATAAAATGTTGATACTTTTCTCTAAAGTTTGCCAAACTTACGTCTAACTTATAAAGTTATAATGAACCTAGAGTTATATTTTTTGATAGGCCAGTCGACCATAGTATTCTATTTTTACTATTAACTCTTGCTACTTCGTGAACTAGAATGTTATAAGACAACTAACCAAAATTATCTTGGCTATCTTTCAAGTTTCAACTAAAGCTATAGGGTCCTAGGTACTTCGGTCACTAGTTACTCCATATGCCTTTCATATTTATTGTTTTCCCCTTAGCATGACCCCATCATGTGTCAGCAATATGTATTTAGTTGAAACTTTGGCTATAGTAAACTAGTTGCACTTTGTCTAGTTGGAGATAGCTAGCCCTGTGCTATGACTTCATGAATCTAGATTTTAGCTTTCTAATTTTGATCTTTTTAGGTATTGCACTTTTTTCCTCCCCGTGTTAAGTTGAAACTTTCTTTTAGCATTTTTGTAAAATATGAATTTAGATCCTAGACTGCACTTTGATTACTTGAATGGCGTAACCATAAATTTCTTCGTACAATGCACAAGATATTAATTTTCTTCTATCAAAATATGCGTAGTGGATTAAAATATAATAAAAGATGTTATAAGGTTTCACTTAAAATGTAAAAATTTACCTAAAGGAACAACTTAAATATTTTTTTGTACGACTTAAAATTAGATGTCATAGAGTATTAATATAATTTAAATATATTGTTAGTGTTATTGTTTGTGTTTTGCTAAGGAAGCACTTTAACGATTTGTGTACTATGAAAAATATATAGTTATACCTCGTGCATGTATACTTGCTTCGCATGCATGTTGCCAAACAATTTGTATGCATACTCCAAAATATATTATGTGGATAATTTAAATGTAAAATTTAAGGGGCTCTTTTAGTTTATTTCTAATAATAGAAGAGGTGGGTAATTAAGATGCAAATTCAAAATTTACTTTACATAACCTTTCCTAATGAAAAAGATGAGTATTAAGGTAAATTTTGGGAGTCAATGCTGATTATGTGTCATAATAGCAAATGTTGTTAAGTTGGATGAAAATTTAGGACATTAGTTTTGTTTGTTTTAGACAATGCCAGAGGTGGGCAGTTTGGAATAAATTAGATAAAATTTATTTTATTATTTTTGCTAAATTAGTGTCTATCAAATCGCTAGCGGTATGTTTTCTTTGTTTTTAGAATTTATAGGATTCATGACATTACAACACATAATATGCAACAAGTGCAGACATATTCTAAGTTAAGGTTTCAATTAAAATATATTGAAGACAAGTAAAGGTGCAATGGAAAGGGGAAAACTGTGAGCAATTTTATCACATCATGAGATCTATTATGTTAGAAAATGAACAAACAAAGATAGCAGAGATATGGAATTTTGATTACTTGTGTATATTAAATTCATCTATGAACATTTATACTTGTTTCTCATAAGATTTTAGCTTATATAAGAGCATAGGTTGATAGACTAGTTAGTATTAGTAATAGTATGTAACACTTATCTTCTTTCACTTTTTATTTGTGCATATAACCAGGATCCATATTCAACCGGCATATATAACAAGACTACCTATGAATATGATGGTTCCTGCAATCCAAGTACAGTTTCTCTTAGTGCTGATGGCTTCTTGTACACATATTGCCATGTGTTCGTTCAGCGGAAACTACAAAGATAGTCTGTCACTACTGGAGTTCAAAAGGACAATCAGTGATCCAAATGAAGCCTTAATTTCTTGGAGTGACAGCACTAACTTCTGTAGCTGGGAAGGTGTCTTATGCAGTGTCAAACACCCACATCGTGTCAGTTCTCTGAATCTCACAAACAAATATTTGATTGGGCAAATATCTCCATCACTTGGCAACCTAACATTCCTAGAAGTCCTAATATTGTCGGCGAATTCTTTTTCTGGGGAGATCCCTGAAAACCTTGGTCACCTTCATCACCTCCAAATTCTCAAACTGAATGACAACACGCTACAGGGGGGATTCTCAAGCCTTGCAAATTGTTCAAAACTCACGGAGCTATGGCAGAGTAAGAACAAACTAGCTGGGCAGATTCCTGCAGACTTGCCTAATGGCCTCCAAAAGGTGATTCTTGCAGCTAATAATCTTACTGGAACCATCCCTGCTTCTCTTGCCAATATCACATTGCTAAAGAATTTTACTTGCATGAATAGTAAGATCGAGGGCAGCATCCCAAATGAGTTTGCAAGCCTGCATGGGCTGCAACAGCTGCAGCTTGGCAACAATAACTTGTCAGGTGGTTTCCCAAAGCTCGTTCTGAATCTCTCTAATCTAGTTGTGTTTAGCATTTCTTCCAACGGCCTAAGCGGAGATTTACCAACAAACCTTGGTCTATCTGTGCCCAACCTGAAATATATGTCTCTAGGTGGCAACTTCTTTCATGGGCATATTCCATCATCAATAACAAATGCTTCTGAGCTGAACATTCTTGATATGTCAAGAAATAAGCTCACTGGGGTGATTCCTAGCTCAATCGGCAAACTTCAGAAGCTGTATGCACTAAGTCTCGAGTTCAACAAACTCCAAGCAAGGAACAAGCAAGACTAGAAGTTTATGGACAGCTTGGCTAATTCCACAGAGCTACAAGTTTTCACAGTTCTCAGTAATCATCTCAAAGGCAATGTGCCAAATTCATTAGCTAACCTTTCCAGCCAACTCTGGTTCCTGTACTTGTCAAAAAACCAACTGTCAGGATGTCTTCCTTCTGGTATAGCAAAGTTTCATAGTCTGGTAGGCATAGAAATGGGTATGAATCGTTTTACAGGTGTGATTCCAGAATGGGTTGGAACCCTGAAATACCTGCAGAGATTAACATTAGGTTACAATCTCTTTACAGGACTCATTCCATCATCGCTTTCTAATTTGTCCAATTTAAATGTACTCCATCTAGCATCGAACCAGCTGGATGGGCACATACCCCGAAGCCTAGGAAACCTCCAAACACTTGAAAAGTTGTATATTTCCAACAATAATCTTCATGGCACCATGCCAAAGGAGCTCTTCAGAATTCCAACCTTGCTGACGATCAAATTATATTCCAACAACCTAGATGGACCACTTCATCCAGATATTGGCAATGCCAAACAACTCACATATTTGGATATTTCATCAAACAGTCTATCTGGAGAAATCCCTAACACTTTGGGTAACTATGAAAGTTTGGAAGATATCAAGATGGACCATAATGTTTTCAGTGGAAGCATACCCACTTCATTAGGCAATATAAATAACCTACAAATTCTCAACTTGTCTCACAACCACCTGGTTGGATCAATACCAGTATCTTTTGGAAGCCTGAAATTTCTTCAGCAACTAGATTTGTCATTCAACCAACTAGAGGGTGAGGTCCCAACAGCTGGAATATTCAGAAAATTAACTTCACTATGGTTTGATGGAAACATAGGCCTCTGTGGAGGGGAACCGGCCATGCACCTACGCCTCTGTCCTGCAATGCATTTGAATTCAGCAAAGCACAAGCATTTTACTGTTCTGAAAGTCTTGATCCCATTAACCTGCATTGTATCACTTGTGATTGTCATATTTGTAATGTTGTGCTCGAGAGGAAAACGAAAGAAAGAAAATGTATCTTTGCCTTCATTTCATAGAAGGTTCCCCAAACTTTCTTACAATGATCTTGCAAGATCAACAGAGGGGTTCTCCACATCCAAATTAATTGGCAAAGGAAGATATTCTTCTGTATACCAAGGAAGTTTGTTTGGAGACAGAATCATTGTTGCTATCAAAGTTTTCAGCCTAGAGACAAAAGGAGCACAAAAGAGCTTCATTGCAGAATGTAATGCTCTAAGAAATGCATGGCATCGCAATCTAGTCCCTATCCTGACTGCTTGCTCAAGTATTGATTCAAAGGGAAATGATTTCAAAGCTATAATTTATAAGTTCATGCCACAAGGTGATTTGCATACTTTGTTGCACTCGGTTCCAGGTGATGGGAGCACTTCAACTCTGAGCCACATTACATTGGCTCAAAGGTTAAGTATTGTAGTTGATATCGCAGATGCATTGGAATACCTCCATCATAACAACCAAGGAACTATTGTTCATTGTGATCTGAAGCCTAGCAACATTCTTTTGGATGAGAATATGGTAGCACATGTTGGAGACTTTGGTCTTGCGATGTTTAAAGTTGATTCTGTAACGTCATCTTTTGGCGATTCACTTTCGGCTTCTTCAATTGTTATAAAGGGGACAATTGGCTACGTTGCTCCAGGTAATGTTAACTCCGATACACACTGCATCTTTATGTCATGCGATGTATTATCTTTGGAATATGTACTGTATGTTGGAATGCCAAATTGTGAGCTTGTTGATTTTGGACTCATGCAACTATGCTTCTCACAAATATGAGCATGTCTAACATTGTAATCATGATGTCTTATGGATAGATTTCATAGGGGGAAGCATAGCGGTGGTTCCCATATTTAAGGCTAGGGTGGTCTAGCTTTGTATATGTTCATAATTAGTAGCACGATTATAAGAGCCAACATATCGAAAGAGAACAATATGTTGAGCAGACTAATAACATCTTGCAAACACAATAAAGTCCAAAGTTAGCCAAAATAGTACAACACCTACAATTAAAAGGTGACTAAGTACCGCATTTCATACTTTCCAAAGCCCACGGAATTCTTAATTATATTGTCTTTGTTCACTTCGAAGAAAATATATCTGTTAACAAGCATGACTGGAAAAATGAATTAAAAAGACTACAATCTGTTCCCATGATGGTTAAAAATAATCGACGTATCAATTCCTCATACCATATTCTTGTATTCACCATTCTCATTCCATTCGAAACATATAATCTAAAAGATCTAAAAGGCACATGGTAGCAACTGTGACCTGGTCATTAATTGGCAAGTGCCCTTATGCGCGCTGTCAGATGGGCTAACTGGTCATCGCTGTCCCCTGTGTCCTGTGAAGCAACGGCAGCGGCCAGGCAGCCAAGGACGGCGGCAGCGCGATGGGTGCAGCCAAATGGGAGGCCCGGCTGCCGCTGCACTCTGCCGCGGCCGGCCGCAAGGCCTCACGGCGGAATCGGGTGGATGGATAGATGCGAGTGGCCGACTGTCAGTGCGTACGTTGGTGGTGAATCAGGGAGAAAAGTGGGCCGTTTGCTTTTATTCATACCTGTTCATGGGCCGGCTAATTCCATTCCCACACTGTGCGCTCTATGGCCCACCAGTGCCACACCCACACATCCGCACAAAAAAAAAACATGGCTATGGGCGGTGGCATAATGTCAATGAGCTCAGAGTGACTGGTGTTGTGGTTTTGCAAGGAGTGTCATAGTCATGTCGTATTTAGGTTGTAGACTTTCGCTAAACCTTAATTATATTATCAATAGATATTACATCTCGCTCTGGAATCATCTATAATCTTGCGTGCACCATCGCATTACATGTATACATAGATGCAACTATATACAACTATATTATATCTCGCTTTGGAATCATCTATAATCTTGCGTGCACCATAGTTGCTTTCACATGCTTATTTCTCTGACAATATACAATCTGCAGAGTGTGCAACAGGCAGAGAAGTTACAATCGCTGGGGATGTTTACAGCTTTGGAATTGTTCTCCTTGAAATAATCTTACGGAGGATGCCAATGGATGACATGTTCAAGGATGGACTGAATATTGTTAAATTTATTGAGATGAACTTTCCTGAAAGTATATTAAGGATTATTGATCCTGACCTACTAGAAGATGAGCGTGATGTCTCACAAGTAACTTCAGTAGCCATGAAGATGAATGAGAACAGCTTGGAATGTATACTCCAAGTGCTAAAGGTTGGCCTTTGCTGTGCCAACCCATCCCCAAATGAGTGCATGGACATGCATGGAGTGGCAGCAAGGCTGCACGGAATAAAGGAAGCTTATCTGAGAGGAAACTGAGGCTACATTAGGCATGCAGTTAACTGCCAGTTTCAATCTGATTGTCGTGTATATAAAGTTTTGCGGCACAAATAAATAACCTTTTGTAATGATGCTGCGGAGCTTCCATCATTGCCAATTTCTGGCTTTTTACGACAATGATGTTGACACTTGAGATGTGTTTTCTGTAAAAGAGGAGGATTCCTAGCAACTACAATCCATAACACAGACTGTGTTTTCTATTGTATCGACATTTATATATAATTATATTGCACTCACCATACAAACAACTATCTAAGTGGATGCACGTTAGTCAAACATCTTATAATTTGTCTAGTTTATTGAGGCAACTATTTTGATGGGTACATATTGGTCTAACATCTTATAATCTGTTTAATTAGATGTGAGAACTTGGCTCGTTAATGCATTTATGGTCCAAACACATGTCTTGGATGTCATTGGGAGTTACTACATCATTTAAGGTGTTCAAAGTGCATCTAGGTCCCTAGTGCTTCAAATTTTATTAAATTTAACAAAGTTTAGAGAAAATGTTTCTCCAGATATCTTCACTATAATCTATTATAAAATAATTGTAATTTAGACACATATCAATTAAGCTAATATGGTTGTATGTGGAATATATTTGTATAGTACTCTTGGTCATGGAGGGAGATAATTATGTGTTGCATTTCTGCTGTAGGGAAGTGCACCGAAGAGCATCCTCTAAGTTGGAGAGTAGAAACGTAGCATGGTGGTCTATAGAATCAATTTTTATCTCTCACCCTATGAATTTAAAATAGACTTATTCCTAAACTTTAGAAATTTGTGGAGTGTAAAATTTTAGGCCAAATAGTCTTAGTCCATTAAGTATATTCTAATTCTCTAAAATAAAAGGATCCAAACGGCCCCTTACAGATGTGTTCGAACGCGAAAGAGAAAAATTCGTTAAAGGACACTAATCGAAGTCACATTGGCAGAGACAAAAGTCAAATTGGCTAGTGAACACTCTGTTTCTTGACAAATTTGATGAAACAATACACTAACTAAAATGTTTGTTTCTAGTTGGAGAGGAGAGAAGAATTTCCAAAACAATAACTAGTGACCCTAAGGTCTGGTGTGATGGGGAAGAAGGCCTTCGTGGCGTTCGGGAGGATGGTACCGTGCTGAACCACATCTGCTCTAACGAATGCGCACCCCACTCAACTCCTCTGCGTGCCTTCATGGGTGTACCCACATGCCACATGCTTTGTACCTCAAGCCGCCACTCTTGGGCCAAGCACTGGACTGCGCCGTACGCCCGCCATGGCCCTCGTGCCACCACCGTCGCGAGCCTGGGTCTCACATTGCCCCCCGCATTGCTTAGGTTGCCAGGTCTCATGTTACTCATGCCCCACGCCTAACGTGTGCGGTTAGCCCCAACACCTCGCATCTTGTGCCCACACCCCACCTCGGACAGTTGTGTTGCATGCCAAGGCATGCTTGTTGTACCGTGACAACACACCGTCGCCTCGCCATCATAACCTTGTCTCTGGCCAACCGCTGCCGCATCACAGCCCTACCGCACGCCTGCCACCATTGGGCTTCTGCCACCACCTGCCCGGCAGTGCCGCACCTGCCACCACAGGGCCGCTAATAGTAGACTTATAATAAAGATATATTTTATATTAAGGGTATGTACAATCTATTGACAGGGTGTTGTCTATGAGTTCTTACCGAAATATGGATTTCAACCTTGAACTCTAAAACCGGATAACTTTGGCCCTTCAACTCTTGAAACCGTTCAATTTTCAACCTTGAACTAGTTTTTAGGTGGTTTTGTGTATGAATAGTAACTTTCGATATTTTCTAGAACTCTTTTAGAAATCCAAACTTATATATTCTATGAATTTTAAGGGTATTCAGATGGCAATATAAAATCTCAAAAATTCATGTTTTTGCTTCATTTGAACTCTAGTTAATTTTGGTATCTTTATTCAACATATGTTAATGGACAAAAATTGAGTTGCTTTACAAATGTTAAATTTAAGCTAAATTTCAAATGATAACAATTTGCAAAGCAACTTCATTTTTTGCCCCTGTAACATGGGTTGAACAAATATGCCAAAATTAACGCAGTGCCCATAGATAGCGATGCGTCGTCTGGCGCCTACCCAAGGTGGGTGACGCTCCAGCAGGACATGAAGATGGAGGTCGAGGGCTCCTCTTGCTCCAGGTCTGGCGCCACCGCTGGTACGAAACTGGCAGCCGCCCGCACCAGCACCGGCCACCTGATCCAAGTCTCCCTCCACCTCACAGAGCCACCAGGGGTTTCATGTGTCTGCCTTCAGATTCCTGACGAATGCGATGGAATCTAGGGTCGTCGTGGCGCATGGCGACTCCGTGCTCATCCACGTCATGGCGCCATGGTGAGGACGACGTGGTCGTGGTAGGGCAGGTTGAGAGTGTGTTGGCAGCAGGCCGAGACACACCGGAGCTGATGAGGGAGGCACCTCTCCCTGTTCCGTTCTGGTGAGTGCAGCGTCAAGCGTGTGCAGATCAGGTTCTGTGTCGCCAGTCAAGTGCCAGGGGAATTTCCTTTGTCGAATGCCGCCGTCCCTGTCGGTGACGGGCTACTCTGCTGGGTCGACATACGGGGGCTCGGTGTCGTGCTCTGTGACGTGTTCGAGGAGACACCCAGGCTGTAGTATCTACCACTCCCCGCGGAAAACATATGGGGGCCGCCATCAAACCGGAACGTGTGTGCCATTGCTGGAGGCAACACACTCAGTTCGTCAACCCGAACGTTCTCGCCACGCCTACACCATCCACACCTGGACAATGAGGATTGGCAATGACGATGACATGGAGTGGGTGAAGGACGGCATGGTTGATGCCACCGAGCTCTGGGCGCTCGCTCGACTCCTACAAGGGCCTCCGGAGCTTCCCACTTGACCATCCCATCATGAGCATCGACGATCCTGACCTCATTTGCTTTTGGTTGCATGAGAACCCAGTCGGTAGATCTGCTAATGGTCAACACAAGAAGCAAAACAATACATTCTGTCTCACGCTATGAAGATGGGTTGTTAGGCATGAGAGATGTTAATCTGATCCCCAGCAACATATCGTATTTCTTCAATTCTGATCAAAGTTGTGGTAGTGCTGGTACATTGACAGGACAAAGGCAGAAGGGCATTGATACGCCACCGCCGGCCATGGTTGACAATGATGAGCAGCTAACAAGAATCAAGAGGCGACATGCAAGCATCACTACCGATCGAACGGTGCAACCAGCTTCTATCGATGAGCCTTCTGTGCAAGCATCAGAAATCTTCGAGGCATTTCAAGAGATACCTAGCTATGGATTGGATCATGATGAGATGATAAAAGCATACAATATTCTTAGCTGTGACAACTGCCTCCAGTTCAGATCTTTTATAAGGTTACCAAAGGTTGTGAGGAAGGATTGGTTGTTGATGGAGATTAAGGCCAACGAAAAATGATCCCTGAACACTTTGTTTATTAATTTATCCCCAAAACAATGTTCCTATGATCGGTCAAGATGTGTGTGAAGTACAGGGAAGTGTTGCGTTTTGTCTCAAAATCGACTAGGAATAGCTATGTTAAGTGTGATTTATTTTCGTTGTAGCACAATGCGTTCTGATGTTCATTTTGGATTTCTGCTCATTTATCAATTGAAGTGTTTGTCGAATACTACCTAACACATCATAGTAAAATCTATGTCTGCGGGAGGGATTGGCGCTTACTGAGCCATTCTCTAATGGCCTTTCGAATCATGGGTCCACGTTAGCGTCCACCCGCTCCATCTGCTCTTTATGCATGGGTTTCGTATTGGCGGTATATTGCTTTTTTGTTAGCTAAGCCTTTCCAGTAGTGGTGTGTTTTTGTTAAGCCTTACAATAGCGGTCCACCAGCAGGGTAAGCTCCAGCATGTCTTCTTCCGCACAGTTTGCCTCCCAGCTTCATGCTCACTTTGTCGTGTTTTTCACCGCCTCTGCTCCGCTTCCTATTTCTTCGTCGGTAGCGTCCCTCGATTTCCATCTTTGCATCATCGATTGGTGCTGTGGCTAGCGTGTTCAGGTTGTCTGGTTCGGATTTTTGGTTCTCTCTCACTATTTTTAGCTATTCTTTATCCTCTTTTGGTCCTGTCCTTTGCTATTTTATTTTACACCTCCTGTAGGATTGGGGATTCATTGATAACAGAGATGTACTCTCTCATACTGATTCATCAGGTCTCTCTCTACTCTCTTTCTCCTCTTCTATATGCATCTGATGACTGTCTATGATTTGTTTGTGCATCTAGGAGTCTAGGATCTCCGTGACGACAGCCCACAAGGTCCTGTGCCATCATCCGCCTCTGGCATGAAGTAGCCCACTATGCTGGCCGAAGCAATCGGGGCAGCTGGTACTCGCGAATTGGTGGTGGTTCCACCGATTGTCCATCCTCTGTTCTTTCTTTTTTCTATGGCCCTGTATCCAGGAGGTGAATGTGAAAACACATGTGTAACCGTGGCTTGCTCTCCGTGAGAATGAGGCAAAAATAAGCACTTTGGTGTTCACATTAAGACTGATCACGATGACTGCGCAATCAACTTTTATGGCTGCTTTTATCTCATTCCCAAATTTCCCAATCTATTATGCAAACATTTTCATTTTTTTGTCCGTGGCTTTGCTCTCCTCTTTTCATACCTACACTACTTTAGCATATGTTGTGCGCCCTATACTTTATGCACTATAGGCTGATCCTATTGTTTTGTGTGTGAAGTTTTTGTCACAAACTGTTATCAAGGCGCTCCTTTGCCTCTGTGATTTCACCATTGTATTGACCTGGGATCTAATTTCGTGAAGCATTTGGTTATCAGAACTTCTCAATTTGCAGTCAAAGTTTTGCGTTATGTGATACCGCCCTTGAGTCAAATGAAAGTTGAGGCCTTAACACATTCATTAGTTAGTTTTAATGGATCTATTCTGATTATTGTCTTTTACTAAAATGAGCTTATTTCTTTGGGAATTTGGTGATTCTACCCCTAGAGCAAAGCCCAATGGTGATTTTACCCATTCTTATTTTAACTTTGTGTTTTTCCCTCGTCTTTTTAGTGAAGCCACCGTCTATCCCTCATTTGCGACACCCTTGGTAATATTTGGATTAAACAGCTAATAAAAGAAAATAAAAAGCAGGTGCATGAATAGATAGGAATTCCCCTGTGCCTATCTTATTCGGCAGTCGCGACACGGCCTCACTGCGTCAGAAAGTAGGGTTCCGGCGGCGCTGCTCCTAGCGGTGTGGATCCTGGTGGCGGTGCTCTCTCTCTCTGCGCCGCCCTCCCTCTCTCTCCGCCCTCCTCAGCTCATGCTGGCGGGGTTAGGGCAGCCGCGCGGGTGGCCTCCGCATGATTGCTGCCCTGACGCCTAGTCCCACCTCCCCTGGCTATTGCTGGTGGCCTTGACCTACACCCCTGCCTCCAACATGCTTGACAACTACCATGGAAGAGCCAAGGTATTTCACCAATTTCTGAGCTACTACCATTAGGTAGAAATCATGTGGAGAGCATCTTATGACTATTACCTGAAAGGGGAAAAGCATCGCTAAATTATTCTATGTTGGATCTCCTTTCGTTGTAACCATGGAGCAAAGCTGTACATGGTAAACCCTGTTCGGGCATCCCAATGGTGCCCTGGCTAGTGTGGCCGGTGGCTAGGACCACAGCGCCCTTACTTGCATGGCCGGTGGTCAGCCCCGCAACTCCAGGCAGCCACCTTGCTTTGCCGCGACACGCGTGGATCCGTTGTTGTCCCACACTAGTATAAAAAGTACATCAGTAACGCCCCCTTTTCCAACAGAGGCAACTAACATAGCAAGCCACCTCTAAACTCACAGGGCAGCACTGTAGCTTCGCAACTGCACCTGATCATATATATTTAGAGTCCGTTCTATAAAGAAAGCCGCCTCTGAAGATAGCGGGCTATAACACCCTGGTGTTAAGCATGCATTATCTTGCATATCATGAGCATGATCATCTCATTTGCATGGTCATTTATTTACATGAAATGATAAAATGAAAATGTGCTTACCTTGATTTGAACTAGAGCTATGTGATAGGTTGATTGTTTGGGGTTGAGTGTTAAAAGAAGTTTGTAGAGAAAATTATTTGGAGCAAAACTTATTTTGGGGTCATTTCATGAAAAGGCTTAGAAGTGGGTCAAAAATATCAAAAACAGTTTATAAAAATGATTTTCTTTTAATTTTAAATCCCCATTTTTGAAATTCAAATTCTAGGCAGAATTAGGCTTTGATGTTTAAAAGTGAAATGTTCTACTCATCAAAAGAAACATTTCATCTTTTACAAGTTTTTTAAAATTCGGATTATTTTGGAAAATATGGGGTTAATCAAGTGGGACCCACCGGCCAGTCTCTTCTTCCTCCTCTCTTCTTCCTCGCAACGCTGTCTGTGCCAACGCCGGCCGCGTGGCGTCCGTACGCCGGGCCGCTACCGCTGTTCGCTGTCCGCCCCGCGCAGGCCTGCGCACGCCCGCGCTCGCCTGGCCCTACCGCTCGCCCACGCGCCCTCGGCCGACCCCGCATGCTCACCACACGCTCGCCGATGCTCGACGCCGCGCTCCGCTTGTCCGAGCCCGAGCGGCCACTGCAAGCTGTCCCGACCACGTCATTCTCTCGCTCCCTCTCTTCTCCATCGCCAGACGCTCTCTCGCCCCTCCTTTCCCTCACCAGAGTCCGAGCGCGCCGCGGAGTCCGCCATTGCCACCGCCGTGAGCTCGCACCCCCACCGCACCTCATAACCTCTTCACTTTTTGCCCAGAACTCGCCAGAATCTCCGCCTCGATGCGAGCCACGTCCTGCGCACCTTTCCTGCCCTCGAGCCCCAAGGTAGAGGTCAAATTGACCCGTTTCCCTTTCGTCGGTCATGGCCGCCAGACCGCCGCGCGGTCCACCATGGCCAGCAACCTCTCTCTCCCTTAATTAGCTTGCGCATCGTGACCGCCTGCTCGAGTAGCGTAGGTTGGTATAGCTAATGGGACTGATTAGGGTTCGAGTCCGTCGGATTTTGGCCGTCCACCGTCGCGGGTCACGCCGCCGCTCGCCGGCGTGCAGCACCGTTGTCGTTTTGGCCGATGTCTCGTCTCTTTGACTAGCTAATCCAAGTCACCTTGGTCTGCTGGAGCTGGTAGGCTAGTTCTCACGCTCCGCCGTGGCCCGAGATGGCCGGCGCACCGCCGACCATCGCCGCCGTCCGTCGTCGCGCGTGGCCGCCGGTCAAAACCTCGCTCATAGCTTGCATCTTGTACACCAATGTGTTCGCGTTGACGAGCTGAGTCTTTCGGTAGCCGTAGCTCAGCCGGAGACCTCGCCGTCGGCGAGGAATCCCGACGCCGATGACCATTCCCCGCCGTGTGGACCACGGGCATCGTTTGCGTTCTTTGTCGGACTTAAATGCAAAGTAACCAGACATAGTGAGTTTCTTTTTAGGGCTCAGTTATTTTCTGAAAAATCCAGGGTTCCCGCTGCAAAACCATCTTCTTTATCGGTTTTAAAGAAAATGAATTCCAGATTTTTGTAAAAGCTTTGAAAAATCATAACTTCCTTATTTTTAGTCCAAATGAGTTGGTTCAACTTGCAGTATTTTTTTTATGAGAAGATCTATGCATGAAAAATATAAAATGTGGATTTTTTGATACTTTTCTGTATAGATTTATTTATCTCTATTAATTGCTTTTATCTTAGAAAATGCATAAGTAATTCTCTGTTGTTTAGAAAAATGTGAGACCAAGTTTGTTAGTCTTCTTATGTCATGCTCTATCTGTGAAAAATATTGTGAGGGTATGTCATATGTAAATATTGCTTTGTCTAGTTATGGTGCCTATTTTCATTAGATGATAAATAATTCATAATAAATAATATATAAGGAATTTGTGCATGAAACTTTTTGGAGGATGTTTTTATGTCAATCTAGAGCTAATGATATTCTGAGATCTGTTGTTTGACATTTTTCTATATATAAAGTATTTTATGCCCTGTGAATTATGCTGCCTTGTCATTTTTGTGTAGGATAAATTACTTACTGTTTTGACCTAAAAATTTTATGGTAGTCTTTATTGGGTATGCTTAAGCTCTTATAATTTTTACAAAATTTTCTGAGTAGTCTAAAGTCATGTTGTAGTTATACCCTGATTTCTTGTAATAATAAATAATGCTTTAAAGTTGTTATTTCATGTGTGTGAAAATGATTTTTATGATATTTGTGATGTGTATAATCTGTATTGGTTTTAGTTCAGTAGAGGGTAGAATGCAAAACAATGGTTGTTTATAGTTTCTTATAGTGTGCAAGTAATTGTAATGCGAGGCTTGTTTAAGATTTGTCGGTAGAATGGAATGATGATGACATGTGCTTATCATACATGTTTTTAAAATCATATCATTTATCTTAGCTGAAACATTTATTCACCATCAACATCAGCATTGTATTTCTATGTATACATGGTATTCATACGCACTATGCATCATACAGGATCGTCAGAGCTCGAAACGGTAGTTCCCGGAGTACAAGAAGAGGGAGGCCAGCAGGAAGCTTTGGTGCGGGAAGTAGCAGCAAAAGAGGATCCCAAAGCTGATCTTCCAGAGTATTCTGACCATCAGCCAAGCTCTTTCCTGAAAGGCAAGCCCCGGAGCATTCTCCCTGTGGTTTGCAAAATATCTAACTTGAGTCCTTTACTTATTTCATGCATTAAGTTATAGGCGTTGTTTTATACCATTGCTGCATTATTATATTCCTTGCCACTGTATATCCTTCAACCCTGTTAGGTTCAGGTACGAATATTTGCTTAGCCCTGCTTTAACTAGATCGGTAGAAGTCGGGTGATTTCCTGTCATCCGCGAGTTATAGGTGATGACTCAGAATGGTTGAATACATTGTTATCTTGGATAACCATGTGGAGATAATAAATCGAGACCAGGTAGGATTGGTGTTGAGACTGAACTGGAGGTTCGGTGTGGTTATCCCGTCTGTGTCGAACTAGGACCCCGTCCGTTGTACGTCCTCAAGTCATATTGAATTTATGCCTCACATTTAGCTGGAAGGATAAGTCGTTCCGACCGCGAAGCCTAATTTTGATTTAGACCAGGAGTCGACCTGCTGTACGCATCGTATTGGTGAAGATGGGGGACCACGGGTTACACAGAGAGTAAGTCTCTGAATAAGGCAGCCGGGCGGTTCCTGGATACGATGGTACCTGTTGATGCCACGCTTTTCCTGAATTGAATGTCGGTGATCTGTAGCTCACCATGGCTGGTGAGTGTGGTTTGTGTGAGAAATACCCGCCAGCTGGTTAGTAATCGATTATAATCGCCATCGTTCCTGGACAGTGAACACTTGACTTGAGCAGCGGAATCGTAGTAAGAACTTGAACAAGAGATGAGATGGTTGAGCTGTTGAGATTGAAAGATACTCAACCGGAAATTGATTACTATTCTTGTTGAATAATTATTACCATGCTTGTTTAGTACAGGTGCTAATATAGCATGATAAGGTTAATCAGATTAAAATACATTGCTAGAAGGTTCTTAATAAGTGTTTCCTTAATACCAGCTTTTTCGCAATTAAATGAGTCAGCTGTCCTACTTTTACAGCCTTGCATACTCCTTAGAGTCAATTTATTTTTAGTTTATGATGGGTAAGTCTAGCTGAGTACATTCTCGTACTCAGAGTTTTATTTCCCATGTTTTTGCAGATGGTGAGATGTTTTATGGCTATTGTCAGAACTGCTTCTATCCCGCCTTGGGAGATGACTAGACCTTGGGCATGGTCACTCTTCTCTACTCAATGCTTTTGTTGGATGTTGATCAAGAACCTGGCACTGTGTTTGAACTAAGTGTGTGTGTGGATCAAGAACCTGGAACTTGGTTGTAATAACTTATTTCGAACTCCGATGTTTTAAACTATGTGCGAACTTTGTACGTTGTGAATGGTGAACGCTAAACTCATTACGATCTTGGTCGTGCTGGAAATGTTTAAAATTCTTTGAGATTTCGGTATGACTACCGGGTTTATTAGGTCTCAATCATGTAGTTTGCCGTCCTAATGGCGAATTATGTGCTTGTGCTCTAATAAATTGGTCGGTTCTGCCACACGGACTTTCAGAGACGGTTGGGTTAAGTCAGCCGCTTTTGAAGTATATTTTTCTAAGGTGGTTCTATTATGTCAACCGATTTTGAAGATTACGTTTCTTGATGCGGTTCTCTTAATCTAACCGCCTCTGACAACCGATCTTCAGGAGTGGTTCCATTATGTAAATGTCAATTATGTAAATGTCAATGAACCATCGGGCCGTCAAAAATTCTCGCTCCCTGGATGAACAACAATATAACTTCGGTTAGCAGTTTAGATACATGGTTGTGTGGACACTTTAAACGAATTTTCTGTCTTCATAAAGTTATATATTATTCTTTTAGTTATTAACATTGCTCTTGACTTTGGCAGTGATTGAGCTGAGTGATATTGCTTTTGCTGTAGGTTCCTTCCAAGGCTATTTTCATGTGCAGTTTTCCTTTTCTATTTATGACGACTCCAGGTATAGGTATTAACATTTCTGTTATACAGATTGACTCAATACCAGCAGTTTTTGGCGTCACAAGGGATCCACTTATAATACTATCATCAAATATTTTTGCTATTGTTGGTAAATATTCTGCCTTTTTATGTTGCAATCTTAAATTTTCTTTATTCTTGATCTAAAGCTTGTGTGTGATACAATTTCTGCATTTCTAGACAACGTTAAGAACTAACTTGATCTAAACATTGTTATGTCAGGTTTGCGGTCACTTTATGTACTCATTTCTGAAAGCATGAGTAAATTGGGGTATCTACAGGTGAAAAATCTAAAGTCCACTTTCTTTTCTGAAAGTATGAGTGAATTGGAGTATCTACATGTGAGTGTGTATTTTGTTTATTTGGACTGCATAGAAATTTCATTGTACCACAAAGTTAGAAATTGATCATTATTTTCTTTGAACAACGCCTGCAGATACTATGTTAGAGAATGAAGGTGTGCAACCACCACACATCCCAAGTTTGACTTCGCACTCCAAGTGTGGATCATTTTCCTTAATTTTTTAGGTGCAAGCACAGATAATTAGTATTTTGTAATGTTCAAATTGTTGTACAAATACTTGTTGAACATGTGTGTATATAATAATAGATATAGTCAACAAGGCTATTGGTATGTATTTATGGAGTGAATTTTAATCATTTGTAATTGAGTGACAATTTTCAAATATGGCAGCATTTTTCAAATTCAAAAATATGGCTGCATTTTTCAAATTCAAAAATATGGCGGTTGATTAAATGTCATTAATAATACCTTTCCGGAGGCGGTTATATATTTCAAAGCGCTCCTAAAAAATATCATCAGATGCGGGTTCTCCTAATGAAAGCGTGTTTGAAAAGCCTTATCAGAGGCGGTTCTCCTAATGAAAGCGTCTCTGAAAAGCCTTATCAGGGGCCGTTCTCTTAATGAAACCGTTCCGAAGCTCTTACCAGGGGCAGTTCTTGTAACGCCACCGCCCCTTAAAAAACAGTTATCAGAGGCGGCTCTTAACATAACCGCCCCTGAAAATGCTATTTTCAGGGGTGGGTTAAAAAGACCGTCGCAGGCAGCTCCGATCTTTAGGTCACTTGCTTGGTGTCGGTTTGTTTAGCCGCCCCCTAAATATGACATTTAGCCACCCCTGATGTCAATTTTTGTACTAGTGTCTGGTGGATCCGCCAGTGGTGCATCGTCGGAGCCGGCCACCTCCATGCCGGAGGCTAGGGTTTGGGAGACCAATGGCCAAAATCGTGACCACCACAAAAACGACCGCGACTCACGTTTGAACGGATACGAGAAAGAGGAGTCTCTGGAAAGATAGACTCACGGCCTCCTCCAAGGGGCATTTTTGTCTTTTTGGTGCATTCCATATGTTGGCTCATGGCGGATATGGATGGAATGGACAGAAAGGTCAAGAAACCAAATAAAACTTGATTCTGGGCCAAATAAGCAAGTTCGACAAAAAATAGGCCAAGAAACTAAGAAATACTTTTTGTAGGGCCAAGGAAATAATTTGCTCAAAGTGGTGCTTGCTGAACTTCTGCTTGGGTGTCTAGCAAGCCGACGTAAAAGCCTTTGTCAGACGACATAAAGGCTTTTTTGTCCGGCTTCTACATGATTTTGTTGAAAGCCGACAAAGTCAGTTTGACAAAGTTATAAAAAATATTATCTGCAAACAAATAACTGTAAATTATTATAGCAAAACATCCAGCCAGTCAAGTTGATCTGTAGACCTGACAACAAACTCAACAATATTTACCGAAGATGGCTGCTTACAAGCCAAAACAAAAGAAAAGATAAAACAAAAGGAGAGATAACATAAGGGCATGTACAGCCCGCTGACGTGGGTTTGTAAGTTCTTGAAACTCATAAAAAAACAATTTAGCAGACATCTCATACAATGGGTCATTTATTTATCTGTCTAGAAACCATTTAATGCATGTCTATATTCATGGTCAAACATGAAAAAGGTTTTTTATATCATTTCATTGCTTCTTTATTTTTTGTTGATACAAATAATGTATGGTAGGTGTTTTGACATATCTTGCATATGTAGGTGTTTATAGTAGAGAAAAAGATAATATCGCTGGCAGTATTCGCTAATGATACTAGTTTTCGTGTCAAAAATACAGTATTATTATACTAATGATACTTGTTTCGACGCCATAAATTAAATACAGTATTATTTATATATGGAACTGATCAAACTGAATTTTGTTTGACTTCTTGCTTTTGCCGATGGAGACCAAGTACAACTCGGTTACAAAGTTTGCTGTCCTTATTATTTTGAGCCCACCGCAAGCATTATCCATGATCCTCCCACTACTGGATCCACCTCCTTTGCCGAGTGCCGGCCACACTCGGCAAAGGCTTTGCCGAGTGCGGCTCTCGGCAAAGCGTACTTGGCAAAGAATTGGTCGGCAAAGGAGTCTTTGCCGAGTGCCACCTGACAGGCACTCGGCAAAGATAACGGGCGATGTCAACCTAACTGCATCCTTTGCCGAGTGCTGACTTAGCTGGCACTCGGCAAAGGCTTTGCCGAGTGCCAGGTAAGCACTCGGCAAAGAATTTTTGAAAAAAAGGCAGGGCCCGCCAAGCCCATCCACAGGGCCCGGCGAGCCCATCGACGCCGGCCGCCGCGCCGCAGTCCCGCCACCGAGGCGCTGCGTCGCGTGCCATCGGGGGCCGCCGCGACGTGCCGCCGGGGGGCCTCGCCTCACGCCGCCGCGGGGTTGGGGCTGCCGCATCCCGCCGGGGGGCCTCGTCTCGCGCCGCCGCCGGTAAGGGCCGCCGTGCCTCGCGCTGCCACCGAGGTGGGGCCTATAAACTTGGTCAAAGTTGACGTAGCTTAACTGGCATGTTTCCCATAGTTGCATTATCAATGGGTCGGAGGGAGTACCTGCTTAATTTAACGTAATACTTCTGTTACCGGACAACTCCAGATCGGTACCTTTTAAGCCATTGTTGCTCCTACAGGTGAGATGACCCTTGAAGATCACAATGACAGTGACACCAAAGTCTCTAGCCCCACCAACACTACTAAGACAACCGATGAGGATCACAATGATACAGCACCAATGTCTCCACCACCCCCACCTACACTGCTAAGACACACCATGAGGATCACAATGATGGCAGCACCAATGTCTCCACCAACCCCACTAACACTGCTAAGATGACCCTTGAGGATCACAATGATAGTGACACCAATGTCTCTAAAGGGTTACGAGGGTGCTACGCTAGCCAGAAAACAAAACTTTTCTGCATCATAAACTAGGATCTACTGCTAGTTACAGATCACAGGATTACCACTAGACGCGCGGATGCAGCGGAAGATGACTCGATGTAGTCATAACTGTCGTAGCAGGCAGTGTAGTTTTGTGGTCGCCGTCACGTCAATCCCCTCACGCGGTTCGTCCCAGTGCTCCTGATGCAGCACCTCCAAGGTATCCCACACGTACAAGGAAGAAGCGATGCGCCTCCGGACTGCTAGGTCCATGAGGAGTAGAAGGCGTGAGCGTGGGGAGGGCGACGGTGGCTGTTCCAAGCCTGTAACCCTCACCGCGCACCCTACTCCTTGCTTATATAGGCGTCCCCAATGAGCTCATGAGTTGGAGGCCCATTAGTAACCGTAAGCCTTGTCTAATTCGGGTCCAACCCGAATTAGGCTTCCAGCCCCTTAAGCGTGCAACCCTATGGGTTCACGCACACATTGACATGGGCCGAGTACTCCTACTCGCCCAATAGTTGATAGTAGCCTCTAGCAAGGCGTGACAACACCTACGTGCACACAAAGATCATATCAGACAAACCACTACGACCATATACAAGTTATTCCCTTTGCCACTCGATATATGGTTCAACTCGTGGGTTAACACTTAACCCAAGCACGGACATGCATTTGTTGATCCAATCACTTGAGTGATCCAGTGATATCTCTCTCGAGTAGAGAGGGGCAAATTCCATCTTGATTGTCTATGTCTCATAGCATGCTTCCCGACCACCCAAAGACCAACTTTATAACTACCCAGTTACGGAGTAGCATTTGACAGTCCCTAAGTAGGCTGTTTCACATCTTGAGTACATACCACAATCTCAGGTCTAAGGACATAATGTATATGATGTGAATAGAGACTTTCTCATGTCAGGTCAGTCCAGCCTACATGTCTCACATGTGCCCACATTATTAGTTTGATAGCTCCATGTCCATGACTTGTGAAACATAGCCATCAACTAATACATGTGCTGGTCTAATATTCAAGTGTGTTCTCACAAGAACATCGACCAGGGACAACTTTAGAGTAACCATTCAAGTAATTAAGTTCCACAAATAATTCACATAATTGTCAATCAATACAAGTTGCCTATAATGGATATTCAATGAATACTTTATTAATCATGGATACAATCGGAATATCATCATCTCATGATTAGCTCTAGGGCATATTCCCAACAGTCTCCCACTTGCACTAGAGTTAATCTCTTAGATATCTAATCCCCATAGACCTCATGTGCGCCTCATGCTTAGGTTGTGGAAGAGCCTTTGTCAAAGGATCTGCTATATTCAAATTTGTATGTATTTTGCACAGTTTGATCTCTTCTCATTTCACAAACTCTCAAATGAGAAGAAACTTCTGTACATGTTTGTTCTTCTGGTGGTCCCTAGGCTGCTTAGCCTGTGCAATTGCCCCATTGTTATCACAATGTAAATTCAATGGGCCCAATGCATTCGGAAACACACCAAGATCAATGAGGAACCTCCTCAACCAGACACCTTCCTTTGCAGTGCCAGAAGCTGCAATGTACTCGGCTTCTGTTGTAGAATCAAACACTATCTCCTGCTTGGAACTTTTCTAGCTAACTGCACCACCATTTATTGTGAACACAAAACCTGATTGAGATAGTGAATCATCCCCGTCGGTTTGGAAGCTAGCATTGGTGTAACCGTTTACAATGAGCTCCTCCTCACCTCCATAGATTAGGAACACATCCTTAGTCCTTCGTAAGTACTTAAGAATGTTTTTAACCAACGTCTAGTGACTCTCACCAGGATTGGCTTGATACCTGCTCGCAGCACTTAGAGCATAGGCTACATCTGGATGAGTACATATCATGGCCTACATGATGGAACCAACTGCCGAAGCGTATGGAACATTACTCATGCGGTTGCACTCAGCATCAGTGGAAGGACACTGCTTATCACTGTAGCGCACACCATGTGACACAGGCAAGAACCCTTTCTTGGACTGTTCCATGTTGAACCTCTTCAACATCTTGCCAATGTAAGGACCCTGGCTTAATCCTATCAGCCTTCTCGACCTATCTCTATAGATCTTAATGCCCAAGATGTATGTTGCTTCTCCTAAATCCTTCATAGAAAAACTATTATTCAGTGAAGTATTTACAGATTGCAACATAGGAATATCATTCCCAATCAATAGTGTGTCATCCACATACAAGATCAGAAACACAACAGTGCTCCCACTTTCCTTCTTGTAAACACAAGGTTCTTCTTCATTCTGACGAAAGACAAACCCTTTGACAACCTCATCAAAATGAAGATTCCAACTCCGAGATGCTTGCTTTAACCCATAAATAGATTTCTTAAGCTTGCATATCTTTCCAGCATTATTAGGATCAACAAAACCTTCGGGCTGTATCATATACACATCCTCTTCTAAATACCCATTTAGAAAGGCTATTTTAACATCCATCTGCCATACCTCATAATCGAAATATGCAACAATTGCTAGAATGATCCGGATAGATTTAAGCATCGCTATTGGTGAGAATGTCTCATCGTAGTCAACCCCTTGAACTTGCCGAAAACCCTTTGCGACAAGCTGAGCTTTATAGACGTGAACATTTCTGTCCATATCCTTCTTCTTCTTGAAAATCCATTTGCACTCAATGGGTCTAACCCCATTAGGTGGGTCAACCAAGTTCCAAACTTGATTGTCTCCCATGGAATCTATCTCGGATCTCATGGCATTTTGCCATTTCTGGGAATCTAGATCCATCATAGCTTCTACATAATCTGTGGGTTCATCATCGTCTAACAATAACAATTCCCCACGCAATGCGCGAAGTCTTGCTGATCTTCGTGGTTGTGGCGGTGTCTCCACTACTATGGGTGTCTCAACTTGCTCTGCTACAATAGCATCACTCGTAGAGTCAGTACCTACTGGCTCATTTTGAACTTCTTCAAGATAAACCTTTTGTCCATTCTTTTCTATTTTGAGAAACTCTTTCTATAAAAAAACACCATTTCGAGTAACAAACACTTTGCCCTCTATCCGGTTATAGACATAATACCCAAAAGTTTCCTTTGGATACCTCACGAAAAAGCATTTGTCCGATTTGGGTGTTAGTTTATCTAATATAAGTCATTTGACATAAACTTCACAACCCCAAATTTTTAGAAAAGACAAACTGGGACTCTTACCAGTCCACATCTCATATGGTGTCTTAACTATGGATTTAGATGGTACCCTATTCAATGTGAAAGCGGCTGTTTCTAGAGCGTATCCCCAAAATGATAAAGGTAGGTCCGACTGGCTCATCATAGACCGAACCATGTCCAACAAGGTCCGATTACATCGCTCAGACACACCGTTTCTCTCAGGCATTCTGGGTGGCGTAAGCTGTGGAACAATTCTACAACTCTTAAGATGAATGCTAAACTCATGACTTAGATATTCGCCTCCATGATCAGCTCACAAGGCCTTGATCTTCTTGCCATGTTGATTCTCTACTTCATTCTGAAATTCTTTGAACTTTTCAAATGTTTCAGACTTATGCTTCATTAGGTAGACATATCCATATCTACTAAAGTCATCAGTAAAAGTTATGAAGTATTGAAATCCTCCTCTAGCTGTCGTGCTCATTGGTCCACATACATCAGTATGTACAAGTTCCAACAAGTGAGACGCCCTCTCAGGAAATCCTTTGAATGGCGCCTTGGTCATCTTGCCTAGTAGGCAAGCCTCACATGTCTCGTATGATTCAAAATCAAACGAAGTTAGAAGACCATCATCATGGAGCCTCTTCATGCGATTCTCACTTATATGACCCAAGCGACAATGCCACATATAGGTAGGACTTAACTCATTAAGCCAAGGCCGTTTAGCAGTAACATTACAGACAGGTGCATCATCAAGATTTAAAATAAATAATCCATTCACAATGGATACAAAAGCCACAAACATGTCATTCTTGGAGATCACACAACCATTGTCTTTACTCGCAAAAGAATAACCATCCTTCATCAAACATGAAGGTGATATAATGTTTCGACTTAAGCTAGGAACAAAATAACAATTATTCAATTCCATGATAAATCCTGATGGCAGGTGAAGTTGCATCGTCCCGACGTTCAACGCAGCAACTCTTGCATTGTTGCCCACACGGAAGTCAACCTCTCCCTTCTCCATGCTTCTACTTCTTATCATTCCTTGCATCGTATTGCAAATAGGAGCAACCGATCTGGTATCAAATACCGAGGAATTGATATATGAATTAGCAAGAAAAATGTCCGTAACATGAATGACAAGGGTACAAGTAGTAGTAATACCTTTACTGCCGCCATCCTTCTCTAAGGACGCCAAGTACTCCTTGCAATTCCTTTTCTAGTGACCTTTTCCCTTGTAATAAAAATAGTCTGAATTTACAGATGGTCCAGCCTTAGCAGTAGATGGGTTTGGCTTAGAGATCTCATCTCTAGCCTTGCCCTTCTTCTTGCCCCACCTCTTAAACCAAGGTTTTTTCTAGACCACCAACACTTGGTTACTGCTGGCACCTTTCTTGATGTCAGCTTCTGCTGTTTTTAGCATACCACACAGTTCACTCAAGCCTCTCTCCGCTCCATGCATATGGTAGTTCCAGATGAAGTTTCCATAGCTGGGCAGAAGAGACAAGAGAATAAAATCAGTGGCCAACTCTTGGCCGATTGGGAAGCCTAGCTTCTTCAACCTTTGAGTGTAACCAACCATCTTGATTATGTGTGGTCCTACTACTGCACCCTCTGCAAGCTTGGTTTCCACAAGCGCCTTAGACACATTGAACCTTTTAGTCCTGGCCTGCGTGCAGAACATCTCCTCAAGCGCCACGATCATATCATTCACTGAGTGATTGTTATCGAAATGCATCTGCAGATCAGGTTCCATACAAGCAAGCATAAGGCAACTCACTTCAAGATCAGCATCGCATGCTTTTTTGTAAGCGGCTCTTTTAGCAGCAGGTGCATTTTCACTAGGCTCATCTGGTAACGGGGTGTCTAGAATATCTTCCTTTTTCTCAGCCCTGAAAACAATTCTCAGGTTGCGGATCCAATCTACGTACTTTGTTCCATTCAACTTATCTTTCTCAAGAATTGTACGCAAAGAAAATGATTGATTGCGAACAGCCATCTACAACAAAAGTAATGCAAAATACTAAGACAATGTATCCATGAAGGAGTAAATTATATCAAATAGAATATACTCCCACGAAAATCAATATCCCTCAATTGATACTTAGTGATTCAAGACCCACAACTAACATCCCGACCAGTGAGCTTTAGCATCACCGCTGGTCGGTATGGTAGATCGGTAAGCATCACCTTGCTAATCATATCTCATATGACTCTTATTGTTGGGCTAGCATCCCTATGCCAAGCACTCAACCTTCCCATGCTTCAAGATCCCTAACCGTTAGGATGACCTTGTTCAAGTAACCAAACCTTCTTGCAGTAAGTATCTGATACGAACCTGTCTAGTCGAGAAAAACCAGTGGCACCCCAATTTCATAGACCCACCACCGATTGTACAAGACTTATGACAGTGCAAGGTTTGGGGAAGCATTTAACTTAAACATTGCTGAGGGATCGTTCTACTTCACTACCGCACTCATGTAGACAAAACATAATAGCATGTGAAAGTAAAACAAATAATGAGAATCACATTCACACATAGTGACACGGTATGGCCCTTTAATGAATGGTGATCTCCATCTCCATCATCTTGCCCATCATGGTGATCTCCATCTCCACGATCCATGTGTGCCATCCTTCTTGTGATAAGTCCTCCAAGAACTATGAAAACCAAACCGGATTACACAGATCGCATCTATGAAATCATTATGAAAATCTCATCAGATTGATCTCATCGACCTGAATCCGAACCATTCGGAGTCCCTCTATTTTTGCTAGATCAATCTCATTGATCTATGCCCAACATGTATGGTCTTACGTGTATCACTTAACTCAGATGGAGGATTAAACCGACCGGTATGAGTAGATCGTTACACGGCCATGCATCAAGAGCATGAAAATAGATTGAGTTTCCATCTACCACCCCGCTCCACAATTGATCTAATCAAACTGTGCAACCAAGACTAGCAGATCGCATCTACTATCTCTGCATATCGTCTATATGCCATCATCCAAACCTATAACAAGCAACCTGGCTCCGATACCACTGAAGGGTTATGAGGGTGCTACGCTAGCCAGAAAGCAAAACTTTTCTGCCTTATAAACTAGGATCTACTGCTAGTTACAGGTCACAGGATTACCAGTAGACGCACGGATGCAGCGAAAGATGACTCGATGTAGTGGTACGCGTCACAGCAGGCAGTGCAGTTGCGTGGTCATCCATCATGTTAATCCCCTCGCGCGGTTTGTCCCGGTGCTCGAGATGCAGCACCTCTGAGGTATCCCACACGTACAGGGAAGAAGCGATGTGCCTCTGGACTGCTAGGTCTGTGAGGAGCAGAAGGCGCAAGCATGGGGAGGGCGACGGCGGCTGTTCGAAGCCTGTAACCCTCACCGCGCACCCTACCCCTTGCTTATATAGGCGTCCCCAATGAGCTCACGAGTTGGAGGCCCATTAGTAACCTTAAGCCTTGTCTAATTCGGGTCCAACCCGAATTAGGCTTCCAGCCCCTTAAGCGTGCGACCTTATGGGTTCACGCACACATTGACATGGGCCGAGTACTCCTACTCGCCAATAGTTGACAGCGGCCTCTAGCAAGGCATGACAACTCCTAAGTGCACGCAAAGATCATATCAGACAGACCACTACAACCATATACAAGTTATTCCCTTTGCCACTCGATATATGGTTCAAGTCGTGGGTTAACACTTAACCCAAGCATGGACATGCATTTGTTGATCCAATCACTTGAGTGATCCAGTGATATCTCCCTCGAGTGGAGATGGGCAAATTCCATCTTGATTGTCTATGTCTCATAGCGTGCTTCCTGACCACCTGAACACCAACTTTATAACTACCCAGTTATGGAGTAGCGTTTGACAGTCCCTAAGTAGGCCATTTTACATCTTGAGTACATACCACAATCTCATGTCTAAGGACATAATGTATATGACGTGAATAGAGACTTTCTCATGTCGGGTCAGTCCAGCCTACATGTCTCACATGTGCCCATATTATTAGTTTGACATCTCCATGTCCATGACTTGTGAAACATAGCCATCAACTAATACATGTGCTGGTCTAATATTCAAGTGTGTTCTCACAAGAACGCCGACCAGGGACAACTTTAGAATAACCATTCAAGTAATTGAGTTCTACAAACAATTCACATAATTGCCAATCAATACAAGTTGTCTATAATGAATATTCAATCAACACTTTATTAATCATGGATACAATCAGAATATCATCATCACATGATTAGCTCTAGGGCATATTCCCAACAGTCTCCACCAACCCCCCGGACAGTGCCAAGACTTCATCGGGAGCAGGTGCTTTAGATGCTACCTCGGATGCATAGTGACACTGCTAAGACTTTGTTCTACAGGACTTGTTATTTCTCTATTTCCTATGTGATATTTGGCATCTACTTGTAAGAACAATTATTTATGTTCCCTTTTGAGGTTCTCATGAGTTTTCAATAAACATTATGTATGACGATACAATAAAGTAATAAATTTTCGGATATCATAGGACAATCGGGCAACCAAACATAAGAAAAGACCAAACTAGTATTTATTTGAATATATGAGCATATTACAATATCGGACCATCCGTCGATGCAAAACTACAAAATGTGAGACAATTACTGATTTGGATGGACCTAATTCTGTCGCCATTGACAATTGTCATAAACAAATGCCCTAACTACAATGAAAAATATGTGTTTATATGGCTACCATATCAAGATTCTTGCACCCATAGCTAGATCCTCCACAAATAACTTCTCCACTATGCTTTCCTCCTCCCTCGCCCTCTTACTTTGTGCATTATGTCTACCAAAACCATGGCTACTATGCATGCAAGTACAGTGACAAGTATTGTTGGAATACTTTTTTGTAGGAACATGCTATTGGTGCAAGACTGAGTCTATAGTTTCACTTTTTTGTTGCAGTCCAAGCGATTATAGATATCGTCTGTGAAATGTCCACCTCTAACATGGAGTCCTTTACATGTAATGACAAACATGATGAGGTTCAGGTGGCAAACCATTGTGATTTAATCATAAATCGATATATGAGCCCTAGATGCATAATTTTTACAAAATCATGACAATGAGTGTGCCTTGGCACTTGGCATTTCGTGCCCGCCATATATGGATGGTCGGACAAAAACTATGAAGTCCATCTCTGTTGAAGGTTACATCATAGGACAGGCCTAGTTTGGATAGAAACAATGGCCAGCCTGGCTCAAATGAGCACCGTCGGATAGTCAGTTTTGTGGGCACAAATAGTCAATCACAACAAGAACAGAGAACGAAAGCAAATGCGACATTTAGTAGATCACACTGCCATCATCTTGACGGATGGCCCATAGGACCAAAATGATAGATATAGCAAATCAACTATGTCTTAACAACAAAGGCGATACCAAGTTACTAACTAGCTTGAATAATGTATGGCTTCACCATCTCGATGAATAGTAGACAATGCAACAACATAGTATTATCTAAAAGTTAAACATACTGCATGACCGACTCTCTCTCACTCACCAACATGACTCTAGCATGATGACCTTCATGATGACGATGACCACTAAGTGAGGACAAGCAAGCTACCAAGCGACGAGAGTTAATCTGTCACACGGCCTAGCATCCACGGTGAGCGCCTGAGATACGAGAACTCAGAGATAGTGAACATGAAGTATGCATGAATTGGACAACTTTGTAATACTACGTTAGGTGTGGGTTAAGAATGTTAGCTCTAACCTGGAGAGCTGTTTCCACTTTGTGACATGTCAGAAGATGACATCTGAATCCCATCAAGTGAAGGACCTTGAAAAGAACCTATGAAGACAAGACAATTAAGTACAGATAACTCCAAAAAAATGCAATTCATGCCATAAAATAAATGACACTAGAATAATCTCTGACCAGAAGAGGATGACACATTTTGAAACGCAACAACTCTGCACCAAATATTTTGATACCAGGGACAGTCTGACCATGTGAAAAACAAAATGGCCAGGTTATCGCACGTCAAGATGTGCATCCCTAGGAAAAAGAGGGAATGAACTACGTCAACATGTGCAGTGAGATTAGAACTAATACAACTGCTGGCAAGTTTGTTTTGTTGATTGCAACCAGATAGTTCCAGCTAGTTACCTCCTACACGATGCGTTAAACATAGAACCACCAAATCCAGTACCAGGAGTTCTACTTCCAAGCAATGATAGATAAAATTACAATAACTCCCAAATGATGAAAACTAAAAAAGAAATGACAACCACTAGAGCAAAGATAAGGGCATCTTTAACTTCAAATGCACTTTGCGTCATCTTATGATCTGGTGCCACAGCAGGCTACTCATCATTTGGTGGTGGTGGTGCCATGAGAACAGCTTGTTCCTCAGACTCATCATGAAGTGGTGGTGGCATGACAAAATTTGCCGCTGGCTTAGGATGTTCTGGTTGTAGCATGAGAAAACCTTGAGCAACATAGAAGGCTGCCCATGCTTCAGCTTCTGTGTTGTAACTTTTGTGACAGGCACCCATGAAGTGGTCCACCTCAGCATGTGCCTACTCCTAGCTGGTGTACACACCAAGGTGGCGACCAATGGTGACAACATACCATGTCATAGCTTTCTAATTTCTCACAAATATTAGAAAGAAGAAATGTAAGTTATTTGTTAGTTGTAGATAAAATTAACGTCTTTCGTTCTAAATTGTAAGTTGTTTTAACATTTTGGTACATCCAATTTTGGATATGCATCTAAATATATAACAATATGTCTACGTAGCAAAATAGTTTAGGGTTTAGTCAATTCATGAGTTTACTTACTACTTTTGTCCAGTTTGCTTATCGGACCCCATCAATTCATTTAAATAATCTCCAAATCAAAATCTAAATATATTACCGTAAACCCTAACCCTAAATTTTTTAAAATAGATTATAGCAAGAAAAATTGTATAAATCCAATAGGTACATATGAAAGAAATTAATTTTAATTGGCGGAATAAATACGTCAAACCATGTAACCATAATCACGGATCTGGCTTACCACAGTATGTGGAGAAGCACACGCGGTGGAGAGTAGGCGCACTTGCTTGCTTGTTGGCTTGCTTAAGGGGACATTGGGTGGCATGGAACGGCAGGGACAAGGATAGTGGTACGCTGGAGGAGCCATGGGGTGGCGTCGGTGAGGTGGTAGAGCAACGGCGGGGGATGTTTTGGACGAGAACGGCAAGAATGGTGACTGGAGATGAGCCTGGAGGCCCTTATCCGCTCGTGACGGGCATATTGGTCCACAGCTGAAAAAATGTTATCCACCTCTGGTAGGACTATCTGGCGCCGGACCGCTTTTACTTAGAGAGGTGCTCCCACTCTCCAAATTTCGAGAATCTTTGGCTACCGGTGGCTTGTATTTTGAGTGGCCGTTGGTTTACATCAGCCACCTCTGGAAATCAGTTTTCAGGGTCAGCTATCACGAGAAAACTGTCCCTAAAGAAGTCTATGATGAAAATTTTCTTAGTTTTGATGCGAGGTTTCAATTTGCTACCAAATTTTTGTTGCCTTCATTTGCCAGGCTGTGGACCGTGTGGTCTCACACTTTGGCCGCCACCGCACACACTGTGCCACTACCCCCTATAGCTACCTCTCGCCACCTCACCAAGCACCGGCTGCTCTAGCGCTCCCCTGGCATGGATCCCCCCGGTTCTCTCCCGGCGCTTCCGCCAGAGCTTCCCCCGGAGCTTCTCCGGCCCGGCGCTTCACCTAGAGCTTCCCCCAGGAGCTCCCCCTGGAGCGCTTCCAAGAAGCTCCCCCGGTGCGCTTCCTCGGAGGTCCCCCCCAGCACTTCCCCGGAGGTCCCCCCTTGTGGCACTGCCTACCTTGCTCGCCGCCTCAACTGGCCCCAGCTAGATTGGGCACTAGTCGTTCTAATCAAAGGTCTTAAGTTATTTTTTTCTTATATATCTTATAAACCTAATAAAATTAAAATTTTATTTTTCATAAATGTATCAAAAGGTTGTCCTTTTTAATCAGTTCCTAATAATTTAGTGCATAAATGTTATCAAGCATACAAATGTAACACCCCAAAATTTGCATTTCTGAAAAATAGAGTAAAATTATTTACTTATGAATTTTGGTGCTCATGAAAACATAGGAAAATAATATTTTTATTAAATTAAAATTTATCATAGGGTTTAGCAACATGTTTGTGCATACATGCCGCTGCATATTTACTTTTGTGATGAGTGGTTTTGGTCAAAATCCAAAAGGATTTCAAAATCTATTTTGAAACCCATTTGAAAATTGTTCAAATAAAGAAAAAAGATTTTCTTTCCCTCTCATTCCCTTCGTGGCTTCTAGCTCGAGTGGCAAACCCAACCAAGCTAGGCCTACTTCCCCACCCTTTTGGTTATAGGCCCACTGGCCTACCTCCTCTCATTCTCCTGTAGCGGCCCATTCCTCCTCCTCTGGGCCAGCCCGAGCAGTGGCCTGCTTGCTCTCTCTCTCGCACTCTTGGGCCAAAAGGCCGAAGCCCAGCAAGCCCGTAGTGGCAGGCTGCCTCCTTCTTTCTCTCTGGACACTGACACCCTAGGCCCGCATGGCAGCGCCATCTCCTTTCTTCAGCTCGTATCGAAGAAGGACTCCTCCTCGGTCGAGTCCGCATCCATCCCACCACCACCTTCAACGTGTGACCCATGCATCCTTGCCCCATAAATATCGAGCATCACATGCCACCTCGTTCTCCACCAAAGCCCACGCGCCAGCGCCACCTTCGCCCGAGCTCCAGAGTAGCCACAACCCTAAGCCGCCACCCAAAGCTTGAGTTCGCCGACACGCTGTCGCACCGCCTTCAACAACAAGTCGCCGAGTTTGTTTTCAATCTCATGAAGTCGCAAAATCTTTTTTATCTCTTATTTGTGCACCTTTTTGATCTCTGTGTCTTGTCAAACTTTGCAGGGAGCTCATCGTTGTTGCCGTCGCAAGCCGCCAGACTCGAGCTCTATCTTCTAGTCTAGTGAGTTCGCCTTGAGCACCTCGTCCGCTTGGTTTAGATCCTGAGTCGACCCATGGCCTATAGGGCTAGATTCGGTTTCTGCAGTGAGCTTTGCTGACACCGGCCATGTCCGCCGCCGCGGCCTTCCTTTGCTCCGGCCGGCCACACCCACTCCCCCTCCCCCGATCTAATCTAGACCGCCCAAATCAGATCGGATGGTGTCCAACTCTTGATACCCCTTCGCGTGGCATTTTGTCTAAAGAGCCATTCAGATTCTTGATAATTATGGCCGCCATCCCTGATCCAGACTCAAAATCTAATTTTATTTATTTTATTTCAAAAATAGTTTTAATCTTTATATAGTTTTGCCATTATCTTATTTTTCTCATAAAATCCCTGTTTTAACTCTGATTCGACCCATTTAAGTTGCGTTAGATTCATGATCGCGAGATATACGTGTCCATGCTTTTGTAAAACCTGTTTTAATTTTTAAAATTAGAGCTTATATTTAATCTATATTTTATTAAAGAATATCTTGTTTAATTCATAACTTTTTGTTTTAGCTCCGATTAGAGTGCTTTTTGCGTCTATGTGATCGTAGTAACGTATAGTTTGGTTTTAAAATCTTTTCGAACTATTTTACTATGATTGGCATATTGTTCTAATTTAGTCCTATTGTTTGCTTCATGTATGATTGCGTAGATTGCTTGTGTGGTGTTCTATGATTTATGTCCCGTCGGTGAGCTTTATGTTGGAGATCTATAAGAAATTAGAGAATTAAGAAGAAGTTCCAAGAAGGTTTGAACTTGAAGAAGGATCTAATTTTTAAGGCAATTATAGTTTGAGTTGTTGTTTCTATTTTCATGATCTTGAGCTTGTTTAATGAATGTTATATAAACATGAATGATGAATGTTATCCTTTGGCAAAAGCTAGGACTTAATGCACAGCTGTGAGGGCTACATGACTCTGGCTGTAGTTGTTCATAGGACCTTTTCTAGCGAGTTAGAGGATCTGCGAGTTAGGTATAGTACGGCTTCTTCAGTATGTGTATAACTGGGATGTGCCATATTGAAAGGAGGGTTTTTGTACATCCGATGACCCTGTGGCCCTACCTTGTTAGACGAACTTATGAGTGACTTTATGTGGTTTTTAAGTGCTTGGGAGTAATTAACCCACTCATTTGAAAATCATGACTCATAGTGAAAGTGTACACTTCTGCGCTGAGTTAAATCGATATATCGTCCGTGCCCACAGATAGGGAGGCCTGAGAAACTGAGGGAATTAATTGATGTTCATTTAAATTGTCTATGTGCAACTCATTATTCAATTTTAATTGATCATTTGGTTATGGAATTACACTACTTTGCTATATTTACAGAATTCGATGTGGACTCACTCTTGCTCTCCCCACACACACACTTTAGGAGGAGTTTTAGGCTTGTGATCAACCCGTCAGCACTTTAAAATGTAATAACTCTCTTGTCAAGCATCTATTTTCAATTCTGATTACACCATTAAATTTATTATGATGAGATCTACAAAGGTAGATCCAAATTGGATATGTTCCAACAAAATTTTAATTATGATAAAGCTCTGCCTTTGCTCCTCTGACTATGCCTGCCTGGTACAATACAAACACCAAGATTGTGAGCTGCTTATAACCCGGAGGCAGCAGGGAATTCACTAGGAATGGTTTCAGAGGAACTGTGTGGCTTGCTGGGGCCCTCTACCGTTTTGGCGGGGGAATGAGGTGTGCTTCCGATGGGGTCGGAGAACCTTTAGCCATGTGGGCAGCAGTGTTTTACATGAATGCTATTTATTTACTGGTAATTCATTCTCCCGGTCCCTCTTCTTTGGGAGTCCCCATTTTAATTTTTCCTCGACCGCCCGTAGACCGTCATAGCATGGTACGATCTTTCAATTACCCCTGGCCATGTATATATTAGAATATAAGTGAATTGTCCACTTCTTCCCATCAACTTAAGTTTTTGGGTTGAATTAGTTGGTGCATGCAACTCAATATCGTATCAGGGCCAGAGGTCTCGAGTTCGAATCCTGGTTAGCGCAATTAAATAAATTAATTACTGCTCGCTTCTATTCCACGTCTGATACTCGTTCGTCGCTGATATATTTCGCCGGAGCCTCAATGTGAGGGGGAGTGTTGGAATATAAGTAAATTGCCCACCTCTTCCCATCAGCTTAAGCTTTTGGGTTGAATTAGTTGGTGCATGCAACTCAATAATACGTCATGCCCTTTTCTGGGGAGTTTTTTTAGTCTTTGATATGTGGTGCAAACAATGTTTTCCTAGATGTCAAACAAGAACTCACCTATTGCGTATCCACTGTTCAGGCTAATAGCCCAATTGAAATGAACAAAATAGTTGTTTAAACTGGATAAACGTCTGGTTAAACGGAAACGACTTACCATGGTCTAGCATTTAAATAGTGTTTAACTAGGCAAAACGACCTGTAAAATGAACAATGGGCACCATGTAAGTAAACGCATCAACAATATCCAAGGATTTTCAGTAGTTATGCACAACACCTAAACAAAGCTTCTCTTTCTTACCCTAATTTGCTCAAGCACCTAGTAGCGTAGCGTATCAAATGCAAGACGCTTAGACACGAGTGCCAAATAGTAGAAAGGGTGACACCATCAAACAATCGTCTAATGCAAGAGTAGAGAAAAGCCAATGTTTCTGCTTACCAGAATAGCCCCGGTACTCATTTGGATTCATCGCGAGCTAGTAAAAAAAAAAAAGAGTGCCTTGTAGGCCCATTCCGTGGTGATCCAGGGAGGACAAATCCAAAGCCTAGCTAGAATTTGGTTAGACTATTTTTTATCTCAACTTTTGGAGTGGACTATTTGTTTTAGATATAATTGGATTTTGACATTTAGACTATTTCTTGTTCTCCCTTTTTGGATTTTATAGGAACACTCACAAGCAATCAAACATGACAAATGTCCACTTTTGTCAAAGTTTTGGTTTTGAAAACCAATTATACATAATTATAACTCTATATTTATATGGGTTCCATTAAAAATTCAGAAAGTTCAATTTTTTAATGAAGACTTCAATAGTACTAGCTAAATTTATTTAGTACGTATAAATATAAATCGCGTAATACTTGTGACGATTTGGGCATTTATCCCATTTTTTTCTGTCTATAGGAAAAATATAGCATGGGCGACAATCAAGTCATGAGCCTGTAAGCTGGATGCCGCGGACGAGAGCATCTAGCGTAGGGGCACATAACCGGTTGAATGGACCCATCACGTCATCACGCATGCAATTATATTTTCTGCCGTGCGCTACAAATCCTACGTGCCGTATATTGGTACTTTAGATAGTCTAACCCAATTTTGCAGGGAAAAGGTAATCAGGCAACACTTGAATTGAGTGGGATTATTAGATAGTCAAACCCAATATTGCTGGGAAAAGTTAATCAGGCAACACTTGAATTGAATGGAAACAATCGTAAATAAGCCTATTCGGCTGCACTTATGTGCAGCTCCGCAGCAGCAGCTGACCGTTTTTATGAGTTAGAGCAGCTCCAATATTTCTGCAAACTGATCCGTGGTCCTTGCTGGACGTTCCTTCGACGAACCAAGAACACACTGGTCAGAAAGCTTGGCTTGCCTTAATCTCCATCAGCAACCATTCCTTTCTCAGGTTCTTAGGTAACCTTAAAAGAGATTTGAACCGGTGACCATCGTCGTGGCTAAGAATTCTATACGCTTTCAGCTCATCACTACCCAAGCCATACCTAGATATTTCGAGAAACGCCTCGAAAAATTCAGATGCTTGTTCAGAATTATCCGCGAACGATGAAGATGGTTGTAGAGTAGGATTGCTGGCATCATCCTGTCTTGCTAGCTGTTCATCATCGACGTTGACCACCAGTTGACTCTCGATACACATCTGTGTTTGCCACGTCAATTCGCCATCATCACCGGTGTTACTTGGATAAGAATTGAAGAACTGGAAAACATTGCTTGGGATTAGAGAATGCGGCTTATATGAAAACCCATCTTCGTGGCGAGAGACCGACAGTATCGTCTTTCTTCTCGTATCGACCTTTAGCAGCCATATCGTGCGGTCGCCGCCAAATTCGACATGTTGTCGCTCGCACAGCTGGAAGTAAACGATGTGGGGCTCGTGCTCGTCCATGCTCATTACGGGGAAGTCAAGTGGGACGCGCGGGAGGCCCTTGTAGGCGTCCAGCGTCCAGAGCTCGGAGGCATTAACGATGTCGCCCTTCACCCACTGCATGCTGCTGTCGTCCATCCTCAATATCTAGGTGTGGATGGTGTATGCGTGGAGAGAGTGTTTGCAGTTGGAGGCACCAGCATCGCCACAGCAGCAGCGGGGGAAGATGTTGATGAACTTGAGCGTGCTGCCGCCTGCGGTGCTGCAAACGTTCCGGTTCCACTCAGATGGCTGGCCCAAAGAGGGGTCCATCGGGAGCCGTAGATATTGCAGCCTGGGGCTCTCCTCGATCACGTCGCAGATCACGACGTCACCCGAGAAGTGCACCCAGCAGAGTTGCCGATCGCCAACAGGGACCACGGTTCTCCACAACAAAGGAAGGTGCCAGACATCACCGGTGTTGGCATAGCTGATCGGCGGATGGATGAAACTCCACTTGCCAGAACGGAACAGGCAGAGCTCGGCCATCTTAATCTCTGTCGTCCTGTCCTCTACCGTCCTGAGCTCCACCACGACGAGCTCATCCTCTCCACGGTGTAGGAGGCCAGTGGCATTAGCATCCAGGTGATGTAAACACAGGCTCGTCCTCCTCCTCGGGATAGTAGATGTGGCAAGGCGGGAGCAGCGACAACGATGGTGGCCGTGGAGGGTCCGTAGCGGCATTACCGGCGTTGTAGACGAAGTAATCAGTCGTGTCGTACTCATCATTGACATGGACGAGCAAAAAATCGCCGTGCGCCGCGATCACCATGTAATTATATTCCACCACGTCGGCGTCGTCAGGAGCCTGGATGCATACGCACGAAGTTGCTAGGGGCTCCGCGAGGTGGAGGGAGAATTGGATCGGGTGGCCGATGCTGGTGCGGGCGGCTGCCAGAGTCTTGGCGTCGTCGGCCGTGGACCAAGAGGAGCTGACGACGCTGAGTTTCTACACTCCTCGAGCATAACCCACCGTGGGTAGGCGGTGGAGGACGAACCAGATCTGAAGGGAGGTTGCGCCATTTGGGCTTCCATGGCCACAGCCGCCGCCGCAACTCTATCAACGCTGGTTGGTTTGCCCTATTCCGTAGGGAGTCTAGGGACCAGGGAGGATCGACGCGGCCCCCATGTGGCCTCACGCTTGCGGTGGGCTCCACCGATTTCACTATAAAGTAACGGAATTTTGGATTCGATTTAGTACATGCATGAATCTGACACGGAAAGAACTTTGTGGTGGAGTTTGATTTAAAGGTGAGCATGCAGCCCATAGCCCGATGGCACGACCCAAAGCACGGTTCTTGGCCCAATCCGAGTATGGCACGACTCGACTTTTCAGGGGACCGGGTTAGCACATCCCAATGCTAGGCCGTTTTCACCCCACCACAAATCAAAGAACTCGCTGTGGCCCATGGAGAAGCCATGATTCACTGCGGGCAGCATAGCCGCAATCCGTTGTTGTTGAGTGCTAGAACTGACGTAGTGGTGGACACCTTTCTTGCGTCACCTCAACTAGAGCTAAGGCAACAGGCGGCAGGTGGAGGAGAATAGCGAGGAGCAAATGTTAGAGATGGAATGTTGAATTGGGTGTGCCTGTTGGAGTTGGACATACGTCGACGAGTGAATGAAATGTTGTTTCATACCTTAACGAAATGAAGTATTTTGCCATACTGGGTGTACACGATGGTCGAAAGGTCATGCCCAAGCACAACAATAGCCAATGCTAGGCATGATGGTTAGGGTTGCGTGGTGCTTTAGTGGGATGTGGCACATGATTTCCTATAAGGTCCAGCTCGTTTGGACATCTATAATGTCTATATGCTCCGTTGGCACCAGCACGAGATAAAACAAAACTTGTCAAATTATTTCGGCTCAATTCAAATGCTCAGCCTTTCTATTTGCCCAACAAGAAGCCCACCAACACCACACATTGTACAACCCTGAGAAACTTCCTCACACCTCTAAGTTCTAGCAAGGGCTTTTCCTTTCCTTGCGATCCATCGCCAAGGTGTGCTGCCCTGCTCCCTGTCATCATCGGCTCAGTGCCAGCATGGTTGCCACTTTTTTGACCATAGCAAGAGCCAGCGACCGAGCTCGTGCCATGGATGCCCCTCTATGCTCGCAACCATGCCATGGCCACTCCTCGGTGCCCGCTGCCACACCAACATTATTGTGTTGTGTTGTCACCACTTTGCCATCACCTGTCTTCCCTTCGTCTACACGTTGTATGTCATTGTTGCTTCCCATTTTCATGTTTGACGGTTTGGGAGTGTTGGTTCAAATTTGTTTAAATTTGCACAAAGTTCATTTAAATTTATAGGGGTTGCGGTCTGAATTCCCCTAGCTTTCTAAATTTCATCCAATTTGGCATGCTCCAAAAATTTTTCTAAAACTGAATCCTAGAACTTTGGCTCACACAACAGGTCACATCCCTCAGCATGAACACCTACGTTTACCCCACCACCTATCCATCTCCACCCATGCGGTGGCTGCACCTCCTCTAGCTTTGGATTTGTTCCCTCCTCTTTAACAACGCCTCTTGATTTTGAGAAGGCCTACAAGGTCAATTGGGAATTCAAGATAGAGGTTCTTAGAAGGAAAAGATTCCCTGAAAAGTGAATCAACTGGATGAGGCAGATTATTGAGAGAGGCAGAGTAGGTATCATGATCAATGGACCACCTGGAGGTTTCTCTGGAACATACAAAGGACTAAGACAGGGGGATACACTGTCTCCTATACAATTTAACCTTGTGGGAGACACACTATCCACGGTGTTAGAGAGAGCTAAACAGGATGGTGCAATTAGAGGTTTAGTACCAGACTTGGTGGAGGGAGGCTTGATACATTTATAATATGCAGATGATACAATCCTATTTCTTAATCAGGATCAGGAGAGTATCTATAATATCAAGTTTCTGTCTCAAGATTAACTATGACAAGAGTGAAATCTATGTACTAAAATCTTCAATAGAGGAACAAAGGGAGGTGGCAGATAAGCTCAACTGTAATATTGGTGAATTCCCTTTGAAATATTTGGGTGTAATGCTGGACAGGTACTATATGAGCTCAACAGACTTTGATTTTGTATATCAGAAAATAGAAAAGAGAGTACCCACAAGCCAGAGCTGCCTACTATCATATGGGGGTAAAATGATCTTGACTGAGTCTTGTCTCAGTTCTGTGCCAACCTATGTGATGGGTATCATTTATTTGAGAAGTGAAGCTCATCAGAAAATGGAAATTGCAAGGTCTAACTTCTTCTGGCTTGGACCAGGAAAAAAAAAGAAATATCATATGATGAGGTGGAAGGTGCTAGCCACCCACAAGAAGTATGGAGGTCTAGGTTTTACTGACACTAGAGTGATGAATCAAAGCTTATTATCCAAGTGGATATATAAGCTGGAGAAAGGAGATGACAACCCATGCTGCAACCTACTTAGGAAGAACTATATGGGAGAAAAAGGCTTCTACAGCTCTAAACAGAGAGGATCATCACAATTCTAGAGTGGATTACATGAAGTTAAACATTGGTGTGAGAGGGGTCTGATCTACATTGTCAAAAATGGAAAGAAAGAAAGATTCTGGCTAGATGTATGGCTAGAGCAATGTCCACTGAAACACACTTACATGAACATCTTTGAGATATGCAATGAACAAGAAAAACTATCTATGAGATATGTAAGCACAATGAGATAAATCTTTCTTTCAGAAGATCTTTTGGGGAGACAGAAATGAGAGAATGGCAAGATCTAAATGAAAAACTACAGAGTGTGCAGTTAACAACAGAGCCAGACACTGTCAAGTGGTGTCTAGATAAGAAAGGAGTTTTTACAATAGCATCATTATTTAAGAGCTCAAATCCCCAGGAATGGTAAACTCAGAGGTGATGGCTATATGGCAAGCCAAGATTCCTATGAAAATAAATTTTTTCTTGTGGTTTATCTATTTAGATTGCTTGCCAACAGCAGAGTAGCTGATCATAAGAGCATGGCCAGGGGAAGAGAAGTGTAAATTTTGTGGTTTGATTGAAACAGCCAAACATATCTTTTTTGATTGTCATCTAGCAAACTTTTGCTGGTTGGTGTTTAGAGATGCTTTAAACTGGACAGTTACACCTATCAATCTTGATCAATTTTTAACCTTGAGTCGAGGCAAAAGCCTGGCACCAAAACCTATGATAATTTACATCCTAGCTTGCATTAGTTGGAGCTTATGGCTCATCCGAAATGAGTATGTCTTTCATAATAGAGTGATATCATGGCCTAATGTTGCTATACATCGATCGTTGATCTTTATGCAGGAGTGGAGCGTCCTACTCAAGGAAAGGGAAAGAGACTGGATGCTAAAGAGGATGGAGCAAGTTTCAAGTCTTTTAGCGCCAAACGACCAAGGCTAATGGTGTAGCCTGGATTTCTATGAGTGTGACTGCGTGTAGTCGTTTCTATAGTGCTGTCATCGAGTAGTGCATCGTTCTACACTTGTGGTGAATGAACTTGTATCAGTTGCTTTAACTTAAGACTTTCTGTTTGTAAAGCCGGTATCCCCAGCAAAACTCTCTATGCTTTATAAAGCAGGTATTGGTCTTTGGTCTAAAAAAATGCCTCTTGGCTGCGCTCCTCCTGCTCCCGCCCCTATTCCACTCCAACATTGTGGGACAAGAGTACGGGGAGGTTAGGGGGTCTCGGGGTGATAGGATTGAAGGAACTTGGTACAAACTGACACTGGCTGGGCCTTCCTACGAACTGACTTGGTTTTCAAGTTAGTTTTGGATCCAATTTTGAGCAAGAAAACTTTGGAGAACGTGTTTTGAATTGGTTTCCTGTTGGGATAAAACCTCCCCCTCTATACAAATGTGAGGATCACTGCCAATTGAGTATTCCAAATTCCAATCATCAAAAAAACAATGCAAACCATTTGTTCCCTAACTCTCTCCACCTTGCTGTTCGTCATGTTTCCTTTTGAAATTCGGTGGCGTACTAGGCGGCCATGCCAACCCTAGGACAACCTCCATGTGCTTCTCCCCAATGGGTCTTCTCAGGAGGTGCTTAGAAGTCTACCACGCAAAGAATGGCTCAACATCGGCCGAGCCGACAACCTATCAGTCAGTTTCATCGATCCACTATGTTGTTGCTGCGCGCTGCGATTAAGGTTGTTTGAAGCCTTGAGCGCGCTAGCCCTTGCTGGTGCGCAACCCAATTCAGCGCCAACACGATTTGAGCGACTTCATTGGGGAAGAAAAAGAAGATCCAATTACTAACAACAAGAAGACCCAATTTAACTTAATGAAATATATATATGCAAAAATGAGAAAAATGAATTTAATTAGTTCTTTAATTTGAGTGGACATAGCTAGAGGAGAACCACGGATATCTATTGGAGCAACACCCATCCTTATTTTGGATAGTAACATCGTTGCTGGTGACAAAATCATTGGTGAGCACCCACATTTGCAGAGGAAAGGTAAATCAGGTGACACCTGAATTAAATGAGCACAATCCGAAATGAAACCCGTAAAGAACAGAGTTTAGTACTCACAATAACATTCAGCATTACACTACCTCTTAACACTCGTTCAATGACACATGACAAAACTTGCAAGACCAATTATAGGAAGCAATCTTGCGATGAGCCTGTGATGCGCAAAAATCTGATGATGGCCGACTAGATCACTAAGCTTATTATTGGCGAACCATAATCTCCATCAGCAACCAATCCTTCCTCAGATTCTTTGGTAACCTTAAAAGAGACATGAACCGGCGGCCGTTGTCCTGACTAAGAATTCTATATGCTTTTAGCTCGTCAGCATCCAAACCATACGTAGAAATCTCTATAAGCGCCTCGAAGATTTCTAATCCTTGCTCAGAATGCACAGTCAACGAAGAAGGTTGCAGCGTTGGACTGCTGTCGTTGTCCTCAAGTGGGACCCGCGGGAGACCCTTGTACGCGTGGAGTGCCCAGAGCTCAGTGGCATCGATGATGCTGTCCTTCACCCACTCTGTGGCGTCGTCGCCGTCCAGCATGTGTTGGGAATAAACCCGCCACGGCGTATTCATGGCAGCGTGCGTGTCGCGCCTTGGTGTGTCCGTGGTGCCGTGTGTGTTCGAGTCGGAGTCTGTGTGTTGCGTCCAGGGCGTGTTGCGTCGCGTCCGCCATTGCTGGGGTGCGCGGAGCTCGGTCCTCTGCTGGCGTGGCATTGCGGGCGTGATGCGGTCAAGGTCGTTAGGGCGAGTGGTGTGCGTGGCGCTTAAGTCGCGGAGGAGCCGTCGTGGCCGGATCGAGCAGTGGCTCGCGGCACGGCTGAGCGGGTCTCGCGGCATGGCGCAACGGCCGGCGTGGAGGAGTGCTCCCGGTGTGTCCCCGGCCTATAAGTAGCCTCCCATGCTCCCCTTGTAAGGTTGCCTAGTCCAGTTTCTTTCAATAGCCAAGATACAGGAGCTATTCGGCTCCGCGGCGTTCGTCGCCGTGAAATCGTGTGCGTCGTCTCCAACTCCGGTGAGCCGTTCCCGGTGTGTGTGAGTGTAATTTAGGGGCTAGGTCCAACAGCCTGAGGGTACAGGTGTGGACGGTGTAGGCGTGGCAAGAACGTTCGCAGCTGGAGGCACCAGCGCCACCACAACAGCACCGTGGGAAGATGTTGACGAACTTGAGCGCGCCGCCACAGGCGGTGGCGCAGACGTTCCGGTTCGATGTCTTGCCCAAACAGGGATCCATGGGGAGCGGTAGATATTGCAACTTGGGGGTGTCCTCGAACACGTCACTGATCAGGACGTAGCGCTCTAATTGCACCCAGCAGAGTTGCCGGTCGCCGACGGGGACGACAGTGTCACAGCGCCGCAGCGGAAGAAGTTCCGTGACCTCACCGGTGTCGCCACCGTAGCTGATCGGCAGATGCTTGACGCTCCACTCGCCGGAATGGAATAGGCGGAGCTCGGCCACCTCCGTGTCCGCGTCCACCAGCACCTCACTGAGCTCCACCACCACGAGCTCGTCCTCGCCACGGCGCAGGAGGCCGGTATTATGTCCATACAGCCGGCTACGCACAGATGGGAGCAGCGATAACGATGGCGGCCGTGGGGGCTCCGCAGCGGCATCACCCATGTTGTAGATGAAGTGATCAGTCGTGTTCGCGTAGCCATAGCGATACTATTGTACATCGACACGGATGAGCAAAGAATCGCCGTGCGCCGCGACCACCACGAAATCGTGATAATCATATTCCTACTCTTCGGCGCCGTCAGGAATACGCGAGAAGCTGCCAATAGGTCATCTTCGAGGCGGACGGAGACTTGGATCAAGTGGCCGGTGCTGGAACGGACGGCCGCCAGAGTCCTGGCGTCGTCGGCGGTGGACGCGTTCAAGTCGTCGATGCGGCAACACTGCTTGAGCATCACCCGCCATGGGTAGGCGGACGAGATGGATGGAGGAGGTTGCTCCGTTTGGGCAACCATGGCCGCCGCCGCCGCACACCGTTGGTTTGCCCAGATCCGTAGGGGCTATGGAGGATCGATGGCACAAGCATCCGTTGGCCACCACAGATTTGTCTCTATAATAATGAAAGGTCGATCCGTTTTCCACGTGTTGACGCTTTGGGGACGACTTGGACTTGGATTCTGACTCTTGAGGGTGGATTGCCACTGCCAGTCATCCATACGACGTGCTTTAGTTCTACCGCCGCCGCGCCGGTGTGGCAGCATGTAGCGCTGGACTGTGCCGCCCACGTAAGCAGCGACCAGGTTGGCGTTCGCTCTGGCCTGGCTGGCACTGTCGATGGCAATCAGAAAGTGTTTGTCATGGTGATGCAGTAAGCATGTTTCTGTGAACTTAACTTTAACTTGCGTGAACCGTGAGCATGCCACAACTTTCTTAAATAATTTGTCACAAGAATCTTCACATTTGAATTTCAATATTCAGTAAATAAAATCCTTGTCCTATAATTTTTTGGGATGCATCCTCTGTCGAAAAATGTTTCTACCTATTTCAGTTTCAGTTACAGGATCTTTGATCTATACTGTGTAGATTAGTCTTGTTTCAGTAGTTACTAGTCCTTCTTCAGTTTTTCATTTCTTTTCAGTAGAGCAGCTGTTTAGTCAATCTACTTATCTATTCTGTGTTTCTGGGAAGCAACCAAATTTAAGGTGTACAGTCCTTGTGACGAATTTGTGAAGCACCTGGTGACTGAACCAAATGTATGTATCATGGATATATGCTGTTTCATTATAGTGTTGATAGAATGGCTTCTTGTATTTCATTCATTTTTTTTCTGTTCCAGTATGTGGACATGCAGCTGTCTTTGAGGCCAAGTTCGAATTATTTCAGTCTGTGCCTTGTATTGTTCACTGATGACCAAATTATTTATGCTCATGATCAAATTACTCTGTGTGTCATCTATGGTTATTGCTCTCTGATGAGCACTTTGTTGTGTCAACCGATTTATATTTCTATATTTTTGTCATCTATGATCATGGCACTCTGATTCTATCTGTATTGTGGGCTACGGTTCTCTCATGTGTACCAGTCCAATATAACATATCATATATGGGAGCAGGGCTCTGAGTAGTACTGGGCGTCTTCCCGTAACCAACCTTCCTTCCTCCTAAATCTCCCGTATTCTTCGATCCCCCAAGCCTCAATCCAACTCGATCTGCCTGATCTACATCCTGAGTGACTCCCTGCCTCCGATCCACGCGTTCTTGGTTTCTTCTGCTGATTCCATCAGTGGAAGCCACTCCGTATTGGGTTCTGCGGCGGCGTCACCTGCTCATCGTTGGCCTGCATCCGTTCCTCCTCTCTTCTCCACGCGCTGATCCATCCATTCCTCACGAATCCTCCATTGCAGCGCCCCGATCTACAACTATTTGACACTCGGTATGCTGTATCCATTCGATGAGGTTCCAAATTCCAATCTTTTTGCCTCCCTCATTCGCTTCCTGCTGCCCCTGTCCTCCATGGTCGGTGACAGTCCCATCACTCTGTTTTCCCCTTCCATGGATAATGAGCCCCCTGATCCACCTCCACACAATCCACCTCCACACAATCCTTCCAAGGAGATGGCGCCGCAGGAAACCACCCTGCCCATCGCCGACTCTGATTCTGGCGCTGCAGACTCCGATGACGCAGCGGCAGCGGGGGTCGTCGGGACCAACTCCAGCTTCGTGCTGGTGTTGCTGCTGGATTCGCACTACACGGACCTGACGGAGCTGATGGAGAAGGTGCTGCTACTGCACACGCTCGAGGTCTTCGTCATCAGGGACAACATCACCTTCTCCGCACCGCAGGCGACGGTGGCCAGCATGGGCATCCTCATCCATACCACGTCACGCACCTACATCTTCCTGTCCTCGCTTGGCTTCGGCGTCTCCACGCGCGTCAGCAACGAGCTCGGCGCCACCCGGCCCAACAACACGGGCCGCGTGGCCACGGTTGACCTCATGCTCGGGTGCGCCTTCGTCGGCGTGGCTTCCGCGTTCGCCTACCTCGAGGGTGGCGCGTGGGCGACCATTTTCACCGCCGACCTGGTGATCATCGCGCTCACCGCATCCGTGCTGCTGATCCTGGGCGCCTACGAGCTCGGCAATTGCCTGCAAACAGCCGCTGCGGCAGCTCCGGGGCATCAAGCGGCCCAAGGACACCGCCAGCACCAACTTCTGGTCGGCATCCCATCCGGCAATCTCTGGCGAGGACTCATCCCTGTATCTGTTTCATGATCCACCTCATGATCTCCCTGAACACAACCTGATGGCTGGTGAACCGCATCCTCGACAACATGCAACCACTACTGAACAGGCTAGGGCGCCAGCCTCATGGGCGTCGAGTGGACAATAAATCTCCTGGCATGGAACTGCCAGGGATCAGAAGGGTCCCTGCGTAGTTTAAAGATGCAGCACCTTCAACGCCTCCTAGTATCGACGAAAGTTGAGGTATGTTTTCTATCTTAAACTAGGATTAGTTCCATTACTCGTACTTCAGTTGTTAATCATTTTAGCTTATCCGATGCATTTGTAGTTCCAGCACCGGGTCAGTCTGGTGGACTTTGGTTACTCTAAACCCAAGCTGTTGCCGTTACTATAATAGATCATAATCATCATTATATCTTGGCTTTGTGTAATAGTACTACTACTTCTGAACAGTTTAGCTTAGTCTATATCTATGGTGATCCTCATCACAGGAACACCTATACCATTTGGAGCAGGGTGTTTAATTTTTGTAGTAAATCTTACCACCCTTCCTATCTTAGCCATGGGTGATATGAATGAACTAATGCATGTTAATGCGAAATGTGGTCCAGGTAGACCTAATATTAGTTGTATTAATCTGCTTTGTGACTATGCGAAGCAATGTGGTTTTATCGACTTGGGGTACAGTGGCTCGGCTTACACATGGACCAGCAAGCGCTTCATTACCACTCCCACCTTTCAACGTCTTGATTGTTCTTTGCCAAACATTGAATGGTGTACAAAGTATCCTCATACTACGGTTTATCATTTACCAATGATGCGTGGTGACCATGCTCCTATTCTTACTATGATGCAATCCAATCGTCCAAAAACTAACAAACTCTTCCGCTTTGAAAATTGGTGGCTTAGGGAACAGGATTACAATGAGGTGGCAAAGCAAAGTTGGGACAAGTATAGCAGCAGGCCGTTCCACCAAAAGACCAAGTACCTGGCCTATGACCTCAAAAAATGGAGAAAAGTTAAACCTAATCTCTCATCACAACTCAGCACCATTGAAAGTCATATCCCTCAACAACAATCTAAACCTCCTCACCAACAAGACTTTGCACTCCAGAAGCACCTAGCTACCCAGCACAATGAACTCCTAGAAAAACATGAGGAATTTCACCTTCAGAGAGCAAAAAAGAATTGGGCCAAACTGGGTGACAGGAACACAGCTTATTTCCATCAAGCTATAACCAAGCCCTAATCAACTGGCCTCCACTTTTCTCAATTATTTTTATAATATTTGTGGCATCAACCCTGATTCTAACAATTCTAATCAAGGCTTGAATTTGCAGACAGGTACAAGTACACCTCTCCAATCCACATTTCCTGCTTATTCCTATACTCAAAATGTAGGCCAGCAGAACCAAGACCAACCTATCAATAGCAACACAGAGCTAGCTAATCTGATCTTCACTAATTCCACGCCTACGCTTCAGGAGTTGCATGCCATCATCAAGGAGATGCACAACAACTCCTCTCCTGGACCCGATGGTCTTCATGCAGGCTTCTAGAAGTCTGCCTAGCCATGGTTGTGCACTGATGTCCATAAACTAGTAAGTGACTTTTATGCCTCAGCAGCTTTAGATCAAGAGATCAATCAAACCTAACTTACTTTGATTCCTAAAAAGATGCAGCCTATGCTTCCCCAAGACTTTAGACCTATTAGCCTTTGCAATATCATTTATAGACTTATTGCCAAAATGCTTACAAATAGGCTTAAGCCTTACCTTCCTAGCTACAGTGATCACGCTCGATCTGCTTTTATCAAGAATAGGCATATTTCTTCCAACATTATAACCACTCAAGAGATTATTCACTCTTTTAGTCTTAAGACTTGGAGTGGCAGGGCTTTCCTTCTCAATATATATTTGGCCAAGGCCTTTTATAGATTAAACTAGAACTTTCTCACTCAAGCTCTGCACCGTCTTCAGTTACCCCACCATTTCATTCAACTACTGATGGCCGGCTACACTTCTCCACCCATGGTTGTACTGGTAAATGGTGATCTCACTGCCTATTTTTATCCAAAACAAGGTATTAGGCAGGGCTGTCCTCTTTCACCTTTTCTTTTTTCCATTGCTATTAATGGACTCTCTATTGCCTTAAATCATGCGATGCATAATGCAAATCTTTGATGCAGGTCATCTTGCTTACATTCAATCTATCCTTTCATCAATTACTACTTATTACATGTCCAAGATTATCTTCTCTAACACCTTCATTGAAAAATTATTTCTATTATGAGAAGATTCTGGTGGGCAAGTGTGCAACAAGATGATCCCTCTAACCCTATTGCCTATAGGTCCTGGGATGATATTTGTCAATCGAAAGAAAATGGGGGTTTAGGAATCAGAGATCTCCATGCTATCAACAAAAGCTTAGTTATTCACATGGCTTATGACATTGCTAATTCAAAAAACCTTTCCTTACTACATTTTTAAAATCAAAATATTATCCCTATAATTCCTTCTAGAATGCAACTCCTAATTCTACAAAGTTAGTGTATTGGTCTTCTCTACTGCAAGTAAAGCAAGAACTCACAAATAATGTTATTTACCAAGTTCATGTAGGTAACTCTTCAATCTGGTCCACACCTTGGTGCCCGATATGGAACTCCATCTATGCTCATCTGCTTGACCCAATTACTACTCACCCTCTGCCTTGAACAATCTCAGATATATGGATGCCTAACACCCAAGATTGGGATATTAATCTTTTAAACAACACCTTTGATGAACAGGTTGTTCAGCAGATCACAGCAGTACCAATAGTCCCTAAGCTAAGATTGGACGTTCTCGGATGGACCCTGGCCAAAACAGGTATATTTACTACTAAAAACATTTACAGGCACCTGGCTATACAAAACCAGATTCAACTCCCTATGCAAGGCTCTAGATGTACCCTTCCACAGGTAAATAAAATTCTCCATAGGGTTTGGAAATCTAAAAACCTTCCTCCTATCATTAAAACTTTAACTTCGAGGTTGATTAGACATGCTTTAGCCACTGCTCAAAGAACCTCCACTTATTCCACTCATATTGATCCCTTTTGTGCCTCTTGTGGTCAAAATGATACGGATGCTCACTTGTTTTTTCATTGCAATCTTCCTAGAGCTGTTTGGTTCTCCTTTAATCCCCCTTAAGAACTGATTCCTTACCATAGGAGTATGATGGTATTCAGAACATTTTGCAAACCATTATCAATCCCAACATTATGGAGACCCAACTTCAAAAAATACTAATTACCTTGTGGTTTCTCTGGAAAGCCAGGAATGACAAACACTTCAAAGGCAAAGCTTGGACTCCTATTTAGGTTCACAGTGCTACTACTGGCATGATTGCCAACATCGACAACACCGACCACCAAGGTATCCATGCTACATCCATAGATCTTCATCACCAACAACATGATTCAAGACAACAAGGAATATTGCTTTAGCCAGCCTTAGAAACATGACACTTCACCACCCCTTGGTGGACCAGGTACTATCTTTTCCTTGCAGCAGGCCCCCATGGTGAACAGATTTTGCATCACCAATCCAACTAAACTACAAGGCCCAACGTGCTACCTTGATGCTTCCCAGCTTCCTGACAATGCGCAAGCCACTCCAAGAAAAGCAGGACTAGGTATTTTCATCTCAAATTTGAAGGTAACAGAGGCCCAATCCATCTACATCTAGGCCCAATTGCAATCATGTACCTTAGTCCTCATGGCAGAGGCAACTGCCCTTGCTTTGGTGGCTATGATCACTAGCAAGCTCAATATCACAGGATGCACCTTTCTCTCTAACTGTGAACAATTGGTGCTCTTCATCAACTCTTTGGATCAGGACAACCCACCAGACTAGAGAATCAAGCCCTTCACCCAGATATTCAATAACTTATCTAGGGATTCTTCTTCTAGGTTATGTAAGATTAGCAAGGATTTGAACACCTTAGCTAATGGTTTAGCTCGCCAGGCTCTAGCAACATCTACTATAGAGCTTCACACTAGTTGTTCTAATCACCATAGCACTGACCATTGCTTTGTTCCTCAAGTTCTACAATCGGTAGACTTGCACCATGTAACCTTATTAGCAACATGTTGCTACGGATGAATGAATGGAAATGCTTATTGTCAAAAAAACATATCATATCCAATATCCAATGGATCTTTATGTAAAATATATCACCTATATTGATGGATCTAAAAAACTCTAATCATATTTAACGTATTTATGCTTGATCTAATTGGTACCAATTAGCAACACAATGATACAAAAAATGAAAGTGTTGTTCATGATTAGTCATGGCTACATGCAATCAATAAATAACAATTAGACAAAAACCCTTATCCGGGATCATATGAGCCTTCTGTGTTGTGAATTTCAAGAAATTGCAGACAGCAGACAACCCATCATCTGTGGTGAAAAGCATCCCCACAGCTATAAGCGTCATGGAGTCTACAATATTCATTCTTACAAGCTTTAAATTTTTTGAAACTTTATACGCCAATAGTACCGAACTAGATGGGCATTGTCCAAAATTTAAGATTCAAACATCTTTTATAAAAAATTTATATAAAAAACAAATTTCACCAATCCTAAATTTTGTCCTTTAGTGGATGAAATTTGTTTTCTATATAAATATGTACAAGTGTTTTTTGAATATCAAATTTTGGTACAATGCCCATCTGGTGATGCACTATTGATGTGTGTAAACTTTCAATTTTTTAGAAACTTCTAAGTATGAATATCAAAACTTTTCAAATAGACTCCATAGGCGCTTATAACCACGGTATTTTCATTCTGTCATCCGTGGGTGTACATGCACGGCCTAGGCACCACACTTGTGTGCTCTGAAGCCTGCATTCCGTATATTTTATAGTACAAAAAAGTGGCCAGCGACCTTGTCCATACAACGCATAAATAGAAGTAAGTGTAAACTGTTGGATTTATTGTAGGCTAGACCCATATTAAATTTAATAAATCAATAAACTCTATGATGTCTAATTTATTGGATGAACCGTTTTATACAGTATGAGATTTTGACTGAATATTAGGAATCAACGTACTTTCGTATTTGCCATTCATGGTTAATTGTATTGGCGAGTTACTTTCATTATTTTAATTGGCAATAATGAATTCTGTTTCTCCACTATTGTGACGACGTGAGGCTCTTTGCCTTCTCATGTTGGCGCAAGGCTCTTGGCCTTCACGTGGGGTTCCTTACTTTCGGAAGGACATGTCAGAGCCTCTTGGCTTTTCCTATGTGTAGTATATATTTGGTACTACTACATCAGTCATTCTCTCTTGGTTAGAAATATTCCTCTCCAAACCCGAGAACACGAGAGAACACAACCAGTCCATAATTCCACAGCAACTAAGGTTTCTCCGTCTTGTAACTCCGTATGCACAGAGAAGCGAGAAGGCAGGTGCCTCCGAAGGCCTTGTCATTTGAGACCTTCCATGGGGAATCGGCAAGTAGGATTTTGGGGAGCGTCTACGCGACTGCCTGAGTCACCACCGACGTTCGTCTTCCTCAACTTCATCTTCTCCGAACCGCCGCTGTCGTACGTCCAGCTCGTCTACCTCTACTTCCCAGCAGAGAGATCGTTTTCATCTCCTTCGACATGATGCTGGAAGTTGAACAAGGATCGGGATCATCGGAGTGCATGAGAGGGTATGATTGGTTCATCTCTTTAATGTTTTACGTTCTGCAGATCCTACATGTTTTAGTAGTTCATCTATGTTGTTTCATATGTTGCTATGCGTCTGTTTCTTCTGTTCTGTTATGTCGTTTCATAAGTTGTTCTGTGTTTCTTTTTGCTGTCAGTTATATATCATGTCTGCATGTTTCTTCATATGTTGCTGCTCATATGTTCCAGTAGTTCTGTTACATTGTTTCGCATGTTGTCCAGTGTTTATTGTTGTTATGAGTTATGTATCTTGTTTATATACTTATGATACATATATGCTTCACATGTTTCTTGTTCACATGTTCATCGTTGTTATAAACATGTCAGATATCATCATACTTTTTATCAATAATCTTTTATATGTCATCATCATATTGTTAATTTATAGAATTAAAGTGAGATGGAAATTGCCTTCTCTTATAACAATCCAAAACCTAATTATTGTCTATTTTCTGTCAGATGTTTTGCTGTGTGTTAAGGCTAGATCCTTTTGATGGTAAAAACTTCTTGATTTGGAAAGCTAAGATGGAACTAAGGCTCATTGCTATGTCTTGTTATTATGCCGCTAAGGGCAAGCCTGCTAACTTGCCTAGTGATGATGAGGCTAAGTCTAAGACTGATGACAACCTCTTTCGAGGTGCAATGATTATTAGTGCACTTGATAAAAAGTTTCAAAAAAACTATATCATTCATCCTACAGGGAAAGAGCTGTGGGATGCATTTGCTAGAAGTTTAGAGTTACTGATGCTAGTAGCGAGCTGTATCTCATGGAGCAGATGTATAACTACAAGATGGTTGAGAACCGATCTGTTGTGGAACAGACTCATGAGTTTTAGGCACTAGCTAAGGAACTTGAGATTTTTCCTTGTCCTTTGCCTGACAAGTTTGTGGCTAGCAATATTATCGCCAAGTTTCCACCTTCTTGGAAGGACTTTGCTACCTCTCTCAAACATAAGAGACAGGAGTTCAATGTTGAGGAGCTCATTGGTACTCTTGATGTTGAGGAGAGAGCTAGAACAATGGACAATGGGAAGAGTGTTGGGACCTCTACTGCTAATGTGGCGCAGAAGAGAAACTCTAGATTTTGCAAGTTCAACAAGAAGAAAAACTAGAATAAGCAAGAGAACTCAACTAAGCCTGTTCAAACAACAAAGTTTAAAAAGAAGAATAACAATAACAAGAGAGATGGAGGCTGCTTTGTGTGTGGCAGTGAACAACACTAGGCAAGTTAGTCTGTAATTCACCTGAGTGGTGGATGAATAGTGATGCTAATATTCATGTGTGTGCTGATGTTTCTTTGTTTTCTTCCTATCATGTTGGGAGGTTTGGCGCCTTGTTGATTGGGAATAGGTCGCGTGCTTATGTTCTTGGTGTTGGTACGGTCATTCTGAAGTTTACTTCGGAAAAGACGGTGCCATTGAATAGCGTGCAACATGTGCCCTCCGTCAAGAAGAATCTTGTTAGTGCGTCTATGCTATGTCGAGATGGCTATAGAGTTGTCCTTGAGTCAAATAAATGTGTTGTATCGAAACATGGTAATTTTGTTGGAAAATGATATGATCGTGGAGGCTTGTTCCGTTTATCATTGCATGATGTGTGTAATAAGATGGTGAATTCTATTAATGTCTCTGAGTACTAGTGTCAAGTCAAGAACTTGATGCACAGATTATGCATTGGACTTGTTGTCGATGAAATAACGACATAGATGAGGGATGACGAGCCGATGAGAAGCTCTAGGCTCTTGATAGGGTCCGTCATGGGGAAAGGACAAGCGTCACGATAGGTTGACAAGGGCTGACGCAACATGACGAGTCACTACCAATTAATTATGCTACATGTTTTGAATATCATATGGGTCACACTGTATCGTACAATATGGAAATTCTATTGCAAATGTCATGAACACGTCGCGTTTGCTAGTTATTATTAAATAAATTAGTATAGAACAGAAAAGAGAGAGAAAAAGGGAAGTAAGTCCAAGTCGTCCACAAATTTGCCTGCGCAAATTTCTCGACACACATGTACATGGAACACGGATCCACCGACCGTGCCTATTACAAAGATATATGTGAAGCCAACTGCCAACCGTAGACAACGAACAATCTTCAATACGGGATTGGATCTTTTCTAAAAACATTCAGCGGCAGCGCGGCGGCGGCCATGGAAGGCTAACCTCGAACCGCCTCTTCTTCGTCCTCCGTCGCCTACCCACGGTGGGTGATGCTCGAGCAGCTATTGGAGATCAAGGTCGAGGACTCCACCGCTTGCTCGCCGGCGGGAGATGCCAAGACACTGGCGGTGGCCCGAACCAGCACCGGCCACCCGATCCAAGTCTCGCTCCGCCTCACGGAGCCCCAGCACTTTCGCGTATATGTCTCGGGATTCCTGACGATGTCATGGTGGAGAAATCTAGGGTGCTCGCAGCGCATGGCGACACCGTGCTCATCCATCTTCGTATCAAAGAGAAGTACCAACGGCACAACACAGCTGAACACTTAGTCTACAACGCGGGCGCGGCCGCCGTCATTGTCGCTGCTCCCGCCTTATTTCGAAGACTCAGGCCTCGAGCCTCGAGAGCTTTGTAAATATTCCGCCGGCCTCCGGCACCGTGGGGAGGACGAGCTCATGGTGGCAGAGCTCACAGTGGGGGGGGGGGGGGGGCCACCGGCACTCTTCGAGTTCGAGATCTCACCGATAGTGATCGAGCTCTACAGGTTCCGTTCTGGTGAGTGGAGCTGCTGCAACATCGATATCAGAGAGGGCTGGGATATTCCTTTGCCGTTCTGGGACACGGACACCGTCATCCCCGTCGACGTCGATCTGCTCGGCTGGGTCGTCTTGCACCACGGCGTCGTGCTCGTCGATGTGTTCGAGGAGACACCAAGGGCGTAGTATGTAACACCCTAGGTTTTCAAGATTTCAAAAATAGGCAAAAAGATTTTTGGTGAATAAATAATTATGCAAAATAAATGTTTTTATGAAAATAAAGTTGAATCATGGTAGAAACATGCTTGATGCATTCATGCTGATGCATATTTTTATTGTGTGGTGTTTAAATTTATTTTGGATTTCAAAATCCATTTGAAATTTGCTTTTGAGACATGATTTAAATAAATAAAAACCATTTTCCTTCCCTCCCCTCCCTTTCCTGCTTTTCAGCCCAAGCGGCCCATTGACCTGCCTTCCCCGCGACCGCTGTATCTCCCGTGCTTGGCCGTCCCTGCCGTGGCCCGTCTCCTCTCCGGCCCAGCATGGCACCGCGGGCGCCGCCTTCTCCCTCTTGGGCCGATAGGCCGCAACCCATCAAGCAAGCCGGTTGCTCATCCGCGACCACGTCATCTCCTCTGTCTGGCTGGCAAGCGAGCCCCGCCCCGTCTCCTTCTTCCTCCGACTCGAGACCGACTGGGACGCGAGCTCGAGCCCAACTCCGACCGCGCCGCCTCCACGCTCGGTCGCACCGCCTAGCCCTCGGGCTATAAAAGGATTTACTCCGCGTCCACAATCTCTTCCGAACCCTAACGCAAGCAACCATCTTCGCCTCGAGCCGCCGCAACACCAAAGCCCTAGCCGCCATTGTCGCCGCTACCAGAGCTTGAAATTCACCACGGCCGTGAGAAATTTATTGCTGTAAGCTGGTCCTTGAGCTTCGCTTTGACCTTGTGAGCACGCCTGAGCTCCGAATTTCGATCAATGAGGCTTATCTCGGCTGAATTTTCGTGCGCAGGAAGCCACCGTCCGCCGTCGCCTGCCATTAGCTCACCGCCGGCCATCTCAAGCTTCGTCTTCCCCTCTGGTATGCTCGTCTTGATCCCCTGTGTCGTTTGGCATCGCTTCCGAGTAGTTTGGTAGGCCGTGGCGCTCGGCTTGTGAACGCCGGCGAGCTCGTCTCCGCCGTTGTCGATCACCGGCCGTCGATAGCCTCCTTGGGTTCTCATCTTCGTGCTGGACATGATCGCATGAAGCCCCTGAGTCATTTGGTCTAAGTCCTGAGCCGAGCCGATGCCCCTATGGTCAATTTCATGAACTCCGGTGAGGTTCCTCACCGCCGGCGATGTCCGCCGTCACGTTTGTCTCCTTACCCGGCGAGGCCGCTCGCCTCGATCGATCTGCGCCGTCGGTTTTGAATCGGACGGCCAGAAACGGCCCGTAACCCTTCACAGGGTAGTTTTGCAAATAACCCCTGTCTTCCTGCGTAATCTGTTAAGAACCCTTGACGGTTTGGCCACAGTACGCGTTTCCCACCGGGAAGCGTATTTTCTGTTTAACAGATCCATAATACGCTTTGTCCGCTGGAAAGCGTATTTTCCTTGTAACAGCTTCCAGAATATGTTTCCTCCTTTGGAAAACATATTTCCTCTTTTCAGTTTCAGAATACGCTTTTACTTATTTACAGTTTTGCCATTATGTTCAAAGGCTTATATCTTTCACGTTTTAACTCCGATTTGGTCCGTTCAAATTTCGTTAGATTCATAATTTCATAATCTACGCAGTGGTGCTACTTTGAAGTATTTTAAAAACTTTATATTTATTTTAGTTTATAATTAAAGTATTTATTTATCTATAGGAAATCTTTGAAAATTCATAACTTCGCTGTTATAACTCCGTTTTCAGTGAACTTGACGTCTGTGTGATCGTAGCAATGAGTAGAATAGTTTTATAAATATTTTATTCTGTTTTGATGACTTTGGTGTACTATTCCTCTAATAACTCTTTGTTTGCTTCATGTATGTATGCTCGATTAGATTGTCTGGTGTTGATTGTTAATGTCGAGTTCAGACGATGAGGGTTTTGTTGAATAAGGATACTTTGAGGATCAACAGGACTATTAAGACTTTGTGAAAGGTAAGTATAGCATGGTTCTTCCTTGTTACCTACACACTCTAAATAAATACTACATTTGCATGTGTCCACTTGATGACCCTAGAGATTTTAACTAGATGTTGTTATCTTGATTCCTTGATACCTTTAGGTTGCATTGGGTAGCTATGATGCTAGTGCTTAATGAATATCATGATCTTGTGGCTTGATAAGTAATTATGTTATGAACAGTGATAATGACTTTTAACAACCTAAGAGCTAATCAGTAACTGAACCTCCGAGATTTACAGTATAGCTATGAGGGCTATATGGCTCTGGCTTTAGCTTAGTATGAGGACCTTTCCTAGCTTGTTAGCGGTTCCCTTAATGGGGCAAGGGGGGTGTGTTTCGGGTTGGGTGTAGTTGGACCCCTGTCTGCATGCGTATAGGCTGCGGTTGTGTGCCATTAGAAGGGGGATACTACATTCGTAGGGCACAGAAACCTCAGCGGCCCTAACATGTTAGACAAACCTTTGAAAGGCTTCATAGTGAACCCTGCCGGCCTTCCTTGGTAGTGGGATAAGAGGTTGGCCGCCTCGGGCGAAAGGGTAAATCATGACTCACAGTGAAAGTGTACACCTCTGCGTAGAGTTTAATAAACTGGTATACTAGCCTTGCTCAAGGACACGAGCGGCCTTGGAATTCCTTACACTAATGATGATCTCTTTTGTCATGCTAAAAAGTTCATTCATTTACTGATATGTTTACTATTCATTTGTTACATTGATCATGATGGTTTTGGGAAACACTTGCTACCTTGATGCTACTTAATTGCTCAACTTGATTAACTTATAAAAGCAAAATGCAGTCAAACAGTGTCAGCTTATTTGAGCCTCATTAACCCATGTTATGCATGTTGAGTATGGTTGTGTACTTACGCTTGCTTTACTTTCAATTTTGGAAAATCCCGGATGGGTAATAGATGAAGGTTAGAATGAGAGCTATCGCGATGACTACTAGGCATGGTGTTCACCTGTTGACGTATCTCTGTGCGAAGCTTCCGCAATAAAGTTATTCTAGTTTTTATTGTTTATGTGCAAGACTCTGTAATGAATATTGGTTCGCTATGTAATAAACAGGGTGATGATACTCTTTGTAATTTGTCTTCTTATACGTGCGACTGTTCGTGGGGCGCATATAAGGCTATTTATACATTCTATTTTTATCCTTAAAAATAAAGTGTGACACAGTACCTACGGCGCCCATGGATCTCCGTGGGGGTTTGGAATCAATCCGGAACGTGTGCGTCACTGCTAGCGGTAGCGCACTCAAATTCGTCAACATCTTCCCCCGAAGCTGCAGTGGTGGCGCTGGTGCCTCCCGCTGCGAGCGCTCTCGCCACGCCTACACCATCCACACCTGGACGATGAGGATTGGCAATGGGGACATGGAGTGGCTAATGGACAGCATGGTCGATGCCACCGAGCTGTGGGCGCTCGATGCCTACAAGGGTCTCCCATGCGCCCCAATTTGCCGCCCCATCGTGAGCACAGACCAACCGGAGGTCATCTGCATCAGCTTGCGCCAGCCAATATGGCCCGTATGTCAGATAATGGTCAACATGAGAAGCAAAACAATACATTCAGTCTCACGCCACGAAAATGAAGTTGGGCCTTGTTACAAGCGAGACAAACTGATCCCTAGCAACGTCTCACATTTCTTCAACACTTATCCAAGTAGTGGCCATGGTGATGCTACTTTGACAGGCCAAAGAAGTCGGCTTGACATCGAGAGGCCACCGGCAGTCGTTGTAGATTCCAGCAATCCAACGCTCCGACAACCTTCTACTACATTCGCTGATCCTGTTTCTGTCCAAGCAGCATTGTTAGAAATGTCTGAGGCACTTCAAGAGCTACCTAGCTATGGCTTGTTGGGTCCTGACGAGGTTAAAGCGTATAGAATTCTTGTTTGCAGCGACAATGGTCACCGGTTGAAATCATTTTTAAGGTTACCGAAGGATCTGAGGAAGGATTGGTTGTTGATGGAGATTATCACTACCGATGCTAATTGACCCAACAACTCTTTCTGCAGTGCATGCAGATCCATTGTGGTCTCCCAACTTTTTGTGAACTGTAAAGTACAGGTTAGCATCTAGTTACCGTGTGGCTTGTCTCAAAATCAACTCTATATATAGGAGTACTCTCTGTAGTGTCAGTGTGAAGCGACTGAATTTGATGCTAGTATCATGCTTTTCAGGACTAAGATTGCTTTCTGGGTTTCATTTTGCGGACTGTGATGATTTAATTGAAGTGTGTTGCTTGATTATTAATTACTTTTGTTGCAACAGATTTAAGACACTAATTCCTCCGTTCCAATTTTGCTATGTTATTATATAATAAAATGAATATACCAAAAAAAGTGAAAGCGACATAATTTGGAACGGAGGAAGTACATATTAACTCACTAGCTAGCTAGCTGGAGGTTTTTGGTAGAGCTTTTTTATTAATATGGGTAAAGAGGTTACAACATGGGCACGTAGGCCGAAAGAGGAAAAGGTGAAAATACGTTAGTGATAGTTCCCTATAGAACTTGTCATAGAGTGCTCAATCTCCATATAAATTATGAGGAATATATTCATGTGTTTCTTTTTTTTTTTGCGCATAACTTCTCTCCCTTTTGGCAATGTGAGTAGCTAGAAAGACAAGTGGACATCCAAGTGTCCTTTTTTAGAATCACTATATAAATAATTTTTGAGAGCCATTTGAACAAATATCACTCGTATATTTCCACATGCAAACAATTTTTCTATATCATGTATGTATTCTAGAGAGCCAATTCTACTTTCTATATATATATGTGAGATGGCAATAATTAGAGATCTAATTAAAGAAACAGTTGGAGTGCAGTTTTTGACCAAAATATGTATTTCTACCAATATTAATAAGGAAAGAAATAAAGTGGCTTTTAAAGCACTCAATCAATCACTTATCTTTAACACCGCTATCAACTGCTAGAACTAAGCTCGTGGAGCCCCTGGCAAATTTTGACCAATAACGTCCATGTCAAGTACCCTAGCACTACCAACGATAAATTTGACCAATAGGGTCCGACTGCCAGCAAGGAGATCGTCGGGATGCATGGATGGAACCGAAGAATCTAAGCATTCCTGTTTGGTTTACCCTCTAAAGTTTATTTATTAAAGTTTAGTCACCTGCAGTGAGTAAAATGTCAAACACCGCACTAAATTTGAGGGGCATTTAGTCATGAAGGGGTAACTAAAAGTGACGAAAGTGTGCACGCAATAGCTACTTTAGTAGCCTTTAGTGTATAGAATGAAACAGGGGTGACTAAACATTAGAGGTCACTAAACATAGAGGGGGAACCAAACAGGCTCAGACTCGGTGGGAAACCCTCTTCGCACCGGCTCATCACAAGATTGCTTGCTATATTTTTTTTTTCCAGAACACAAAGACCGAATTTCATTACCAAGGCAACGAAATTACAATAATTTGTAGTCTGAATATATAAGAGCTGAAGCCACGAAAGTATCAATACCGAATTGCATGTTGTGTCATGTGGCCACATTTGGGACAGCTCCGCTTTATTACTAGTATAGTTACCAAGAGTAGCTCTGTGGATGGAGTTGGCTCCTCATGGCAGTTAAAAATCTCATGGTAGTTAAAAAAAGTAAAATCACCATAAGCCCATCTCTTTTTGGTCATTTTCCCTCTATCCAACTTCTTCTTTGAGTAAATTGCACTGTAGCTACCTAAGCTATTTGGTGTGTAACAGATAGGTACTCCAACTAAAAAAAATATAATTTCTAGGTACTCCAACTAAACTATGGATGGAGTTGTTTTTTAGTTGAAGTACCCAGAAGTTACGTAAGTATAGTTTCAGTACCCAGAAGTTATGTTTTTTAGTGGGGGTACCTATCTGTTATACATTAAATAGTTTAGGTACCTATAGTGTAAATTACTCTTCTTCTTTTCTTTACAGCTTTGCCCTTCACGAACCCTTTGGGATGCTGGGCCCACTGATATGGCCATGGCTGCGTTGCCTTACACCGCCACTGCCACCGCCAACGGCTGCACCCGGGCCGCCGACATCATGAAGTCCTAATGTGATCCAAACTTGAAGAAGCGTGGAGGCGGCACACACTCTTGCATCTGTGTTGAGGCTTCTACTCAACTCCCATAACCATCGCGCACCATCTCAATCCCAACCGCTATCATTCGTCCGCAAGAATTGGGAGGGCCATTTTGAGATGGGACCGTAAGCACAAAGGTTGGAGAGCTGTGATTTAAGATCTCCAAAACAACACCGAACAACTCTTTGATTTCCTAGTGGATGTGTGCCAAACGAGCCATAATGCTTAATAATGCTTCTATGAGTACCAACCTATTATTTATGTGTTTCATAGTGATAGGTTCAACTCAAGACCTCAACATTCACGTTCCCTCAAGCGCACGTACATGCTGAGGAGCTAGACCACACCCATGACTATATATACATTTTCAACTCTTGTATAGTATATTGGACACACAAATGAATAATTGTTAACTCCAAAGTTGTAGAACTTGTTGAGTATACTGCAACTTTGATGTTGACTTTGTCTCCATTCAACACTGTTAATCATATCAAATCTGATCTGAGAACCTGTATTGAATATTTGAACTTGTAAACTATCTAAAATTAAAAAGCTACCAACTAAAAAGTACTAAATCTCTATATACTCTAGAATTTTTATATAGAGCTTTTCTTAATTCGATCACATATGAAAACTTATGATTCTTTATGCAAAACAATTATCACTCTTGGTGTAAGCCACGTACTAATAGTGATAGGTGGACTATCACTTCCAGTTCGTCGCTTGACGTGTCAATGACAGTACCATGCCTACATATCACTGTTGGTTTAAACCGCAAATCGGCATTGATTGTCCGGTAGTGAAGGTCTTTACCAGCATAGTGGTGAAAAGGTGATTCGGAGCTTCATTTGATAGTACCATGCCTATTTATTTCCAATTCCATGAAATATTTTCCATCCATGGTACATGGCTACACTAGTAGTATACCTGGGTTATGCGAATTGGCTTGTAGTTTAGTGCTAGGACAGTCTAGTGGGACGCTACCCATCAGGGTTTAAATCCTGGTGCTCGCACTTATTCCTGGGATTTAAGGATTTACCGGTGTTATATATTAAGTGGCAAGCGACGTTTCCGTTGACGACGAGGCGCCAGTGGTGACTTTGGGAATCTCCAGATATGCTCATAGGGGTAAGGGTAGGATTTATGTATGTGTGCTCATAGGGATGAGTGTACGTGCGTGTTATGAGCGTGTGCGTTGTACTATGTAATTCTCAAAAAAAAAGTATGCCTGGGTTATGCTACGGTAAAAACAAAAATAATGTATTTACGCACTTGGCCCAAATCGATCCCTAATGCAAACCCACCGAAGACCGCAGCCTTGCTCCCACCATGCCCCCCTCCCTGTCTTTTTTTTGAGACCTGCCCCTCTGCCTATCTTGTGCATGTGTCAAGCTCATCGCCGACCTCCTCCCTTCCCATGTTATGGCCATCCTTCAGCCCACTTGCTCCCTCCCAGCCTCCCCAACTCCCCCTCCTAGCTTAGGGTTGGAGGAGGAGGGATGGAGGGGGCGATGTCAACGATGTTCTAGGTGGTGACATTTTTTTTGAAAGTGTAGGGATTCAAAAGCTGGTTGTCGGGAGCGTTTGGATGCCTACTGAGAGTTGGCGGGATTGCAGGATGAGTGTTGAAGCCTTTGATAGAAACATTTGTGGTCATCTGAGATCGAATAGAAGCCTATGAGGAAAGATACGGATCCATGGATTTTTAATGATGTTCAAATCCTGGGTACATTTTGTTTGGTACACAGCGGGTGGGCTTTTCAGGAATACACACAATTTTGGTGTACCTATAATAAGTTTGAATTGTTCCATACAGTAGAGATAGAGATAGTAGAGATGCCTGCCGAGCAGGTGGATTGCAGCATGATTGTTGAAGCCTTTTGATATAGAGAGTCGTGGTCATCCGATCAAGCTGAAGCCTGTGTGAATAGATAAGGGATCCATATATTTTAATGATGTTGCACTCTTGGGTACAATTTATTTGGTACACAACTCTTTGGCTAATGGATGCATGGAAAACGGATCCACACCGTTCCTTGTCAAAAAATCTGGGAAGCCCACCACAAACATGACCCATCTTCCCATCGATCATCTCAGGTCCCCGTCCCTACAGAATAGGGCAAACTAACCAACGTTGACCGGCGGCGGCAGGGGCCATGGAAGCCCAAACGGCGCACCCTACCTCCGGTCCGTCCTCCGCCGGCTATCCACTGTTGGTCATGCTCAGCGGTATTGCTATTGCACCAACGGCGTCGGCAACTCCTCCTGCCCCTCCACGGCGGACGCCAAGTCAAAGACTCTGGCAGCCGCCCGGACCAGCACGGTCCACATGATCCAAGTCTCCCTCCGCCTCTCAGTCGCCGAGCCCCTGCAACTTCAACCGTCTGCGTCCAGGTTCCTGACGGCGTCGGAGTAGATACACACAATTGTAAGGTGCTCGCGGCGCACGGCGATTCAGTGCTCATCGTGGTTCCTGTCAGTGAAGAGAATCATCCATACTACTACAAGACTGACCACTTCGTCTACAGCGCGGGAGATCGTGCTGCCGACCCCCCACGGCCGCTGTCGTTGTCACTGCTACCACTGTTGTACCAGCAACCCACGGAGGAGGAGGAGGAAGAGGAGGAGGAGGGCCCTGTGCCTCCACCTCCAGAGCTCTCTGCTTTTTCCATAGGCCTCCTGCACCGTGGCAAGGACGAGCTCATGGTGGCGGGGCTCAGGACAGGCTGTTCGGCGGTAGACGTGGCGGAGCTGAAGGTGGCCGAGCTCTGCCTGTTCCGCTCTGTCTACTGGAGCGTCAAGCGTCTTCCCGTCAGCTCCGGTGACGCCGACACCGGTGCAGTCTGGGACGACCTGTCTTCAATGTGGCACAGCGTCCTCACTCTCACTGTTGGTGACCGGCAACTCTGCTGGGTGGACTTCTCGCGCGACGTCGTGCCGATCTGCGACGACGTGTTCGATGCGAGCCCCAGACTGCGATACCTACGGCTCCCCAGGATCCCTGTCTGGGCTCGCTATCAAACCGCAACGTCTGCACCACCGCCGGTGGCAACGTGCTAAAGTTCGTCAACATCTTCCTCCGCTGCTGCTGTGGTGGCGGTGGCGCCTCCAACTGCGAACGCTCTTGCAACGCCTACACTGTTCACACCTGGATGCTGAGAATGGACTGTGACATGGAGTGGGTAATGAACGGCATGGTCGACGCCACTGAGCTTTGGGCGCTTGACGCATACAAGGGCCTCCCACGTTTCCCAATTGAGTGGCCGGTCGTGAGCATGAATGAGCCAAATGTCGTCTACTTTGAGTTATGCGAGCATCCCCATTTCAAAAATTGCACCGACAGCACCCTATGGAAGCTTAAGGTCGATATGAGAAGCAAGACAATACAATCATTCAACGGAGATGGGCTTTCATACACGTTGCCTATGCTAATCCCCAGCAATGTATCAAATTTCTTTGATACTTATCCAATTAACGCTAGTGATGATTGTAACAACCCTAGAAATTCGGATATCGAAAATACGGGCTTTCAAAATTTTTTTCTAAAGTTTATCAGTGTATGGTGGATGTCATGTAGGAAACCCGCCAATAGTTGCACAAATAGCACCTGGCGTTAGCCCGAGCATTCCATTTAAATAACCAGAGTTTGATTCGCCTCTTATTCGATTTTATGTGATGTTAATAAAATCGAATAACCTTTAATGTATATATACATATATGCCTGCTACCGAAACCCCCCCCCCCGCGCTGGCCCAGCTCGTCCGCGCGCTCGACCGCCGGCCTGCTGCGAGCTCGAGGCCCAGCTCGACCGCCTGCCCGAGCTCGAGGCCCAGCTCGGCCTGCTGCGCTGCCGCCTGCCTCGAGCGTCGGCCCAGTCGCGCCACGCGCTGCCGCGCCTCGTCAATCGCCCGCGCGCGCTCGACCGTCCGCCGACCGGCGGCCCAACAAGGCGGCCCACCAAGGGCCTGCCGCCGGACGCGCCCGCGCCCCTCCCCTTTCTCTCGCTGACGCGTGGGACCGTGCTGCCAGCTCCTACCTTTTACAACTTCTGGTCGACCGCGCGTCGCGTCCGTCGCACCATTTTTGTGCACCGCGCGCCTCCGCCATCCGCCCGAGTACGGCCGCGTCCCGCGCCGTCCATCTAACCGCCTGCTTGCGCCGCGCCACTCCCCGAACCCTAACCCTAATCGTGGCTGCGCACAGCCGCTCGATGGGCATCTTCTGCCTCCGTCGTCCATGGCCGGCCGCCGTGCCTATTTAAAGAGGAGCACCTTGGCCTCTAGGGTTTCCCCATCGCCCCGCCGTCTTTGTGGAGACCCGCCGCCAGATCAGTCGAGCGAGAGAGAGAAGGAGGGAGGAGCAGGAAGGAGGCGGAGCTAGAGCGCTACTGCCGCCGCCGCCGTCCGCGCGCTGAGGACCTGGGAGCACCGCATCACCGCCTCGACGCCCCGGCTTCGCCCCCCTGCACCGAGCCGCCACCAAGCCCGCGTCACCTGCCTCGACCGTCGCTGCGCGGGTAAGCATCCCCACCCTTGCCCTGCTCGGCCATGGCCGTTACCAGTACACCGTCGACGTTCTTGCTCCCCTTACCCCTGTTTCTTTCCTTACCGCGACCGATAGCTTCGCCGTAGTCTAGAGCACGTTTTTGGCAACCTCTAGAAGCCGGCACGGGCCACAGTTGGAGCCACGCACTTTTGCAGCTCCGGCCTCCCCGGACTCTGGCCGCCGGAGCGTCCGCCGTGGCCGCCGAGCCGCGCACGCCCCGCCGTGCCTCGACTAGCCCCGGTAGCTAGCTCATGGAGATCCCAGCTTCTCCAATCGAAAGGCAAGAAGGACGATGGAGACCAACGCCCGGCTTCGCCGGCGAATTTAGCCTCGCCGCCGCCGCGCCTCGCTGACCGCCACCGGCCTGAGGGTCGATTTCCCCAAGTTCGAGCACCTAGCCGGCCAGCCACGTAGCTCAGCTAATGAGCCGACATTCGTCGAGGATCCACACGATGAGTCGAGGGTCCGTCTGACGAAGTCGAGGGCTCGCCTGACAAGTCGAGGGCCCGTCCGACGAATCGAGGGTCCGTCCGACATTCATCGAGGGTCCACTCGACGAGTCGAGGGTCCGTCCGACGAAGTTGAGGGTCCGTCCGACATTCATCGAGGGTCTGCCCGACGAGTCGAGGTTCCGCCCGACGAAGTCGAGGTTCCTCCCGACGAGTCGAGGTTCCGCCCGACGAAGTCGAGGGTCGTCCCCACGAAGTCGAGGGTCCGCCCGACAGTCGAGGGCCTGGCTCTAATCGAGGTCCTGGCCCGAGTCGAGGATCCGACTCGAGGCCAGAGGGTCGAGTTTCACCGAACAACTGTTCTCGAGGGCTGCCCCTTTCGAGCGAACAAAGTCCGTCTTCGAGGGCATGCCCGTTCGCCGGGCGAGGCTTCGTTCTCGAGGCCAGTCCGTTCGCCGGGCGAGGTTTCGTTCTCGAGGCCAGTCTGTTCGCCCGAGCGACCTCCGTCCTCGAGGTGTCGACCGGATCGCACCCTCGAGTGTACAGTGGCCGACCCCCTCGAGACCTGTCAACGTTGACCGTTGACCTGGCCCCACCTGTCAGTGACCAGATCCGTGGTCCCCACCTGTCAGCCACTAACTGGACCCGTCGACACTGACGTCAGCATAACGTCAGCATGACGTCATCTGGCCCTGAACCGCGTCAGTGCTGACGTCATCTCAGCCCCGGCTGCACTGTTCCTGCGCGCCACGTGGCCCAATCAGGAGTTGCCACGTGTCAGTGCCAGGTTAATCTGCCCTTTTTCTTTTTCTTTTTCCGAAAATAGAATAAACTTCGGAAATTCATAACTTCTTCATACGAACTCCGAAAAATATGAACCAAGTGTCCAAATTTTTATAAAAATAAGCTCTACGTCATAGGCTTGTGTATGAGTGCATTTGGAGTTATTGAATTTTATTGCTTCTTTGTGTTGACTCTATAGGAGCCGCTAACGCGGCTATTATGTCTCGTTTCAGAGGAGGATCAGCTTGAGGAGGACGACTACGAGTACGAGGAGGAGCTTGGTGATGACTTCACAGGTGCCACACCCCACCCAACCTCGTAGATCCTATTACGCATGGCATAATATCTAGTTGCTAGTGCTTTAATTATGAATATCACCTGATGATAGGTTGCATGGTAGAACTGCCTGATGAGCCTTTACCTTGTCGCAACCTTACTCCTGCACACCTGCTGATAGGCTAGATGCTTGCTTATTTCTCTTATGATGCTTTACTTCTACTACGCTTATATCTGTGTGATGATGATGCGTGGTGGAGAGTATGGTCATATGGTTAAGGCACGTGGTGCCACTTTTCTCGGGGAGAGTGCTGCGTGCGTCTTGGGTGTGTGGTGAGGGTTGAGTTGATTGGACAGGATTCTACGATGAGCCATGTGGGCGAGTCTTGCCGGGGAATGTGTTCTGGGCATTCCCGTGTGAGGTGCTTGTGGCGGGCACATTGTGATGCATAAGGAGATCCCGGGGGTGAGAACCTTCGTGGAGCGAAGCCCCGGGAAGGAGGTGCTGTTGTAGCACGGACTGTTGTAGTCCCAAAAGAGAAGATAATCCTGTCTGATCCCCCCTAGGACCTGATATCTCTTGAGGACCGGAACCTTGGGAGTTACGTGCTCACCACTCGCTCTTGTATGGGCGGAAGACGGATGTCTGACTAACTAGGATGGTGCCACTACTACTAGGTTGTTAGCAGAAAGTGTCGGGAGGTACGCGCGTGGAGACCCACACCCTCCTTAGACAGCATAGTGACCACGGGGGCCCGGTACTATGTCTCACAGTCTCAGTGTGCCGGTGGTACCTATCCGGGATGTCCCAGTACTGAGTGGTAGGGTGGCATCGCACCGGTTAGAAAGCAGCCGGAATCAGCTTAGGCGGGGCACCGCCAATGATAGTGATCTTGTGGTTACGGGAGTACACGCTCTGCAGAGTTTATGAATCTATATAGTCCGTGGGCCACTGGTATGGCTCTTTCCTAAGACCCATGCTTCTCGGGTGTAGTGAGAGGAGTCCTTCTATTTCTCCCCCTGCTGTTATCCTTCCGGCTGTGAGCCGCTGAGACAGGCTCCGAGAGGGAGTTGGACCTGTCGACTGAGTGCGAGAGGGTGAGATGTGTGTGATGGTGATGGAATGGGTTTGGATGTGTGGATGAGATGGATTAAAATTTGATGAATTATATTATATAATATTGGTCACTGTTTGCATAGGAAACTACAGCCACATATTAGGTCGATTTGATTATATCCTTTGCATCCCACCAAATACTACATAGCAAAAGCAAAGCATAGGGTGGGAGATGTGGCCAGTACAAACCGTACTGAAAATTATTTGGCAGGTGAGCCCGACTACGACCATGATGATGAGGAGGATTAGACGTCTCGTTCCTACGCTCAGGCTTCTTTTTGGAGATTTTATTGTACTTCCGCCTTCCGCAGCTGCCCCAGAAGCTGCTGCTACTCTGATATCCCGCCAGTGTGGTGATGAACTATTTATGTAATCCCTTCTAATTGTATTCTTTTGTTCGAGTATGGATCCTGTATCGACTATTGCGAGATAATGAGATGGTTTGATGCTTCGAACTATTATATTATCCGCCATTCTGTGTATTTTCCCTTCGTGGAAAATTGAGGATGTTTCAGTTGGTATCAGAGCCATGCTTGACCCTAGGACGAGACCCATAGGATTGGACGATAGAATTAGGAAAATCTTGAAATCTCTCGGTTATACACCGACCAATGCATACGCTTTTATGCATGGCTTACCTCTCTCTGCAACTTTTCTAACTTCTTTCTCGTGTCACCTGCAGATGGACCCCAACTTGCCTCTTGGTCCGTTACCACCAATGGATATCATTGAGTTCAGACTCGACGGAACGGAGCATGGAGGCTATGCTCACGTGCTTCGCGAGGTTCTCACCGAGTTGGGTGTTCCCGTGGAGAACGTCGAGTATCTTTGCCGCGGCAAGCCCACCCTTGGAGGAGGCATCGAGGACTACAAGGCAGTCCACATCAACGTACCTGCAAGCATGAACCTGCCCGAAGTTACCGCCTTCACTGACTTTGCCTTCGACAACGACACCAACATGTGTGTTCAGACCGTTTCACACCAGGCACTCCGTACTGTGCTGTGCAACGGAGCTGACTATCTGAAGGAAAGTCGCTTTCGTCTGCTTCCTCGTGCCCTCGATGATCAGCAGGGTACTTGGGGAGAGGTCATCTACATCGAGCAGAATACTAGAGTCGACCGCAACCCCTGCCACCGCGCCTCTATGATGTACATGCAGTGCCAGGAAATGTACATTGCTGAGTTGGAGCGGAAGGGCCGCCGTGATCGTCACTACCTGATGGAAGTTGACGAGAGGATCCGTAAGTCAGAGGATAAGGAAGCGGCATGGAAGCAAAAGATTGCAGATCTAGAGCGTGAGATAGCACGCAAGGAGCACGCTCACCAGGATCAGATTACTAGTCTGATGAGCGAGATGGATAAGCTTCAATTACACAACAGTCGTCTCAACAAGAATATCTGGGAGCTTGAGGCCACTATGGCTGAGAAGAACGAAGACATTGCAAAGAGATTCCAGGAAAAGAGTCAAGATGCTGCCTACAGGGACAAGCTCCGTGAGCAGTGCAAGGCTCAACGTGAGAAGCTGCTACAGGAATACACCCTTGCTAGCTACAACCAGGGACACTTGATCAACTATGTCCATAAGACGGCATACCTCATGGATAAGCTCAAATGCACTATGGAAGCTTGGAAGAGGTCAGATCGCAAGAGGGTCAGAGAGTACGAGGAGTTGCAGGATGAGCTTCCCTTACGTGCCCGTAAGAGGGTCAGGGTTGAGACATTTGAGCTAGGACAATCTCACCTCAACTTGAGTGGATGCCCCACCACTGGACTCAGTGGACAGGCAGTGTCCACCCCTCAGCTCAAGGAGGCCCATCGCTACATCTCTCGCCTTCAGATGACTGACGAGCAGATCCAGGCTTCTGGCATTGGTATACCTCCCACAGCTTACAGTTTGGACCAGCCTCTAGAGATGGTCTAGAGTAATATCAGGTCAGGAGATGATGGGCCCTGAATGGCCAAGTGACCAGAGTCACCATGAGGTTGAGTAGTTGACCACCCCTCTTTGCTAGACTACCTGCGTGTAGTACGTTTCTCGCGAGTCTCCAAGCGTAGCCGCTAAAGACATCGCCATGTAATCCCCCTGATGTAATGAATGATTTGGTTTTTTATTGGATCTTCATGCTTCTTCGTCTGAGTGTTAGATAAATTAGCAATGTTTTAAAATTATTTTAAAATAAGTATGTCTTTAATATCAAAGTTATATTAAGCACGTATGCCCTAATCTGAGGTTTATGTTGGGCAGGATGTCCACTCGTCATGCCAGCTACCTGAGAAACCGCTCTCCTTCACCCGTGCCCGCCAGGGGCCGCGGACGCAGAAGTGGTCGTGCACGCGTTGGTCGCATACCCCTCGACCTTGAGGAGCCACCCCGCGCTGCCACCCCACGACCTGCACACCCATCGCCACCACCGGTAGTTGAGCCAGAACCAGCTGCCGGGGGCACGGCTGGAGGACAGCCACAGCCTGCTGCTGAGCCTGAGCCTGCCGCAGGAGGAGATGCAGCTCCACCACCACCCCCCGTGCCACTCTTGGCAGAGGTGATGGCCCAGCAGACCGAACTTCTTTGAGTCTTAGCTGAGAGCGTGCTGCACCCCCAGCACCAGGAGCCCCGCGATGATTTCTACAAGAAGCTGGAGTTCTTTCTCAAGCTGAGGCCCCCGACGTTCGACGGCACCAGCATCGATCCCATCGCTGCTGATGATTGGCTTAAGGAGATTGAGAAGAAGCTGGACTTGACCACTTGCACTGAAGAGAAGTGCGTTGGCTTGGCAGCTCACCAGCTTGTGGGTGCTGGACGATCTTGGTGGGTCAGCCTCTGCGAAACCCACCAAGACCCCGCTAACATCTCCTGGGATGAGTTTGTGGATGAGTTCCGCGCATTCTTCATCCGTGAAGGTGCGCTGGAGAAGAAGGAGAACGAGTTCCGCAACATCTCCATGGGAGCTGACAAGGTGCATGAGTACACCACCCGCTTCACCAACCTGCTACGCTATGCACCCGTCTCAGTGGTGAACTCTGAGAAGGAGAAGATGTACTACTACCACAAGGGCTTGTCTAGCCGTATCAGGCTCTCTCTCTCAGGCACCAAGAGCCACACCCTTCGTGACCTGATTGACAGGTGCATGGAGATTGAGAAGGACCGCGATGAGGTTTTCGCGGAGAGGGAAGCGCTTGGCAAAAACAAGAAGCGTCGTACTAAGGGCACCTCCCGCGCACCTGCCCCACGGAGGTCGCGTGGTGAGACCTCTCAGCCGTCCCGCTCTCGCTTCGCCCAGGGAGCGGCTCACGGTTCGAGCTGGGGCGGTGGTACCCACACCAGCAACTACCCTCGCCCTGCTCAGGACCGCCAAGCATATGCTCGTGTCGCACCTGGAGGTAGCACGTGGAGGTCCGCTGCACCAACCCCCACAGGCAGCATGACCTACACTTGCTTCGCTTGTGGCCAGCCAGGTCACAAGGCAGCCGAGTGCCCAAACAAGGCTGCACCAGCTACACCAGCGCCCGCCAGGCAGAACCAGGGCACCCCGCACAAGCAGATGCCATCCAGAGCACCCCGTGGACGCCTCACCCACATCTCAGCAGAGGCCGCCCAGAGTGCCCCCGACGTGGTGTACGGTATGTTTTTGGTGCATGGAGTTAAGGCATCCGTGCTGTTTGATTCAGGTGCTACATGTTCATATATATCCTCCAAGTTTGCACGAGAGCACCATATATCTGTCACTCCACGAAAAGAGGCCTTATACACCAGTTCACCCTTGGGCAACATTTGTTGTACCAAAATATGTAAGGGAGTGAGTATCACCATCGAGGGTCTTACCTTTCTTGCTGATCTTACCTTACTACCCTTCGAAGGCCTAGACGTCATTCTAGGGATGGATTGGTTAACCCAGAACAAAGGGGTGATATCTTGCTCACCCAGGTTTGTGGATATAACCCATCCAAGTGGCCGTCAGATCAGATGTGAGCCAAACAAAGGGACAGATATATCCATGTTGTGTGCTTTGGAAGAGAAGTCACTTGAGGAAGTGCCTGTAGTTTGTGAGTACCCGGATGTCTTTCCGGAAGAGCTACCAGGAATGCCACCGGACAGAGATGTTGAGTTCGTGATCAACCTGATGCCTGGTACGAGTCCGATTTCCAAGCGACCCTACCGTATGGCAGTTGACGAGCTTAAAGAGCTTAAGAAACAGCTTGAGGAGCTATCCGAAAAAGGGTTCATTAGGCCCAATGCCTCGCCCTGGGGATCTCCTGTGCTGTTTGTTAAGAAGAAGGATGGAACGCAGAGGATGTGCGTTGATTACCGGAACCTGAATGCCGTAACTATAAAGAACAAGTACCCTTTGCCGAGGATAGATGACCTGCTTGATCAGCTTCGCAATGCCAAGTACTTCTCCAAGATTGACCTCAGATCAGGCTACCATCAGATGAAGATCAGAGAGGAAGACATTCCTAAGACAGCATTTGTCACCAGATATGGGCAGTATGAGTACACCGTCGTGTCCTTCGGTCTTACGAACGCGCCAGCTTATTTTATGAACATGATGAATAAAGTGTTCATGCAGGAGCTGGATAAGTTCGTGGTGGTCTTCATTGATGACATTCTTGTCTATTCTGCCACCGCCGAAGCGCATGAGCAACATCTGACGATGGTACTGGAGAAGTTGAGAAAACATCAGCTCTATGCCAAGTTCAACAAGTGCGAGTTCTGGCTTGAGGAGGTCGCTTTCCTAGGCCATGTGCTCAATGCAGACGGAGTAGCTGTTGATCCGTCCAAGATTGAGACAGTGAAGGAATGGGGGCAGCCACAGAATGTGACTGATGTGAGAAGTTTCTTGGGATTGGCTGGTTACTATCGCCGATTCATCGAGAACTTTTCCAAAATAGCTCGCCCCATGACCAACCTCCTGAAGAAGACTAAAGAGTTTGAATGGACGCCCCAATGCGAACAAAGTTTCCAGACCCTGAAGGAGAAGCTCACCACAATGCCTATTTTAGCCTTGCCCGATATCCACCAGGACTTTGTGGTCTATTGCGATGCATCTCGCCTCGGGCTTGGTTGTGTTCTAATGCAAAATGGGAAAGTCATTGCCTATGCTTCCCGCCAGCTTAAGGAGCATGAACAGCGTTACCCCACCCATGATCTCAAGCTTGCAGCCGTGGTCCATGCCTTGAAGATTTGGAGGCACTACCTGATAGGGAACAAATGCGAGATCTACACCGATCACAAGAGCTTGAAGTACTTTTTCACCCAGGAAAATCTGAACATGAGACAGCGTCGTTGGCTCGAGCTGCTTAACGACTATGACGTGGAGATTCTCTATCACCCTGGGAAGGCCAATGTGGTCGCTGCACCCTGGGAAGGCCAATGTGGTCGCTGACGCTCTTAGCCGCAAAAGTCATTGTCATGCCTTGTTCACCACCGCCTTGCCCAAGGAGTTGCAAGAGGGCATTGATGAGTTACAGATGGAGGTGATACCTCGTGGCCTATTGAATGAGCTTCGTGTACACTACACCCTCATGGATAGGATCCGTGTAGCCCAACGCCATTGCCCAGAAATTTGGGAGATACACGAGCTCCTGACACAAGGCAAGTGCCCGGAGTTTAGTGAGGATGAGCTAGGCACTTACTGGTACAAGGACAGAATTTGTGTGCCTGCCGACCCAGCTATCCGCAATGAAATCCTATCAGAAGGTCATGATTCTAAGTATTGTATCCACCCAGGCAGTACTAAAATGTATGCTGATTTGAAGAAGAAATTCTGGTGGAAGAACATGAAATCAGATATTGCAGAGCATGTTGCTAGATGTGACATTTGCAAACGCGTCAAGGCTGAGCATAAGAGACCTGCAGGGCTGCTAAAGCCACTGGATATACCAGAATGGAAGTGGGATAGCATTTCTATGGACTTCATTGTGGGTTTGCCTCGGACCCCGAAAGGCCATGATGCTATATGGGTAATAGTCGATCGCTTGACTAAGGTAGCTCACTTCCTAGCCATCAAGACTGATGCCCGAGTCGGCCAGCTAGCAGATTTGTATGTTGGGAACATTCTCAAGCTGCATGGAGCCCCTAAGAGCATAATATCTGATCGTGGACCGCAGTATACGTCCAAGTTCTGGAAAGCCCTGAACAAGTCAATCGGCAGCAAGCTAGATTACAGTACCGCATACCACCCTCAGACAGATGGGCAGACAGAAAGAGTGAACCAGATACTCGAGGATATGCTTCGAGCTTGTGTTCTAAAATATGGGACTGATTGGGAGAAGAGCTTGCCCTTTGCAGAGTTCTCCTACAACAACAGTTACCAGGCTAGCCTCAAGATGTCACCTTTTGAAGCTATGTACGAAAGACCATGCAGAACACCCTTGATGTGTTCTGAAACGGGTGAAAGATCGTTCTTTGGTCCGGCCACCATTAAGGAGGCCGAGGAAGGAGTTGCTCAGGTGCGAGAAAATCTAAAAATTGCCCAGAGCCGTCAGAAGAGTTATGCCAACAAAAGGCGCAGAGACCTCGAGTTTGAGGTAGGAGACTATGTCTATCTCAAGGTCTCCCCGCTTCGAGGGACCGTCAGGATCCATGTAAAGGGAAAGCTAGCACCAAGGTATGTGGGACCGTACAAAATCAGTGAAAGGATTGGCAAGCTTGCCTACAGGATAGAGTTGCCCCCTCAACTGATAGGAGTACACCCAGTGTTCCATGTGTCACAACTGCGCAAGTGTTTGCAGCCGCCAGAGCATCCGATACCTGCAGAGGCACTTGATATTCAAGACACTTTGGAGTACAGAGAGCACCCTGTCCGCATTATGGACAGAACCACCAAGGAAACGAGAAATTCTAGCACGCCGTATCTGAAGATTCAGTGGAGCAATCACACAGAACGGGAAGCAACTTGGGAGAAGGAGTCAGAAATGAGGAAGCTCTACCCCTACCTTTTTGAAGAGTAAGTTACACTCTTGAATCTCGAGGACGAGATTCTCATAAGGGGGTAGGACTGTAACAACCCTAGAAATTCGGATACCGAAAATACGGGCTTTCAAAATTTTTTTCTAAAGTTTATCAGTGTATGGTGGATGTCATGTAGGAAACCGGCCAATAGTTGCACAAATAGCACCCGACGTTAGCCCGAGCATTGCATTCAAATAACCAGAGTTTGATTCGCCTCTTATTCGATTTTATGTGATGTTAATAAAATCGAATAACCTTTAATGTATGTATACATATATGCCTGCTACCGAACCCCACCCCGCGCTGGCCCAGCTCGTCCGCGCGCTCGACCGCCGGCCTGCTGCGAGCTCGAGGCCCAGCTCGACCGCCTGCCCGAGCTCGAGGCCCAGCTCGGCCTACTGCGCTGCCGCCTGCCCGCTCGCTCGCGCGCTCGCCCGACCGGCCTGCCTCGAGCGTCGGCCCAGTCGCGCCACGCGCTGCCGCGCCTCGTTAATCGCCCGCGCGCGCTCGACCGTCCGCCGACCGCCGGCCCAACAAGGCGGCCCACCAAGGGCCTGCCACCGGATCTGCCCGCGCCTCTCCCCTTTCTCTCGCTGACGCGTGGGACCATGCTGTCAGCTCCTACCTTTTACCACTTCTGGTCGACCGTGCGTCGCGTCCGTCGCACCATTTTTGTGCACCGCGCGCCTCCGCCGTCCGCCCGAGTACGGCGGCGTCCCGCGCCGTCCATCTAACCGCCTGCTTGCGCCGCGCCACTCCCCGAACCCTAACCCTAATCGTGGCCGTGCACAGCCGCCCGATGGGCATCTTCTGCCTCCGCTGTCCATGGCCGGCCGCCGTGCCTATTTAAAGAGGAGCACCTTGGCCTCTAGAGTTTCTCCATCGCCCCGCCGTCTTTGTGGAGACCCGCCGCCAGATCAGTCGAGCGAGAGAGAGAAGGAGGGAGGAGCAGGAAGGAGGCGGAGCTAGAGCGCTGCTGCCGCCGCCGCCGTCCGCGCACTGAGGACCTGGGAGCACCGCATCACCGCCTCGACGCCCCGACTTCGCCCCCCTGCACCGAGCCGCCACCAAGCCCGCGTCACCTGCCTCGACCGTCGCTGCGCGGGTAAGCATCCCCGCCCTCGCCCTGCTCGGCCATGGCCGTTACCAGTACACCATCGACGTTCTTGCTCCCCTTACCCCTGTTTCTTTCCTTACCGTGACCGATAGCATCGCCGTAGTCTAGAGCACGTTTTTGGCAACCTCTAGAAGCCGGCACGGGCCACAGTTGGAGCCACGCACTTTTGCAGCTCCGGCCTCCCCGGACTCTGGCCGCCGGAGCGTCCGCCGTGGCCGCCGAGCCGCGCACGCCCCGCCGTGCCTCGACTAGCCCCGGTAGCTAGCTCATGGAGATCCCAGCTTCTCCAATCGAAAGGCAAGAAGGAAGATGGAGACCAACGCCCGGCTTCGTCGGCGAATTTAGCCTCGCCGCCGCCGCGCCTCGCTGACCGCCACCGGCCTGAGGGTCGATTTCCCCAAGTTTGAGCACCTAGCCGGCCAGCCACGTAGCTCAGCTAATGAGCCGACATTCGTCGAGGATCCACACGACGAGTCGAGGGTCCGTCTGACGAAGTCGAGGGCTCGCCCGACAAGTCGAGGGCCCGTCCGACGAATCGAGGGTCCGTCCGACATTCGTCGAGGGTCCACCCGACGAGTCGAGGGTCTGTCTGACGAAGTTGAGGGTCCGTCCGACATTCGTCGAGGGTCTGCCCGACGAGTCGAGGTTCCGCCCGACGAAGTCGAGGTTCCTCCCGACGAGTCGAGGTTCCGCCCGACGAAGTCGAGGGTCATCCCCACGAAGTCGAGGGTCCGCCCGACAGTCGAGGGCTTGGCTCTAATTGAGGTCCTGGCCCAAGTCGAGGATTCGACTCGAGGCCAGAGGGTCGAGTTTCACCGGAAAACTGTTCTCGAGGGCTGCCCCTTTCGTGCGAACAAAGTCCGTCTTCGAGGGCATGCCCGTTCGCCGGGCGAGGCTTCATTCTCGAGGCCAGTCCGTTCGCCGGGCGAGGTTTCGTTCTCGAGGCCAGTCCGTTCGCCCGAGCGAGCTCCGTCCTCGAGGTGTCAACCGGATCGCACCCTCGAGTGTACAGTGGCCGACCCCCTCGAGACCTGTCAACGTTGACCGTTGACCTGGCCCCACCTGTCAGTGACCAGATCCGTGGTCCCCACCTGTCGGCCACTAACTGGACCCGTCGACACTGACGTCAGCATAACGTCAGCATGACGTCATCTGGCCCAGAACCGCGTCAGTGCTGACGTCATCTCAGCCCCGGCTGCACTGTTCCTGCGCGCCACGTGGCCCAATCAGGAGTTGCCACGTGTCAGCGCCAGGTTAATCTGCCCTTTTTCTTTTTCTTTTTCCGAAAATAGAATAAACTTCGAAAATTCATAACTTCTTCATACGAACTCCGAAAAATATGAACCAAGTGTCCAAATTTTCATAAAAATAAGCTCTACGTCATAGGCTTGTGTATGAGTGCATTTGGAGTTATTGAATTTTATTGCTTCTTTGTGTTGACTCTATAGGAGCCGCTAACGCGGCTATTATGTCTCGTTTCAGAGGAGGATTAGCTTGAGGAGGACGACTATGAGTACGAGGAGGAGCTCGGTGACGACTTCACAGGTGCCACACCCCACCCAACCTCGTAGATCCTATTACGCATGGCATAATATCTAGTTGCTAGTGCTTTAATTATGAATATCACCTGATGATAGGTTGCATGGTAAAACTGCCTGATGAGCCTTTACCTTGTCGCAACCTTACTCCTGCACACCTGCTGATAGGCTAGACGCTTGCTTATTTCTCTTATGATGCTTTACTTCTACTACGCTTATATCTGTGTGATGATGATGCGTGGTGGAGAGTATGGTCATATGGTTAAGGCACGTGGTGCCACTTTACTCGGGGAGAGTGCTGCGTGCGTCTTGGGTGTGTGGTGAGGGTTGAGTCGATTGGACAGGATTCTACGACGAGCCATGTGGGCGAGTCTTGCCGGGGAATGTGTTCTGGGCATTCCCGTGTGAGGTGCTTGTGGCGGGCACATTGTGATGCATAAGGAGATCCCGGGGGTGAGAACCTTCGTGGAGCGAAGCCCCGGGAAGGAGGTGCTGTTGTAGCACGGACTGTTGTAGTCCCAAAAAAGAAGATAATCCTGTCTGATCCCCCCTAGGACCTGATATCTCTTGAGGACCGGAACCTTGGGACTTACGTGCTCACCACTCGCTCTTGTATGGGCGGGAAACGGATGTCTGACTAACAAGGACGGTGCCACTACTACTAGGTTGTTAGCAGAAAGTGTCGGGAGGTACGGGCGTGGAGACCCACACCCTCCTTAGACAGCATAGTGACCACGGGGGCCTGGTACTATGTCTCACAGTCTCAGTGTGCCGGTGGTACCTATCCGGGATGTCCCAGTACTGAGTGGTAGGGTGGCATCGCACCGGTTAGAAAGCAGCCGGAATCAGCTTAGGCGGGGCACCGCCGATGATAGTGATCTTGTGGTTACGGGAGTACACGCTCTGCAGAGTTTATGAATCTATATAGTCCGTGGGCCACTGGTATGGCTCTTTCCTAAGACCCACGCTTCTCGGGTGTAGTGAGAGGAGTCCTTCTATTTCTCCCCCTGGTGTTACCCTTCCGGCTGTGAGCCGCTAAGACAGGCTCCGAGAGGGAGTTGGACCTGTCGACTGAGTGCGAGAGGGTGAGATGTGTGTGATGGTGATGGAATGGGTTTGGATGTGTGGATGAGATGGATTAAAATTTGATGAATTATATTATATAATATTGGTCACTGTTTGCATAGGAAACTACAGCCACATATTAGGTCGATTTGATTATATCCTTTGCATCCCACCAAATACTACATAGCAAAAGCAAAGCATAGGGTGGGAGATGTGGCCAGTACAAACCGTACTGAAAATTATTTGGCAGGTGAGCCCGACTACGACCATGACGATGAGGAGGATTAGACGTCTTGTTCCTACGCTCAGGCTTCTTTTTGGAGATTTTATTGTACTTCCGCCTTCCGCAGCTGCCCCAGAAGCTGCTGCTACTCTGATGATCCCGCCAGTGTGGCGATGAACTATTTATGTAATCCCTTCTAATTGTATTCTTTTGTTCGAGTATGGATCCTGTATCGACTATTGTGAGATAATGAGATGGTTTGATGCTTCGAACTATTATATTATCCGCCATTCTGTGTATTTTCCCTTCGTGGAAAATTGAGGATGTTTCAATGATCTTGCATTACTGGAGCAAAGACAGATAATGGGCATTGAGAGGCCACCGGTAGCCGTCATTGATGAACAGCCGGTAACATAGGAGGAGGATGCCAACAATCCAATGCTGCAAACTTCTTTGTTCATGGAGCCTTCTGTTCAGGCTCTTCTAGAGATATCTAGGTATGGTTTGGATGGTGATGAGCATAAAGCATATAGAATACTTGTCCAGGACAATGGCCGTCGGTTTCGATCTCTTTTAAGATTACCAGAAAGTATGAGGAAGGATTGGCTGCTGATGGAGATTAAGGCTAGCCAAGCTTATTGACCCAGCGTCAGCTCTTTGTGGAGTGCAGTCTCGTCGCAAGATTATTGCTTCCTATGGTTTGGCACGTCGTGTTGTGTGTCACTAAGTTTCGACCTAGTGTAATCCTCGCTACTTTTGTGAGTACAAGACTCTGTTTCTTTTGTTTCATTGTGTATATTGAGCTTATATTTAATTCAAGTGTTGTCTGATTACCTTTCCTCCCAACTTTCATGTTTATGTTATAAAATAAGGCAATTTCCATATCATTTTAATTTCATAAATTAACAATATGATAATGATATATAAAAGATTATTGATAAAAAGTATCATGATATCTAACATGTTCATAACAACGATGAAAATGTGAACAAGAAACATGTGAAGTATATATATATATCATAAGTATATAAACAAGATACATAACTCATGATAGTAACAGACACTGGATAACATGCGAAACAACGTAATAGAACTACTAAAATATATGAGTAGCAGCATATGAAACGACATAACTGAAACACACAAACATGCACACACGATATATAACTGACAGTAGAAAGAAACACTGAACAACTTATAAAAGGACATAATAGAACAGAAGAAAGAGACACATGGCAAAAAACGAAACAACATGGATGAACTACTAAAACATGTAGTTCCCATGCGCTCTGATGATCCCAATCCTTGTCCAACTTCCAGCGTCATGTCGAAGGTGATGAAGACGATCTCTCCGCTGGGAAGTAGAGGAAGATGACCTCGATGTACGACGATGGCGGTTCAGAGAAGATGAAGTTGAGGAAGACAAACGGCGGTGGTGATTCGGACAGTCGCGTAGACGCTACCCAAAAACCTATTTGCCGATCTCCCGTGCATGCAAGGTCTCAAACGGCAAGGGTTTCGAAGGCACCTCACTCTCGCTTCTCTGTGCGCGTGGAGTTATGAGATGGGGAAACCTTCGTTGCTGTGGAATTGTGGACTGGTTGTGTTCTCTCGTGTTCTCGGGTTGGGAGAGGAATATTTTTAACCAATAGAGAATGACTGATGTAGTAGTACCAAATATATACTACACATAGGAAAGGCCCAGAGGCTCTCACATGTTTCAGGAGGTAAGCAACCCTACGTGAAGGCCAGGAGCCTTGCGCCACCATGAGAAGGCAAAGAGGCTCACGTCATCTCAATAGTAGAGAAACAGAATTCATTACTGCCAATTAAAACAATGGAAGTAACTCCCCAATACAATTAATCATGAATGGCAAATATGAAAGTCCGTTCATTCCCAATATTCAGTCAAAATCTCATATGTATAAAATGGTACACCCAATAAATTACACACCATAGAGTTTATTAATTTATTAAATTTCATATGGGTCTAGCCCATAATAAATCCAACAATCCCCACGAAACTCTAGGGATTACCAATTTAATTTTATGAAGCATCAGTCACACAATCCTTTGATATACCTGTGTTTTGATAGAAACTGTTAAGTTGAACATCCACCTAGAGCAAGAGTTTTACTCAGCCACAACTGAATAATGGACTATGCCTTGAATTGACAATTTCATGTGCTAAGAGATTCATTCAAGTCCTTTGCTGATACTAGGTTGCAAAAGGCATCCCTGCTGTTTTGAAGCATATAAGTCACACTTCAGTGCCTTTCACGAGTATTTAGGGATTACCCAAATCCCATAGACTATGACTAGCAGTATGACTCACATAGGTGTACTCCTCAAAAGATATTCTGTAGGACAACATCTCACCTTTATAAGACTCTTGGAATACATTAAGGTATATACCATCCTGCCTTACGGATAGAAAAGATGTGCATCACAAATGAGTGAAGAAAGGGATCTTTCCTCTCAATTCCTACTAGCTTGTTTCACCACTCTAATTTACGGGATCTCCGATCATATAAAGCAGATTACCACCATAGTAGATTTCATGTGGGTATTATACCCATTTCTCTTGATGCACTTTGTATCACATTACGTGACAGACCCTTAGTGAATTGATCTGCCAGATTATTCGATGTGTGGACATAAACCACCGTTATAACTCCGGAGGTTTTCAACTTTCTGATAGATTTTAATCTTCTCTTAACATGCCTTGTAGACTTCATGTTATTCTTGGAACTGTTGACCTTTATAATCACAGTTTGATTATCACAGTTCATGGAGATAGCTGGTGTCGGTTTTTCAACCACCAGTAAATCCAATAGGAAATCATGTAGCCACTCGGCCTCAGCCCTAGCAGTGTCTACTGTCACGAGTTCTGCTTCCATTGTAAACTTCATTAAGATAATCTACTTGCAAGACTTTCAGGAAACAACACCACCTCCAAGCAGGAACACATATCCGCTCAAGGCATAAAGCTCATCAGCATCAAAGATCCAGTTGGCATCACTGTAGCCTCCCAGCACTTTTTGGTGTCCAATATTACAAATACCTTATGTCATAGTACCTTTAAGATAGCGCAACACTCTCTCTCAAGAGCACGCCAGTGATCATCCCCTAGATTTGAAACAAACCGGCTCAATTTGCTCACAGCATATGAGATGTCAGGCCTTGTTGCACTTGCATGATACATGAGTGAGCCAATGATCCAAGAGTATGTCAATTGATCCCTTGCTATTCTTTGATTTTTTCTCAACAGCATGCTAGGGTCATAAGGTGTAGGAGCAGGATCATAGTTACTAAAACCAAAGTGACTTAATACCTTTTCCACATAATGGGATTGTAACAAAGTTACTCACCATCACCTTCTTTAATAAGCTTAATATTTAGAATGATATCAGCTTCTCCTAAATCTTTCATCTTGAAATTGCACGATAGAAAATTCTTGGCTTCCTCAATCACATTGAGATTTGATCCATAGATCAAGATGTAATCAACATAAAGGCACAGCATAACAGCCTCACCCCCACCATACCTATAATACACACGTGTCTGCTTCATTCATAGTAAATCTAGCAGCAGTGAGAGTATTATCAAACTTTTCATGCCATTGCTTAGTGCTTGTTTTAGGCCATATAATGATTTTAACAACCTGCACACCTTGTTCTCTTGACCATTCGCAATGAACCCATCTGGCTGATCCATATAGATCTCCTCGTGCAACTCTCCATTTAAGAAGACTGTCTTTACATCCATATGATGATAAGACCATATGAGGCCACCACTGCAATCAATGTATGAATTATAGTCAATCGAGCAACTGGTGAGTAGGTGTCAAAGAAATCTTCACCCTCTTTCTAGGTATATCCTGTGGCCACAAGCCTTGCCTTGTACCTCTCAATTGTACCATTAGACCTAAGCTTTTTCTTGAAGATCCAATTGCAACCTATAGGTTGACACCCATAAGTATGGTCAACGACCTCCCAAGTTCCATTGGACATAATATAATCCATCTCACTCCTTACTGCTTCCTTCCATAAGTCAACATCAGGAAAGGAATATGCCTCCCTAATGGTGGATGGAGTGTCTTCCACAAGGTACACTATGAAGTCATCACCAAAGGATTTTGTAACCCTCTGTCTCTTGCTCTTTCAAGTGACTATAGTGTCATCCTCCTTAGGGATGTGCACATGAGAATCCTCAACATGATCTATAGGAATAGATAGTACTTACTCATGGGAAATTATAGTCTCATGACTTGTTTCATTAGGTGTATTCTTTATGGGAAACTCATTTTCAAAAAATATAGCGTCTCTTGACAACATGATAGTATCAACATATATATCAGGCACATTAGATTTTATAATTAAGAACCTATATCCTGTTTTATGAAAGGAATAACTAAGAAATACACAATCAATAGTTTTGGGCTCAAGTTTACGCTTTTGGCTGATTGGCACATTCACCTTGGCCAAGCAACCCCAAGTGCGAAAATATGAAAGATTTAATCTTCTCTTTTCCCATTCCTCAAATGGTGTGGTCTCTTTATTCTTTTTTGGAACTCTATTCAGGACATGACACTCTGTCAATAGCGCCTCACCCCACCATTCCTTGGATAATCCCGCAGTGATTAACATGGCATTCACCAACTCTGTTAATGTGCGGTTTTTCCGTTCAGCAACCCCATTGGATTGTGGTGAGAATGGCGGTGTCTCTCATGAATAATACCATGTTCCACATGGAACTTATCGAACACATTAGAGAAATATTCTCCACCTTAATCTGACCTTAACCGTTTTATTTTCTTTTCAAGTTAGTTCTCAACTTCAGCTTTATAGGCCTTAAAATAATCAAACGCTTCATCTTTAGTTTTTAAGAGATACACATAGCAAAATCTAGTGGAATCATCTATAAAAGTGAGAAAGTATCTTTTACCGCCTTTGGTTAAAATTCCATTCATCTTGCACAAATCAGAATGAACAAATTCTAGAGGCGCCAAATTCCTCGCCTCAGCAGCCTTATGAGGCTCGCGAGATTGTTTTGATTCAACACACACATGACACTTAGACCTTTTAACCAAGTTAAATTTATGAATTAAATTCAGATTTGCTAACCGCATAAGACAACTAAAACTTACATGACAAAAGCGTGAATGCCATAAATTTGACTCATTGTATTTTTATGTATTTATTTCAGAATTTTCCGACGTTATGTTTTAAGAGGTATGTGATGTTTCTATAGATAACGAGGCACCAGTGGCCATAGGGTTAGGAGTTTGCATAGTGTGTTTGTAGGAGTGCGTGCACGTACATGTTAGGCATTTGCATTGTACTGTGTAATTAAAAAATGCAGAGTTTATGGTTCACTTGTCTTCCGTTGTTTCCTTGTTCACAACCCAAAGTTCATCGTCATCTCATTGTCCCTTGTCGACTCTTCATTTGATGGGGATGGGGTCCCAATCTTCTATCAAGTGTAGATAACTCTTGATTTGGGCAGTGAGTGCCACACTGATCTGGCTCCAGAATAAGATCCAAACCCTGTAATCTTAGTAGCACCACCATCGAGCGTCCTTTGGTTATCAACTATTTCACTGGCTGGTTGACGTTTGAGAAGGCACTATGCTGCAAATCCAAGAAGAAAAGCAAGAACAAGAGAGACACAATATGAATAAAAGCGACAACTACAAATGTATGACAAAGCACTGAAGTTATCATCACAAACCAAAGAACGGTGATTATTGCTCAATGATAGGTTGATCAGAAAATTAGTAAAACCGAATCCCGACTTCGGCGATATCTATTCAGTGTATATTCGAAGTGGAGGACAAGGACCCCTATCCACATCCCTTAGGAGTCCCAACACATTACAATGACGAAGGCTTAAACAATGGGGACACAATGCCCTGACATATTCTGGACATCCACACGTTCAGATATGTCCTATTCATTCTGAAGGAAATTTGATGTGAAACTACTGCCATTGGTTAGCTATCTTTTACCTTTTTTCAATAGATATAACGACATTGAAAAGGCTGTTGTATGCATACTAGGCATCCTTTTTTTGGGAACAACTAGGCATCCCTTTTGAGGAGTTGTATACATACTAGCCATCTATCTTAGGGTAGACTACTCATGCAGTCTGAGATAAACTCGAAATTGATAATTATTGGACCTCTAACTGGACTTGGACACCCACAATAGCCTCCTCAGGTGGTGGACAAACTCAAAATTAATATATATTGGACCTCCAACTAGACTTGGACACCCACACTAGCCTCCTCAGGTGGTGGCATTTCCTGGGTGTTCACACCCTTAATTAGCAACCATGTTTGCAGAAGGCAGGGAAGTGAAACCGAATATGGAACATACATTAAAATATTTTTTATGCCATAAATATTCCTGGAACGTGGGCGCATGTTACTGGATCGACATCGATGTTCCACGTTTTATTTTTTATACCCAACCAGGCTCTACGAGCGGACGCAAGGTCAAGCAAATCTCGAGTAGCCAATCATTTATGAACTCCCGAACGGGATCGGTCCATATCAAGACTGACCCGTGTCTCCGATCATACCCATACTAGTAAGTTCGTGCGTAGACGAATTATAAGATCCTGCAATTGTTACAACTATTAGAAACTGATAATTCCCTGCTGGTGGAAAACCGACACTAAAATAGCATTTACCGACATAAATCAATTTTTCTGTCGGTATACCGACAGGAAAACACTGACAGTAGTAGAGTGACAAGGATATACAATTTTCTAGAAGAAGGCTAAGCTGCTAATAAATTTATACCTTATCTATCCAATGCATAAATACATTTATGAGCACTTTAAATGAGCACAGTGGCAATAAAAAACCCTTCGATCAGAGTTGTACTCGCAAAAGCATTAAGCATTATACTAGATCCAAATTCAGTAACACACGACACATCTTGCCATTTATAGCATCCCAATCTTGGCAACGAACCTGTATCTAAGCTTGGCTAGCTTCAATCTCCATCAACAACAAATCCTTCGTCAGATTCTTTATAGTAATCTTAAAAGAGACCTGAACCGGCAGCCATTGTCCTGACTAAGAATTCTCTAGGCTTTCAGCTGGTCACCATCCAAGCCATGCCTAGATATCTCTAGTAGCGCGTCGAAGATTTCTGATGCTTGCTCCGAAGGCTCAGCGAATGAAAAAGTTTTCAGCGTTGGATTGCTGGAAACGTTTTCCCTAACTGGCTCTTCATCAAAGACGACTACCGGTGGCATCTCAATGCCCATCTGGCTTTGCCTCGTCAATGCACCATATCTTGCATAAGAATTGAAGAAGTACGATACATTTCTGAGGATTAGGCTCTGGAGAATGTATGAAAACGCGTCTTGGTTGTGTGAGACTGGTTGTATCCTCTTGCGTCTCGTATCGACCTTTAGCAGCCATAGCTTTTCGTCGGCACCATATTTGGCATGATGCCTCTCGCACATCTGGAAGTAGATGACATCAGGTTCGTCCATGCTCACGACTGGACACTCTAGTGGAACGCACGGTGGGCCCTTGTAAGCATCAAGAGACCATAGTTCAGTGGCGTCGACCATGCCGTCCCTCACCCAATCCAATTCCCCGTCGCTCATCGTCCAGGTGTGAATGGTGTAGGCATGGAGGGAACGTTCGCAGCAGCAGGCACCAGCGCCACCGCAACAGCAGCGGGGGAAGATGTTGACGAACTTAAGCACTCTGCCACTGGCAGTGGCGCACATGTTCCGGTTGGATACCTTGCCCAGACGGGGATCCATGGGAAGCCGTAGGTACTGCAGCTTGGGGTTCTCCTCGAACACGTCGCAGATCACCATGACGTCACGCGATAAGTCCACCCAGTAGAGTAGCCGGTCGCCGAGAGGGACGCCGGCGTGCCACAGTGGACTAAGTTTCCACACTTCACTGGCACGGCCATAGCTGATAGGAAGACACTTGACTCTCCACTGGCCACAACGGAACAGGCAGAGCGCCGCCGCATCCGGCTCCGGCGTGCCCTCTACCAAACCTGTCTAGAGCCCAGCCACCACAAGCTCGTCCTCGCCGCGGCGCAGAAGGCCGAGGGCATAAGCACTGTTGATGCAAAATTATATCTGCAAACACACCGGGCTAATACCCACAATCGATATCCGAGGCGTGCCAGTCGATTTGACCTGTTAATCGACAAGGATGGTAAATTTGAATAAGATCTGAACGAGACGACAGCGATACGCCCGAACGTCAAAGCTCAGAAGGTATTCGATAACTGTTGAACAGATCAGACGAGACGACAGCGATACGCCCGGACGTCAAAGCCTGAATCGTGCGCGGTAAACATGGAACTTGCAAGCTCGTTGGAGATCAAGTTGATGCAGCTCGCCGATTCTTGAGAGAACTTGTTGAAAACGAAGAATAATTGGTGACGAAGTCGTCGAAAAGTAAATTGCTTGAAAAGTAAATAAAAGTAGTAGATTTGTTGTATTTGATTGATTGTTTTCTTCTACATTGCCTCTCGGTACATATTTATACCCTGGTACTATGAGTCCTAAACAGACACGATAAAGTGTTTCCTAAACAAATCTTATCTCTAAGGAATAAAAAATAATGACTCGTACCAAGGTCAGACTCAAAAGTAAACTATTAAAATATTGGCATAAATATTGCCAGTTTCCTTATCCATTGCTTACGATGAAACCTCTATTGGCACGCTCTTCATCTCTGTAGATTCCATCGGCAAAACCCATCGATAATGACTCAGCTCTGCTTTCCATCGGCAACCATGCCTCTCCTCCATCGACAACGGCCTTCTTCTCTCATCAACAACGGCCTTCTGTTTTCATCGGCAAGATCATATTAACCTTCATCGGCAACCATCTGTTTAGCCGTAGTTCAAAGCAAGGTAAGCTTAAAAGCACAACTACTCCCTTGCCGATCGGCACATTTTTCGGCTTATATTGATACGTGTCAAAAAACGGTGTCAACACATGCCCCCTAATTTCGGAGTATAATACTTTATGCACCGAAATTTCCTCCAGGTCATGATTACCCAGACCGCTTGAACATCTCCTCGAGAGTTGCGCGCGTGGTAGTGGAAACCCTGTACCAACAGGCCCGTATAATGCTTCTCCGCCGTGGCCCATTCTTCATCTGCGATTCGAACCCTAGCTTTTCTCTCTCCAGCGGCGACATCAATAGGCGATTTTTAACCTCCATTAGCATTCTCTGTTTTCTCCAACTTCATCGTGGCCATGGCTATCTGCTTTGACGTCCCCAAGGTTAGTCTTCTTCTTTTACCCACCCTCTGACATTTCGTTTCTCTTTCTCCGCGCAGTTCATGACAATTCCTTATTCCCAATCTCTAATCTCAGGAACTTTGCAATAACCTTCTCATTCCAACGCATCAGAATCACTTTATCTGCCTAGGCCCAATGGGAAATCCAGACCCAATCGACATTATAAACGCAGAAACCAATCGAATCCCCTTTAGAACTCAGAACTTTGATTTGGGATTCTGGACTGATACCTTCCGATCCTGGCCAAAAACCACCAAGGGATGGAAAGATTGGTATTTGAGGGTCGCTAGGCCAATGGAGCTGTATTGGGTGGAATGCAAATTAGAACAGTGTATCAGAATATCTATTGCCGATATAGAGAAGAACAAGTCACTGTTAATTGCCGCCTCTTATTTCTGGTCTGATACTCTGAATGCCTTCATCTTCAAACATGGGCCAGCTTCTCCAACCCTTGCCGATGTGTACATGCTCACTGGTTTGGACATCTCGTCTGCCGATGACAACTCACTGTTCCAGTGGAAACCTGAGCATCGGTTGACTACCAGGAACATTGGTGGCTGGACTGGTTATATCAGCGAGTATAAGAAATCCGGTTCAGTTAATCACAGGGAGCATTCAGCTTTTTTGAATATGTGGCTTGAGAAATTTATTTTCTGTGGCAGAACAGTTGGACCGACCAACATGCACCTTCCTGCAGCAGAGCTGTTGGCTAGTGGCGTCAGACTCCCACTAGGCCGATACCTCCTTGGCTCCGTCTACCATCTCCTTCACCACGTGTCACAAAGGCTACTGCAAGGCAAATCCATCGGCAATCTGGGGGGCCCTTGGTGGTTCATTAATATGTGGTTGAACGCCCATATGCACAAGTACTTCCACATTGATCTGTTCGCCCAGCAATTCCCTCGAAGTCTTCCTGAAGATTATCAACTCGGGGAAGAAGAATCGGCAACGCGTCCCCCTATCAACTTTGGAGAAGCACAGGCAGTATTACCAGGGCAGAAGCAAACAGAGTCCAGATCGGCAATCTCTTCCACAGATTCTACATCGGCATCCCTTCTGAGCTTCGGGCCTGGGTCCCGTATATTGAAGAAGAAGCAAGATTTCCTCTTTCCTTTAACCTTACCGATGAGGCTTTGAACAAAGATGCCGACATTCTTAGTGCAATAATCACTCCTTGTGCCATCTTGGTCAACATATTTGGAAGCAGGAAGAACATTAATCCCACATACGAGTTCTATTATCCATCGGTAGCAGCAAGACAACTAGCTTTTGGACAACTGCCCATCAACCTCTGCTTTGCCGATGTGATTAAACCGAGAGAGACTATTGCGAACCGTGTGGATTGGCACAAAATTGTCACTCTCCTTCCCGATGCCGATACATCTGATGTTGACCTGACTAATTGGGTACCGGCTTCCTTCGTCACCGAATCCTTCAAATTATGGTGGCAAGAATGGAAAGAGCAGCTATTCTTTGCATCTCCTCATCTTTACTGGAACCTCATTGATCCTGATTACGCCATCCCTGCCGATGCGGTAAGGGACTCTGCACTTCTTTTAACTTCCCTTTGATTCATCGGCAACTAACCCCTTTTTAATAGGTTGATGACCCAGTTCCAACATTAAGTAAGAGCGGCAAAATCATACGGTTGCAACCGATCTCCCCGGTATCCATCATCGGCCATAAAGCTCCCTCGCTAAATGCTCTGGTGGACCGTGGTCATACCAAGAAGAGCACCAAATCGATCACATTTTGGCACAGACATCTCAGGTAATCACCTCACTTTATTTTGCAGATGCCAATTGCTGTGATTTACCGATTTCACATTTCAGGGCGCGAGTTCTACACCAATAGAATCTTCATCGGTAACTCGCTCTTCGTCTCCACCTGCAGCACCTTCGTCTCCACGCCTCATCATCCTTGATGATTCTCCAGAGGTATTCTTTATTTAAATCTTGATTATTGGATCGGCACTTTTACTCATCCGTTTTATTTGCAGCACCAAGTAATTGCATCAGCAACCGTCCCAAGTGTACCGATTCCTCAGCCATCCATTGCCGATGCCCCGCAGCCATCTGATGCCGATATCTTACAGCACAAGCGTAAGGCTTCATCGGGCGAAGAATCACAATCCAAGCGGGCAAGACTTACCCCATCTCCAATATCACCATCGGCATCCCCGCCTCGCCCGATATCGCCTCACGTACCTGAGAAGACTTCTCCATCGGTAACTGCTCTTCCATCGGCCATGGTGCCCATAAAAGGATCTTCATTGGCACCGGTGTCACAGCAGCAACCCATCGGGGTACCAACACAAGAAACGTCATCGGCAATTGTACCTGAGGTTGCTTCTTCGAGCCAAAGGCGAGAGATTTCCTTGAAATAGGTAAGTCAACTCCCTTAGACAACCTTTAACACTTTGGGTTCTTCTGCTGACACCACCTTTACCTTTTTAGGAGCAAGATTCCCCTGATAGTCTATTTTTCTTTTCTATCAGTGGGATTGTTCACGATGATGAAGATTCTAAAGAAAGCTCTGCTCCAGCTCTTGGAGTTCTATCATCTGAAACCAAGTCAAAGCTGGAGACGCTATTAACCTTGCTACAATAGGAGACCTCTTTACTGATCCAGGATTCTGATTCCGCAAGAGCAACTTTTAAAGGAATTCAAGGCCATATTCCCGCCGATGTTGAGGAAGCACTCTTCCAAGCTGCACATTTGGAGAGCCTGCAGTTACAGTATCAGATTGCCGATAGAGCCACTCAGGTAAAACTCCAGGAGGACATGATGAAGCATAAACAATTTGCCGATGAGAAGCACAAAGACATCGGTAAACTAGAAGCCTCCCATGCAGATATGGAAAACAAGATTGTTCAACTATCGGCAAGAAGAGAGGCCCTGCTAGCAGAGCTGAGACAGATTGAAGGAGCCTTGGATGCAGCAAATCAGGAGAAGGCCCAAATGCCCGATACTATCAAGACTCTTCAGCAAGAAAGGGACAATCAAGTCCTCAAGACTCTGGTGCTTAAGAAGAAAATCAAGCCAGTTGAGGGTGATGCCGATGAAGATGCAAAGATACTGGAGGAAGCCGACCAAATTCGCCTGCGTGCGATATCAACCATCCATTCATTGTTGAACTTGTGAACCTTCTTCCTCATCGGCAATGTAATGTATCAGCAATTTGTAAAACCACACATTAACGTAGCACCGATGCACTCTTTATTAACGAGCACTTTATCCATTTTCTTCTTTTTATTGGCAAGTGTAAAAATCTCATCAGCAATAGGAAAACCATGTTGATGGCTGCTGATGTATCTTCACTTTTGCGCTTTAGCCATCATACTTAAGTTTTTGCTCTATGCGAATTTTCCTCTTTGTGCTCACGTTGTATTTTCCTCTTTTGAGTCTTCGTTAGACCTTTAGGGCACCATTGAGGAAGTTTCATCTTCCAGACGGGTTGATAAATTTTTGCACTTGAACCTGAGCAATTTGTATTGGGATCCCTGCAAAGTAATGTTTCATCAGGGACTCCTGCATTGGTCATCTCTTTGAGCTCTTCTTGATTTATCGGTAAACGGTCATCATGCCTACCCAGCCTCTCATGCACACTGGTTCTACCTCCCAGCCGATCATGTACCGACGCCCTCTCTCTGATCAGCTTACCGATTTATCTGCCCTGATTACCATAGCACGGTCTTCTTTCTACCCGATCGGCTCGATCATAACCATTGCACTTGGGGCAACTATCAACAGTAGGCAATTTAATGCCTTCTTCCCAACAATAGATGAAGAAGGGGCATCTCCAATGGTCTTTGTGCCGATGCCACGCTTCCCAACGCAACTCCTCTTGCCGATGCCAATAGCGGTCACTTGGAATTCTGTATGGAGCTGGTCTAGGAGGCCTCTTCTTGAACTACTGCTTTCTTCAACTCTCTCTTTCCCCTTCAAGTCATCGGTAATTGCTTGATTTCTAGGATCCACTGATGCCTTCTTCTTAGCGCTCATCGATGTCAATACTTTGGTCTTGTTTACGGCCTCCACTATGTTTGCTGGGAAAGGATGTTGATCAATTTTCATCGGCTTCTGAGCTTTAGAATTGTCAAACTTGATCCTTCCAGATTCAATTGCCGATTGCAACTGCTGTCTGAACACCTTGCAGTCATTGGTACTGTGTGAGGTAGCATTGTGCCATTTGCAGTACCTAATCTTTTTCAATTCTTCTATCGATGGAATCACATGATTGGGTGACAGCTTGATTTGCCTTCTTGAAGCAGTAGATCAAATATTCTATCGGCCTTTGTGACGTCAAATGTGAATTTCTCTGGCTCTTTCTGACCAAAAGGACAAGATAAAGGTTTCTTATTCTTTACCCACTCAGCCAGGCCGATAGTTGGTTCTTCATCTGAATCTGATCCCTCTGCCTCTTCTACAAAGGACACCTTCTTGTTCCAGCTCTTCTTATATTTTGGGACTTGAGCACCTTGATCAGAAATCCTTTGCACAATATGGCTTAAGCTCTCAAACTCCTGAGAATCATATTTATCACTGAGATGCGGCAACAAACCTTGGAAAGCCAAACCAGCTAACTGGCGATCATCAAGCACTATGCTGTAGCACCTATTCTTCATGTTTCGTACCCTTTGCACAAAACTCTCCACCGATTCGTCGCTTCGCTGTCTCAATTTGACCAAATCGGTAAGTTTCTTTTCATGGATACCAGCAAAGAAATATTTATGGAATTGTTTTTCTAGATTGGCCCAAGTAAGAATAGAATTTGGTAATAATGAGATGAACCACGCGAATGCCGATCCAGACAAAGAGGACGAGAATAATCGGATCCTCAGCTCATCCCTGTTTGCTGCTTCCCTGCACTGGATGATGAATCGGTTGATGTGCTCCATCGTTGATGTATCATCTTGCCTAGAAAACTTAGTGAAATCTGGCACCTTGTACCGATTCGGGAAAGGAATTGAATCATAAGCTGAAGGGTACGGAGTCCGATAAGAGTAAGTATCAATCTTGGGCTGAATCCCAAATTGCTCTTTCATCACCTCTGCAATCTTATCGGTCAAGAGCGCATCCCAATGATGCACTGGCTGAATCTCCACTGGAGGCGTTGGCTGATATGCTTCGACATACCCCTGTGGCATTTGGTTTGGAGGGACCGGCATATTCACAGCACCAATCTGTGGAGTAAAGTTCATCGGCTGTTTTGCCGATGTTTGATCCTGGAATGCTGCCTGTGGACTATACCGTTGAGTCCCCATTACTTGGTAGCTTGGCTGAATAGCAGATTGCTGAACTGGCGCTTGCCCTGACCAATTGAGATTGTAACTCATCGGCACCTGACTTGCCGATGGCTGATAGCTTGCAGACAATTGATGCTCTTGTATAGATGGATGATAGCCAGCATAATTGCCCTGAATTGCAGGTAATCCAGACTGAGATATGAATGGTACTATGGGTTGCTCTGCTGTGGAAGCTCTCTGTTGAACTAGTGGAGGATTGGTCAATGGATTCGCATAAGATATCTGTTGCGGAGGCGCGTAGAATCCCATTAACATTGGCTGTATAGCAGGAGGTACAGTAGAATAATGCGGCACTTGAGCCACCGGTCGAATTGGAGCAGCCGATGTCATTGGACCCTTCCTTGCTACATCATGCACTTGAGGCAGTCCAGAGTTGGCAGTAGATGGACCTGGAGGCATACCGTAACCCCACCAATTAGTAGCAGTTTGACTATGTTGACCTGAAGGACCTGACATTGCCGATGCCGATAGATCTGTGCTCAACTGAGTACTAGGCCTCTCCTGAGATGTTAGATCTGATCCTATCAGCGTGGCTTCAATGATGGGTGGTCTTGATATAGCTGGAGTAGGCGCTTCCATACTCTCAATGGCTGGAATTACCGATGGAGTACTGACAGATGCCGATCCCGGCTGATGATATGCCGGCCCGACATAACCTGGTGCTTGTCCTTCTCTTAATGTTTGCACAACAGCATTGTAAATAGTATTGGATAGCACGGTGGAGTGGTTGATCAAAGCTTGATTTAATGCAGAATTAACCATCTCCTGTAATTTACCAGGGTTGGAGTCAAAGGTTACCTGCCGAGGCAACGGCAGATCTTGCTTCTGGATGACTTCTCCTCCCCTGTTCTTGCTGAAAGACTTCAAGCAGAGTTGCCTGTAATCCTCCATAGCTTTTTCCATGGCTTGCTTCTGATCCTCCTTGAGATCTGACTCTGATATGTCGATGATGTTTTTTGGATTGATATCAGTAGGATTCTTCAAGATAAATTTGTTGACTTGGTCCCACTGGGCATGCCAAAAGATGTGTTGATGCAAAATTATATCTGCAAACACACCGGGCTAATACCCACAATCGATATCCGAGGCGTGCCAGTTGATTTGACCTGTTAATCGACAAGGATGGTAAATTTGAATAAGATCTGAACGAGACGACAGCGATACACTCGGACGTCAAAGCTCAGAAGGTATTCGATAACTGTTGAACAGATCAGACGAGACAACAGCGATACGCCCAGACGTCAAAGCCTGAATCGTGCTTGGTAAACGCGGAACTTGCAAGCTCATCAGAGATCAAGTTGATGCAGCCCGCCGATTCTTGAAAGAACTCATTGAAAATGAAGAATAACTGGTGACGAAGTCGTCAAAAAGTAAATTGCTTGAAATGTAAATAAAAGTAGTAGATTTGTTGTATTTGATTGATTGTTTTCTTCTATATTGCCTCTCGGTACATATTTATACCCTGGTACTATGAGTCCTAAACAGACACAACAAAGTGTTTCCTAAACAAATCTTATCTCTAAGGAATAAAAAATAATGACTCGTACCAAGGTCAGACTCAAAAGTAAACTATTAAAATATTGGCATAAATATTGCCAGTTTCCTTATCCATTGCTTACGATGAAACCTATATTGGCACGTTCTTCATCTCTGTAGATTCCATCAGCAAAACCCATCGATAATGACTCAGCTCTGCTTTCCATCGGCCACCATGCCTCTCCTCCATCGGCAACGGCCTTCTTCTCTCATCAGCAACGGCCTTCTGTTCTCATCAGCAAGATCATATTAACCTTCATCGGCAACCATCTGTTTAGCCGTACTTCAAAGCAAGGTAAGCTTAAAAGCACAACTACACCCTTGCCGATCGGCACATTTTTTGGCTTATATTGACACGTGTCAAAAAACGGTGTCAACAAGCACCCAGCTCTCTGGGCATAGGATCCTCCTCCACCTCCTTCTCGGTGCGATACTTGTGAAAAGGCGGCAGCAACCACAGTGATGGCGGCCGTGGAGGGTCTGCACCGGCAGCACCAGCGTGGTAGAGGAAGTAGTCATTAGTCTTGTAGTGCTGAGGATAACTCTGATAGGCATTTTTGATATGAATGAGCACAGAATCGCCGTGCGCCGCCAGCACCATACGCCAATATTTCTCTTCTTGGACGCCGTGAGGGAACTGGACGCATACGCTTGATGCTACCGGTGGCTCTTCGAGGCCGAGGGAGACTTGGATCAGGTGGCCGATGCTGGTGTGGGCGGCAGCTAGAGTCTTGGCGCCGGCGGTCGTGTAGGAGGGGTTGCTGACGTTCATGCTCCAGTTCCTCTTGAGCATGACCCACCGTGGGTAGGCGGCAGAGGACAGATCGGATGATCCGGAGCTGGTGGGCGGTTGCGGTTGCAGCGGAGGACGGATCGGAAGATCCATGGCCACCACCGCCACTCGATCAACAATATTGGTTTGCCCAATTTCGTAGGGAGGATCGATGGCTCATGCTTGCAGTGAGATCCACTGATTTCTCTGTAACTGTAAGGAGCGGTGGATCCGTTTTTCATGCCAGACGACGTGCTCGAAACTCCAGAGTCGACTCCCGTCTGCATGTGCTCGCCGAGAAGCTATGAGCATGTCACACCCGGCCCATTTGGCCCATAGTGGCCCATGTGGTTCATATGAGATGTTGTGGAGAGTTTAGTCCCACCTTGGTTGTTGAAGGTGGGATAGACCAACATATAAGGCTTCTGGAGTCCATCCCACCATCCCCGGGTTAATCCTTTTAAGCGAAGCGAGGACGAAAGCTTAAGTGGAATGGTGGTAGGTGTGGTTTGCTCAACGTGCAAAGTGAATCTAAGCTGTTTGGACTTTGGGGCATTACAGAGCAACTGTAAGGGACTTTCCAAAATATATAAAAATGAAATCTTGGATTCAGATCAACTCCAATAGCCTGGCTAAACTTAATAGCTAAATCTCATTGTTTAGCTATTTTGTAAAATAGCAAACTTGTTAGGTATCAAAGTTAGGTATCAAATGGTTATGGTTGGCTATATATGGCAACCGAGATTTCAGGGATAGCATGTTTGCTATTTTATAAAAAAGTAAATTGCACTCACCATACAACAACTATCTATATGGGTGCATGTTAATCAAATATCTTGTAATTTTCTCAAATTAATCCTCCCTCCGTTCCAAATTGTAGTTCACTTTAACTTTTTTTATGTATTTTGCTATGTATCTAGACATATTATTTATCTAGGTATATAGCAAAATGCATGTATTAAAAAAGTTAAAGTGAATTATAATTTGGAACAGAGGGAGTACAACAACTATTTAGGTGGATGTGTTGGTGTTTCTTAACATCATTACTAGAATTGGTATATCCTAGCAACAACACCAAGAAACACCTAAAGGTATTCTGTAATGTTTACAGAACAAGTCTGCAAGCGCACACAAATACCGTTATAGCATTTCACCCGGAAGTATTCAGGGTATCGTTATTTATATTTTCCCAAAGGAAGGCATGGTATAAAAGAGTATAATAAGGACATGGACAAGATAACATGATCGCATAGTAGACCAAAGTTCATAACAGGGGTAAAGTAAGATAGGTATTTGGATAACTGACACACACAGTCAAGCCAATCTCAAGCATAAAGACAAAAGGAAGAATAAAGAATAACCTAAATGGGAGCTGGCATTCCTGAATAGCTATGTTAAGATAGCAGAGTCATACAAATACATGCTTGTTATATAGGGTCAGAGATTCTAACGTAAGATAGTCTGGTCGCTGTTGATCTACTTTGAGCATCGGAGCGCACCTGGTCTGCTAGGAGATACCAGTGTACAACTCTACGCCAAACCCGGAATGGGGAATTACAAAGGACGGACGGGACAAAGTCACTCCCCACTGCCTGCCACCTCAACCGTACGAGAAAGGTGCAAACGATGGTAGTCTCGAGCCTAGACACCGTGTCTAAGCTGTCAACCACTACTCTAGCGTGATATCAAGGCTTACCCGTCCCCGGGGTCCTTCTACTAGAGCATCTGCCATAAGGACGAATGACGAACCCGCAAACCAACATTGACCAAGACTAAATTAAGAAAGAACTCATCACCTCAACTTAGCCCTAGGTCTAAACATGTATGTATGAAAGAATAATCATAAAGTTCTACACGTGGAAGAACTTAGCTCTAGTTCAAGAATAAAGCTATATTTATAGAATGAGAACAAGAACATAGAAGGATTCTTCAAAGTATTCATACCAAGGCTCTTCCTTCTAGAGTCCTTGCTCTCCTTACAAGGCTCCTTGCCAAACTCCTGCTACTACATCCTAAAACTACTAAAGAGAATATAAGTGAGGGAGAGAGGCTCTTCTTGTGTGGTGTGTGTTGAGAGAGTGCCTCCTCCCCTCCTCTTATACCGTGTGGAGGTCGGTTCGAGGGTAGAATGAGAAAACCCAGCACTGCACCGCCCTCCTCTGCCATCAATGTACCGACACGAGGTGGCTGGGCTCGAACCGCCTTCAGAGTGCACCGGCCGGACAAGGTGCACCAGCCAGCCCACTTCCAGGTCGGTTCACGACCAGTCTTGGCCTGTGGGCTGTGTCGTAGGCCTGGACCGATGTGTCATCATGGGTTTGGTCCAGAAGTGCTTCAGTTGAGCTTTGTTTTCCTGGTTTGGAAAATATGCTTTTCAGAAAGGCGCCTTTTTAGTGTAGATATTCCTTCTACTTGGTGTACTTCCTGCAAAGTGTCACAACTTCTAGTACAAGTGAAATTCTATTAGTAGTAAAGGTATATGTGCATAGAAGTATTAAGTTTCTCCCTTTTTGGATTAATTTTCATGGTAACAAAATCCCCCAAGCTTACCCTTTGCTCGTCCTCGAGCAAAGCTCGACTTTGGTTGTTGATCAAGAGTTGCTTCAATGCCGATTACATTTCAAGTGTACTAGGTTTATAACAAAGTTTTCTACCTTAATTTGAATAAATCAGCATTCTGTCCACCCTGTTATTGTCTCAAAATAAATGGGGCTTTTAGCTATCTCGAGACTTGGGCGATTGCAAGATACAATAGATTCATAGACATTGCTTGTCATTCATCCCAAGATCAGCTATCTTTCTAGAGTTTTTGAAAGTTTTTTACAAAAGAAAGCCAAGTTCCTTAAATGATTATCTTGATCGCTCAATGTGTATGATTACCTCACCAAAGCCATTGTGCCTTCTATTCAAACCTACTACTAAGGCTTTTTTAGTAGAGTTCTAGGCAGGTATGAAAGTGGGGCATACTTGCATCACATATATTGCTAAGTCAAAAATCAAAACACAAGGAGATACAAGTCATACACTTTGATTGAGATGTGCAAGTGTGTGGAGCATGAAGGTGGATCCTAATTCTAAATATTTTTGGTACTCCATGCATCCTGACTCCCTTTATTGGATGATGATATTCTTTGGAGAAATATAGGCTATAAAGGTACACACTTCTCTCTTTTCTTTTGAACGGAGAATTTGGAATTCCTTCCCGTTGTCTATTGATCTCTCATGCCCCTTGGCATGGATTCTTTCCTTTTTCGTCTTTCTTTCATTTTTTTCTTTTTTATGCCCCTTGGCATGGTTTTTTTTTGACAGAGCCCATATCCTTTATTGACATATGAAGAATTTTTGGATGGAGAGACATCACGATGGTAATGCAAGGAGTACATTTTTTGAATAAGGAATGTGCGGCTCCCAAGTTAAGAGTCAGCATTTTTATTTGGTGGAAAAGGATACGCAACTCTTAGGTTAGAGTTGGCATATTTGTGGTGGACGGAAGGGTGCATGTTGTGCGTAACTCTCAGGGTGAGAGTTGATATTTTTATTTGGTGAGTGCATGTGAATCTCAATCATGGGTGCATGACCATAATCTCACTAAGGTCACAACAATTTGACCTAACTCAATGTTCCACAAGCAGCATATGACTAAAAGGTTTGCAGAATTGAAATATGTCATATGCCTTGGTAAGTATTTTATAATCATTGAGGAACTTTTGTTTTTGAATATTTTTGAAATAAAACTCCGGATGTCAAGTCTCACTCAGAACAAAGTCATAGCTTAGCCCATGTCACTATATTATATAAGGCAATAACTTAGACAAGATCAAGCATGTGCAACCCACTAGTTCAAGTTTTTAGGATGACATATTTTTAGCTGATAAACCCAAACTTTAGAGAAAGCTCCATTATAAAGCAGGTACAAGAGAAACATAAGACAGAGCAACCGTTCATCATCTCAACAAGGGTGGAACTAAATATTTCCATAACATATATATAGAGTGAAATATCATTATTTTTTAATCATATCTCATCATTTTGTAAGATAAAAATTTATTCACAAAAGTTTGAGATATGAGTTACCTTTGCGGGAGTCCTCCCCCAAGCTTGCTTCTGACTTACCTTTATTGATTTACCTTGGAGTGCCGCTTACTGGTGCATGCTGTGGCCTGATTTATGGTTCATGGCATCCTTTGTTGTGGCCTGATTTGCAGTTCATGGCATCCTTTGAGCACGCTAGGAAGCTTCTCTCCCCCAAGCTTGTCTTATGGTGATATCAAAATAATAGAACAATGAGTTTGGGTTCGGAAGGTTTATTTTTATCAAAATTATTTTTATTATATTTTGTTTGTAGATTCACCAAACAAGTTTCATCTCCATTGTCATCTCAAGACTTACCCTTATGAAATTTATTTATTCCTGCAGGGGTTAGTCCATATGATCAACCAAAATCTATACTAGCAACTTTGGTATAAAAATCAAACTCAACTCCATGTCTAATTTGATTTAGGTAGGCATAGCTAACCTAAGCACCACGCTTAATTTAGGAAGCCTATGGGAGTATGATCATCAATTGCACGACCAAAACTTCCAAACCAAACATACCAGCATAGAAATTGGAGGCATGAAAGGACAAATAAGATTCATCCAATAGAGGCAAAAACATTGAAAGGTGAATAAGATAACCAAAAGATTTATTCAATTAAAATCTTCTCCAACCAGCTTTTACTAAAACTCAAGCAAGGCGGAGACAATGTTTGCAAAGTAAAGTAGGCCTTGTTTTATCTCCATATAAGATTGCTTCCGTTGTTTACGAGAGCAACTCGAAGTTCATTAAACAAAAATCAACACCATATCAAATTTTTGATTAAAGAAGGCTATTTTGACCTAAGCACCCTGCTTAATTCAAAAAGCCTATGGATGTACCACATGCCCATGTGAAAACAAGCAAACTAAGAGCATATCACATAAACAGAGGAAGAGCATGATTTTTTTAGGATATAAAAAATGAGTATAGAGTTGGTGAACATTACCTTTGCATACTTGGGTGTTTTTACCGACAGCATACATGGATGAGATGTTGATGTTGTTGCTACGGTTTGCATGATAACTTTTCTCAAGTGAACCTCTAGGCCAGGGCACTCTCATGGCTTAGTGTGTATAGCCATGGCCTTGAAGATTTTAGCAAAGGCTTGGAGGCAAGCCCTTCTTGCTTGTGTAAGCAATATTGGGTGGAGTTAGGCAGCCCATAGGCGTTCTTCTTTGGAATATATGGGACCAACATGCGCCTTTTCTCTCCTCCAATTTCTTTTTAATTTTTTTCAACACTCTATTTTTTCTCTCTTTTGTTTTTTTCACAATTTTTTTCTTCTTCATTTTTTATATATAAACAAAGCAAGCTGACATCATCATCATCTCTCTCTTTTTTTAATGTTGACCATCTGTAAGCTTGGAACTAAGGATCTCACCTCATCCTCCACACTTGGACTTTTGTGTTAAAAATCAATTGTAGAGTCAGGGTCTCCTTTGGAGTGTGTTCCATTACCCAAGAGCATCAAGGTTTGTGGATGATCCTGCTCCATGTGCTCAAGCGTCATATAACTCGTACTCTTCTTGATCTTAACCTGAAATGGTTAGTAACAAGAATACCCAAAGGTGCATACTGTCTTGACATATGTCCTTGCTTTTATAGAAAAGGAAACTTTTATTTATTATTATTAGTATTTATTTCTACTATAGTTTGTTTTTTATATTTTAGCAAGGTAACAAAAAGAGATCAGAATGTAAGATACATGTTACCTTGTAGTAGTCCTCCCCCAAGCTAGCTCAAAGCCTAAGGGTCGGGGTCGTACCCCACAATTCCGGTTTCTCCTGCTTGGTTATGAATCGGTGGACCACAAAGGATCTTACCTTACCTTGTGATTACCTCATTTGAAAAACATATGCACGAAGCAGCAAATTGAGCTAGTTGGTTTTCAAAATTTTATTCAAACTCTATTATTCGAAGGAGGACATTTAATCTATACCATTTTTTAAGAATTCTGAAATATATATTTTTTCTTTAAAGAATATAAAGGGAAAACTAATTATTTGAAAGACAAGTTTTCAAATTTTAGATTTTGGAAATATATATTTTTTTGAAAGATTATTTTATTTTTAGATATTATAAACTCTTTTTTAAGACATCTTAATATATATTTTTAAACCATTTTATACAATATCGTTATTGCTAAATAAAATAACTTCAAATTATTTTTCTTTTTAAAAGTCTGCGCTTAGCAGTTTTGGAAGAATGATTAGACATGTCGTTTAATCAAAGCAGACAATTTTAATCTAAGCTCCATGCTTAAATTAAAATGCCCATGAAGATATGATCATGCATAAACCATACTTCAAACCAAAACAAGCTTCATGCAAAACTTTGAAACAAATCAACATTTATTAAAAACATTTTTTAAGAAATTATTTACATATTTATTTTATAGAAGGAAAGCTCGTGACTTGCAAAAAATATAGTTTTTTTAAAAAAAATTTTGAAAGAGGCAAATATATTTTAAAAAGGTTTTAGAAAAACATTTTATTTATTTTTGGTAACGAAATATTAATTTTGTTCTATTTCAAAACATGTTTTTTTAACAAAATATGTTTATAAAGGAAATGTCTTTTATTATCCTGAAATGAACAAGGACTAGTACACAAATATACTGTCAAGAATATGTTCTACTAAATTCTTTTAAACAATGCCTTCCCGGCAATGGCGCTAGAAATGCTTGTTGGCGTTTTTTAACATCATTACTAGAATTGGTATATCCTAGCAACAACACCAAGAAACACCTAAAGGTATTCTTTAACGTTTACACAACAAGTCTGCAAGTGCACGCAAATACAGTTGTAGCATTTCACCCAGAAGTATTCAGGGTATCGTTATTTATATTTTCCCAAAGGAAGGCATGGTGTAAAAGAGTATAATAAGGACATGGATAAGATAACATGATCGCATAGTGGACCAAAGTTCATAACAGGGGTAAAGTAAGATAGGTATTTGGATAACTGACACACACACTCAAGCCAATCTCAAGGATAAAGACAAAAGGAAGAATAAAGAATAACCTAAACGGGAGCAGGCATTCTTGAATAGCTATGTTAAGATAGCAGAGTCATACAAATACATGCTTGTTATATAGGGTCAGAGATTCTAACGTAAGATAGTCTGGTCGCTGTTGATCTACTTTTGGCACCGAAGCGCACCTGGTCTGCCAGGAGATACCGGTGTACAGCTCTACGCTAAACCCAGACGTGTGGGATTACAAAGGACAGACGGGACAAAGTCACTCCCCACCGCCTACCACCTCAACCGTACAAGAAAGGTGCAAACGATGGTAGTCTCGAGCCTAGACACCATGTGTAAACTGTCAACCACTACTCTAGCGTGATATCAAGGCTTACCCATCCTCGGGGTCCTTCTACTGGAGCATCTGCCACAAGGATGAACGACGAACCCGCAAACCAATATTGACCAAGACTAAATTAAGAAAGAACTCATCACCTCAACTTAGCCCTAGGTCTAAACATGTATGTATGAAAGAATAATCATAAAGTTCTACACGTGGAAGAACTTAGCTCTAGTTCAAGAACAAAGCTATATTGATAGAATGAGAACAAGAACATAGAAGGATTCTTCGAAGTATTCATACCAAGGCTCTTCCTTCTAGAGATCCTTGCTCTCCTTACAAGGCTCCTTGCCAAACTCCTACTACTACATCCTAAAACTACTAAAGAGAAGATAAGTGAGGGAGAGAGGCTCTTCTTGTGTGGTGTGTGTTGAGAGAGTGCCTCCTCCCCTCCTCTTATACTGTGTGGAGGTCAGTTCAGGGGTAGAGTGCAATTTACTCTTTACAAAACAATATAACACATGTCTTTGAGTTCAATTTTTTTCTCTAAACATACATAAAGAGAATACCCAACAAGGATAACATTTCTGTTGCAGTTGCTCTCAGAGGCCTCTAAAAGGTACGCATTCTCCAATAGACGTTTCTATTTATCTCATTATGATCTATTTCTAAAATCTGCCACACCATGTAGTGATTAGATTTTTTTCTCAAATCAAATGAAATCAAATAGGAGAGCCGTCAATTATATAAAAAAATTAAAAGACCAGACTAGGTAGTACAACGAATCGACAAAACCTTGTGGCTTCTAGCAACAATACAACAGAAGCAACCGATCGATACAACTAAAGCAAACTAACAACAACAGCCAGTTGGAATGAGACCTTAACACAAGCCAGGGCAACATGCACCGCACAGCCAAACTACATCTGAACTATCTAACCAGGACCACAAGCACCACTTATCCCCCCTGCCGACTATAATACAGCGATAACAAAAAGCTCGAGCCAGCTCATTGCCTCGTTTCAAAAAATACTCTGATTGAACTTATCTTCCTTTAAAATAAGAGAATTTTTATGGTGCCTGGGGTTCCTCCCATTAATTTGCATTCCCGCAGGTTACTGTCCTTAATTAGTAATTAAGGGTAGTTTAGTACTTCTGCTAATTTACAGCTTCTCAGCTTGCGTACTCAGCTTCCGTATCTAAATCCACGCCAAGTGCTCGAGACGGTTCCGCCGCCGTGACGTGAGCGCGCGCGTGGACCCTTCTCCTCCTCCCCCATCGCCGCCCCTGCCCCATCGCCGGCATTCCCCATCGGCGCCCTTCCCCACCGAGTAGGCCACCGCCTCCCCATCAGCACCACGCTGCTCCAGACGGTGTCACCGCCGCGACGTGAGCCCGCACAACAGATCCTTCTCCTCCCCCTTCGCCGTCCTTCCCCATCGCCTGTTGTTTGGGAGATCAGCGCGGCGTGCCGTGCGACGGCAACGGGCGCGTGGTCGGCGTGACGCTGGACAGCGCGCAGATCACGGGCACGCTCCCATGCAGCACGCTGCGGGACGTGTCGCGGCTCTAGGCGCTGTCCCTGCACGGGGACGCGCTCCACGTCGAGCTCCCAGGGCTCGACGGCCTACCGCAGCTCCGGGCCGTGGACCTGTCCAGCAACCGGTTCTCGGGCCCCATCCCGCGCGGGTACCCCACGTTGCGGCGGGATCTCATGTGGCTCGACCTCCAGGACAACCTGCTCAGCAGCACCCTTTCGGTGTTCGAGTAGCGGTGCTGCTGCCTCGGCCTCTCGTGGAGCTGTTCCTGGATCGGAGAGGTGAGACCTGCTGAAACAAAGCGCAGCTTCAAATGAAATGTTTTCCTTTCTATGAACTATGAATGTTTTGCAGTAGTCAATCTGTGTGGTGGAAACCGAAATTCATCCCTAACGATTTGCAATGCTGGAAATACATTGTAATCACTTTGCACTCAAACAATTTTGGGGGGGCAGTAATCACCTTGAAGGTTAACTGGAAGTAGAAAATGGAATATAATAGATCAATGCTAAACTGGCAAAGATAAATTTAGCAAGCTTCAGTTGTCTCTGTATTATTTGAACTGCCTTTTCCATTGAAGTATTTGCAAGGGTTTTCCCTTGCTGAGCATGAATCCTCATGTCCTAGGAAATGGTTGGTGCTGTCATCATATTACATACACTGTGAAGGTGGCAGCAGTGTTGTTAGCCTGTTAGGTGTTGCAGGTCTGGGTGCAAGTTTTGTATCACACATTTGAATTAATAATATAATTTCTTGTTCATACCCATTAATAGTGGCAGAAGCCAACTAGTAATTCCATCATTTGCATTTCTGATCCGAGGTTTTCAGTAGAATTTTATGAGAACTTTAGAACCTGACTCTACGTACCATTTGTGTTGTCTGAACTTAAACATCTTTACTCCTAACAAAATAGAGCATGCGTCATGTATATCTCTTCCACCACCTCTACAAATTGATTTATTATATGAACCAGTACACTGTAGGCATGCGTCATGTATATCTCTTTTCCTTCACGACACTCCATATGTTTTGTTCAGATGCTAAAGTAGTGGTATAGAAAATTGAAATATTTGTATTATGTGTGTGATTTATGAGTTTAGCATTTTTATTTGTCCAAGTTGTTTTTACTATTTGATTGCAATACATAGTGAATGCTGTCATGTTAACTGTTGAGTGGTTCTGACTATTGTACGTTATGCAAGGGAAAAATGGTTGATCTGGGTGAAGAGGCTCTATTGGATTATCTTGAAATTGTCAGCAGGACATTCCGCAGTGAGGAAGAAGGCTATGGGTTCTACAACAGCTACGCATTTGATAGAGGGTTTTTCGTGAGGAGATGCTATGTGGAAAGAGACACGACAACTAAGGAAATATATCTAAGGAAATTTGTTTGCAGTCGCCAGGGGTTAAATGATGCTAAGCACATGAATAAAGCGATTAAGAAGAGGAAGCCATGGAATTTGAGTCACTGTGGGTGTGCAGCCAAAATGGTGATTAAACTCAACAAGGAGACAGGACAGTGGTATGTCAAGGATTTCATAGATGAACACAACCATCCTTTGGCCTCACCAGATTTAGTTTGTCTTTTGCTGTCTCACAGAGGAATTAGTAATGAGCAGAAAGCAGAGATCATTGAGATGGAAATCGCAGGAGTCCGTAAACACCAAGTCATGAATATACATGAAATGCAATATGGTGGATATGATAAGGTGGGATGCACATCAAGGGATCTATATAAGTTTTGCTATCGATATAAGATAAAAGCAATAGAAAGAGGCGATGCTGAAACAGTTATTCGTCACTTCAAGCATAGGCGTGAGAGCAATCCTGACTCTTTCTTTAGATATGTTCTTGATGAGGAGGGGCATCTAAAGCACTTGTTTTGGTCTGATACTTAGTCTCGTCTTGACTATGAAGCATTTGGTGATGTCCTTGTTTTTGATAGCACATACCGGACAAATCGATACAATTTGCCTTTCGTGCCTTTTGTTGGGTTGAACCACCGTCGGAGCATAGTTGTATTTGGTTGTGGCCTCATATCCCATGAAACAAGTGAGTCGTACGAGTGGCTATTGCAAACATTCCTCGCTGCCATGGCTCAGAAGCATCCAATATCCGTGATCATAGATGGTGACCTTGCAATGCAGAAAGCTATCATGACAATCTTGCCTCACTCCAACCATTGACTGTGCACATAGCATATTGAACAGAATATACTGCGCAATTTGCACAATTCTAAGATCAGTGAAGAGTTCAGAAAATTTCTGTACGATCGGTGTTCCATACGATCTTGGTAAGGATCTATTTCATAATCATTTCTATATTGTAACCACACCACAAATTTTAGGAACAAGACTTACTACATCATTCAATATGTTTGACTACCAGGTTTTGACAATGACTACACCCTAACAAAGGACGATGAAGAGGCAATACAGTTTATCAACGATAGTTATGAATATGCTGTTGTGGTTGATATTGCGGACATTCTTCTTACTGTTACTTTCTTAATGCCAAATGTCGCTGATGGATGGCTATTTGACGATGTAAGTATGCTCGATGCCTTCATTTCTCGTGGGTACATTGTTTGCCACCTTGTCACTTATATGATTTCTTATCAATTTTTGCAGGTCATTAATGCTTATGCATACATTGCTAATGTAGAAAATGACAAAACAGCATTCATTTCCACTTTCCAAAGCCAAGAGTTATCAGAAGAAGATGGTGAATTCGATCCTAAAAAAGAAAGGTCGTGGATCACAAGTGTTGGTAAAAGATGTCTAACACGACAAATGGTTAGCATCAATGCATCTAGTGTTTTGTATACATATTTTCTAGTACCATCCAATCCACTTAGGAGAGCTAAAGTATATGCTTCCAATGATAGATATTTGTACCCATGAATGTTTGGGGATGCCACTGGAGCTTATTAGTGCTGAATAAGGATCGCCAGGAGGTCCAGATTCTCAACTCCTTAGCATCAGTACCTCATTTCACCAACGAGAAAATGGAAAATATTATGGTAACTTGTCTGTACCACTAATACCTCTTTACACAAATGTTCTCAATCACCATGGTTTTACTAATTATAAAATATGCAATAGGTAAAGAACCTACAGCAGTGTATTGACCAGTATATTGAAGAAACTGTTGAGACTGGATTGGAAAAAATTACAGATTCAGTCAACCTTGCTCTATGGAAGAAACGACACTATCCAAACATTCCCCAACAAACAGACACGTAAGAATAATGCTCTACATATGATTGCTACCTACTCACATGGTGATTCACAAGTCACCTTTACAATGTAGCTCTTCTTGTGGTGCTTTTGTGATAAAATACATGTTGGAGTGGAATGGGCATCTAATTTCTCACAGGTGCATGCACAGCTACAAATGACAGTTCAATTTTTCAAATTTCAGTATGTTTAAAGCTTCATTAAATGTCATGCCTTTGTCTTCAAGATCAAATTAACACTTTCAAAAAAAAGATATGCACTAGGTTGTTGCATTCAAAGAGTAACAAAAGTCGAAGACCTTCGTATAAGCAACCCATCATGGTTTGTTTAATTTCCTGGCTACTGTTCTCCTTTATTTCGTTCATATTTCCAGCAACCACGTCGTAATTACTTTGTTTAGTTTCCATTCCCAGCCAGTTTTACATGAGCCCGTTTAGGAAGCCGTAATGGTCAAAGGGTATGCAATTCTTGCTCAGATTTGTTTACTTGAAAGATACTCTTATCTAGGAAGTACAGTTGCATCCACAAATAGTATGTCTCAATTACTTGGATGTCTCGGACATACTGTTAGTTAACCTACTTCAGTTTTCTTTTCAGTTGTACCAACCCTTCTTCCTCTGGATTCCAGGTTATGTGATTCCTGAAGTTATGGAAGACCTGCAGCCCACTGAAGGATGCAACCTTCCTCTATTTGCAAGCCGTGTAAAAAGAAAATCTAGCGATCCTACTATGTACATTTGTTTTGTGTGTTTCCTCACCACTTAGTGGACAATTCAATCCTTGATGTAAGACATGCACATGTCAATTTCAGTGATTCGCCTGGCATCTAAACTGTTTTGGATGATTTCTGTTTGGCCACCAAGTTAATATTTGTTGATTTTTCAAATTTGTCAGTACTTCTTTTTTATTTTTCTGTTAGTTATTCCCCTGTCAACAATCTGGTATTTTAATTTTCAAACCAAGAGTTGCATTTCAAGTCAACATCTCAGTTACAAAGAAGACATTAAATTTCAAGTAGCTCGAGGCAAAGCACTAAGACAAAAATAACAAGGAAAAAGTACTAGTCCTCTAAAATAAAAAATGAACACATCACACTTTACCACCATTCTGTTTACATCAAACACTAAATTCAAATGGATCTGGACATCTTGATCCGAGTAGGATGCTGCAACCCTGTCCTCTACTCAACTACCGTTTTCATGCCAGTTAGCCAGTGCACGAAATTATGAACAAGCTTTGAACATGTCTAAATTGCTTGACCCTGCTAACGTAAGTGAAAATGCAGAATGAACATTGTGTCAAGGCTGGAAATTTTTTCAGTAAACTAATGTGGATGAAGTGTCATGTGTCATGTAAAAATACTTTGACTAGTTTTCTTATCCGGAACTAGTGTGGGGATTACTGTCTCCTAGTCAATATGTGGATGCTCAAATTCTAAGCTGTGCATCCCAATCTTAGCTCAAGCTAATGCAGCAGTGCAGACCGTCCACACAGACCCAGAAAATGGACGGCACACTGAACAGAATCCATCTACGGGATTGCTCCTCACCTGCTTCAGTCAAGCCGGGAAGGCAAACTTCAAGGACCCGAGCACCGGCAGTCGCTGCCTCCCTGCTCGTCACCGATTGCCGAGCAGAGGCATGCATCAAACTCCCTCCCTCCTTCCTCCTCTGCCAGAGACGAGTTGCCCCTCGCCTCCCCATCATCCTGTCACCATGAAGTGCCGTCTCTCCGCCCGACCCCGTCGCCGGAGCACCTCCGCCGCACGGAGCAACCGAGCGCACTACGCCAGATGCCTCGTTCGCCGAGTGCAAAAAACACTCGGTGAAGAGCATATAGCACTCGGCAAATATTTCCCCGAGCGTTTGCACTCGGCGAAGAACACTCGGCAAAGTTGACTCGGCGAAAAGACTTTGCCGAGTGTTTTTTATCGGGCACTCGGCGAACGTTTGCCGAGTGCCGCGGTGACACTCGGCAAACATATTCGACCTGACGGCGCGCCCGGACGGCGTCAGGCCGTTCCGTCATGCCGTATTTGCCGAGTGTGTCGAGGGCACTCGGCAAACGTCACGTGTTCGCCGAGTGTCTGCCTCGAAGGCACTCGGCGAAGAATGGCAATTTCGCCGAGTGTCTTGAGCGCAGCACTCGGCGAATGATGGCATTTTTCCCGAGTGTCAGAATTTGCACTCGGCGAATAATGGCATTTTTCCCGAGTGTCTCTCTTTGCACTCGGCGAAACTTATTTCCAGATCCATTTTTTTTTGTTTTTCCCAGCATTTTAATTGACAACAAACAATATATATTCATACATCATCACAGGCAGTTGATATATATCATTCGACAATAGAATAGCATCAAATAGAGCTCACAATTCATTCAACATCCACAAATGTCCATAAATATCCATCACAAGTCCAGAAATCACAAATATCCATCACAAGTCCACAAATAGTCCAAGTTCCACAAATAGTTCAAGTTATGCATTACAAACATCAGAAATGTACTACGAAGGAGGGAATAGAGGACCGCGAGGAGCCTGAGGTTGCGACAGATCTTGGTCGTCTTGGGGCAGATCATTCGACGCCGCCGATCCAGGAGTAGTCTGGAAGGAAAAAGATAGTTGCTTTCTAAGTTTGTATAACTATGTATGTTTCTCTAGGCTGTCTAAATTTCTACGTCTAAATTTCTATGTTTTTCTAGGTTTCTAAGTTTTGCTAAGTTTCTCTAAGTACTGAGATGGAAGTATTCGGTTGTGAAGAGACTTACAGGAGATAAACCAAATGGTGGCCGTGGTGGCACCAATGGCGGCATACTTGGCGGGACCCAGGGGACCGGTTGAGGCATCGGCAGCGGGTTCTGTGTTGAAAGGCTTGCCATGTACGCATACATCTGTGACATCTGCTCCTGGTTGTGCCTCTGCTGATCCAGCAATATTTGTTGCACCCGCATCTCTTGCGCTTGTTGGTTTTCTCGCAAGTGATGCACCTCCATCTCCAGCTCCTCTCGTCTCCTCTTCTCTGCTTCTAACCGTGCCTGCAAGCAATATTCAATGCAATATTAACCTGAAGTCACCAAGTAGCAATATGAGGATGTTTATGCGATGAATGTAACAGAAATTACCTGCACGGATGAGTATGACTGGGACGGCCGTGGGAGTATGCCTGGGTCACCGCCAGTGCTCCGTGCCCGGATCTGGGAGAGGCTAGGAGTAGTGGACGAGTCGATCACACCGTCCCCGAGATAGTACCGCCCGTGCTTCTTGCCTCCTCCTACCCTCATGACAACCTCTCCATCGAGGTCGTGTGCGCTCGGGTCATACTCTGGCCCATAGACCTGCCTTGCCATTTCTGAGTACGAACTGAGGCGGCTGTGGATAGAGGGATTACTGTATGCCTCGGCCGGGTCCTCCGGGTTGAAGCGGATGGCGGCCGTCGCCTTGCCCTTGTGCGCCAGAGCATAGGCTTGGTATGTGTTGATGTCCTCGCCAGGATGAGTCGACATCTGAAAAAAGCAACAATATGATTAGAAAATAACAATTGAGCCTTAGCATAAAGAATTTGAGCATATACATACGTATCTCTCTTGATACTCGACGAGGCTGCTACTGCCCTGATGGTGGGAAGCACCTTGCATCAGCAAACGCCGTTCCCGTTGTAGATTGTGCTTCTGGGTGTATGCGTCGCTCAGCCACTCATCCACAAACTCTGCCCAGCAGTCCTCATCACACCACTCCGGCACCACCTACATTATAACAAGTATATAGCATATAGGAATTTCAACGAAGTAGTAAAATCTGAAATTTGTGTTATTCGTATTACCTTCAAGTACTCCTCGCGAGTGAGCTGCATAGTGCACGCCTCCTTCTTGGTCACCCTTGTATAGTTGAATTTGGCGTTGTAGTCGATGACGGCCTGTTTGCGCGCCTCGTAGAGCATGTCCGACACTAGTTTTTGACACGCTGCACGTGTCACCCGCTCTGCAGTTTCCTCAGCTCCTGGCTCGCACCTGAAGAAATCCTGCATTTACCAAACCATTGCACTCGTGAATATTCATTACATGTGATGTGTTAGAGTAATGTGGTACGACTTACTACTTACCCACAGTTCGTTCATGACCCGCGCCTGCATGTTGGGGAAGCGCCGCGAATCCGTAGCATCGAAATCGGGAGCAAGTGCGTAGTGTGCAAAGGTCTTTGCCGCCTTCCTTACTCCACGGCCAACGTCCACCATTCCTGGGTAGTGTACACGACACAAGAGACCCAGGATGCCGTTGGCTTTGCGCCTGTGAGCAGCACCAGCACGCACTGTCGTGAAATTCCTGCGAAAATAGATAAGGTTGTTAGTTTACATTGTAATTTAAAACATAACAAATGAAAGGTACCAATAACATGCATAGCGTCTTACTTAGGCGGCTTCGGTCGAATCATCGGGCGATGGTCCACAGGGATCGGTCGCCTCGGGAGTCCGGAGGGACCACGCTGCCAAAGAGTGGGTCCGGCAGCCTCCTCCTCCTCCTCGTCGTCCTCCTCGTCCCCCTCCCCCTCCTCCGCCTGCTGCGCCTCCTCCTCCTCCTGCGCCTCCTCCTGTGTGGAAGGCACCTCCTCGTCCTCCTCCCCCTCCTCCTCCTCAGAAGAAGAAGGTACAGGAGACGCCACCCTCGTCCTCCTCGTCCCTCTCCCTCTCCCTCTCCCTCCTCCAGTACTGCCTCGACCCCTGCCTCTCCCTCCTCCACTACTCCCTCCTCCACTACTCCCGTCTCCACTACTCCCGGAGCCACCAACCGCCCTCCTCCCCCTCTCGTATAACGAGGACAAACTTTTCTTGAGAACGCCGCCACCCACCATTTTGTCGAATCACCTGCAATTAGTAAGAGTAAACCAATCAGCATACATGAAAAAAGATAGGGAAAATAAACAAAACTGAAATCGAAATAGCATAATATTACATAAAGTAATTTAATTAGTACGGAACATACTTGTATTAAAAATAATCATCCTCATCGGGAGGTAAGTTAGTTGGACCATTTGTGAAATCATCATCATTATCATCCATGTTGAGATATTCTTGTCCGATGTCGGAAGGAGGAATGTTGTCAACAGGAGGAATGTCTTCAGCACTGTCATCTCCTATTTGTAATCGCTCAAGTAATTGTAAGTCCTTCGCATTGTCAATCTCATCTTCATCGTCCTCATGCTCAGCACTCCCACTTTCACTGTCTACTTCCATTCCGAACAAATCGGCCAAGTCTATCTCAAATCTCCCTTCTAGGCCATCTTCTTGAAAAAACTCTACTTCATTTGTGTTTGTGTTTACGCTGTAATCGGCATCGATTGGGACAGGTAGTTTAGCATGTGGACCACGTGTGCGCGCCGCTAGGAGACCTTGGACCACCTCCAACAGAGCCGAGCCGTCCCACGAGTCCACATCGACCCCTAGGCCCGTGCCGTCGCTGCTTTTATGGCCATGGCCATGGCCTCGCCGAGGTCGACGAAGGAGGCCGGCAGGCCTCGTCCGTGGTGCTCGAACGGAGGAGGAGACGGGGTGCCCTGGGGCCTTCTTTCGCTTCTTCTTATCGTAGGTGATGCCCTGTGCACGGGACTGATGGCAGTGCACCTCGCGAGGTAAAGCCTGACAGCGCGCTCCAAAAGGGTTGTTCTCGGGCCTCAAACCACCGTTCTCCTCATAGGCGGTGCACAGCATGCCCACGAGCGCGTCGTCGGCCTCGACGGTCCGGCAAAGGGAAGCGGCGTTGGCGGCGTGCGTCGCCGAAGACCGTACGAGCAGAAGGCGTTCGTCAAGGACGAGCAGAAGGTGTGGCGATGGTGTCCGTGGAACTCATGCCAGCTAAGACGGGGGGCGCGACCGCCGGAGAAGAGATGGCGGCGGCGCGGACGGTGTCGTCCGTGAGTGCGTGGCTGTGCCAGGGAGACGGGAGAAGAATGGATTTGGGGAGACATTTGGATAAGAGTTCAGAAAAGAAACTTCTGCTTTCACTACCGGAAATGCCATCTTTGCCGAGTGCCAAAATCTTTGCCGAGAGCCGAAACATGGGCACTCGGCACTCGGCAAACAGCACTCGGCAAAGACTTCTTTGCCGAGTGTCAAGCACTCGGCAAAGAAAAGCACTCGGCAAAAGGGCTCTTTGCCGAGGGCCAAGCTCTCGGCAAAGAGGAGCACTCGGCAAAGTGGGGCCTGGACAAACAGCATCCGGGGCTGTCCCCTTTGCCGAGCGCCACGCCGTTAGGCACTCGGCAAAGGAGCCACCTTTGCCGAGTGCCGAGATGGCCAGCACTCGGCAAAGGTTTTTTAATAAAATCCTTTTTATGTTTTTTTAATAAAATCCTTTGCCGAGTGCCACGTCGGCCAGCACTCGGCAAAGGCCTCTTTGCCGAGTGCCGCTTGGGCCAGCACTCGGCAAAGGCCTCTTTGCCGAGTGCCGGCTCTGGCTCTCGGCAAAGAATAATTTTTTTGTTTTTTCTTCCTATTTTTTTGTGGGGTCTTCATACAATAAATACATCACAACTTCAAAAGTTGGGATAATTTTGACTTTTTTTGCTATATTTCTTCAATTACTTTTGTTTTTTAAATTTTTTCGACAACTCCAAATTTGAACTGCAGGTACATGAAATAATAAAATTTGGTCATTCAAAAGATTGTATTCATAATATTTGGAGTATGTTGAGGCCGTATCCAGGACCTCGCATGAAGTTACGACCATGTTAGTGTCGTAACATGACGAGTTACGTGCGGGAAAAGTGTTTTTAAATTATATAAAATGCAAACGAAGTCCGAAAATGATGAAACTTGTCGAGGTGTGTTGTCATCGCATGTGGAGGCTGTGGTAAAAAACTGAGAAAGTTTCAAGCAAGTTGTGACGTCGCGTGCCTAAAACCCACGCATCTCGACATGTGATCACAAGGTGATCACATGTGGAGATGTCTAGATTGTAGACATCCAAGATCTCAACTTGCTTCGAACATTCTTTAATTTTTATCATAGCCTCGACATGCAATGACAACACACCTCGACAAGTTTCATCATTTTTGGACTTCGTTTGGATTTTATATAATTTATAAACACTTCTACCACACCTGGATGGTCGTTTTTCGTGGACAAGGTGTGTAAAAGTTTAGGTGAGTTTATGGACACGGCCTCAAAATACACTCTCCAACGTGAATACCATTTTTTGAATGGCTACATCTCATTATTTTATGCACCAGCAGTTCAAACTTGGATTATCATAAAAAATTCAAGTAAATAAAATAAATGAACAAAATGTAGCAAAATATTATAAAAAGGACCCAAATTTGAAAATGTGCTTCAATACAATATACTTGGGCTACGGAAAAAGTTTGAATTCAAAATTCAAAAAAAAAAATCAAATCTTTGCTGAGTGCCAAAATTGACAATCGGCAAAGAGGCTCTTTGCCGAGTGCCTTCGACGTGGCACTCGGCAAAGGTGACACACTTTGCCAAGTGCCTTCTACGTGGCACTCGGCAAAGTGCCCTCTTTGCCGAGTGCCGCCAACGTGGCACTCGGCAAAGGTGACAGTTAAAATACTACCCCTAGCCGGCCACCACCCACCGACCCCGATCCCATCCCCGCGCACACCCCCGTCCCGCCGCCGAACAGCCGCCCCCCGCCGGCCCCCCCGGCCGTCGCCCCCCCACCGCGGGACGCCCGCCCGGCCGCCCCGCCGCCCCCCGCCCCCACGCACGGGAGCGTCACCCCGCTGCCGGCCGCCCCCCCCACCGCCACGGGACGGCCGCCCGGCCCGCCGCCGCCCCCCGGGCACCGCCGCTGGACGCCCGCCCCCGCCGCCCGCCGTCGGAGGATCAGGAAAGGGAAGGGAAGGAGGGAAGGGAAGAAGGAAGGAAGGGAAGGGAAGGAAGAAGGAAAGGGAGAAGGAGGGAGGAGGAAAAGAAGAAGAGGAGGAAGGAGAGGGAGAAGGAGAAGAGGAAGGGGAGGAGAAGAAGGGAGGAGAGGCGGAGGAGGAGGGAAGAGGAGGAGAAGGGGAAGAGGAAGGGGAGGAGAAGGGGAAGGGGAGGAGAAGAAGGGTGGGGAGGAGGAGGAGGAGGGAAGAGGTTCGCCGGCCTTCACCCCGCCATCTTCTCTGTGTCGCATCCCCATCAACGCATGTGTCGTGACTAGGTATATCACCCTTCTCTGCTTGTCGGCCTTCGTGCCGGTCTAGTCATCGGCTGCGTGCCGTTGTGATTGTCGGCCTTCGTGCCGTTGTTTGTGGATGTCGGCCTTCGTGCCGCTCTTTTTGCAGGTTATCGAGACCTCCCCGTGTAGTTGTCGGCCATCGTGCCGTGTAGTTGTCGGCCATCGTGCCTGACATGTATCTGTGGTTGTCGGTCATCGTGCCATCTTTTCTTGCAGGTTTGGTAACCTCCCCGTACAGGGGAGGTGCTGCCAAAATTTTTCATTCTCACTAATTGTTTTTCTTTTTTAGGAGGGCTCCCGTTGGAGGCTAGCCGGAGGACCACGACTGGGCACTGCCCCGCTATCCTGTCTTCACCAGCACCTGTGGTATGACCTCTCTTTCCGTCACATGTAGGCGTAGGTTGCGTTACCTAGTTAGGCGTCTCCCATCCGAAACGGATACGGTTGGAAGTATGCGTTCTTTGCATATGTATAACCGTATCTGTTTTGGATTGTCCACATTATTTGGACAGCCCAAGGATGTGTAGACGAGGTTAGCTTCCATGTTCTGCTCCCGTCCGAGTCAGAGTTTCGGCAGGACCTCCCCGTTGTTCTCCGGATACACACTCTCCTCGCCGGGACGTGTATCGGGAGAACAACGGGGAGGTGCTGCCGAAATTCCGTCTCGGACGGGAGGGGATTATGGAAGCTAACCTCGTCTGCGCATCCTCGGGTGGGATTAGGACCTATCCTTCACCTATTAGATGGTAGGAGCACGTTGTAGATGCACTTGCTAGTTTTATGACATGTTAACATTGCCGCATGACAGAGCATGGGTGACCGTGAGTGGATGTACTCAGGGTTCGCAAGTAAGAGCAATGAATGGATTAGGGGGGACGAATGAGTTCCTGGAGCAAGCATTTGGCCCAGTTGCGAAAGGGTCGATTCGGATGCCGTGTCCCTGCAGCCAGTGCAAGAACAAGAAAAGGAAAGTAAAGGTTGCGGTGGGGAAAGATCTGTTCAAGAATGGATTCGTTCCAAACTATACCCATTGGCGCCACCATGGTGAACACCATCTTATTAGGGACGAGGTGGTGGGACCCGTCCTCAAGGAGTATGATGCCGATGCTGGGATGGCAGACATGATGGCAGACTTCCATGAAGCACGTTTTGGCGAAGGAATGGATGTGGAGGAAGATCCGAAGGAAACCGCGAAGGCGTTCTACAACATGATGGAGGTGGCACAGAAGCCCCTTCACGAGAAGACAAGGGTTACGCAACTGGATGCCGTCTCATGCCTAATAGGGTTGAAATCGCAACTGGGCATTAGTCGAGACGGCTTCGATCTCGTGTTGAGCATTGTTTGCACACTGCTTCTGGCAGATCATGTCCTGCCGAAGAACACCTACGCTACACAGAAGCTCCTTCATGCACTTAAGATGTCGTATGAGGGGATCCAAGCTTGTCCGAAGGGGTGCGTCCTGTTCAGGGGAGACCTCGAGGAAGCAAAAATCTGTCCAAAGTGCAAAGCCTCTAGGTTCGTGTTGGTACAAGGCTCTGATGGCAGCATGAAACAGTCTAAGGTCCCCAAGATGGTCATACGGCACCTTCCTTTCCTACCGAGGCTTCAACGCCTGTACATGATAGAGGAGTCCGCGAAACAAATGACGTGGCACAAGAATGGCAAAAGATACCATCCTGACAAGATGGTACACCTGGCGGATGGTGATGCATGGAAGCACTTTGATAACATGAATCCTATCATGGCTATGGAGGCTCGAAATGTACGTGTAGCACTGGCAACAGATGGGTTCAACCCATTTGGAATGATGGCGGCCCCGTACACTTGTTGGCCCGTGTTTGTGATCCCCCTCAATCTCCCCCCCGGTGTCATGTTTGAACCTAGGAACGTGATCTTGACGCTGATAATACCTGGACACCCGGGCGACAATATGGGTGTGTTCATGCAGCCGGTGTGGGATGTATTACAACTTGCTTGGGAAGAGGGGGTACTCACGTACGACCAAGCTACAAAGAGGAACTTCAGAATGCATGTGTGGTACCAGTATTCAATGCATGACTTCCTGGCGTATGGCTTATTCAGCGGGTGGTGTGTTCACGGGAAGTTCCCTTGCCCGACATGTAAGGCAGATGTGATGTTCACCTGGCTGGCCAAGGGTGGGAAGTATTCTTCTTTCAACAAGCATCGCCAATTCCTGCCTGAGAACCATGAATTCAGGCTTGATGTAAAGCACTTCACGAAAGGTGTTCAAGTCACTGGCCCCATTCCGCAGGTTAAGAGCCCTGCCGCCGTCCTTGCCGACATACAGGCTCTCAAAGTTGAGGAAATAGGTGGTTTTAAGGGATATGCTCGGGACCACATGTGGACTCATATATCGGGCTTGACTAGGCTCCCCTACTTCAAGGACCTTCTTCTTCCACACAACATCGATGTAATGCAAACAAAAAAGAATGTGGCCGAGGCACTCTAGGCAACACTCATGGACGTTGGTAAAAAGTCGAAGGACAATGTCAAGGCTAGACTGGACCTGGAGATGATTTGTGATAGACCAAACCTAGTGATGAAGACCCCTGCGCTTGGCAAGAAATGGAAAAGGGGCCCGGCTGATTACATCCTGAAAAGGGCCGATAGGAAGGAAGTACTGCAGTGGATCAAGATGTTAAAGTTCCCTGATGGGTATACGGTGAATCTAAGCAGGGGCGTGAACTTGCAGACTATGAAAGTCTTAGGGATGAAGAGTCATGACTTCCACATATGGATTGAGCGGATCCTTCCTGCGATGACCCGGGGAACCTCCCAGAGCCAGTGTGGCACGTCCTGGCAGAGTTGAGCTTTTTCTTTCGCCAGCTTTGTGCCAAGGAGTTGTCTTAGGATGTTTGTGTTGAACTGGAGAAGGCTGCACCTCTGTTGCTCTGCAAGTTGGAGATGATATTTCCACCCAGCTTCTTCCTGTCGATGCAGCATCTGATTTTGCACCTACCGCACGAGGCACGGTTGGGGGTTCCCGTGCAGGCCCGTTGGTGCTATCCAATCGAGAGGTGTCTAAAGCTTCTTCAAAAAAAGTGTAGAAATAAAGCCAAGATTGAGGCATCCGTGGGAGAGGCCTCCGTTCTGGAGGAGGTGTCGACCTTCATACAGGCGTACTATACTGAGAATCTTCCCATCGTGCACAATCCAACCCCTCGTTACAACGCCGACGACAACTCATCGACCCTCAGCCTTTTCCAAGGGGATCTCGGAAGTGGAAGCGCAGGTACCAACAAGCAGTTGACCCATCAGGAGTGGCACACTATCATGTTCACATTGTTGCTCCACCTTGATGAAGTGATTCCTTATCAGAAGTAAGGACTCAATGAGCTTGTTACCTACGCCGTCACTATCCTCCACCTATCATGATGCGACCCTCTAGTCTCTTGCTTCTTTCAGGGAATTTATTAGTCAATACTGGACAGGCAATAGGGCTCCTACCGAGAAAGAAGAAGACAATCTTCTTAGACACGGTGTGCCCGATTTCATCTCCTGGTTCTATACAAAGGTACCAACCAAATAACCTCTTTCCGACTTTGTGATTCCACTTTGCTCCCCGGAGCGAGTAATGTAATGATCTACCTGTCCTTACCCTTGCAGGCCCAAACGGATACAGAAATGAGTGATGAATTGAAACAGATGGGCCGTGGTTTCTCCCATAGGGTGAAGTCATTCACCGTTTATGATGTGAATGGCTATCGCTTTCGCACGAGAAGGCACGAGGAGAGTCGACCCAACGAAAAAACCATGTGCAGCGGAGTTCGTACAGCCGGCACGGATTAGAAGGACTACTACGGCATAGTCAAAGAGATATACGAGCTCAACTTTAAGGGTGCCGAGACTTTCAAGCCGGTGGTATTCAAATGCCATTGGTTCGATCCCGATGTCACGAGGCAAGACCTTATGATAGGGCAAGTCGAGATTCAACAGGACTCCAGCTATAAAGGAGATGATGTCTACATTGTGGCCAACCGAGATGCCACGCAAGTTTATTACCTCCCATGGGCGTGCCAAAAAGACGAGAAGCTTGCGGGTTGGAGCCTTGTGCATTTGGTGTCGCCGCGCGGCAAAGCGCCTCTCCCAAACGACGATGATTACGACTTTGACCCAAACCAAGATGAGTTCTATCAACCTGAGAGGCTAGAAGGTACTTTGGAGATAGACATTGGTTCGCTCATGGGCATGGAAGTAGACAACAAAATCGATGAGGACAAGGGTGAGGAGGTGCAGGATGCCAAGGACTTAAGAATGCTTGAGCGATGGCAGATGTAGCGCGATGGAGTTGTCTAGGAGGATGTACATGATGATGACTATGGAGGTGATGAGGATGATGATGACAGTGATGACTTAAGAGAGCTCGACAATATTGATAGCGATGACGATGATAGTGATAGTGATGACGACTCCACGCCCGCCATATTGCCGTTCGCAGAGATAATTACGAGGCCATGTAATATTATATTATAATTATTATGTTCCTTTACAAGTACTTGTCATTTATTTATGCTAACTCTTTTGTTCTTTGTCATTGCAGGCACTTGGCAAAATGCCAGGCGGACGGCGACAGCTGCCGCATCGAGCCGTACGCTCGGTGTACCAGGTCCCCCGGCAGGAGACCGCCAAAGACGATGAGGAGGAGGAGGTGTTGGCGGGCGGGTCATCCAGTAGGGGGTCACAGCCCCGCAGCGGACATCGCCAGGCGACGAGGAGGCTGCCGTTCTCGTCCTCGCACGGGGGGACGACGACAGGTGACGAGGACCGCGGCGGCAGTGACGATGATGACGACGACGACGCCGCCGCCGCCGTGCCTACACCAGGCTAGACGGCTTCGACTTTGTCAGGCGTGGCCAAAGTGTACTCGTGCGGGCCCACACAGCTTCCTAGGGTGCGGCCGTAATTCAACAGACGCCTGGTGATTACACCCGTGGGCTAGACGTAAGTAACCATTATTGATTTCACTACTTGTTCATATGACATGTTGAAAATTGAACTGCAGACTAACAATTGTTCTTAATGACTCATGCAGTACCTGGGCGTTTGTGAGCGGAGAAGGTGAATCATGCCATATCAATGGCATCTAGGGCCTCCTGATTAAGGAGTACTACCCTGGCCTTGTCAACGTGGACGGCGAGTTGAAGGTGCCCACGAGGTGGGCTCACTTCTACCTCGTCGACATGGGTGGTGAGACCCTCGCGGCAAAGATAAAGAGGGAGTTTTGGGTGAGTCTTTCAACGCACCGCATTGCTAAATAGTACGCATTCGTCGGACTTCTTGAAACAATGTAATGCTACATGATGTGTCTGTGTGCAGGACTTCTTCACGTGCGAGGAGGGTAAAGCGGACCAGGCTGCTCGAGTGCAGGAGGCGGTCTACAAAGATCATCTCAAGGACCTGTACCATGAGGCACGCATATAGGCCATTCGCGACTACTACGCCAACGTGCATGGAGAGTCCATCAAGAAGCCCGAAATCCTCCAGATCATGCACTTGAGGGAGACCGACCACACCTTCGCTCAATACATGCATGTAATTAAGTAGGAAAACATTCGTTCAGACTCCTTCGGTGAAACATTACACTAATCTTCTCGCATGTCAAATACTTAATGTCATGCAGTTCTGTCCGGGGTGGTGCGACAACCACAGGGACTGCTGGGAGGAGATTGTGCGCATGTGGCAAACGGACGAGGCGTACGTGAGGCGCAACGACCGTCGGGGCCACCGCCTACAGATGCGAGGGGTGCCACACCACCAAGGGAGCCAGCCCCTCCCAATGTACATGAGAAGATGGGTATGCGTCCATTCATGTCTTTTTTGTAGCCCTCAATTTTCATTACTTATAACCATGTTTCTGTTTTCAATGCAGACGCAGGCGCACGGTGGGCAGGAAATCAACCAGTTCACCGGGTACCTCCTCTCCCACAAGGACAAGGCGATAGCGTCGGACAATGTCTACAACTCGGAGGACGGGCCCGAGGTGTACAGCAACCCCACCGCCTACGAGAAGGCAACCGAGTACATCGCCAAGGCTCGCCAGCGCTACGGGGAGACATTCGACCCCACCGCCGAGCCCCTGGACACAGACCTCTTGCAGAGGTTGGGACCAGGGAAGCAGCACGACCGGTACTACATGGCCCAGAGCGCCGTTGACCCGTTCGATGCTCCCACGCTGAGCCAGGTTCGATCCAGGCCCACGAGCTCCACCGACATCCCCAAAGCGTCTCGGCAGCCGAGCATGTCGCAGTTCCAGGTAAGTGTGGTTTCGTTCATCGTTCACTCATTTCACACCTATACTTACAATCAACACTGCAGATGTAATATTGCAGGCCCAGGTGCAGGAGCAGATGGCGCAGATGCAGGCGCAATAGATGGCTTACCAGCAGCACCTGAGAGCCATGCAGCAGCACTACAATAGTCAAATGCAGGGCTCTGCCGGCTACTTCCAATCCCTGCGGATCCCCGGGCCGCCTCCACCGCCTGAATTATTTGCTCCACCACCTCCTCCACCGTCTTTTCCTGTGCCTGCTCCTGTCACTCCTGCTAGGATCCCGGTGAGTACATTGACTCTTGCTTTAGCTTGTGCATCCATCCTGCAGATACTAATGACATCACTTGGCCTTTAACTTGTGCAGGTACAGTCGGCGGGTTCGAACCCGTCTCCTAGAGGTGCCAGCCCTCAGATGATGCTGTATCCACCTCTAGGTGGCCCTTCTCCACCGTATCCACCTCTGCGTGGCCCTCCTACACCTTACTCGTGGCCGGTGGGCGGATGGCGGCCGTACTGGTCGGCGCCGCGTGATCCAGGGTGGGTTCCGTGGGAAAACCCTGGGGGCTCTGGGGACGGACAACCTGACGGCTCCGGGGACGGCGCGACGAGCTAGGTACTTGTCGCTTGTGTTATGCTCCTGGACTTGAGTATCGTCGAAGTCTCTATCATGTATTTCTTCTCTTCGTGATGGACCTAGACTTGTTGTGTTGAACTTCATGTGATGGACCTCGACTTGTAGTGTTCGACTCGTTGTGTTGAACTTCATGGTTGTAATGGACTTGTGGTGGTGATAAGAGATGCTATTGTGAGATATATGTGTTATTGTGATATATATGGTGACGGTGGTAATAAATGTGATGAAATTATGATATAAATGGTTTTACTTGTAGTCGTGGTGAAATTATGATATAAATTATGATTTTGCAATGTTTGGATGCAAGAAAACCAAAAAAAAGGAAAAAAATTTTCCCAGCTTTGCCGAGTGCTGACACTCGGCAAAGCTGGAGAATCTGGCCACAAAAAATACCCAGCTTTGCCGAGTGCCAGCGTGGCACTCGACAAAGGGGTCATGCCTTTGTCGAGTGTCAACACTCGGCAAAGAATTTTCGAAAAAAAATTTCTCTTTGCCGAGTGCCGAGCTGGCACTCGGCAAAGAAATTTTCACAAAAAAATAATTTTTTCTCTTTGCCGAGTGCTGCCCGTCACCACTCGGCAAAGCCAGCCGTCAGGCTGACGGCGCCACGTGGCTTTGCCGAGTGCTGACGCGGCACTCGGCAAAGGCTTTGCCGACTGCATGCCACGTGGCACTCGGCAAAGCCGCCTTCGCCGACGATTTCTTTGCCGACATCCCTTTGCCGACTGCCACGTCGAATTGCAGTCGGCAAAGCCTTTGCCGACTGCAATTCTGCCTTTGCCGAGTGCGCATTGCAGTCGGCAAAGAGAGCGAACCCTGTAGTGTTTGATTCATACGAGAATCTTTGTTTTTATCGATTTAGAAGCTGCTACTAGGATTTAAAAATACGATGATACCCTTTATAATTAGCACTGGGCCCACATATTTTCTGGTTATGATCCACAACTTAAGTTACTCTTATATGGTTACTCCTACTTTTAGACCATCAGATCTAGGCAAACGGATGGTTCACGTTAATTCTAAGCACAGTAAAAAAACTCTTAAAATAAACATGAGTTTATTTTGAGTGACTTTCGGCTTCGGCTTGGCTCGTTAGCGTCGGCTCATTAAGTTTGGATTATTGAAGTTGGGTCTCAATAATTCAGAAAGCTTGGAACAAGGTGTACTTGGCTCGATATCCGCCCCATTCACCTGAAGACAAAGCCATTACGTCGACACATCATTGCCCTTGTGTGCGTCATCGTCCCCCATGTTGTCCCACATCTAAGCAACAACTGCCATCTATAGGCAGTGTCCAGCATGTCGGAAATGAAAATAATGATGAACTAAGCCAAGTAGTTGTCGCACCGTTAGTTCCGTTTGTGCCCTCTACAGGCAATGTCGAGCATTGAACTAGCTCTGCAGAGTTGGGGTAGCCACTGCAGTCCGCTGCTAGCCACCTAGCCAAAGACAAGAAGACTGTCTCTGATCACCTCCAATCCAGCCATGTCATTTCAGAATCCAAAAGTGCGTATCACAACTCTCAAAAACTTGGATGCCTTATCAAAGATCACAACAATGTCAAACATCGCATCAAATGGCCATATGAAGACCTCCTTGCACCGAAATGATCAACGACTCCTACGAAGCACCGCCCGGTGCCTCGCAACGCAGGCCATCTTAGGAAAGCATTTCTGCTGACCATCTCCTCCACAACAGGCCCATCATGCCAACTTCGTGGACACCCATGGTGGCATCACCCAACTAACATTAAGAAGGCAAGCCGCCCAACTGACATTCAAAAGCCAAGCCATCAATGCATTGTGCTTGCATCCTCATCCTAACCGCATTTTTCCACCACTGACTTTGGCACCTCGAAACCACGCCAAGCCTTCCACCATTATTAACTCCGAGCCTTGCCTCCACCACGCCACCTCCGCGTGGCCACCAGCCCACAAAGCCACAACCTTGTGGCGCCGCCCACAAACAACCTCTGCACTGCAACACAAAACCTCCGCCTCACCACTGTTTTTCCCGCACACAGCGCCATAGCACCACAGTCACACTGTCTCCAAGCTAACCCCGTGCAGCCACCGAACCACCACAGTGCCTTTGTTGCGCTACTCAAGTGTGGCAATACACTCCACCGCCATATAACTTCTACACAGGCATTGCGCAGAAGCCGCATCACTTCCACAATGCCACCGCTCGGCCAATGCATGACCTCCGCATGGCAACCGTGCCAGCTCCCTGTGGCTACCACGCCGCACATTCAGCGCCGCACATGCTGAGCACTGCCCCCACCACCACTGGAAACTCGCATTTTTCTATGGGTGCAAAAAATCATGGAAACATGCGTATGACCACCGAAAAATATTTTCCCATGGTGAGCCGATAGAAAATTACTCACAGAAATAGAATGATAAAAAAATTAAATTTTTCTGTCGGTTCACCGTCACAAATAATTTTTCTGTGAGGCAAGCACCCGCGGAAAAATTAGGTTCCACCAGATCATGAACTAATTTTCTGTGCCTTGATACGCACAAAAAAAAAAATCAGAAAATCGATAGAAAAATTAGATTTCTGTCAATGTCTCTCCGTCATCGCCATTGGTCACATGGATGGTGCCCCCACTACCACCACCCTACACAAGTGGTTATGGATCTGGACGAGGTGACGAAGATTCCACATCATGGAAGGACTCTCGCCCTATCAGTGCGCCGAAGCGGGAGGGGGGGTGGTGGGGATGGGGGGAAGGGGTGTCGCTTGGTGGCAATGCATATGACCTGCACCTTTCATAACCACCATGTAGTGATTGGATCGTAGTTCCTTTGCCGTGCGACCAGCCTTCCACTCCTGTTCTGACTCCATGAGAGTTCATAATTTATAAATTTTCACCATCAGCTTCAGAAATCAGTATCGCATGCCTCCTAAACAATCAATATATAACACAGTAAGATATTTTGTGAACAACATGATTGACACCTGTAATTGGCAAACTCAAGTAGGGCATACCAAAAAAAACTTTATTTTATATTTAACATTGTTTTCATAATAAAATGGTACACAAAAGATGAGTGCAGATAAATGCAATGCATAACTGTGTTTGAGATAATGCAAAGTTGATTGCAGATAATGCTGGATATGAAGCCTTTTATCCCTGTGCCATCGAGAAAGTTTCACCAGACCTGTGTGCCACCCAAAAGTTGCTTCGCACCTGTGTGCCATGACTCAAACATTTTTTTACCCGTGTGCCATTCCGTCCGTTTTTGCGCCTAACGGTGTCAAACTGAGGGATAAAATGACTATTTTGCCCTCCAGTGGGGCCTGTCTGTCAGCCACTCGAATCTTCCTCTTTGCCTTCTAGCCGAACAGCACCGTGGACTAAGCACCGTCAGCTTCCTCTTTGCCATGTCTTTCCCTTCACCGGAGAAATTCGCCGTCCATGCTCCAGCTCAGCCCGTCAACTCGCGCCTGTAGCTTCGCCTTGCCCTTGAGAACCCGTAGAACCTTCTCGCAGCACCTCACTCCGCGGGAGTTTGCCACGCGCACCATTCCCGTCGCGGTTGTTCCACCATGGCTACCAGATCCACCTCCGCTGTGGTCAGGCCCCCCGCGCGGGCCACCCCTGAGGACGCGAAGAGCAGTGGCACCGATGAGCCCGCGCGTGCCGGCGGCCGTGAAGAGCCTCTGCCGCGGCGCGGTCATGGGGGCAGCGGCTGGTCCGCGGTCGTGGCAGCGCTGGTGCGTGGCGGCGCTGGTCGTTGGTCCTCTGCCCATCTGCCCGCACGGCCGCTGCCCCTGCTCGTCGCGCGTGGCCCGCGCTCACGATTGTGCTCACCGGTGCGACCCCTTCTGCTCCGGCGCCGCGGCTTCCTCGAGCGCTCGCGCCACGCATGGCCCGTGAGCCCAACGCGCACCCGCCATCCGCCGCAGGCTGCTCCTCGCACACAGCCTACGAGGGCCAGGCGGCATGCAAGGCGAACTTGAGGGCACGCGCGCCGCCGCCTTCTGCTAACCCCATGGGCGGCGAGCCAAGCTCCGCCGAGGCCCCCCATGGCGGCGCGCCGAGCTCCGCCGCGAGCCCCCATGGGCGGCGCGCGTGACTTCATGCGGGGTCACGGGGATGAGGAGCGCTCGCGACGCGCGGTCGGGGACGGAGAAACAGGTGCGGGTCACGGGAACGCTGGCTGTTGAACAAAAGGCAAAATAGACAAATTATAAGTCTGGACCCACACGTCAGGCACCTAAACGGCAAAATTTCACGTAATGCGGACAGAATAGCACATGGGTAAAAAAAAAAATTTGAGTCATGGCACACAGTTGCGAACCAACTTTTGAGTGGCACACAGGTCTGGTGAAACTTTCTTAATGGCACACATGTAAAAGGCTCAGGATATGACAGGGTTCAAAAAGCCAACAGGGCATCTCTATAATTATTTTTAGGCATTCCATGAATCTCATGGCTATATTTTTAAAAAAATTCTAAAACATATGTAGCATGTAAATATTATAGACACATGTAAATAAATTATTAAAATAAAACATGAAGCCTTCTTCTGCTCTGCTCTGTCAAACATACAAGATTGACAAAATTGTCCTCCTGCATATTCTTATTAGAGAAAGCACAGGTTGTGGATGAATCATAAAATTGTCTTGTGTTGCGGCATAGGAAGATAACTAAATTGCTATAACGATTAACAAATTAGATGGATCATTTGGAAAAACATATCTGATCAATATATGTATACAAAGAATATATATAGGATGCAACTATTTTGATCAAACACTTGTCAGAACCACTAAACCAAATAGCTGTGTTCTGAAATATTTATCAAAAAAGATGTAGTCTTTTTTGTTAAACGGTCGTCAGGACTACTGTCAAATTGCCGAGTCAGGGCTCTAACAGAACATGCAATCTGGGCTCCTTCAAGTAGCAAAATCCATCTAGAGCAATTGCATCTAGTCCACAAAACATTGACAACTTTAATAGGTAGCCACAATCTGTGTGCTGCAATTTATCTTATTATCTCATGAACAAATTGCACTGGTGAAATTCGGGTACTACTAATATAAACATATTAGACAATGCAGCAATACTTGGAGTGCCTGCAGCTCAAGAATACAAAAGGGGTGCCAAAGTCATCTCGCTTAGGGTATCAATGCAGGTACGACGACACTGACACTAGCAAGGTACCCTGACTGCTGCTGATGTTAGTAACCATTCATTCCAACGACCTCCTCGTTGGCGGAGGGACCCTACCAGAAAAAGTAGCCTGTGGCTGCATTACAGTTCAGGAACAGAGAGTGGTGGTATAGATAAGTATTTGACAGGATGCTTTGTCTTTTCGATCTAATAGCGTGGTCACATGCGAGAAGTAAGAAACGTAATAACCATGTAATCAGTAGCATGGCATGTAATTTCCTTACAACTCCACATGGAGCTGAGGGGTTAATAACCAGTTCCTTAAATCAGTAGCAGCAAAAATAATCACACAACATAACAATTAAATCAGCATATTCTAAAATGAAGCCCTGAGAGCAGTCGTGTACTCAACTCTTAGTAGCATCATATACGCATCAAATTCAGTAATACACTCATACTAAGCGTACTCCTAGATGGTTTTAAGACAAACCACAATAGCAAGTTGCTAGACTGTACTACTTCACACTTCAAACACAACGTGTCAGACCAAAGGATCAGAAGCAGTATTGCCTTGCGACAGGCCTGCGGTGCTCAACGAACTGATGGGTCAATAAGCTTCGCTAGCCTTAATCTCCATGAGCAGCCAATCCTTCCTAAGATCCGTAGGCAGCCTTGAAAGAGATGGCAAGTGGCGGCCATTGTCATCGTTGCTGTAAGGTAGAAAACTTATGTTTTTCAGAAAACACAGACAAGCTTATGTTTTATTCCGAGTGAGTGATTGCAAAATAAAAGTAACCTAGCAACACTTCAATTAAAACAGCACAGTCCAAAATGAAACCCAGAAAATAGAAATATACTCAGACATGAAAAGCATTTTTACTGACACAGCAAATTAAGTCACACACACACTGTAAGGGTACTCCTAGTTGATTTTAAGACAAACAACAATAGCTAGATGCTAGCCTGTACTTCATAGTTCAAACACAACGTATCAGACCATAGGACGAGAAGCAATCTAGCTTGCGACAGACCTGCAGTTGCACAACGACGTAATGACGGGTCAATAAGCATCGGTAGAATTAATCTCCATCAGCAACCAATCCTTCCTTAGATCCTTGGGCAACCGAATGTATTGTTTTGCTTCTCATGTTGACCATTATCTGCCATAGTGTCCGGCTGACACATTTGGTGTCACGCAACCTGAAGCAGATGACCTATGGTTCATCCAAGCTCACAAAGGGACGGTCAAGTGGGTCGCACGGGAGGCCCCTGTAGCCATTGTGAGCCCAGAGCTCGGTGGCATCAGCGATGCCGTCTTTCACCCGCTCCTTGTTGTCGTCCTCGATCCTCATCGTCCAGGTGTGGATGGTGTAGGCATGGCGAGAGTGTTCGCAGTCGCAAGAAGCTGCGGCACCACAGCAGCAGCGGCCACAGATGTTGATGAACTTTAGCGTGCCGCCACCGTCTGTTGTGCACACGTTCCGCTTTAAACCCTTGCAATCACGGGGATGCTTGGGGAGGTGTACAAACTGCACAGTTGGTATCTCTTCGAACACATCGATGAGCATGACGCCGCGGTGCAAGGAGTCGACCCAGCAGAGCAGACGGTCGCCAGCAGGGATGGCATTGTTCAACGACATGGAAGGAAGATCCCAGTCCTCCCTGATTTCAAAGTGGTAGATCTTCCACTCAACGGAACGGAACAGGTAGAGCAAGCCCACCCTCGGCTTGCGACCGTGAGCTCAGCCACCACGAGGTCATCCTCAACCCGGCGCAGGATGCCGGTGCTGTTAGCACGCAGCTCTCGAGGCACGAGGTCTTCCCCTGAGAAAAATGTCTTCTCATAGTAAGGTGGGAGCAGCCACAACGATGGCGGCCGTGGGGGCTCTGCAGCGGCGGTGCCAGCGTTGTAGACGAAGTATTCAGGCAAGAATTCTTAATATTTCTCTTCGATCGAGACCTGGATGAGCACAGAGTCGCCCTGCGCTGCGAGAACCTTGAATCTGTCCTCTATCTTTTCTTGGTGAACCTTGTATTTCTCCTCTTTGATGACACCGTTTGGAATCCGGAGATATACACGCGAAAGTGCCGGGGGTTCCGCGAGGCGGAGGGAGACATAGATCGGGTGGCCGGCGCTGGTGCGGGCGGCCGCCAGTGTCTTTGCGTCGTCGGTCGGGGAGCAAGTGGAGTCCATGACCCTTACCTCCAAGTAGTGCTCGAACATCACCCACCGTGGGTGGGCGGATGGAGGTTGGGCTTCCATGGCCGCCGCCGCTGCCGCCGCCGCCCTCAACGCTCGTTGCCCTATCCCGTATGGAGGATGGATGCACCGTCCTTACGCTGGGCAGTGGGTCCACACATATGGAACGATGGACCCAATGTTTCATGGATTGCTATTTGCAAACAGAACGTTATCGGCGAAGTTGGACTTTTTGTTTTCTATATATCCTTTTTCTATATTTATATTATAATAAATAAAAAATTAGTTGAAGGGATTCCATGGCACGAAGGAATCACTTCCTCACAAGTTGGATTTATTGGGCTACCCTACAGTTTTAGCTCAAGGCCTAACAATTTTGACCCGCAATTCAGATCAACGAGCTCAATAATAACAATAATATATAGAGCCAAGTATTTATAGATACTAGTTAATATGCATGTGCGGCACGCATGTGCGTCCAAGATATATATATATATATTGTTTATAATTTTTTTCTAACCTAAATTGTCATTATCTTCTTGTCTTATTATAGTATTGTTTGCACTTTTTTAAATTCAAAATTTTTTTATACCCTAAACTTTTTAAATAGAACCCAACCAATATTCTATTTTCAACTTGAATTGATATCATAGGTAAAGCGGCATGAGCAATATAGTATACCGTGTAAAACCAACTTTCCAGAGAGGCAAGTATGTTCATTAAAGCAAGCAAAAATGAACCATACCGTTTACAAAATCAATGTTCCAAACTTTAGCTCAAATACTTAAGAACCATTTATTTTTCTATTTCAAGATTAGTGTTAAACATGCATATACCACCTCTTTGAGTTTCATGTGCAATCTTCCGCACTCACTTTTCTAACTCAAAGAGCTCACGCCTTACCTGTTCAAAGAGGAGGATGTCATTTGACTCCACAACTTCCTTCTCCTCAATAATTGACAACAGTGCCCTTCACCAGCAATAAAAACCAGATAATACCATAAGATTAGGAATATGCAACAAAAATCGTTAAGAGATAAATTAGATTGTATTACTCTAGCCATCTATAAATCATTGGATTATTTTGTTCCCTTCAAAATTAACCAACTTACATTACAAAAAATATTTTTCAGATTGACCGTACCTGTACCCAACTTTTTCAAATCAGAGAATTGATGATCTTTTTTCTAGGAAGTTATGCACCTGTCAAAAAAGTTATTGTTTGGAGCGAAAACATGTACGTCCAAGCTCAAGTAGTAGATCGATTAGAAAATCAAAATGTTAAACTAGATAATTCCTACATTAATGATTACAAAATCCAGCTAGAATGTGATGGTAATTTCATAGATTTGCACTCTTCTCACATGAATTCAGAATCTGGATCTATCCTCTTTTTCCTACCCTTCTTTTCTAGACATTTTTTATGCTCTTCCCAACATAAAAAGAAAATATCAAAGCAACGGCAACAATTTAAATTTGTGTTCTAGAGTCGTGATTTCGAAGTCTGGATTTACCCTTTTCCTACCCTTCTTTTCTAGACATTTTCGTACTCTTCCTACACACACAACATAAAAACAAAATATATATCAATGCGACGTCAATAATTTAAACTTTTGTTTGGAGTCTGGACCCAACAATATTGCTGAACTTTACTTCCTGCAATGCTTTTGGGTTATCTTTTAGAAACTTGAGAATTGTGGTCAATCCAATCGACGTGGTCTCGTGGCTAGCAAAGAGGTTCAGAACAAATCCAGCGCCATCTTCTGGTTCAGTTCAGAGTCTGGCTCGTCCAATTCGTGGTTCACAAGAGCCAAGAAATTTACTGCCTCGTGCTCAGGCCTGTTCCTGCAAGCACTGAGCTGCTCTTTCAGCATCTTCGTGACCATGTTGGGTCCCTCAAGAGATGAATCAAACAACTCAAAAATTGTCACTGAAACAACTCGAAAATTGTCACTGATCAAAGGCTAGGCCTCGCTAGATACTAATCTGCTCGTACTAAACTGAATGCATGAGAGACGATGTGATGGATCTACACTACAGCTCCTGATCTCGTGCCATGAACCACATACACATGCACCTGCACAAGTCGATCTGCACCTGTACTGTGCCGCATGCACCAGAGATCGAGTGACACGCGAGCACCGTATACATTTAGCGTTTACTCCAGCATAATTAGATCACATCCGAATACACATAGCCAAAAGGTTTCGTGAAGGGCTGGTGCTCGTCGCCAATGAAGTGGGCCCGTCGAATTCCAGCGTACCGCATGCAATGGAGTGCTACAGAGCAGGGCAGCGCCGCAGGCTCGCAGCGGGACAGGCAAGGAGGCTGCGTGGCATTTCTATTTTCGGGAGGAGTCGGCATGCGTGGGCGGGTAACCGGAGAGGAGGTGAGAAAAAAAATATCGAAGGAGATAATTTGTATGACATAGACGTAAACAAATCCTACATCTTATAGCGCGCCCCACTTATTAGAAATTAAGAAGGCCTAATATCCCGTAGATCAAGATTCTAAGTTATATCTGACGGTTAAAACATAGCGTGGGTAGGAATTCTAAGATAACAAATGTTTATCAGTTTGTTCGCTCTTTTATAGTACCATCAGAGATGCACGTGCGATGCGCACATGTCTCCAAAACATATTTTCTTACAATTAAGGATTATCAAAGAAGAATGAGAAGTCGGTGGAAAGAAGTTCAAGGTTCAAGCCCAAAGTCTAGGATGGAATGGCAACATATGCACTTATTAGTAATTTAATTTGCTCAATACTGATTTAAAAGAATTATCTGGTATGAGACATTGTTGCAAACTTCATATAGCCAATAATAAAACACAATAACTTGTATTAGTAATTTAATTTGCTCATTACTTATTGAAACAAATTATTTGGTATGATACATTGTAGCAAACTTCAGATAGCTAATATTAAAGCACAACCGCTTGTATTAGTAATTTAATTTGCTCATTACTGATTTAAAAATTATTTGGTGTTGTAGTAAACTTCAGATAGCCAATAGTAAGGCACAATAGCCTGTACTACTCACCTTGCAGAAGTCATGATCTTTATTTTCTTGGTCTCGCCGTCGGCTATTTTGGATACACCAGTGAGTCAACATGAGCCACTATGTCTTGTCGACGATGGGTTAACCGATCATCAATAAATCATATTCCTATTTGATTTTAAGATGAGCCACAATAGCTATATGCTAGCCTGTAATTTACAGTTCAAACCACTACAGGAATCAGGGTCTTTGCCAAGTGCTCGAAGCACTCGGCAAAGGCCGTTTTACACTTGGCAAAGGCTTTGCCGAGTGCCGCACTCGGCAAAAGGCACTCGGCAAAGAATACATCGGCAAAGGGTTCTTTGCCGAGTGCCAGGTGTCGTGCACTCGGCAAAGCCTTTGCCGAGTTCCATGTCAGCGCTCGGCAAACCTAACGGCCGCCGTCAATCCCAGGCCATCTTTGCCGAGTGCTGACGTGGCAGGCACTCGGCGAAGACTTTTTTTATTTTTTTAAAAAAAATTTTTTGCCGAGTGCTGACAAGGAGGGAACTCGGCAAAGATTATTAATTTTTTCCCGGAAAATTCTTTGCCGAGTGCTGAGGTGGCAAGCACTCGGCAAAGAGCTTAATTATTTTTTTATTTTTATTCGAAAAAAGGCCTTTGCCGAGTGCCGGCACTCGGCAAAGTTATGGTCACTTTGCCGAGTGCCAGGCTGGCACTCGGCAAAGCTGCTGACCTGGGGCATGATTCCCAGCTTTGCCGAGTGCTAGCACTCGGCAAAGCTGGGAAACAGATTTTTTTTCGTGTTTTCTACTGTTTTCTCTCATTTCATTCATCCAATATCACATATATTCAACAAACATCACATATATGCATCCATTATCACAAATATGTATCCAATATCACATAATCTCACATAAAGGCACAAATATCTCACATTTCAAGCATGATCCAACATAATGGTCGAAGCCATTATCACAAATATGCATATACAAGTCCATCCACACATCCAAGCATGATCCAACATAACGGTCGAAGCCGCAAGTCCATCCACAACATAAAGTCATCCATGTAAGTCCATACACATCCATGCTGCCCAAGTCCATACATAAATCCATACCTAAGACATGGCGCCGCCCCCAGGGCCCTCTGAGTGTGAAGAGCTCCCAGGCCCCTGCTGCCCAGGCCACGAGCTCCACCCTGGCTGCGGAGGGGCACCCTGGAACGTCCACCCCAGTGGCGAAAGCTGAGGGCTGCCTATCCACCCGGAGTACCCCTGCTGTGGAGGAACGACACCTGGAGGCGGGTACTATGGAGGCGGGCCAAGGTACTGTGGAGAAGGTCCACCTGTAGGAGTCGGGTTCGAACCCGCCGACTGTGGCTGCACAAATGAGAAGCAATCTAATTAGTACAATAAAAATGGCCATTTTCGAGTAAGTAGTAGTAGTAGAGTAAGTCTAGCAACCAGCAGCCTCAGTTTGTGACATGTGTTTCTGTATCAATTGGAAAATGTATCATTGGTGGTTGCCATATAAACGCCACAAGATAAGTTCATGGCAGCCATGGAACCACGGGACACATCCATCCCAGCCATCACATGAAACCAGGCCCAAGTGTTGCTGGGTATGGATGTGTCCCATGGTTTGATGACTAACATGAGATATAAAACATCTTGGTAGCCACCTAACATTTAAACACATGTCTACATCATTGGCTTTGCCCAAGAACATAATAACAAATTGGCTA